>CAMZMU010000079.1:43476916-44076916 GCA_947311845.1 Poa pratensis | reverse complement strand
TAGGCACCGACGCGCGGTTGAGGTGCCAGCCACCGGGTAGCCGAACCTTTGACCATGGCACTGGCCTCCTATATTGCCAGTGCCACTCCGCGACGGCCTGCCCGACGATGACGCGGTTCCATCCAGGCGACCGCAGACGAGCGTCTCTCCGCCGCGGCGAGCGGCTGCGGTCGCGGGCGCCCGAGGATCCCGCGTCCTCTTCCGGCGGCATAGGCACCCTCCTGTGGTTGACGCGCCAGCCAGCGGGGAGGCTAACATTTGACCAGGGCACTGGCCTCCTATATTGCCAGTGCCTCTACGCGACGGCCTCCGGCACGACGACGCGGTTCCAATTCAACGAAAGCGGGAAACTGCTGCGGCGAACGCCCGAGGAGTTGCTAGGAGTATCCATGGCTGTGGCGAAGTGGCGTACTAAGATAGCAGGGAGATCGTGGGTTTTTAAGGAGTAGTAGGCGGTGCCGTGGCATCACTACGCCACTACGCCATAGCAGTTACTCCGCTCGCATCGAATTCCAAGAAGATGGAACGTGTCCACATTGCACACGGACACACAAAAGTCTCTGTTGCTATAGAGGCACATATCGGAAACGGAGCCAGAATTAAGACCGTTGCCAATACTATGGGTAACGGAGTTAATACTTTCTCCATTACCTATGTTGACGGGCCAGCCACGGCCCAGGTCAGGTTTGTACGCACTGGCCGCGCAGAAAGCGCGATTCTCCATCGCCTAACGCCTGCCGTTTCCATAGAGGGGTACCCGATGTGTCGTTCTGTACTAGTGTTATGTGTAGCGCCTCTCCCGGGCAGGAATGGATGCTGAAGAGCGGCTCAGGAGCTGGGTACCCGGGAAGGACAGAGTAGATCAAGGGCACGGCAAAAACCAGCTAAGTCTTTGCATGTGCATCTTGCATTCTAGGCATAATATCTCGCTCGGAGTCAATATACCACCAACCTGCGCATGCTTGACAGTTGATGAGAACCTTTGCGGGGATAATGCGTCCTCCCCGGCGAACGGTCAGATTTCCCTTCTGGCCTAGTACCCGTGGCTGTGGAGTGGACTCCCGGAAGGCATAGTGCTCTTAGGGGTGCTGCTACCGGTGCATGCGGTTAGAGTACTTGTCACCTAAGAGATCTCCTCAGAAAACTTGACGGCGCGTTAGTGCAAGGGAAGGTTTGGGAAATGACCCCGGGAGTTGAGCCCTAGGATTGCATTCATCTGAACTTACATTCTGAATTTACAATTCTGAATTACATTCATTTGAAGCTTTCCCTGGAAACATATCTAGCCTATGCTACTAAGGCCAGCTCAGGGCTCCTGGCTGTGCAGCTCTGTCTTCGGTTTTATTGCCTGCCGGGTGCACTCTTTTCTTCCGGGGACGCCTGGGTGAAAAGATAACACGCGTGCAGAGTCTTGTCAGGCGCGTCGAAGAGCTCGACCCCCTTCTGCCGACCAAGGCGCTCCAGGGCCAAAGAGACGGAAGATTCCGTCCGCCAGTTCGCCTACGGACTGACTCTCGGCTTGCAAAAGTCCAGGTCAAGATCGAGGTCATCCAAGAAGAAAAGGCGGAAAAATGGAGAAGAGCAAACAGTGAACCTGCTCAATGGCCTCGAGCTCAGCCACAACCAAGGACAGCTCCGGAATACCGGCAGTCCTTTCCTTCAGGATGGAACACAGGTGCGTCCTCCTCACTGCCCTAATCCTTGCCTCTTCTTGGGCAACAGGACCAGAGACGGCCGCCAGGCGAGCAACATTCTGGGCAGCAGAAGAACGGGACGCAACCTCGCCATCAGTGGCTCGGGCTCTAGCTTCGCTGGGTGCCTCCGCCGCTCCTCGGAAGACGGATTCCGCCGTCGACACATCGGACAAGGCCCTCTCTGCTTCGCCGGACATTGTTCTGCGGGGCGCGGAGAGGCAAAGGAAGAAGAGGAGCGGAGCAAGGCGAGAAGATGTGTCAAAGGGGTTGGAGTCTGGATGGTCTTTTATAGGCCTCCCATGCTCCACCTACCCCTTGACGCTACGGCTGCTGCAGTAATGGGAGCGCGTTTTGCAAAAAACTCATTCTCATTCACACGGACGCGACACGAAGACAAGGAGGAAAACAAGATCTTCTTCATTTACAAGGACTACAAGGGGACGAACTTTTTTACAACAAAAAGGTTGGCTCCCGTCGAGCAAGGAGCACCGCCGTACAATGGAAGACGCTACTTCCAGAAATACGTCGCCAAGGCCGCCAAGGAGGAGGTCAACGAGATCTCCATGGCGCCCGTCCGAAGCTCCTCGCCTTCAGGAAGACGAGCTCCCCTCGACCTTGATGTCAGATGAGTTTTCCTCATCTTCATCCTCGTCGTAGGAGCTCGAGCTGCCGCTGCTGCTCTCCATGCAGCACTCCACGCGTCCGCCATCGACACCGAAAATCTTCACGGAGAGCGTTGCATCTCCGTCGTACCGGAACACCAAGCACTGCCCCCTGGACAGGCGGCGGGCACGGGAGAACGACTTCCACCCCGGACCCAGAAGCATGGCGCCTTCAGTGGTGCGCTCCGCCATGACCCAGGAGGGGCCATTGGGGTAGCCTTCCACTTGCAGCCAGAAGCCGGAGGGTCCGATGTCCTCCGTCGCCATCGCGAAGGAATCCGGCAGGAGAAGCCGGCTGCGAGGCCTGTGGTTCAGATCCACGATGAACTCGAACGGCGCGAAGTTGGTATGAACCATGCTCCTAGGAGGGGGAGCAGCGGTGCCGCGGCCTCCACGACCGCGAATCCCACGACCTCGCGGAACAGCTCGACCACGAGTGGAGGGGCCACTCTCCGCATCAGCTGAAGAAGTACGAGGGCGCCCAACTCCTCTCCTCGCTCTCGCCATTGGCGCTGGCAGCTTGTGGGGAGGTCTGGAGTTGGACTGAGGAAGAAGATGAACGAAAAAGCCAGGGGTGCGCCTCGCTTTTATAGCCACGGCGGTGCCTCTGTCAAGCGTCTCCTCGGTTCTTCCGTTATTGGGAATCGAGAGGGCCCCCGCAGTTATTCCCCCGAGCGGAGTAACTCCAAGACCTTCAAGGCCATCAATGAAGCAGAACAAGGAAGACCAGGTGCCCGGGGACCCACTTTGACCTATCTTTAGACCATGGCCCTGGCAGCTGGAGCAAGAGCCGCCGGGACCATGCCCGGGGGCTACTGTCGCAGCAGTGGAACATGGGGTTCCCCTAGTACTGCCAAAGTGAGTCCACCCCATGTGGGCCCACGATGAAGATGGACGAGACCAAGACTCAAGTCAAGCTGGCGGGTTCACCGTCAAGACACGCATGGCCTACGTCGACTAAGGGCTCCGGTCTTGGGGACCTTCCGGGTCCCCGAACCAAGCAAGAAGGCCAGGAAGGACCCGAGAGCCCGAGTTCCCGGCAGGAGGCCAGGCTCCCTCTCGGGTACTTCCCCACGTCCCTGTGGATAAGCACTCCACCTCAGCACAGAAGACTTAGGAAGCAAGGCGAAGGCAGCGCGGGTGGGAAGCACGTCCCGTGGTGGTGTCAGCTCCTGTCCACCCCAAGGCGGACGCTCCCACCTAACCCAAAGGAGACGCTAGGCTGAGGAGAGGCCACGTCTCCTCCTAAACTAGATGAGGAGGGTCCTTCACCCCGAAGGTCCCTCACGCCCCTCACGTGACCCTGTGGCAACCCCTTAGCCTATAAAAGGAGGACCAAGGCACGGAGGAGGGGGAGGTCGAAGCAAGGACGAACACAAGCTACAACCAGAGCAAGACTAGACTAGGGTTGCGAAGGTAGAGAGGAAGGTGATCTCCTCCGGGTCAGGATCTGTCCTTCTTCTACCTCCAGCCAAAACCCTTCCGGGTACCCCATCCGGGAGGTTCCATTGTAAGCCACACTATGAAGAACCCATCAATCCAGACATGCAGGAGTAGGGCTTTTAGCCTCCGGGCGGCCTGAACCTGGGTAGCTCCTTGTGTCCCTTTGGTTGCATGCTTTGATCGTGGAGAGGAGAGCTTGATCTAGACTCCGCCCAAGAAGACGATTCTCAGCCTCCTTCGCGCCCCGTGCCGAACCTAAAAGGGGGTATCCTATACTCCCGGTGTCCGTGCAACGAGACACGACACGTTCTATTTTGAAATTGTAGCCTGATTTCGAGGCGGCCTTCGATGCCGCTTACGCGGACTGTGAGGCGGAGTATCACTTGTGGCTGCAGAAGAGAGCGGACTATGACGAGTGGCAAGAGTTGCGCGATGCTGTAAGTTTCAACCTTTATATTTGCAAAATATGGCAAGTCCCATTTTCTCTAGTTTGAACCTTCTTTTTCTACAACTCCTGACATCTAAACTATCTTGTAGGCGAGCAAGAAGTTTTTTGCCACTGGAGTGCGGGATCCGCTGCCTCCGCGTCCACCTAGGGAGGGGATGCCGCCCATGTGCCCATCGAGGGAAGCGGTCGCTCGCACATACAAGCCAAGGACTCCGGTAAGTTATTTGCCAAACCAGTTGTTACCGTCGTACTGTGCTTTCCAAGTTGCTAACTTGGACTCAAACATGTAGGGATCGGGATGCTCCAGGAATGCACCCTTTGGTCGTGCTTCTGCCTCGCCGACTTCGACGCGCGCGCTCGTGGAGCATGGCGGTGGTGGTGCCTCGCTGAGTTCCGCGTGTGATTCGACGGCGGCTGCCCCACGTGGTCGGTCGCCTATGCTCACGCGGGCAGAAATGGGTACCTCGAGCTCTCAGGAGATGTAGGATATGTCTGGGTGTGTTTGGATGAATTCGAACTATGTTTGTGTCATTTGGAGTTTGTATATATGTTTGTATGAATTCGAATTGTGTTTGAGTCATTTGGAATTTGTATGATGGTTTGGATTATATATGTGATGTTTGTGTATGAATTCAAATTATATTTGTGTATTTGAAATGTGCTGGAAACAGCAGCAACAATCAGCAAAAAAAAGAAAATATGGTCACTCATACGCCGACGGCCCGTCGGCGTAGGGTGCATCGCGGACGCACAGGATGGCGCCACGTCGCCCGAAGTGGACCATATGGTCACCCCGTCGGCGTATGTCATCTCCCAGGCGCCCACGAAGCGGCCACGTGGCTCTCAGAGGCCGACGGCAATGCCGTCGGCGTATGTTGAGCTAACGGAACGTGGGGATGCCGTGTTGTGGGGCCCACCACAGCGTACGCCGACGGCCGCCGCAGACGCCAACGGTAGTTTGGGTACGCCGACAGTTCAGGACGCCGACGGCCGCCGTCGCCGTATGTATACGCCGACGGCATTCGTTCATACGCCGACGGCGTCCGGCCGTCGGCGTCTTGGTCGATTCCTGTAGTGCGTGCTTCGGAGGAAAAGAAATTACTCGCTAGCTCTGATCCATAATAAATATATGTCGCTGGTTCAGTACAACTTTGTACTAAATCAACAATACTTATCATGGATCGGAGGAAGTATGTCATAAAGGAATATTATCGCTTCCTCCATGTCAAAATTCCAGTAATTTTGTATGTTTACAGTCTACATAAATTTTTAAGAAAACATGTCACATTATTATAATCTGCACACATTATGAATTTATATTTGAAGATGAATCTAGCCATCTACCTTTCGTATCGTAGATTTTGTTTTCATGTGTGTATGCTCAAGTCTAGCAATGTTTGACCTGCAAAAAGTATAGAGCAGTTGCTGCGTTCATCCAGATCCGAGTAAATGGCACTGGCGGTCACACAACTCGTCCGCTATGTGCACTTAAGTCACACAACTGGAAAACGGGATTTTTTGGTCACACAACTGGATTTTTGGTGCACGCAGGTCACAAACCCCACATGCCAGTCCGTTTTCCGTTGCAGGAGTGCTGACGTGGACACGTAATTTTGCAGAAAACCCCTGTATTTTGGGATATTTCGCAAAAAACCCAAATTTGGGTCCAATTACAGGGAGTTTTCTGCAAAATGTCCAAAAATACAGGTTTTTTTTTGCAAAATTACCAACGGAAAACGGATTGACATGTAGGGTTTGTGACCTGCGTGCACCAAAAGTCCAGTTGTGTGACCAAAAAATCATGTTTTCCAGTTGTGTGACTTAAGTGCACATAGCGGACGAGTTGTGTGACCGCCAGTGCCATTTACTCTCCAGATCCAGCAGTGCTGACTGGCTGCGCTTCCGTACGGAGCTAGCTAGTGGTGTGGTGGTCGCCGGCCGGCCGGTCGGTGTGACACCGCCCTGCGCGGGGGTTGACACCATGCCCGACACCCACCTTCGCACTCGTGTTAACTTCCACATGCTGACACGCATCCACTTGGCTAGACGTACGGCAGCCAACCCCTCTTTGGTTCGTTCACTTCGTTGGGAGTTTTTTTTCTTCTTCAGCCTGGAGTAATATTCATCGTCTCACACAGATCCTCTACCAACTTGCGGTTCTCCGGTTTGCGGTACCAGTTTACCAGCTTCACACAGAACACTCTGCATGCATGCGGCTTTACGCTTTCCAGGAACCAACAACGACTAACTGAAGTAACGGTACCAGTTCGCCGGCCGATGTTACGTAGCTTGGCTGGCAAGTCTTTGCAGCGCACAACTAACACCTTAAGCTATGGCTTGCTCAACTTTTCTTCTAGAACGCGGACGGTGGCGGCTACTCTATACTTTACTAGCTAGCTATCGGCTTCAAAAATTAGCAGAATCATTTTGATGCAGAGGCTGCTCCCATTTCCAAAAAACAAGAACAAAAAAACATAATCCCTTTAACTTGCAATTTCCCAAGGTTTCGACAAGTTATGGGTTCACCATTGGCTACACGCCTGCACCCCGGAGCCTAAAAACATCGACAATTTTGTTGTCAATCCAGCTCATGTGGGGATGTGTAAGTGCGATACATGGGATAATAGAAATTAGACCGTATTTCTACTACCTCACTTATTCCATTTATTTCACTTACACATCCTTGAATTCATGGACCTGATCTTGTGCTAATACCTTGCATTTCATATCGTGATTTTTGCGAGTGTGTTATCTCATCTTTGGGAAACTCTCATGAATCTATCAATATCTATACAACTTTGGTTATAGTACTAGTACACATCGCAATGATGCTAGCGTGCACGCGCAGTGTGGCTTGCTGCGACCACTGCTCAAGTAGCTATGCCTATGTATGTGTATCACGTGTACGTGTAGTTTGGCGCTGGAGCTCCATCAGGTTGGATCCATGTTGCATTCAGCTTCACTCATCCCGACAGATACATGATTACATATGCGTATGCAAGTACGACGAAGTTTCAGCTTAATTTGGGTGTGCGATCAGTGCCAATGGCCCGCTCTCGTTCAATTCCGATGTTTCCATCCATGAATCATGGTCGATCGGGACGTAGCGCGGGAACCCAATACAGGGGCCTCAAGTCGGCGTACATATGCGATTGTGTCCTCTGTATCGGGGCCGGGCCAGTAAAATCCGGTGCTCCCTGCGTGTGCAAAACTATAAAATGCGGCCCTACGGCCCTAATACGTCTTTGACAAAATCCAGCAACCGGTCATTACCGAAGTGTCGATCTGCATTGGGGGATTGGTGATCGGCCCTTCGCTAGCGCGAAGTAAGTCAGGAAGGAATAGAAGATGAACTACAACTTGACGCTTACCGTCTGCTTTCTCGCGTCCCTTGTATGATCGATCGATAAGGGATTCTCGCTCCGTTTTTTTTTTTGAGATTTAAATGCTGCGTTTAACTTAGTTCAACTCCAGGTCCAGGTTCAGCCTGTTTACAACACACAATGGTGGAACCATCCTCCACACATTACACACTTTATTCACGCAGCTAACTTTCGCTGAAACGTGGGCAGCCTCCTTTGCCGTACGCCTAATCGCTTTCACCGAGGAATCTTCAAAGCTTGACAACATGGACTTGATTTCTTCAATCAACGGACCGTGTATGGATCGATTCTTGTCCACCCTTGTGAGTTTCGATACAGCACTCGCGTGCCTCCATCGTCTCCCCCTTCTTCGCATCGCCGACGTGCTCTCCATCGTTTCCGTACGCATATTATACGCTCTACTATATACACAGTACATGTTGATTCATATATAATTAATATTCGATCTCTTGCGAGAATACAAGTATTTAATTACATGGAGATAGATCACACATGTAGTTCATCGTCCGAAGCATAATGTTCTCCCTTTTCATCGATGACCTCCCTAAGCAGAAATCCCGCCAATTTCTCTTGAATTGCTTGTACGCACCGTTCTGGGTCGATCTTCTCCCGCATTTTGCTGAAAGCAGTTGTTCTCCGCTCAGTGGTCAACTCGCGAATGAACTCGCAAACGTAGAATCCACATAAATTACTCCCCGGTGGCTGCTGCGGACTTTTCACCGTTTTATAAGTTAGCTCATCTTTGAATGGACCTTCTACCTTCTGTTTGAAAATTGTCCAACACCTGCTTTGGTAAAGAAAATGAACAAAGGAGTTATTAATTACTTGACATCAGGGAACGAACGAAAGAGGGCGATATAATGCGATAATGATTGAAATTACTTGTTGAGCATTTCTTTCATGTCGGACCACAACGCTTGGTCCCAACTTAATGAGTCGTGGACTTCAACTATGGACTTGTCAGGTTGAATGCTTAGCAGAATCCAGTGGAACCTGCGGACGTTTACATAAAGCAGACATGCATAGCTCATCAATTACACTTAACATCGAGAAAGCCAAATAAAAATATGTACAAGACAGAAACACTCACCTGAAGTTGTAAGGAAATAGTATTTCCGTACAGAAATGTTGCATGGTTAAAAAGGTGGTCAGGTCATGCTCCATGTCTTTGGGGTGATTGACTAACGTATGTGAATTCACGATATATGGGTCAACGAACCCAACCTCAAAAACTTTAGATCTTTTGCATTCCAGCATCTTCATTCTGCATAATAGCGTACAAAAGGATATATATATAGTCAGGATAATATAATACAGGCAATGAACGAGCTGAGCTAGAGACTTAATTACGAAAATAAATCACTTACAGACAATAGCAAGAGAGGATAGATTTGTCGAGGGCGCGCTTTTGGAATAACTGGAACAGTTCAGTCAGTTGAACATGTATAATGTAACGTTTGAAGAAATGCTCCACTCTAACGTCCAGCGGAAACCACTCTTTCGCGTCCTTCTTTGATGTGTGCACCAGGTACCAGGTATGCAGATTTCGCATATGTGTTGATAGACCCGTCAGCTCCTCATTACTGACCATAGGCTCCCCTTGGACATATTTCCGTGCCATCTCTAACATTGGCGCATATTCATAGCCTAAAAGTTGACCAAGGCTCATACCCAAGGCGGTAGCCTGTTCCTTGGCCTGCGATACAGTGACACCAAGTTCTTTAGCAGCAGCTATGGCTCTGGGGTCCAATAATTCCAGGTCCTTATCCATAGCGACTCTGAAGTCCTTGTCGACATCGAACACACTATGAGCGGGGGGCCGATTGATTTTTCTGCTGTCCAAGCTGGGCAATTTGTTTCCCGCTTTTTGCACTTCTTCTCTTGTTCTGCTCAGACTGGGCACGTGCTAGCTTAGTAAGTTCACAACCATAGTCAGATGGCAGATTCATCGATATCTGGGATGGCTGCTCAAGGAAGGACTTTCTCCACTTTTTGGATTTTTCATCGTATACCAGCTTCTGCTCGGGCTTTTTTGGTGCAAAAAAAGCCTTATTGTAGGCAGCCACCTCCGCGGCGTTTTCCGCTACAGTCCTGTCATAAGGTCTAATGGGAAGATTCTTATGAGGTACTGTTGGGAGGGGCGACCTTTTACGTTTCGGTGATCGCTTACCCCCTCATAGTACGAGCGGTGGGCGGAAACGGCTGACGCGGCGGCGGAGACGGCTGACGCGGCGGCGGAGACGGCTGCGCTGGAGACTGGTGAGGCGGTGAAGAGGACTGTTGCGCTGGAGAATGCTGAGGCGGTGAAGAGGACTGTTGCGCTGGAGACTGGTGAGGAGTCGATGGCCTTGGCTGCCAGTTCGGAAGCACGATGAATTCCTTTGGCCATAGAATGGTCGCTTTCTTGGCTTCTCCAAGTTCAAGCACCTCCCCATCTTCACCTGCAGGGTGTTGCAGCTTCAGCTCCTCATAATCTTTCATCACTTCATCCACCGCGACAACAGCGTAGCCATTTGGAACCGAGAGAAATGGTAAGTTGGATTAGGTCCAATTGGTACGACATAGCCGACCACCACCTTCACGGTTAAGTTAAAAACTTTCACATGCATCTCACAAGGTGTGCTCTCCGTGATATCATCCACTGGGTAGCGACGAAGTGGAGCCACTGCATCATCATTACCATCCTAGAGCTCCGTGGAAGCCACGCTGCTTTTCCGATTCGATGGGCCACCGGTACCATCGCATGCAGCTTCTACCATGTGCCGTTGAGATTGGCCGCTAGTACCTTGCTGGCTAAGCACGGCAATTTGTTCCTTCTGCTTTATGTAAACATCCGCAGGTACACATCAATGTCACACACGTACACCTGGTTCGGACCACAACTGCAAAAGTTCATCAACTAACGGCCTTAGGTACACATCAATGTCGTTGCCGGGTTGATTCGGGCCTTGGATGAGCACTGACATCATAATGAACTTCCGCTTCATGCACAACTAAGGAGGAAGGTTGTAGATACATAGAGTCACGGGTCAAGTGCTATGACTGGAGCTCTGCTCCCCAAAAGGATTAAACCCATCTGTACTTAGACCAAATCTTAAGTTCCTTGCGTCATCTGAAAATGTCGGGAACTCTCTGTCGATTTTTCTCCACTGGGACCCATCGGCGGGGTGTCTCAACTTCCCGTCTTTCTTACGCTCTTCTTTGTGCCATCGCAACAACCTGGCATGCTCTTTGTTTCTGAATAGACGTTTCAACCGTGGTATTATAGGAGCATACCACATCACCTTAGCAGGAACCCTCTTCCGGGGGGGCTCGTCATCGCCCTCAACATCACCAGGGTCATCTTGTCTTATCTTGTACCGCAGTGCATTGCATACCGGGCATTTATCCATGTTCTCGTACTCACCGCGGTACAGGATGCAGTCATTAATGCATGCATGTATCTTCTGCACATCTAATCCTAGAGGGCAAATAGCCTTCTTTGCTTCGTATGTAGTCTCGGGCAATTCGTTATCCTTTGGAAGCTTCGGCTTCATTATTTTCAGTAACTTCTCAAATCCCTTGTCAGAACAACCAGTCTCTGCCTTCCATTTCAGCAGTTCCAGTGTGGTACCGAGCTTTGTGCTGCCATCTTCGCAGTTTGGGTACATCAACTTTTTGTGATCCTCAAGCATGGCCTCCAACTTTAGCTTCTCTTTTTCTGTATCGCATTCTCGCTTTGCATCAAAAATGACCCCACCAAGACCATCAGCGGGCTCATCTGATGCCCGATGTTCACCTCTTTCTTCTTCAACGTCTTCCATAACAGTATCACCGCATTCCTCAGGGAACATAGGATAGTTGTCATCATCCTCCTCTTCTTCGTTGTCTTCCATCGTAACCCCTCTTTCTCCGTGCTTGGTCCAATAATTATAGATGGGCATGAAACCTTTCCGAATCACGTGGTCTTGAATGGTTCTCGGGTCAGAGTACTCCCTGACGTTCCGACACTTCTCACATGGACAAGGCATAAAATTATTCACTTTGTTTGCCTCAGCCACATCGAGAAATTTATGCAGGCCTGCAATAAACTCGGAACTGCGTCGTTCGCCGTACATCCATCGCATCCGTGCATCCATCTGCATCATATATATAATTAAGTTTATCAGATACCATTACAATAACATCTTGAATAGTGAAATGACCACCGTACATCGACACGTGCAATATTTCTGTATCAATTACAGACGAAAAGGATAAAGTTGCTAACCTCGGCCGAGGATATCATTTTATGTGAACTTAAGTGTGGGTCGGGCATTTCATCGAACACATCTTGTGCGTGGCAAAGGAAAAAAAAATAGCACCCACTTCCCACCAATCCAAGAGAAAAAAATTAGAGGAGAGAAGGGGGGTGGGGGTTATTTATAGGCAGGGAGGGGTATTGGTCCCGGTTCTTGGCACGAACCGGGACCAAATCTCCGCCGCACGCCACGTGTCTGGCTCTGGAGCTTTGGTCCCGGTTCGTGCCAAGAACCGGGACCAATACCCCCAACCGAACCGGGACCAATGGTCCACGGGGCCGTGGCAACTCGAACCGGGACCAGTGCCAGGCACTGGTCCCGGTTTTTACCTGAACCGGGGCTAATGGCTGGGGCGGCCCTGGACCAAAGATGGTTTTTCTACTAGTGAGGAAAGGGCCTTGGGATTTTCTGAACCGATCTTAATTATTAAATTCTTTCCTCCCCAAAAAATATTGCTACCATTTGTAAAATACTAGATAAATTTAATTGAACATTTAATAGTAGCTCAAATAAATTTAATTTGAACATTTAATAGTATTTCAAATAGATAATGTATACCCTGTTTTCATGAGTCAATGTATCCACAAGGCATCAGTGGTATTAGAAATCCGTACGTGTGGTTAAACTCATTTCTGTTTACAAAATGGACAAATATAATATGCGGCTAGTGCTTGCCGTAATATGGTCACTTTGCCTATTTAGAAATTATAAGGTTTTCGATGGCAAGAATGTTACTCATATGGTGGTCGTCTACAGGTGTTTATGGTCGTCTCTACAACGCGTGGAGTTTCGCGACCTATTTACGGAGGTGTCTACACGGTTGGAGTACGCGGTGAGGGTTATTTTTACCCCACATGGGTGACAGCGTGATCTTCAAATTGGCACTCCAGTTCCTTATGCATTCTACGAGCTATCACTGATCCTTGTAATCGTCGTTTTTATTTTCCTTCAGATTTGTTTGGCTCTATGCATCTTTATTGTGTAGAGGCCGGATGTAATCTACTATATATCGTTGTGATGCTAAATATTAAAAAGCTCATTATCAAAAAAAAAAAAACCTAGTGGAAGAAATAATTTGTTCCGACACTACTGCATTGCTTGTTTCACGTCTACATTTTTTTAGAACTCGACCCTTTATTCCTCTAAACCACAATGTTTACACTGACACCTTCAGTGGATTTCGGAACCAAACATGCCGGCCTAGACTAGAATACAAGGATCCTCTAGCTAGGTGATGCGTCTTACAACAGCCCGTTAGTAACCCCAAGAGAAAGGTGTGAAACAACGTAGTACCAAGTTTCACTTAGTTATAAAATTAAGATTTATCGAACCAAAACGACTTGGAGAAGGATTCAACACAGTACCAGAAAAGAGATGTTAGTGTGGACCTGCACACAAACACAAACAAATAATTTTGCCCAATAAATTCAGGAAGTTTACAATCTTCCCGTCTCACTGAAAACAAAGGGTTTAAACATATGGTGTGCAACACAAATATAAAAGAAAAAGGAACAACGCCATGGAAATGGTGTTTTAATCAATGTAAAATAATGGACCGGGGTCCACAGTTCACTAGTGGTGTCTCTCCATAAAACATACATGCTGGGTAAAAAAATTACAGGTAGACAATTCAAAAATTGTAAAGGCATGACAATGCTATCATGACAAATTATATTTCACTGTAATATTTAATTGGACATTACGACAAAATCCATAGACCGTTATCCAACTGCGTCTACGACTAATAATCCACCCGGGATCGCTATCCAGCATGTCACCCAAAAGTATTAAGTTGCAATACACAGATAATTGTAATAAGTAAAGTGCGTAATGTAGGTAATGGTTGCAACACATAGTAATAAACACCGATATTTTACCCTAATAGCAACAACACACCACGATGTTTCTGTCACTCGAGCCCAGACTCATAGAGATATGAACCTACTATCTAGCATAAATATTCCCTTTTGGAGATACAAGCAACTATTTGACCAAATCAACCACAAGCAACGGAGAGTATACAAAATCACAAATAAAATATAGATATATTGATAAACAAACTTGATCATAAATTTACAATTCATCAGATTTCAAACAAACACAACATGAAGCATTACATAAAGATAATGATCTTGATCATTATAGGTAGTTATGGTAACATAAATAGGAGAGACAATCATCTATGTGCATCGTCTCACACAGATCCTCTACGATAGAGGCTCTACCAACATGCGGTTCGGTACCACTTTACCAGCTTCACATAGAACGCTCTGCATGCATGCGGCTTTACACTTTCGACGAACCAACAAACAACTTTAAGTTACGAGCTAAAGGCACAAGTCCGGTTGGCCGGCCGATGTTATGTAGCTTGGCTGGTAAGTCTTCGCAGCGCACAACTGATAGCTTAATTAAGCTATAGCTTGCTAAGCTTTTCTTCTAGAACGAGGACGGTGGCAGATACGCTCTCCTAGGCTCCTAGCTAGCTATCCGTTTCAAAAATTATTAGGATGTATTTTAAGCTTCGAACTTCTTTATCTCTGACAGCTAATTAGTTGAAAAATAATTTAGATTGTCAAAAATTAGACCACATAATTTAGATTGTTTCACAAATATCCATCTAAAGAGGACACACATAATTAAGTGGAGTAGATAATGTACCCCGGAGCCTGACACATCGACAGTTTTGTTGTCGATCCAGCTCATGTAGGGATGTGTAAGAGGGATAGTAAAAAATCAGCCCGTATTTGACCGTATTTCTACTATCTCACTTATCCCATTTATTTCACTTACACGCTTGAGTTCATGGACCTGATCTCTAGCTAATAACTTGCATTTCATATCATGATTTTTGCGAGTGTGTTATCTCATCTTTGGGTAACTCTCATGAATCTATCAATATCTATACAACTTTGGTTATAGTACACAACGCAATGATGCTAGCGTAGCACGCGCAGTACTGTGGCTTGCTGCGGCCACTGCTCAACTAGCTAGCTATGTATGTGTATCACGTGTAGTTTGGCTCTGGAGCTCCGTCAGGTTGGATCCATGTTGCATTCAGTATTTCAGCTACATGCACGCTTCACTCATCCCGACAGATACATCATTACATATGCGTATGCATGTACGACGATGTTTCACCTTAATTTGGGTGTGCAATCAATACGAATGGCCCGGCCTCGTTCAATTCCGATGTTTACAATCCATGAATCATGATCGATCGGGATGTGATGTGGAAACCCATACGGGGACATCAAGAGGCTGACCAGATTTTTTTTAGCGAAGCTTCCAGTGAGGTACTAAGGTATGGAGAACCTGTGGACGAATCCATTACCTCAAGTTTTTCAAGTAAATCATGTATCGTATTATCTGTTAATCTATGAAACTTATCATCTGGCATTATCAACCTGTTCCTTTGAAAACAAAGGAACAACCAGAGAATTATTATTACTTTTTCATCAATTAACTAATATAAATAAAGTTTAAGCTCCTGTTAAGCTTGAATGAATTGTATTCCTTCTGCCCTCACCCTCTCTCTATTTCTACCGACCTTCCCAAGGCTCCTTAGCTCTGATGGCCAGTCACCTCATGTTCTGATATGCACAGTCAAGTAGTCGTCTCCAGGTGCGGAAGTGATGGAGAAGGGATACCTGTAAACATTGAAGAAATTTTAAAGCCTAAGACTTGGAAAATGAGGATGATGAGAGAGTACCATTCAGAAGTCAAGACATCTGGGCACTTTACGCAGAGGTAAATCCCGCTTATGTAGGTGGCTTCTTCATGTAAAGAGAGAGCACATTTCATGGGTAAATTGCTGCCTGCGTGAAACATTTTGGATAATTAATGAGTAGTTCTCTTGTGGCACTTGTAATTTCGGATTTATACTGAAGAAACTTATACATGGTTTTCATGTAGAATCTATACCTTGATGACGATTACTCCATTATTCTTCTCACGAATTCGTCTGGTAGCTCTCTCGGAGGCATAGAAGTGAACAGGAATTGCCAAGTACATCCATCCCTGTGGAATCACATCCGAGATTGCAATTTCAGCTTCTATGCGCAAACTTTAAATTCACAAAATAACTACTCTTGCCAAATAGTTGTAGGAACAACACCGTTTTCTTGTACCACTGCTTCGTGAGGAATATGAAATAGGAGTGCATCACCAGGAACAAATCCGCAGGTGACAGCGCAGCCACGAACGGCACAGACGCAAGGACGCCGCGGATTTGTTAGATCCAGTGCACGGTCGCGCCCAGGGTGGGGAACACGCTGCACGTCGCGTACACGCGGTTGTTCGAGAACATCTCCGTCGCGGCCACGCGCGCTCGCGCCGCGACCACCGCCTCCGCCACCACGAACTCGAATAGCACAAGAGCCCGCACGACGGATCGACATGGTTGTTGCTACAAGCAGCACTGCCCTCGGAGGACGGCGAATCTCTGGCTGGAGGAGTTAACGGGGGTTCTGGATGAGATAGCGCCATGGGGGATGGTTGGACAGCGGCAGCAGGCCGAGATCGAGATCGAACCGGACTCGACGGCCTCTTGGTGCTCGGCGGATCCAGGTGAGCGAGCTTCGCCGTGGTCCTTGACGCAGAGGCTCGGGGAATAGGGAGTGGTATTGAATTGATGCACTAGCCAATTATCCCAAAAGTCCGAACCGATAGGAAAGGCTAGGTTTTTATATTTTAACACTTCCCCTTACGTCTAGGCTGGACAATCGGTAAGACCTTAGACGTGGAGTAGATGGGAGGGCGCAACTATTTTTATATTAAATAGCGCGTTAGCCGGGGCTTGAACTTGAGACCTCCTGGCTCTGATACCATATTGAATTGATGCACTAGCCAATTATGCCAAAAGTCCGAACTGATAGGAAAGGCTAGGTTTTTATATTTTAACAAGTGGGACGGGGGTCGGGGCGCGGAGTGGCGTTGGTGCCCGGCGAGGAGCAAGCGGCGGCGGGGACGGAGAAGATGGAGAGGAGGGACGAGGGACGAAGCACGACGTATCACGGTTTGGCAGACTATGCAAAAACCTGCAATTTTACGTAAATAAATAGCTAGGGGCTTCGGGCGGCAGAAATGGATCGGCACAAAACGGGAGGACTACATTGAACTCTTATTTAATAAGTAAAGATGATGAGTTCGGGGAAAGGAATCAGGAATCTGCTCTTCTATAAATAAATAAAAACGGATTTGCTAATTCTCAGTCGACTGAGAATTAGTTAATTCTCACTCGACGTCAGCACCGTTCGATTCTGATCCAGATTCGTGCGTACACGATGACCATGGCGATGAGATTTGTCGCAGGATGGTGACTGCGCTGCGTGGCCATCTCACGTGGGCTGTGCATTTTTTTGCTTGGCCCGTTTATTCAAGTGGTGCGAACCAGGCTGTTATTGATTGGGCCTTTTCTCATTAAAGTAGCAGAAGAAGCTAAGTATCAAAAAAAAAAGTAGCAGAAGAAGCTAACGTTGTTTTTCTTTTTCTACAAAAGGTTTAGAAGCACCGTTGCATGTAATGTGACTATGCGAGTCTTTTTTTTGGGGTACGTTGTCAGCTTAGTGTACGGCCCCACTTTTCCTTTAGTTTTTTTGTGTTTTTTTGAGAAAACGTTCCTTTTGTTGTTATTTCCTATTTTTTGTGGTTTTGTTAATTTTTGGTCGATAGATTATTAAAATCCCGTTCGACTTCTTAATTGCCGGATTGCACCATGATCCTTGCTAGCATGAAGATTACAACCGGAATTTCCAATTGCAAGTAGCTTGTAACTGAGTTTTTTTTTACTTTTCTAATTGCAACTTAGTTGCAACTCGGAGAACATGTTTTCGACCGTTCAATTTGCGTCTTGGTTTGTGCCGGTTGGGAGTTGCAACTGGATAGCAACTGAGATTATCCGGTTGAAAGTGGGTTGGAACTGACTTTTTGCCAGTTGCAAGTGGATTGCAACTGAGTCATCTTTGTGTTTGTGATGTGTGCTGGCTGTGAGTTGCAAGTGGGTTGTAATTGGGTTTTTCCAGGTTGCAAGTCAGAAAAAATATTTCATCTTTTTGCGTGTGTGATGTGTGCTGGGTGTGAGTTGCAAGAGGGTTGCAACCAAGTTTTTCCGGGTTGTAAGTGGGTTAAAACTAAGTTTTGTTTTTGAGTTGCAAGTGGGTTGCAACTTGCAATTGAGTTTTTTTTCGATTTGCAAGTGAGGTTGCAAGTGAGTTTTTTCCGAGTTGCAAGTGGGTTGCAACTGACCTTTTTCCGAGTTACAAGTAGGTTGTAAGTGAGTTTTTTATTTCGAGTTGCAGGACGGTTGCAACTGAGTTTTTTTTTTGAGTTGCAACTAAGTTTTTTTTGAGTTGCAGGAGGGTTGCAACTGAGTTTTTTTCGAGTTGCAAGTGGGTTGCAACTGAGTTTTTTTTTTGAGTTCCAAGTGGGTTGCAATTTAGTTTTTTCGGAGTTGCAAGTGGGTTGCAACTGAGTTTTTTATTTCCAGTTGCAGGAGGGTTGTAACTGAGTTTTTTTTGAGTTGCAAGTGGGTTGCAACTGAGTTTTTTTATTTCCAGTTGCAGGAGGGTTGCAACTGAGTTTTTTTCAAGTTGCAAGTGGGTTGCAACTGAGTTTTTTCCGAGTTGCAAGTGGGTTGCAACTGAGTTTTTTATTTCCAGTTGCAGGAGGGTTGCAACTGAGTTTTTTTCGAGTTGAGAGTGGGTTGGAACTGAGTTTTTTCCGAGTTGCAAGTGGGTTGCAACTGAGTTTTTTATTTCCAGTTGCGGGAGGGTTGCAACTGAGTTTTTTTCGAGTTGAAAGTGGGTTGGAACTGAGTTTTATCCGAGTTGTAAGTGGGTTGCCACTAAGTTTTTTATTTCCAGTTGCGGGGGGGGGGGGGGGGGGGGGTTGCAACTGAGTTTTTTTTTGAGTTGCAAGTGGTTTTTTTTTCGTTTTCTTGAGAAAACGTTCCTTTTGTTGTTATTTCCTATTTTTTGTGGTTTTGTTAATTTTTGGTCGATAGATTATTAAGATCCCGATCGACTACTAAGTTTTTTTTCGAGTTGCAGGAGGGTTGCAACTGAGTTTTTTTCGAGTTGCAAGTAGGTTGCAACAGAGTTTTTTTTTGAGTTCCAAGTGGGTTGCAATTTAGTTTTTTCGGAGTTGCAAGTGGGTTGCAACTGAGTTTTTTATTTCCAGTTGCAGGAGGGTTGCAACTGAGTTTTTTTTCGAGTTGCAAGTGGGTTGCAACTGAGTTTTTTTATTACCAGTTGCAGGAGGGTTGCAACTGAGTTTTTTTCAAGTTGCAAGTGGGTTGCAACTGAGTTTTTTCCGAGTTGCAAGTGGGTTGCAACTGAGTTTTTTATTTCTAGTTGCAGGAGGGTTGCAACTGAGTTTTTTTCGAGTTGAAAGTGGGTTGGAACTGAGTTTTTCCGAGTTGCAAGTGGGTTGCAACTGAGTTTTTTATTTCCAGTTGCGGGAGGGTTGCAACTAAGTTTTTTTCGAGTTGCAAGTGTTGCAACTGAGTTGGGTTGCCACTGATTTTATTTTCCTAAGAATTAGTCATGCACTTTTTTAAAACTAACAAAATCCAGTTGCACCATGCTTGCATTTGAATTATTATTTCCGTTAAACTTTCGAACGCACCATGGTTATAACTCAATTTTTTTTGAAATGTGCACTAGTTGCAATTGATGTTTTTATTTGTATAAAAAAATTCCAGTTGCATTATGGTTGAATGCAGAATTTTTTATTACACTATGGTCACACTTGGATATTTCTCAGTTGCACTATGGTTGCCACTGAATATATATGTGCGTGTAATTCATGGGCTGAATTTACCACTCTTCCATAGTTTCAGGCCATTTAAGACGTCCTGGAATTTTCTATGGGCCGTACACAAGAAGGCTGGTTCTCGGTAAGAAAATACAAGGCTGATTCTACTAGGAGAACGAACGAAGGTATACTAGAAATCGAGAATCGTACGAGGAGGTCGGTCGACTGAGAATTAACAAATTCTCAGTCGACTGAGCCTTAGACGCTCCCAAATAAAAATTAGAGAATGTATTCAGGTGAGATTTCTCCTGGTGTTTGTCTAAAATAGTACAGTACTTATGATAGAGGTGATGCGGACATAAAAATAAGTAACGAATATGACAAAGTTAGACAAACAGTTGGATTGACCCAACGGCCAAAGATCTAGTTTTGAAGACATAAATTATAATCTGTCAGCGAGATATTTTCTCAACAGTCCTTTCCGAAGATAATCGTGTAAACGCTCCTAGTTCCGGCGAAAAACAGTGTGGGATGGTGGGGCACATAAATAATGGAGAAAATATCATCGTCACAAGAAAATCAGACGTGTCACGCCCATGCCTGTCCTGATTGGATTCAATTCCGATCCTCTCCAGGAAGTAAGAGAAAGGCCATGGCAGCATAAAAAGAGGGGAGAAGGCAAGGTCGCTACCGACTCGGACACGCCAACGCCTTCGGCGGAAGCAAAGCACCACCCATCATAAAAGCGGACGCTTACCGGTACACTCCGTCTCCTCCAATCCAAATCCAGAGCAAGCAATAAGGCGGAGCGGAGCAAAGAGCAGAGCGGTCAGTTCCTTCCGGCGAGCCTCGTCGGCCGATCGGCTCCGGCGCGCGTGCGCGTGCGGTCCGGGATGGAGATTATCGGGAGGGCGCCGTCGTGGCGGACGTGCGCGGCGGCGGTGGTGGCGGTGTGGGCGGTGCCCGTGGCACTGTCGCTGGCGCTGCTCTGGCTGCCCCTGCTCTGCTGCGCCGTGGCCGTCGTCCGATTCCGGCGGGTGAGGAGGCGGATGATGCGGAGCTGCGGTGGCGGGCGGTCGTTGGGGCCGGCTGACGGCGGCGATCGGCTGGGGCTGCTGCAGAAGTACCTCGAGGACCAGATGGAGCTCGTGGGCACCGAGGTCTACTGCGATCTCAGCCAGGAGAAGCTCGGCGAATGAATTTCTTGGCTTCTCCCTTTCTCTTTTGGCCGTCTGCTGCTGTAGGATGTAGTAGTAGATGTGATGTGATACCAGTCGCGAAGCGCAGACGATTTTGATCGTGTCTGTGCTCATCGGCGAAATGGAAGAACATCAAGAAATTAGAGACCTTCGATGACGAGGGTTGCTGCAGATCTCTTGCTTGCAGCTGACTTTGTTGTGTTCTTGCTGTGTTAGTTAACTTGCCTCGTGCCACACGCTTTTGTTCCTTCCACGTTCCACTGGCTGGCTAGACAGGCTAGTTGAATGTCGCCCAGTACTGATGTCGTCTCGTTATGCTTGTCGGCTGTTGCTTGCATCCGACGAACACTAGCCGCATCTCCTCCCTCCAAGTTATTTGGCACATCGCGTCAAGCAAAAGCAAGCAATCGCGGGCACGCCGCATCTGGAACTGTGCTCCTTCGTAGCGGGCCTGTCAGTGTAGGTGTGCAGCACAGTACCTGCCGATCTACCGCCTTGAGGTTTAGGTTTGTTCAATTTGGTCGGTGAGAGGAGCAGAGATTAGGTTGGATGGGATCCTCCGCTGGAATGGCTTCTTTCTTTCCTCCAATAGAAAACGGAAATGAGTTCGTCCTGGTCGACGCACACGCGGAGTCCTCTGATCTGGCCAGGTTTCATCTACCGGTGCTCTCCGACGTGGCCACGTGGGCTTATACCGAGGGAATGCCATAGCTAGGAGCCTAGGATGTCGGAGGAACCATCCCGAGGGAATGCCGACATGGCCGGAATCAGCTCTTCATGTGCTTGTTAATATTTTGTTGGTACCGTAAGAGTAAAGATAACCGTATAACCGGGTTAGATTATACATACTGCCATGTCAGTTATAGGTCAACCTAATAGCTACTCCATCGGTTACTAAATAAATATAAGATGTTTTAAGTCCTTCACATGTTCACTAGGTACGTACCCAAACCCAAATGAGTGAACTTATACACTAAAACATGTCTAAATGTCTAAATATATGTAGAAACATGTGAACATGGACAAAAGCTAAAATATTTTATATTTAGGAACGGATGGAGTAACTAGTATAAATATGAGTGAGACGTTTTGACTCCCGAACTACATGTAGCTTGTTTTTTTAGAAATTTAAAATTTACATTTTTAAGTTTCCAAAAATAGTGAAGAAAACTCAGATATAAATAGTGATATGACTATAAGTGTGCAAAATTTAACTCGAAATTCGTTGTATTATGAGCTGGACAGAATAGACAAATGGGTGGATCTAGGTGTGAACAGTACAACTTGAAATTTTGCCCGATTTTTCTTTTTGTGTAGAACTTTGCACGCTTCTAGATCTTGACACTATCTACATCTGTGATATTTTTCACGAGTTTCTGAAACTAAAAAGTGCAGATTTTGAATTTTAAAAAAATATGGACTACTTTATTAATAGCTGACCTACACTACACTCTCGTAAAGTATGTTTGAACACGTGCTGCAGCCAGCTCTTATCTTACCGTCCGCTTCCTTTTTCTATTTGCCCTCATCAAGCTAAAAAACATATTATTTAAATCTTTACAACCAGCTAAGTAGAACTTATTGTATTCTAAAGTCCTAAAATAACAAAAACAGCTCTCTTTTTGTGGGCATTAACCGCGCACGGATCCGGCCTAAAGAGAACCAAGGCAGGCACGACAAATGAACATTCCGGCTCACTCAAGTGAAGCGGATACATGTGGTGGACTAACTTCCGTCCAAAACAACGCACTCTCGTCTAAACGTTAGGGTCGTGTTTGGCAAACTCTATTATAATCTGACGTATCCTACAATACAAAAATAGGAATACTAGGACGAATATATACTTTCGGTTGCACAGTAAGCTAGAGCACATGCATACACTTCTGTCTGTGGATCCAAAGTCAGATAGTACAAAGAATCGTTCAACTAAGTTGGACTATGCTAACTACCGCAATAGCGTTAGACGTCCTCCCCAGGAGCATCATGGTCACCGTTAATTTTTTTAGAAAATAAGGGAGTCTCTCCCCAGTTCCATTGATAAGCTCAACGAAACCGGAGCAGGTGTTACAAGGAGCAGAACCATAAGGTAGCGGTAAAGCAGAAACTTAGAAGGTCCTTTTCTACAGGCCAAACTACAAACAAAAGCTCAGCACGAGCAGCAGAGTAAGTAAAACTAAAAGTTCAGCCGCAGCCCCGGAACAAGCAGGAACTCGGGCGCATACGGGGGAAGTAAAAGGAGTAGACAGCAGAGCCATCCGCCAGAGCTTGAAGACCTCGTCCTCCCAGCTAGATTGCAGCAACGTCGAGGGTCGAGGTGGGGGTGGTCCAGGTCATGTCTGGGGATCTTGGTGTGTCACTGTCTTCATCATCAGAGATCGGCAGCCTAAGAGCAGCTGTCGGGTTCTTCATCAGCCACTTTTCAGGAGGGAGTGGGATCTCAGTAGCGTCGAGATCGTTGCACAGAAGGTTTCCACTGCTGGCAACATTTCCTACTCGAAGATCAATCTCCATCTTTTCAGAGAGGCTAGCGCTAAGAACCACACCTGTTTAATATCAAGCCAAGGTTTACCATCAAAAATCATGCTATTCCGAAGCTTCCAAATGCTCCAAAGGATAGTAGAACAAACTGAATTTAAGACTGCATATTTCTTGTTAGCCAGCCATAATCTAGCCACAGAGATGTAATCAGAACCTACATCTGTACCAAAAAAGTTCGATACTACTGGCCAAATTTGCTTAGCTACCATGCAACCAAAAAACAAGTGATGCACAGTTTCAGGTTCGGAGCAGAAGATGCAGTCTTCAGGTTTGTTCATATTCCTCTTTTTGAGGTTATCCCTAGTCATGAGCTTAGGGATAACTCATGACTAGGGATATTTTTGAGGTTATCCCTAGTCATGAGCAGAAGATGAGGTCACCGTTAATTTAGATGGGTCTATGCACATTTATAGTAATCTACTCATGTGTAACACACACTCCCTACAACTAATACAATAGACATTCGTAAAAGAATACTCCTTCCAATCCAAATTAAATAAGTGTCGCAGTTTTAAACTGGACTTAGTTCAAAGTTGCGACACTTATTATAGATCGGAGGTAATATAAATAAATAGAACAGATATCACAATAGAGATACAAGCACAAATAAACGAAGTAGAGACCTTTTTCTCCCGAGCTCCAGTGATCCCTCCAATTTAAAAATTTCGAAAAATCATATTTATGAGTTTTAAAAAATTCTGAAAAAAACTCCGGGTGTAGCCAATAGTATATTCCACGAACGTGTAAAATATGAACTCCAAATACTTTGTATTTTGGGCTATACAAAAATGACAAATTGTGGATCTTAATATGCCTATTTTCAAATCTCGAAGTTTTACCAGATTTTGTTATTTTCGTATACCCATAATATAAAGTATTTCAAATTGAAATTTTACACGTTTATGGGATACACCATTGGCTACACACTAGTAGGAAAAGGGCTATTAGTGGCGCACCTTTTTGGCATTCTGTGGCGCACCCGCAAATTTGCTGGGTGCGCCACAGAATTGTCGTCACTAAAATTTAATTCTGTGGCGCACCCCCTCCGTGCGCCACAAAAATATTTCTGTGGCGCACCCCCCACCGTGCGCCACAGATTTTTTTTTGAATTTCAAAAAAAGGGCGGCCAGATCTAGATCTGGCCGTCCAAATTTCACCGGAATTTCGTTTCGTCGGAGCTCGTCGGAGGCAGCACCGGGCTTGGCCGTAGGTGGGTGGAGGAGGGAGTCGTCGGAGGTTGGTGGAGGATGGTGGTCGCCGGAGGTCGCCGGAGTTCGCCGGAGTTGGAGCCGGATGTCGCCGGGTTGGAGGAGGAGGTCGCCGGAGGTGGAGCTGGAGGTGGAGAAGGTCGCCAGAGGTGGAGAAGGTCGCCGGAGGTGGTGGAGGAGGTCGCCGGAGGTGGAGAAGGTCGCCGGGGTGGTGAAGGAGGAGGTGGAGGAGAAGGTGGAGGAGGAAGAGGAGAGAAGAAGTGGAGGAGAAGGAGAGGAGAAGTGGAGGAGAAGGAGGATGGAGGAAAAGGGGAGAGGAGAAGTAGAGGAGAAGGAGAGGAGAAGTGGAGGAGAGAAGGGAAAAAAGAGGGAGAAGAAGGGGAAAAGAGAGGGAGAAGAAGGGGCCCGGCCGGCGGGATTCAAATTTCGAATCCCGCCAACAATTCTGTGGCGCATCCTTGGCCCATGCGCCACAGATTTTTTTTCCTTTTTTTCTTGATTTTGCTGCGAAAAATCGTCTGTTTGAAATAACTTTTTTTTGTTTGGAATTTGAGGAATATGTGAATTGCTGACCGGGTAAACCCGGGTGGATTCGAACTCGGATTTTTCTCTTTTTTTTTTGACATATTTTTTGCAAGAAAATGTCAAAATTCATATTTCAAAATTTCTATACCTACTAGACACTCATACCTAACTACATCGCAAAGGATTTTATTTATTGAATTTTTTATCATTTTATTTTTCCTAGTGCGCCACAGATTTTTTTTCTCAAATTTCACCCGCCCCCAGATGACTTTCTGTGGCGCACCTGGCCATGTGCGCCCTAGGTGCGCCACAGATATGTGACTTTCTGTGGCGCACCAGGCTTGGTGCGCCACAGAAAGTCTAATTTCTGTGGCGCATGTGGTTTAGTGCGCCACAGAAATGTGACTTTTTGTGGCGCACCGGGCTTGGTGCGCCACAGAAAAATATTTCTGTGGCGCACGGAAATTGGTGCGCCACAGAAAGTCATATTTCTATAAGCTTTTCTCTACTAGTGACACCTGTGATTTTTTTCAGTATTTTTTAAAACTCACAAATCTAATTTTCGAATATTTTAAATGGAGAGAGCACTGGATCTCGACACTTTCCGATATAAACGTGGCCGGAACTCCCCGACAACTCTCTTAGTCCAAGCACAACAGCACATCAATGGTGATGGGTGCTTTCACCATCTAGTGTCGGAGAAATAATTCATAATCATAACACCACATTTATACACTAGAGGCCAAACAGTGCTAATGCTAACATGTTTTTATTTTGCCCTAATGCTATGTATGGGCGTGGACTTATTGCAGCCAAACACATGTACTCTCTTTACTTTGAAAAGAAAATAGGTAGAGAATCCTTAACAAAACAGGTATAGGTACTTGAATGAACAATGTATATAAATTTTTGTGAGAAAAAATATTGGGATGTAAGTCTGCATAAATTGGTATATTAAAATCACTACAAGTATATAAATTTGATATGCATACTGTTCTGTTGTTATACTACCATTTGTTTTTCTTACAAATAACTACTCCATTTGTTCCAAATTATTACTCCCTCCGTATCACAATGTAAGACGTTCTAGGAATTTTCCGACCAGGTGAAAAACACGTAAATTTTCCGGATCTAGTGTTTCTTCATCATGGAAGATCAACGCAGGTGTCATGCTCAAGTACAAGGGACTACCAAAATTATGTGGGAAGATGTCATGCTTCTACTTCATAGAATAACGAATGACAGCCCCCACATAATTTGGACACTGTCATCGTACTTCACCATAATGTCCTATGTTATGTCGTATCAATGGATGTGAGGTTTCTAAAATACACAGGTAACATGACGAAGAAAGTGCCCGAAGATTTTTGCGAGCAAAAAACAAAGGGAAAATTTTAGTGGGGACAAATAGTGGGAAAATCTCGGCGGGAAATTGTTGGGGTGATTGTGCCGACGGTAATGACCCTCCTCTTTGTAGGTCTGGGACACTGTTTCGGAGGTCAAGCGGGTAAGGGATAAGCCGTACGAAAAGATACCCGAAGAAGATCGATGTCGATTGTATTAAATGTTTGGTGATTCTATAGTTTTATGGTGTTTATAAATTTATTGTTTGTGAGTATATTGTTTCCTACATGTTTGTTGTATTCTACATGTTGGTTGTTTGTGAGTTTGTTGTTTCCTACATATTTGTTGTATTCGACGTTGCCGACCAAACTCTTGTAAGAACGTGGCCTCCTTTTCGGTTTTCTATGTTCCTATTACGTACCCTAAAAAGGGAAAAATTCATATGTGATAACAAATTTTGGAATATTGTTGGGGGTTAGAAAGCGAGGCCCACGGGGCGGGGTTTCACCTGAAACCGTGTTGGTGATGCCTGCAAGCGCATAGGGTTGATTCCAGGAGGAGGGGTTGCTCCTCTACACAATGTGGGTGGCGATCCTGGGTGGACCAATCTTACTCCCCAAAAGTTTTTGGTGTCACCGCTTCGTCGACGGTTGTTTGTGTGTTGTGTGGAGTGGTGCATTTGTGTGTGATTTTTCCTAATAAACTAGACAATTACATTCTTCCTTACAAGTAGACAGAGTGCTAGTCCGGTTTCACAAAAAAATGAAAAGGTATGGTATACCTTAGCGCAATTAATTTATTGGGGATGTCGGTTTGGATATCATATCTTCTTGGTCGTACCTTTAAATGTGCACCTTTATGAATCCTTGCATGGTCAGATACTCTCCTTCAGATTATTTGTGTATGGCCCAAAGGAATTATATTATCTAGACAGAGATTTTTGACTCCCGAATTCCGGTGTTTCCCTCACTAAAAAAATTAAAAATCATATTATAAGTTTTAAAAATCTAAACAAATCTTGCATGTTGTCAATGATGTATCTCATTTTAGATTTCGGCACTAATACAGTCTAACCCCTATTTTTCTATCTTTTTCTGTGGTGCCGCTCACAATGATCAATTTAAAATTAGGGGTTAGACATATTTAAATAGTGCTAACTCTGGTATTATTTAAACTGTAATTCCGATGATTATTATTCCTTGAAGATCTATTTAAATAACGAATTTAGGTTAACCACCAATCACAATCATTAGTAACCATCTAAAGTCTTAATCTGCAATCAGTCCCACTGTAACAGCCCGAAGTTTGAGAACCTAAAAACCGGTGTAAATTTTCCACTTTTGTGTTCATTGCATCATGGCATCATGCATCATGTTGTTGCTAGGGAATTGTTGCTAGGGAATTGTTGTTGTTGCTAGGGAATTGTTGTTGTTGCTAGGGAATTGTGGCTGTTGCTAGGGAATTGTGGAGGTTTGGCAACATTTAAAAACCAAATTGCCAAATGTGCTTCAACAAATTTCAAAGCAATAAAAGCATTCAAAGTTGCAAAACAAAATACTTTGACAACTTATATTTGTCCAGGAAGTTCCAAGAGTTCAAAGTAAGATTTTGCCCTTGAAACAAAAGTTCTAAAGTAATTTCATTTGGAAGTTTAGCTAAAATGCCTAAATCAAACTCTATGAACAAAGGTTGACCAAAACATTTTATTTTGCAACACCAATTTTTGAGGTGCCTCTACAGGTTATGGGGAGGCTCCCCAATTTTTTGCAGATTTTTATAAAATGTTTAACTGCTTCGATTAATTCAAAAACAGTGCTGTGATTTGTATCCAGTACTAGAAAAGGACCTGTTCGTGATGTTTTTAAAATTTGGCAGGGGTCTTTGCAAAACTTGCATCTCTTCTCTCTCCTCCCGCCAAAGACGCGTGCGGCCATGCCGCCGTGCTGCTCCCGCACGACGCCATGCCCAGGCCCCCCTGCTGCCTCCCCTCTGTTTCCCCCTGCGAGAACACGAGCCCACGACGCTCTGGTCCCCCACCCCGCACTCTCTCACCTGCTCCCTGCTCTCCTCTCTCCCACCCACGGGCCGCCATGGACGCCGAGCTCCACCGCCACGGCGCCGTCGATTAAGCTCACCCCAAGCGAAACCGAGACCGCAGAAAGCTCCGCCGCCCCGTCTTCTCCCCCTCCACCAGAGGAATTGAGCCGGGGATTCCGCGTTCGCTGTTGCCGCCCCGTTTCCTCCGACCACCGTCGTGGCGTCGCCGGACGAATTCTTCGCGGTCGTCGTCCCTCCGGCCTCCCCAAGCACACGAGCGTGTTCCTGGTGAGCACGCCCACCTTTCTCTCCCCTCTGTTCTTTCCCTCGCTCCCTGCGTCGCCGTTTCCCCGCCGGCCACCGTGCGCCGCCGTGCTCTCTCTCTGCGCTCGGATAATCCGATTGAAGGATGAATCGGATCTTCCGATTCAATCCAGTACGCATTTGAGTTAGCTCCTTAGAGAAATTTGCACCCGCTCTGAGCAATCGGAATTTCCGATTCTTGCTTAGCTCGGAATTTCCGGTTTATACCAGTACTGAAAAGTTCGAGTCCTTAGCCGAATTTTAAAAACTCCAATCGACTCGGATATTCCGATTCAATAAAATTCGGATATTCCGAAGGTGTCCAGTACAAAATTAATTCCTGTTCAACTTTCTTCCTTCTTCCTATTTTGGTTCTAAATAGTTGTTGTGTTGGATTTAACCTATACTCAGGGCATAATTAAAAGAGGAGATAAAATAATTAAAAGAACATATCTAATTTAGTAAGTTATAAAAGTAATAACTTTTAATCGGTGCATTCTAAAAAGGGTGGATTATACCAAAATGGGCACAAAATTGTGGACTAATTTGTAGCATCATTTCATGCATGCTTACCTCACTTTAGAGCACAGGAAAACATTAAAAACAATGTGGAGCTATTTATCTCTCTTGTTAAATAATAAAGTCCGTACCTCATGTAAATTGGTAGACCTTGCTCTATTTAAGTTTAATGCATTCAAAATGTCATCTCATCATATGTCTGCGCATTGCATTTGTTAAGCACATGTGTGGTGATTGAATTGTTTTCTTCCGGTGCTTTGTACTTCGGTAGATCAAGGAGTGGAAGTGACACCCCCGTCTCGCGACGATCCGTACTACCAGCACGTTGAGACAGGCAAGCGTAATCCCCCCTCTGAGCATATCTTATCCTATTTTCCGCAAATATTTTCTCCACTATAATATTGCATGCGGTTCCAAATGTCAATTTGCTTGGATTAGCGTATCCTATAGTTGCATTAAGATTCCCGATGCCAATTACCTGTTTCCCCTCCTATTATCCATAGGATTGTATTGTTGGCCTGAAATTCTTAACTATGCAATGATGATGCTTAGCCATGCTTAGTTAAATGCTTAGCCGTCCGATGGATACTTCATGTCGGAAACAGGTGGTTGAAGTGTTCAGATGATGGTGGAGAATTTGCGGTGACAGGTAATAAGATGCTTAAAGGTGGGGATGAGAGGCCACTTTGGTATGGTGGTGTTTTGTCTCACTCTCGCCGCCTAGGTGCGAGTTCTTTACCTCTTGAACCAAGAATGAGCGCGCTTCCTTTCGGTGGGGTATATGGAGCCCTCGTCGACTGACTAACTTGTGGCGGACTAGCCGAGGGTCCTCTAGTTTGGCTTTCCATTTGCGCGTGCGTTGAGGATGGTGGCCAGGACTGAGATGAGGATGGTGGTGTCAGGAAAATAAGTGGCCGCGGGACAGGGTGCTGGAGGTACCTCTTGTCCTACCGCCATTGATGATCCTGGGTTAGTCTCAAGCGAGGTAAAGGTTGTAACCGTTCCCACTCAGCCGGCTTTCCACGGAAGAGAGCTACGTGTAGGCAATGAGCCGGGCGGTACCGAAGGTAAACACAGTGCACCCCTGCAGGGTTAAATCTTTTTGAAAAGCCGTGTCCACGGTTACGGACAACTTGGGAAAGGACGATAAGATCATAGAATAACTTGAACGGAATGATTAAAAACTGGGTACTAAAGGTACCACTCACGGATGCAGGGTGAGCTTCCTCGAGGGTGATTCGGGGAGGTGCCCTTGATGAACAGGTACAATGGTTGATGATGGTTGATGATGAGTAAGGTGATGAAAGAAAGAGTTACTCCTTACCTCTTTTAAAATATTCTGTTTAGTCGATGCCTTGAGTTATGTTTTTCATAAATAAAATCAGCTTTATGCAAAATAGCCATATAACTTTGAAAGCCTCATCGAGCTAAAGCTCTATTTATAATCTTGCGAGTTTGTCGAACTCAACGTCGTTTGTTTTGTTTCAGAGGAGGACTTCACCGACCTCGAAGGTGGGTTCTTTGTGGTCGTCGACGAGTAGTCTGGGGTTCCCAGGTGGCAGCTTGGGACATCCCGGAACAGCTGGCGCTGGATGTTTATTTGTAGGCCTCTTAGGCCATAATCTGGATCTTGTTGTTTAGAACAACTTAATTTGCTTCCGCTTGTTGTAATGTTGGGTCTGTGACCTCTGGTTGTCATTTGCTATCTTTCTCTATTATAAGAGTTGAACTATATGATTTGTGTCGTAGAGTCTGTGATGTGCCAGTTGTTCCACAAGTCTTGATCTCTCTATTATGCTTTGATAGTGTGTCCGGTGGTATCGGATAACCGGGGGCACAGTATCACTGTATAGCAGTCGGGTCGGGACGCTACACCCACAATCACACGTGTGGAGTCACGTGCCGAATCTAAATCCAAAACCAAATTTATAGGCTTTAATCAATTCATATAAACAACATATAAACAAACTGCCTTATTGTGCCCGACCATTATACATCGTACAATTCCACTATATACAATACTGTGTTCTAGCATATCAGTAACCGGCTTGCTTAAATATTATTCCATATAAGTACATCAAGCAATATCCAATCGTAATGGTAAAGCTCCATATATTGAGATTCTAGGGAATATAATAATTTAGTATAAATGTTGCAATAAGTCAAGAGTGAATTTTTAGAGCCCGGGTTACATGGAGCCCTTTTGTTTGAAAATTTGAAATCGACATTTTTAAGTCTCCAAAAATTATGAAAAAATTATCGGATGTAGATATTATCTAGATCTACAATCGTGCAAAATTTCAGCTCCAAATCCATTGTATTTTGGGCTGTACAAAAAAGACAAATCGGAGAAAATTTCAAAAATTTGAAACTGTGTATTCCTCACCACCTAGATCCACCCGTTTGTCTTTTTTATGCAGCCCAAAATACAATGAATTTGGGGTTGAAATTTTGCACGATTGTAGATCTAGATACGGTAAATCTATTTAGGGAACGTGCCCTGGCTAGCTCTCCTATACGGCGTGCGCAGAGATTCGCGTTGCTCGATCTAGTGGTTGGCGCGGTCTCAATAGGTTTGTACACCCCGCGCTCTGTCAGACGAGTGGATAACGCTAGAAAGAAAGAGCGGAGGCGAGATGAGGGCAGTGGACGGGAGGGGACGTCGGAGGAGGTGGCGAGCAGGTCCCGGCGGCGGCGCATGCGGGAGAAGCCACGGCGGAGGCGCGAATGAGGGAGGAACCACGGCGGCGGCGCTACTCTCTTCGACATTCCTAGCATGACGTGTGGGCGGCTTGTAGGCGGGAGCAGTTACGGCAGTGGCGTCGATGTTATTGGGGCGGCGCACTGACGGGTGCAAGCACGGCAGGGGCAGCGCCGCCCCGTTGGGTGCTTCATCGCCATGGACAGCTATCGGCCAAGGTAACGAGTTATACTTCTGTATTTGTACCGATGTGCTACCACACCCTGAAGCTGTTCGTTCAAATGCCTAACTACAATGCTACATATGCAACTACTGGTTGATATGTGGAACATTGTTTTAGGTTTGATGGTTGGGGCATGAGAATAAGAACGGATTTTGGACGGCCGACGAGCTATACACGGTGCAAGATGCTGGGACGACCATGACAAACACGCGAGTCACCGAGCGACTGCAACTGCCGGAAGAGCGCTCCCAATCTGGGATTTTGGATAGTTGCCAAGTGCTTCGACTTGGGATTTCGCCCGGTGGCGAGCTGCTCTAATGTCCACGACACATTGGCGCTTCAGAGATGGCAGGAGCGAGGCGACCGCGCGCATGGACCTGACGGTAGAGCGGCTCTTCATGGTTATCAGGTTATGTACTCTAGTGCCTACTTCTAACTAATCACAAACAGGCAAGTAGCCTCGTATATCCTCTCTTTTCTTTGGCTTTCGCGAGGTGGTCTCTCTGTATGTATGTTGTGTAATCTACCTCGTTTAAAATCTGGCAATTAGTTATGGCTAAACTAGCAAGCAGATTCATAACGTTTGGTTTGAACTCATTTGGCGATCACGTAGAATGTATTTGGCAACAATGTATAGTTATTTTGGCAACTATACTTTTTATTTTCTTATTTTTCTTTTGGCAAATGGACCTTCTCTAAACCCTGGCAACCATATGCAGTTTATTTGGTAATCACATATAGTTTATCTGGCAAATATGTCTAGTTAGTTTGGTAACTGTTTTTTATTTTCCTGGCAGATACACATTTGTCTAAACCCTGTCAACCATGTGTTGTTTATTCGGCAATCATGTACAATTTATTTGGCAATCACGTGTACTTATTTTGGAAACTTTATTTTTATTTCCCCGACGCACATCATCTAAACTCCGGCAACCACATTCGGTTTATTGGGTAATCATGTATAATTTATTCGGCAATCATGTGTAGTTATGTTGGCAACTATATCTTCTATTTACCTGCCAGTTTACTTTGTCTAAATTCCGGCAACCACGTGCAGTTTACTTGGTAATCATGTATAGTTTATGTGGCAATCATGTATAGTTATTTTGGCAACTGTATTTTCTTATTTACCTGGAAAATATGTCTCGTCTAAACTTATGCAGCCATGTGATGTTTATTTGGTAATCATGTATTGTTTATTTGGCAATCATGTGTAGTTATTTTGGCAACTGTATTTTTCATTTTCCAGAGGAATACGCCTTGTCTAAAACCCCAAAACCATGTGTAGTTTATTTGGCAATCAAGTGTGAACTATTTGGCAACCATATTTTTCATGTCCCAGGCTCCAATACACCTTGTTTAAAACTTGGCGCACATGTGTATTTTTTTCTGACAACCATGTAAGTTACATGTATAGTTATGCCGGCAACCACACGTAGGCCAGCTGGCAAATCTTTTGTTTCTCATGCAGATGTCTCGTCTTAGCTTGTCAGTTTGGTTTAGCTTATGAATTTGACTGGAGTTGGATTGATCACCTGAGGCGTTCACTGTGTAGTGAACTACTAGCATATTATCGGATTATTGGTACTTAATAGTTCTTTTGTAATTGGCAAACTAAAGCGATAACAAATGAGTGTAAACGATGCTAGTTTGCAAAAATCATCAAGCCAATCACAAATTCACAATTATGGGAAATCAACGCGAATAGGTTGACATTCTGACTTAAGTGATACATTAACACTGCCTTGTCTCTACAGCAAGCAACAAAAGTGCATCGACCGTGAAAACTGACTGTCGTACTGTGGCCCACAGCCAAAAGTGTATCATACAGTAGTCAACAGTGTATCTACTGTACCAATTGTCACGTAGTTGTTGATACAGAGTCCTTGATTCGGTGCGTGCACAGCTCATATGTTGTGTAAGACTGCGCACGAAGACCGTTCAAAAAAAGATTGCGTACGAAGGAATTGCGCGGGGCAGGAGCTGTTGCGCCGGATGGGTGATTAACCAGGGCACGGTAGCTAGATAGTCAAGTCTAAACGGGCTCCATGTAGCCCGGGCTCTAAAATAGGTTTTCGCAATAAGTCACACTTTATAATTCCTACGTCCCATAAACTAAACGTGCAAAATCTTATTTTGAAATACTTTATATTCCTATCTACACAAAAAAGTTAGAAATGTGTGGATTTGACCATGCACACTTTCAAATTTTTATATCTTGTCATTTTTGTGTAACCTATAATAAGAAAAATTGCATTGAGATTTCACACGCTTAGGATGTATCGATGACTCCACTCCGATTTTTTTTTCAGATTAATAAAGATGTTGTAACACAAGAGACTAAGTGCCATACACAATCTACGGTTGAGAAATTTGAGGGCCTCAAGACCCAAATGAATCGATTAGTATAATATGGAATCTGAATTTGTAAGATCCTTATTTTTTTGTCCCCCACGAAGCCCTCCTTTTGAAGGCACATCCGAGCGGGAGAATTGATTTTAACCCCCTAGCTCGCACGCCTTTGATCATATACCCCTTTTTTTGTCTGCCTTGCTCTGAGCCCCTCCTTGCGGCATAATCTTCGATGATTTCCCCCCTTGTGCTGTTATCTCTTCACTTAGCTAATAATCAAAGAAAACATGCCTTATTATATTTCAAACTGACAAATATGCCCTCGTCCAATTTTTGCAACACGCGAGACAGAGGAAGCCCAGCCCGTTCTTCTCCTTTTCTGTCGCTCCCCTCTGTCTTCGTCCCGAGTCCCGACCAACCCGCAAGAGCCTCCGCCGCTAGGCTTCTGCCCCCGCTAGCGCCGCCATCCGCCTTCTTCCTCGCCGTCCCGCGTGCCTGCGCCGCCGCTCGCCTTCTCCCCTCGTCGCCCCGCGTCCCTGAGCCATCTCACCTAGCTCCTCTTCGCTGGAAGGTTCCGGCGGCCGCGCTGGTCCTCTCCGCCGCCCACAGATGCTCGCGCTGGTCTTCCTCGCCGCCCCTGGAGCTAGACCTGGAGATGAGCAGCAGGACGGCGGCGGTCGCTCGAGTGGAGGATGGCGGACGGCGGCGGCGGCGCTAGCTTCAGAAGGCGGGGCGGCGCTGCGGCTCTGGCGGCGGCGGCGCTAGCTTCAGAAGAACGGGCCAGCTGCGGCTCTGTCTCGTGCGCTGATAAAAGGAAAGTAACAAGGGCATACTGGCAATTTCCAATTTATTAATTCCATATTCTTTCGTTACCAGCTAAATCAAGAGATAAGGACATGTACAATGGGGTGACGTCAGCCTTCTCTTAGAGTTGACACGTAGGATATTTGTCTAGTTGGAGGAGAGAGAATGAAGAAAGAGGAGGCTGCCTCCTCTTAGCTAAGAGATGATCTCTTACGAAATAAGAGAAGGCTATTTTCTCCATTGTAGCATATGTCTTCCCTTAGTAACACAATTTTTCACTAAAACGTAATTAATTCTCATTAATTGTTAGGGATGACAATAAGAGATAATGCGCTGTATAACTTATATTTTTTTTGCCTTCTCTAAATGATGTGGATGGCTAAGAGAAGACAAACCTTCTCTACCATTGTACATGCTCTAAGAGCGCAGGAGGGGCAAGCCAGCAAGAATTAGGCCGCAAGGAGGGGCTCAGAGCAAGGCAGACAAAAGAAGGGGTATATGATCGAAGGCGTGCGAGCTAGGGGGGTTAAAATCAATTCTCCCCATCCGAGCCCTGCCGCGCGGCGACTCGGGCTTGCCGGCGGCAACGTGAGGTGAGGCCTCGACGCCGCAAAATATCTCTTCTATCACTTCCCATTCTCTCCACCTCGTGTGGTTTGATGGTTTCTTGCCTCGCAGCGCCGAGTACGCCCGCTCCCTGTTCGACGGAATGCCTCCTCGGAAGAAGCGCAACACTGCTCCGCCGGTGAGCAGCGCCGACCGCATCGGCGCCCCCCCGACAGTATCCTCCATCACGTGCTCTCCTTCCTCCCAGCGCAGGAGGCCGTGCAGACCTGTGTGCTCGCCCGGCGCTGGCGCCAGCTCTGGAAGTCCACCACAGGGCTGCACATTGTCGGCCCTGACGACGAGGAGGAATTCAATGTCCAAGACCTACGGAAGTTCGTGGACCATCTGCTAATCCTGCGTGAGCGAACCGACCTGGACACTGTTGAGATCAAATTTGATGAATTCTCGGAGGATGACGAGCCCTATGTGAACCTATGGATCCGTTACGCTGTAGTGTGCAAAGTTCATGCACTAACCCTTCTGTTCAGGGGCACTCTCTATCTCTGCCTAGACGACCTGCCTCTTGTCTCTCGGCATCTGAGAACATTAGACCTTGAAGGTGTAGACCTACAGAAGAACTTTCTTGATTTTGCTAGTTGTACAGCATTGGAGGATCTGAAGATGCTTAATTGCGACATCAATGCTAGCAGGATATCATCCCTCTCCCTGAAGCATTTGAGCATCTCTTGCTGCCAGTCCGATCAGGATTGCCGGGTCCATGTTTCTACTCCAGGGCTCATCTCTCTGAAACTAGTTGGTTTTACGGGTAGAACACCTTTTCTTGAAAACATGGCGTTGCTAGAGACTGCATATGTGAACCTTGACAAAGACTGCAAAGATGTCTGTTTAAATTATGACTCTGCTGCTCTCTGTGAAGATAACAATAATGCATGTTTGAATTGTGTTCCTAATAAAGACGATTGCAGCAGCCATTGTGTGCTTCTAGGTGGTGTCTCAGTCTCAGGTGCTAAACACCTGAAGTTGATATCTGAAACTGGAAAGGTATGACACTCTGCCTTAAAATCCTTTACACCCTGTTTGGTTGCACGGAATTGGGGCTTGGAATTGGAATTGGAGCCCCAATTCCGAATTCCGGCGTTTGGACTGCGCTCAGAATTTGGGCCTGGAATTGCAGACCAATTCCGAGCCAATTCCGCAGCTACCGTTTTGTGAAGGGAGCAATTCCGAGCCTCGGAGGTCGGAAACGCTCGGAATTCGGACGCCGGCCACCGCACCTCCCCGTCGGCCGCCGCACCTCCCTCCGCCGCCGCACCTCCCCGCCGGCCGCCGCTCCTCCCCGCCGGCCGCCGCACCTCCCTCCGCCGCCGCACCTCCCCGCCCCGGCGTGGCCATCTGCTCTAGCGCCGGCCGCCGTCACCGACGCCGCATCCCGCGGGGCAGCCGCCGTGCTCCGCGCCCTTCTTCCTCCCTTCCCAGGCGCCCGCGGTTCGCTTCCTCCTCTTCATCTCCTCCCACCTCCCCGCCCCGGACGAGGCCCCCGCCCCTTCGCCTCAGCTCCCCGCCATCGACACCTTCCTCCTCAGCCTCTCCCCGCCTCTCGCCGCCGATGCCGCCGCCCTACTCGCCTCCTACCTCCGCCTCCACCCCTCCCTCTCCGCGGTCAACGCGGCGTCCCGCGCCGCCCTCAGCGCCGCGCGCCCCGACCTCGTCTTCCGCCTCTTCTCCACCTTCTCCTCCTCCCCTGCCTTCCCAGGCGACGCTGAGACCAGGCGGCGGCGCAGCTCCCCATCTCCCTTCAACAGCAGTTTCCAAACACATCCAAACAACCGAATTGAATTAGAAGCCAATTCATTTCCATCTCGGATTTGGAATCTTAGTCCAATTCAATTCCATGCTCCAATTCCATGCAACCAAACATAGTGTTATGTTAGGCCTTCTTTGTGTTGCACTATCTACATTGTTGCTGGACATAGGCAACAAACAGATTACTTACGCATTGTCATCAATTGTGGGCCTTAGATCATCATCTCGCATTATCACTAACGGTTACTTGATTTTTGGATTTTCTTTCCAGTTCATTTCACAAGAGATTTGAGACACTGCCCTACATTTCGTAAGCTAAAGACTTTGTTGCTCAACGAGTACTGGTGCGAGGCTCCTGATTTGGATCCACTAGCTTGCATTCTGAAAAGTTCACCAGTTCTAGAGAAGCTCACTCTTCAACTTTTTTGCAAGGTATAAATCTTCTACTTGGACAATTTATGCAATTACTAAAGTTACTATCAATTATACATCTTGCCTGAATGTTCTTTCCTTACCATAGGGACCAAATCCTAAAGTGAAAATGAATGGACGCTACACTTCAATGGAGCGGCTGTCTGCAATTTCCGAGCACCTTAACATAGTTGAATCAAGAGTAATGTGGTGGATGAGAAAATTCTCAATGTTTTGAAGTTCCTGTCTGCATTTAACATATGTAAGATAACTATGACACTTTCCATTCTCCTTATATTCTTAAATTAGCTTTCATATGTGAGGAAGAAGCTAAGAAAGCGAGCAGCAAAGAAGAAACTTCTGAACTATGTAGCAAGGACAGTTTATAGGGCTACCAAATTATTTTAGTTATGAAAAATCTTGACCACATCTAATGAGGCGCCAAAAGAAAGAAAAAATCTTTCTTGTTTCGTTCAATACAGTATCTTCGAATGTTGATTAGCTCTGAATAATAACTTAAATATTGGTGCTAATCAATGATAACTCTTATATGCTCACTAGATCTGAAAACGCTCCTTGCCCGTATGGATTAAATTATTTGGCACTCGGTTTGCTTATCATTCTGGCACTAAATTTTTCGCCATTTTTGTATACTTTCCTGGGAAGTCTTTACAGTTTACATAACACATAACATGTCTAGTAGTGTATGTCGTGATTGCTTGTTTCACATTTTGTTTGGCATGAAGTTACGGAAGTCATTTTCTGTAATCTCTTTTTGGGAGCAGTTTAGTTGGATGATTAACATCCAGAAATGGCCGTATCAGTATAACCAAAGCTTGTGCCAAAATTCATGTAAATATAAAGTTGCACTTGGTAAAGTAAATCCCCTATATACTTACCAAACTCTGTTCCAGTATCTTCGTTTTCATTTTCTTGTAACTGAGATATTATGTCAGTTGCAGATACACTAGACTCTTGCACCGTCTTTTCATTTGTGTACAGGCTTCAGTTTCAAGTAAGTGTGAGAAGATCTGGGTTGTCGGTGGATCTGCCATCTCTTGGCTATTCACAAATGCAAGGCTTGAAGAAATAGGCTTTCGCCCCGCTATATAAATATAGCAACCACACGGTACAACTTTGAGTCCACTGCTGGGGCAAAACAGCACACATAAGCCCAAAAGAAAAGAGAGAGAAAAAAGAAGAGAAAACAAGGCCGACATCGGCGGATCAACGAAAACGAAAATGACTCGCAACCGCTGCGTTCTCTCCGGAGTATTCCCACCACGATCCTAGCACTCTTAATCGCCGTGTACCAAGCAGCACCTCCAAGAAGGAAGACAATGACGACGACGCTGCTGCCCGTACTGGTCTTAGGGTTTTCCCCGGTACGCTTTGAGGTGTGGGGAAGGGGTACACCCTACGCCTCCCAGGAAGGTAGAGTGACACTCTCAAGCGTCACCGCGTCGGTGCCATGGCAGGGATTTCTCCCGACCCCCAAAAAACCACGTCCCAGACAATTGTAGCGCTCCACCAATCTTGCCATCCACCAACACACGTCACCACGGTCTTGAAGTCATCATCGTCGTCTCACCAGGCAAACGTTGCAAGGCCGGTAAACCCGACGAAGCAGCATAGACAAGGTCCGGCAGTATCACAACCACGTGGGAGGGAACAGCCTCCACCGCCGTAGACGGTAGCCGACTGGACGCAACAGCAAGAGCACACCGGGTCATTGGAGCCGAAGGGCGGCAGCAGCACAGCCACCTGGAGGACATCCTCCACCGCCATCGGTGGGTGCCGATCGGACACGGCAGCAGGGACACACCAGGCCGAGCAGGCCCGGCCGAGCCCCGGAGGGCTCGTATCCCCGCCGCCAAGCTGCTGCACGTAAGCCGTTACCGCCGCTACCCTCTTGATCGGCCCATAGGCTCGGCCGGACCCAAACATGCCCGTGAAGCTCCTGCTGCCACGCTGCAGACAGACGCCGTGTCAACACTGCCATCTTCATCACAAGCCGCTCAGCAGGCCAACCGGAGGCAGCGGGGTAGAGCCCGCCCTGACCTTGATTGGGCCCGAAGTGCCCAGATCTGGGCCTGCAGGGCCGGAGCTCCACCACCGCCACCCTTGCCACCAACGGTGGCGCCCTGACCACATCAGCCACCAGTGCTGCACCAGGAATCCCGCCGCCACGCCGGACCGTCGCCGCCGAGCTGCACCACCTAGTCCATGGCTGCCCCGCGCCGCCCTAGACCAGGAGGGAAGAAGCCGAGGTCCGCCACCACCGGCGCCGCCCGGCGAAGGGCCGGAACAGCAGCCGGCGACAGCGGGAGGGAGGAGAGGAGGGAGGGCCGGGTCGCGGAAGGGAGGGGGTTGGGGTCTCTCCATCTCTTTTTTTTGTTAATGTTGACGGTGGATCTCTCCATCTCTTTTTTTGCATCATAATTCTGATTAGAGGAGTGGTTCAGAATCTATATAACTTATGAACTTTAGAGTCTAGACCATCTGGCTGGGATGGGCTTTATCGTATTTTGTAATTTCTGTTGCACTTTTGGTTCATGCTGAATTTGTTTAGCTCTTCGTGTTTCTCGTTTGTGCTTCGGCGCATAGCTTGTTCTATTGCGATGTGATCCGTTTATGCTGTCTCTTGTGCCAAGATTTGGATGTTTGGAAAAGTGGACCAGAGGTGTTGGATTACAATCCGTTGTGATTTTTTTTTTTGCTTGGTAATACGATTCTCATTGATAAATAAAAGACGATATACAAAGTACGTATACACCGATCTTATAGATCTGAAAAGATAGAATAAACCTATGTGACAAACCAACGCCTATCCCTCTTCTTCGGCACCACCGTAGCAGGCACTAAAGAAAAAAATAGACAGTCACCCGAGCTCGACGCGGCTCAATCGCTGATCATCAGCTTTTCGGACCTCCAAAATAAATTGTCATAGGACAAACCATTGCCGTTGAAAGAATCAAGACCGGAACAGCACGACCCCGGACACGCCATCGAATTTCAGCACTGGCACCTTCGCACGACGACGTCAGAGTAGGAAACCTTCCATCATCTAATCCTGGCACAGCACGGCACAACGCTATGGTTCCCCTCCCGGACATCAATTACAGTCCACCCGAAGAAGATGAGAGTAGCATACCTGAAGAAGAAGGCCATGTCGATCATCCCGAAGAAGAGGAGGGCATCGAGCATCATGTGGACAAGGATGCAGGTACAATCTTGTCCCTGCAGACAAATAAATCTGACCAAGTTCGTGGAAAATATTCAGTGTACATGAATTATGCCTTGTTCATGGAAAACATTCAGTGCAAATGGAAAATATTCACTGCCATATACCGCTAAGTTCATGGAAATCATCAAGTTCATGAAATATTTCAGTGGGCAATATTTTTCAGTAGTACTACAACTAGTAGCATTACTACATAATTTCCTATCAAGCTAAATTTGCAAGTTCATGAGAAGAAGACAAAGTTGCATACATTTGACAATTTAACTAGAGGCTGGGGCGCCCCTCTGGGCGCCTCCTGACCGTACAGTTGCGTCCCAATTTCTCATTTGTATAGTAATAGTTCGCATAGCAGGAAAAACGTAAGGGAAGTAAATGGATTGAATGTAACGGATAATGAATGGGAGTTTAAACACGATTATCTTGAGCAGGTGCTGCTGGTGTAGCTACAATTAGAAGATCAATGTATAAAGTACTCCGTAGAATACACCCATAAAAAGTCCATTATCTTGGAAATGTCCGACAAAATAATAAAGTTCATCAGTAATAATACTTTTTTGCAAAATCTTGCAAGTTGCCATGGAGTTTATGCCGCATTCAACTCGCTAATGTGTCTACATACATGGGCCTCCGTAGATACACTTGCATCCATGCATTCGGTTGCTTCCCTGCTGCTCATCTTTCTATAACCATCAAATATCTTGAGGAGACCAATCATGACAAACCAGGACTGTATCCAATGTTCTTGTCCTCCTGTCATTCCAGGACTTCTTGTTGGCCTTTCTGCTGCTAGTCATCTGCATGATTAACCTCAATTGATATGGTCAATCACACTGACAAATCCATGCTAGTATCCACATCACCAAGAAAATTATTTACTTATAAATGAAGATTGTCAATCACACTGACAAATCAATTCAGCAAAATAGAAGGGGCAAATCATTTGTCAAAGGAAGTAACCATAAGCAAAACAGAAAATTCTAACAAACTTAACTTCTTTATAACATAATCAAACATTCAAATTTGAACACACTAATTCATGACCAAGTACACTGACCCGTTCAACATATATGGGAAGAGGAAGGTGGGAAATTAAGAACGAGTTCTAAAAACCCAAAGTCCATTAACTGGATATCCACAGAAAGGTGTGTCACTCCTTTTAAAATGCTTGCCATTACAAGAGATAGAGTACTGCGTGTAGATGTTGCATTGTCCTGTAATACTAAATAGAGATCAATATTACTTCTGAAGTCTGGAACATAGAAACCGCAGGAGTGCATTTAGAAAGCTGGATCCGAAAAAGGAACAAGATATCATATATGTGCTCATACTACTTAGAATATACTACAGGGCAGTGAAACAAAATATACAATTTTGTATTAAAACAGAATGAAGAGAAGGTTGGTGCGTAAGTGTTTGGATTGCCTTAATGAATTAGAGATAGAACTTATAGAGGACTAAACAAGAAGGCAGAAGCTTCATGATATCGATACCTGCCTGCAAATGATAAAATAAATTGCTCCAACATCCATACCTAATACCTTTATCGAGACAGGCTCTGTGTTTGCTTTCTAAAGCTCAATCAATTATTTCTTCGTAGTTGCCTATACTCAAAAGCAGAAGATTCCCTCAAACATACCCTACGGTTCATTTCAAAACAAATAGAGATGAACTGATGATAAATATGCAACTCTACAGGTATTTTCCTTTATAAAGCATGTAACACGAATCAGAAGCAAATCTGTAGCTACAAAATATACAATGTAAGATCTTGATTATCCTGGTATTTTTTTAACTGGTTTTGCTTGCTAATTAGATGCCTAGTTTGTAAGAAACTATTCATCAAATAACAGGAGTGTGGGGGATTGCTATGACACGCCTAAACGGAGAGGGGAAGAGTTGGGAAAACCTGCAACGTGGCCTTTGGTCAGTACGAAGGATAAATGGGCTATGCTCCCATTTCGAATAAAAAAGGTTCAGAATTCAGTTGAAAATCGTTTCTATAGGATAAAGGTTACAGAAATCACTTACAAGGTAGTGCGAAATGGCCTTGTGTCAGGAAAGAAACATATGTAAAACTGGCAGGCTAATTAATCAATGAACCGTGCGTAATCAGGATTAGATTCACTATTGAATAAAAGAGAACTACGCATACGTTCAGAAGCCTTCAGATGATATGGACAAAGCAGTAGTCTGTGAGCAAAGATTTGTTTTCACATGTTTATGCTGCATTGAAACGAAAAATGAGATGTTCATGATAGCTGACCTAATGTACAAATCTTGTTGAGAGGACGACACGGGTAAGAGATTTAGCTTCAGACTTGAGATTTAGCCATACACAAAAGTGAGCAGTCTTGAGGTTCAGCTGCAACTTCAAAGCTGGAAGTACCACAAGATTATATAAAACCACACCATCAGATTTCTTTAGTTCCTACTTGCTATAATTAACAAATCGACAGCAGCTCACTGCCAAAGATCTAGCACAAAATAGGAATTCTAGACCGTGCAAGCAAGATACAAAATAGTCTGTAGGGCTCTTATCTTTATGACATCATATATCAGCATGCACGCAAATGCAATTAGCATACCGTTTTTACATCCAATAACCAAAATAGTACTCGTAGATTTTTTTTATAACTCTCGCTATTGTCTTGGGACAATATCAATATGACATCTCTCACATGGAACCGAAGGAGTTTGCTAGATTTTCTTGATAACACTTCATTATTGTTTTGGGACAATATAAATATGCTATCTCTCACACATGGAACAAGTCCAAAATCAAAAGTCCAAACAGTCTCATTAATCCCTCAGCCACAAAAGAAGGAAAAAAACAGACCCATGATCAGTACAGCTAAAATGTAAAACGCAATCAGCGGACAGATGTTAGAGAAGCAAAAGTAAATATATGGCCTATGATACAATACATGCTTGACATCAAATTTAGAACTTTAAAGTTGCAGTACCTAATGACATGTATATGCATAGAAAGCTTGCTGCATGTAAGAGTATCCACTGGATTTAATGCCCGATCTTCCCTGTCTTACTTCTGTTCATAGATTGCAGATATGTTATCCAAGCTAAATGGATGGAAGCCAAGGCGAACAATGATCGTGGGCAGCTAGGATACAAAAGATTTTGTGCTGGTATGTCCTTGGCAGCAAATGGAGTTTCTCCCTTCAACAGAAGAAGTGGTTTATGATCTGAAAAATAGAACCAATGAATCATATGAATATTAACAGAGTAAAAAAAATTATGCTGATTTTATTGCACTGCCTACTAAAGTGGCAGATTACATCAAGCATCTATCACAGGTATATCAGTATCATGGTTACGAAAACTTTTTCCAAAGAGGGGACAACGGTAAGAAAAAAACTGGGTGAACCATTAGATATTTAGATTTCAGCATGGATACCATAGGGTTTCAGCATTCTGTCATTGAACTGCACAGGAAATAACTTTCTCAAGCAGAGGTGCATCCTATACCGCACTCATGGTGCTGATATAGAAATAGGATTATAAGGTACACTACTTCGAGTGATCATCGATAACACGGAAAACAATGCGTAATCTCAATCTCAGTGACCACCTCATATTATCTAGCAATAACCAACTTGATCTCTAAGGGACATATCCACTTTATCCTCAGGAACATATCCACTTTATCCTCAGGATACTTTGACTAAACAACTATGCATCAAAGTGGGTTATCCAGTAGAATCCATTCATATACACAAAAAAGAAGAAATAAATTTCAGTAGCTACATCTTGCCAAACAAAACTGAAAAATTAAGATTTATGCACCTAGTGATATATCTTTGCAGACCACGCAATTCTCCTCACCATCCCCTACTCATCCACACCGGATTTTCATCATACACCTTGTAAGCACAGATAAAAATGGCCACCAGATGTTGCAGAGTGCCAAAACTTGTAGCAGCGGTGTAGGTGAATCACCTGCACCAACTTGAGAAAAGATATGTAGGTGAATCACCTGCACCAACTTGAGAAAAGATATGTAATCATCCAAAGCAAATCAAACCGACAAGAAAAAATGAGATAGGTAATAAAACAGACCCCTGGTATGACATCCGTAATCAGCTGGCTAGCCTTGTTGATATTTTCAAGAGAACCAATGATTCAGTAGGCTGCAGGAAGAATTTGGGTCAGCTTTGCCAAATCACGCAATCTCAATTTTAGCATCTGATAAGGTGATCTGTAGGCACCTGGTAATTCCCCAGAATTACCAATCAAACCACCAACCTACACTACACCTCTTCCACATTAGCTGACAGCTTACATAACACCTTGCTTACCTATTGGATAATTCCCACTAAATTATTTGCCTGGAGATTTAGGTGCCAATACAAAAACTAAAATATATATCCACAAGGAAACAAGCACTGAACATTTGGACATCATAACAAGGATAACTTGCCTATACCTTACTTTGAGGAATTTCAAGAATGTGTTGCCTTCCAACAGCCTGCAAAATATATGTACCAAAAAATCAAACATTCAGAGAGAAGAACAAAAAGTGGAAACATGGAATCTACACAAGTTACATGGGAACCCAATAATCTTATATTGGCTAATTTAAAGGAAATGAAATGTAAACAAGGGCTAGTAAATGTGGTGCTCACATGATATGGCACTGTCTATTCCTACATCTTGTGGCGCCCTGGAAGAGATATAAAAAATGTAGACAATAAGGTTTGGGCTGGAGACTGGCACCACGACCCCTGCAATCACACAGATAAAACCAACCTGTAGCTCAGCGTGTAAAATTGAAAAGGAAAATATGGAAAAGACACAGGAAAGAGGATGGATGGGGGGCTCACATCGGTTCGATGTCGTCGTCCATCCCTGTGGCTGGAGCATGGGCATCACCAGCTCCGGTGTCGCCACGATTCAAGCAGCGGAGCGGTGCCGCTTCCCAGCATCCTCCACCCTGCCACCGGCTGCAGTGCGGCGGAGCAACGGCCACACGGCGGAGTGCGCCAGTGGTTGGACGTTGAGGGATTGCAGCCGCGCTCACCCTGCGCCGCGGCCGACGTTGGCGGCTGCGCTGCTCGTCCTGTGCAACCATCCCTCTTCCCGCCCCGTCCGGCCGCCGAGCACAAAGGAGAGCAGCATGGGACGAGGGAGGCAAAGCCCTTGGTGGGGAACCGACGAGGTGGAGCTTGAGGGCGGCCCCTGACGGCGTGGAGTAGCGAGAAGTGGAGGGAAGCAGCAGGGGGAGGGGATTGGGAGGGCGGTTGCAGCAGGAGCAGAGCGGATTGGGGAGGGCGGCGGCGGCAGTAGCAGGGATGTAGACGGGATTGGGGCTAGGTTTCTCTCGCGACCCAGGCAACATAAACGAGACAAAAGGTCCTTGTCGATACGCGCCTGCCCTCCCAGCGATCCCCACGTGGATAGCCCGAGAGGGCGCCCAGGGGTGGGCGTTTGCTTGTTCTCAATCACATTCATATATGCATTGCTACAATCGCATTGGCAGTAGCAAATTTTTCATATCATACAATCTGCATAGCTACAATCGCATGCAAGTAATTTTTGCAAGCAAGTGACAACATTATAATGTTACCAGAAACATGAAGCAAAAGAAAATGTACAACTACTCGACCAAATTTCTAAGAGGTGCATATATCCACTGGCGGAGCTACGGCTATCCAGCCGGGTGCACGGGACACCGGTTAAAACCGAAATTCTTTGCAAAGTGCAATTTTTCACCATGTGTGCACCCCTAAAAATATGTATTTTATCTGTTTGGCACCCGTATGCACCCTGGTGTTGAATTCTCTAACTCCGCCACTGCATATATCCAGGCATAGTTGTACAGCAAACACTACAACAACAAGTTCCCAATAATTACTCTGAGACAACTTGCTGCTGCTACACTAATCAACTTGCTATTGGATATATGGATCAAGAACAAATGTACTCCACTTACACATACAGAGAGGAAACTGCAGCAAATAAGGATATGAAAGAAAAATTCACTCCGGTTTCAGTTAACAGCAGCAGCAAGCAATTGAATATTTTCAGTTAACAGCAGCAAATCTTTTTGATTAACAGCAGCAGCAAGCAATGTTGCATCTCAACTTCCTACAGTAGCAAGCAAATTCATGCAAAGTTTCCTAGCAACATTTAATTTATTTTTGGTTTTATTTCTTTTTGTAGGTGGGCAACAAGCAAAGAGGACAAGAAAAACACTTAGCGACACTCAGAAATATACTGCTTATGTAGCTATGCACACACTTTGTATGAGAGAGGTGGAAAATTCCAAAAAGATAATACAGAGGGTTTGGAAGATGACTATGAAGCAAATTGCAGAAGGTTTGCCAGTAGACGTTTCAAGCAAGAGAAAGGGGAGGTGTGGAAGAAAGCCAATTGAAATTGATCTATCACGAATCCCCACTATCCCACTTAACAGGAGGTCAACAATCAGATCCCTCGCTTGGCAACTTGGAGTCAACCATATGACATTGTGTAGAAAGTTCCAGCTCAAGCTAATCTGAAGGCACTCAAATTCCCTAAATCCTCCACTAACAGACAATCATAAGGAAATCAGGACGCAGTTTTGCGTAGGAATGATTGATGAGACTACCATAAGAACTGCAAGCCCACTTTTCATCGATATGTACAGGATTGTGCATGTCGACGAGAAGTGATTCAACATGACCAAGAGTAGCAGGACATACTACTTGATGCCTGATGAGGAAGATCCTATAAGACCTCTACCTAGCAATTGTATAGGAAAAGTTATGTTTCTCACTGTTGTTGCTCGACCTAGGTATGACAGTGAGGGCAACATGACATTTGATGGGAAAATAGGCATGTGGCCATTCGTGAAAGAGGTTCCAGCGCAAATAAGAAGTGAACAGGGAAAGTGGGACCTTAGAGACCAAGAATTTGGTAGTAACGAGGGAAGTGATGAGATAATACTTTCTTGAAAAGCTATTGCCTGCAATAGAAGAAGTTTGGCCTGAAGAAGAAGCGAGGATGACAATTTTCATCCAGCAGGACAATGCGAGGCCGCATCTTTTGCTGTGATTTTGGATTCTTGTGGAGGACCGGATAAAGAGGAGAAGGAGGTTCTTGTGGACGGCAGGCAGATCTATCGCCGACGCGCATAGATTCAGCGCCATCTCGCCAGCAGCACGTCGCCAACGGATAAAAATCCGTTCTTTGACCTCCGGGTTGCGGTTACGAGAGAAATAGGGTTGCGGGTGCGAGAAAAATAGGGTGCGCAGGTGTTGGGGAGCAAGGCGGCAAAGGGGAGATGACGGCGAGAGGAAGAGCGCGGCGACTGGCCAACGACGGGGAGGGAGAGGAGAGGGCGCCGACAGGATCCAAAGCGCGTGAGGGAGAGGGAGAGAGTGGTCGCGCGGGGGAGAGGGAGTGGTCGCGAGAGAGGACGCGAGTGGGAGGGCAAAACTGGAAAACGCAAAAATCTCGTAACGTGACAGAAATTGACCTACGAAACACCCAACGTCTTGCATTTTGATACAGATGGGGTAAATGTTTTGGATATTCTAATGTCGACAACGTCGTGGAAAGAGTGAACAGAAACACTAAAACACGTCTATATTTATACGATTCAGAAAAAGGTAGAACATCTTATTATTCGAAATTGAGGGAGTGGCTTTTAAACAGAAAATCCCTAACTAAATCTCAAAAAAAAAAAGGCAAGCTAACTGCAAGTGTAACTCAAGTACATATGGAGTCTCTCCATGCAATCGCGCTGAAACAGTGCGAACTCCTGTACAATGAAATGTACCGGCTGGGATCAGAGACGAGAATTACGTTTTAAATCTAACGCCAAAATCAGGACAGCAAAACTTTATGCGTGGTTCAATGCTCGTCTTGAGCAAACAAGTGGTATCATTTACAGAAAACGTCATAGAAGGTAAAAAGATGAAGAAAAAAAACGTTGGGCCTGCCCTGTGAGAGCATTGTTTAGAAATATGAACTGCAAGATGAGAGATGCAAGAACAAATGCTCTGATGATATACTGAAAATTTCCTTTCTTTGTAGTTGGTTGTTAGCCCTTGTTTTCTGATATACAGTGAGGCAGTTATGTAACTCTCTTCTTTACAACCTATAGACAAGAAAAGAACAAACAAATGGAGATTGCTGTTACTATGGGCTACCTACAGCTTACCAAGTATACAAAACCCTCTCAAATCTTCTCCAGTTCTGCTCCTCTGGAGTTTTTGCCATTAGAAACTTCTTGACCATTAGATCCAGTATTGAATGGCTCAAGGCATGTGAGAGGGGTTCAGTATCTCACGTGAAGCTCCAAATGCTCAAATTCTCTCCAGCTTTGATCATGACCTTGAATTGCTGATATTACAGTCCACAAGGCCCTGTCCTTGGTGCAGAAAGGCAGAGGATATGTATGCTAAACCTAGATTATGTTCCATCTTGCTGGCACATGCAATCAGGCATCGGGAAGGTGTATATGGAATCGTTAGGTTTCCTGAATGCAATGCCTCTTACGTCACTGTGGTGCAGTATTTCCTGCATCTGGTGTTTAAATCGACTCCATCTGCAGTTCAAAGAAAGAATGGGAGTTCCATATAGTACTCAACTAAATCAATATATGCGTTAACAAGGGTGGAAATGTCATCAGATCATGTATGTGAAGGCCAACTCGGAGATGTGTTGCAATTTATGAATAAGACTAAATGTTTTCAGAAAAAGTGGGCAACAGCTACAGAGGTCAGTCATGGTCTTCGGTCTGCCGGGACAGCGTCAGCAGCAGTTAGATTTGGTGAAGCACTCAAGAAAATAGTTAAAATCTGAAACTGGTTCAGTGTGATATGTAAGAGAACATAATTCTCTGTGTTCTGTACTGAACTAACTACCCTATCTACCCACGGTTTAAACTTGTAAATCTTCTGTTAATACAAACTGTATCTTACATCTAGAGGTTATATACACATCACATCAATGAACACAACACGTTGATCAATTCTTCCAATCAACATGATCTGTGATACTCTATCGACATGAATGGCAGCTCAAAACTAACCTGATATTCGGATTGTCAAAAGATAAGACCAGCTTCCGTTTGTCAGGTTTTATTGTCTTTGCATTCCCTCCTAACAGGTAACGCCTGTGCCCCATCAGAAAGTGAGGGAAGTTCCCTCCTTGAGTCGTCACAAACACCTCGCTCTGAACACAGACAGTGTAATCTAATGCTGCTAACTGAGATGAGTACCCCTAGAGAAAATAGGTGGGTGAGTAGGATAAACAGTATGAAAAAAATCAATGTGAAATCGGTGACATTTCAATGCATTATAGTCATCCAACTTCAGAACAACATCAGGCTTGGCTGACGGCTGACAGGCTGGCTGGGGGAAGCAATACCTTAAACTCAGCAAGCTCTTCAGGCAAAGCAAGAGTATCCTTGGTCTCTAAAAGAGGGAACATCTGGCGAAGGGGAGCCATGTATTTTACATCATTGTATATTTTACCAGAAGCTACGTAGAGGAAAGTTGTATTGTCAAATCCCATGCCTCGCAGCATCATACCAACCTGCTCAAATTCATTCAGTTAACATATAATCTCCAGTAAATTTGTTTACATATTTGAATGCTTCTAAATTGACGACTTAACTGATGACACTGAACATAAAGGTTTGCTACTATTGACTTGAAGCTTCACAAACTAAGCAACAGACAGCAATTTTATACAAGAAAGCGGGCACAAATAGAACAACCCTAAAGTTATCTTAATTAAGTAACGACCTGGAAATGAATGCATTATTGAGTAAACATAATCAAGGCTTGAATCACAGTTTTACAGTAGAAACATAAATAGTAAAAAGGGGTAAAACGATATCCTAACCTCTAGAGGAGTAAGTGGACATTTTCCATCCCTTCTGTTTGCTTCAGGGTTGATAACTCGACCAGGTCGGTGAAACTTCCCTCTCCAACTCCTTTCACGGGCACTTTCCATTTCAATCTGCTCCTTCCGGCCACCATCATATGTACAGCATGAAAAAGCTACCATATCCTAAACAGTGTGCACAAATCTTAGTAGGATGAAAGAAGTGTGTAATGCTAACTACCAATAGAGAGTGTATTAAGACCTCTTCGAAACGGAGATGCACCGAGACATATTTTCCACCAGTCGAAGAACTCTTTTTCATCATTCGGACAACCATATCCTCTGCGAGACCTCTAATTGGCTCAGCAAATCGCAGTGCCTGGTAGTTTACCAAACATCTCAAGGCCTGAATATTCGATGGAACTGACTGAGCCAATCTATTTGAGAATGGGGCGATGCGCACAACCCTGCATGAAATAGAAATATAATGAAACCCATGTTCATCAAGGCCTCTCCCTTTTTTCAGTGGTATGGAGCGTTTACCATACCCTAACTCCAGTAATTTCGGAAGCACCTTCTGCACATAGTGATCTGGAGACGAGTAGGCTTTAGTTCTCATATTTGGTATGCTGCTGATATTATGATTGAAGCGCAGCAAAACATCTTTCGGGAGTTCCTTGACAACTCTTACGTGTTGTCTGAGTGTCTCGATAAAACGATCTTCATCAAAAATATCACTAAATTTGCTGAAAACATAAAACCACGTAAACACATAGATAAACAATATTCGAAAAAACATCACTAAATTTGCTGAAAAACATAAAACCACGTCAACACATAATCCTGAAACTGTTTACGATAGTGTTGATATGTAGCAAATCACAAGAAAAGGGGAAAATATTTGGATCACAGCAGCACCTAATGCTACTGCAATTGTATAGAACTTTGCATGCTATAGGGATTTTAGTATCATGAAACATGTAAATAGCATCTCCTTTAATCTTACACTGCAAACATTAACAGAAGTTAGACGAAAAGAATGCCAAGGAAGTTCAGAACCAGTACATATCCGAACACGAATTAGAGAGTCAGAAATAAACATTTTGGTTTATAATTAAAGAAACAGAATATTTATGTTAAATGAACTGCTCCAGACACTAATGCAGTGAGAAAGGGATTACTGGTCAATATAGTCATCCATCATACTAAAATAGCAAATGTGTAACATGAGGAATGAAAGCAGTGAACAAACAAAATAGCAATAGTCACCTAGGATCACGCCAAACGCTATTCAAATGAAATATTGGGATCACGAGAGTTGCATTAAGCAAGCTGGCCACAGCAACTGCATCGCAGATCTGCATAAAAAAAATCAGGAGTTGTACTGTCAATGATTTTACTCAGCATTGTGTGAAGATTCCAAGGACTCAAAAAAAATGAGACATCCACATCACAGCTAATGCTAGAGACCACAGCAGCATTCTCAAAATCTCAGGCGAGAAGAAATATATTCACGACAGAACATCAGTTGACATATAAACAAGACGATGAAGGAAAACAAAGAAAATATGGGCGATCTTGGGATGAATAAGCCACCTAAGTGTGTACAAAGATAGTATCAGTGTCTTTCGAGCACAAAGTTATTGAATGGCAGTGTAACTCTACATGACTCGAAGTTATAAGTAGTGCGCTGGTGCGCCAATATATGCATACTGCACTGGACCTTTTATGTAAGAATATTAGATACTAGCAACAGTGCTAGCTAAGCATGAGCGTAAATTTTATACAAAATAATGGTCCAGGAACTTACAGAAAGACGCTGTTGATTCAGACCACCATTTGCTTCAACTATGAGATAACCATTCGAAGGCGGCAACTCTGCAAAGAGCCAAAAAAACGATGCAGATTATTACTGTTAAGCTTAATCTCCTCTTTCAGCTGATTATTTATGGAACACAAAGTACTGATAAGTGGCTTGCAAGTGGCAACAATTAGTTTATGGAAAAATAACAAAAGGTACACAAGTGGAACCTGATGGAATCAGCCTCCTCTTGACACAAGGCATCCATAGCTCTCCAGGATTCGGATAACGTGGCGTCATTAACTACACAATACCAGAATTTTGCTATGAGCTTACAAGTTCAATGGACAAAAATGAACAACCTGGAAGTCTTCAGGTCTGATTTAAAGAAGTTGGCTCCTCCTTGTGGCTTGTAAACATATGTGATATACTCCATTTCCCTATGACTAGTATTCTAAATTCTTGAGCACTCCTAGGCTGAATTGATCAGCACATTTATACCGACTGGATCCCTCGCCCACGGGAAGGGGAAAACTAGGAATCGAGAGCCACACTCATTTCTTGCGAAATAACTAATGCGCCAAGAACACGAGCTCACGGAGCAATAACATACTGCGCGTCATTACCGTGCTAAATCGAATCAGAGCAAAAGCACCAGAAGGATCCCGAAATTCCCCTCGAACATTTGGCCTAATGCCGTAATGCCTCCAGGCTAAGAAACCAGGAGAATCGAATCGAAGCGAAGAAGCAGCCACGCAACGCAAGGACCCCAAATCTCCTCGGAGAAGCACGAACGGTAACTGCAATAACTAGGATCACCCACCATGCTGCGGCGCCATGAAGAGGGGGTGGAGACGGAGGACGCGGAGGTGGCGGTCGAAGCGGGCGCGGCGGCGTCGTCGCGTATGTCGGGCCACAGCCGCTGGAACACGATGTGGCTGCGGTACACCGACCCGGGCGGGGCAGGGACCGCCGCCGAAACGACGCCACCGTCACGCCCGCGCGGCCGCCGCCTCCGAAGACGAACATGAGAAGCCCCGCCGCGTACGCCAGCGCGAGGAGCAGCACCGCCGCGGCGCGGCGCCTCCCTCCGCCACCGCGCCCCGCCGGGTGGCGCCGCGCGGCCTTGGCGGCACCGCGCGCCGACGGCGCCACGGACATCGCTCGCTCCCTCAGTGGTGGGACTCTCGGGGGATCATGCGAGCTCTGTGCAGCTCAGGGGGTGGAGCAGGTCGCCGCGTTGGGGACGCCGAGGTAACGAGGAGAGGACACGGGGGAGGAGAGCTGTAGTGGAACGTCGTCTTGGTAACCGCCGGCGCACGAAGCCAGGAATGGTGTCCTATTGGTGGAGAGGTGCGGGGCTGTTGACTGTTGACGTGGAGTTTGGCGGCTGCTGCTGTGCTGCGTCTTTTGATTCTTTGTGGCGTAAGAAAAGTTTCAGCCTAAACCGACCTGCTCCTAAACCTTGATTTTCTAAATGCTCCCTCATAACAAAACATAAAATGTTTTAGGTATTCCAATATGGACAACATATTGATATACATAAACATACTTTAGTTGTAGATTCACTCATTTTGCTTTGTATGTAGTTCATACGAGAATAACTAAAACATCTTATATTATGATACAGAGGGAGTAGTAATAAATATCATTTCTAGTAACACATCATCAAGATTAAAAATTGTGCCGCAGATACTATTTAGAATTTTTAATTTTATAAATTTATGAAATATCAAGATCGAATATAAAATGGATAGGTAGTGAATTAATTGCTCGATAATAAAGAAAAGTGTTCATTCTAAAGTTTACCTTATCTCCATGCAATCGGTTTTACTGCATGATGTTTATCGAGTTTGGAAACTGCACAACTATTTGCATATCTTGTCAATGAGCTCCATGTGCATAAACACATTTCTTCATCTCCTGCTTTTGGATAAAATTGGCAAGTTGGGTAACTTTAGTAAAACTGGAACTCTTACTAATAGTATCTTCTCGGAATGACCCCAAAGGGATTTGGAATCTGCATTACTCAGAAAGTGGTGGGCTTAAATTTTACAAGAAGGACCTTGAAAGAAAAGAAAACTATATCAAAATCCTCACATATTGCACAAGACCTCGAAAAGAAAGAACATAACTCCATTGCCTCCTTCTCTGCCAAAGATATCCATGAGCTCGACGCCATGGGCACCCACGCCATCACCCGTGGCGGGCTCGAGAAGATCCTGCACTTTGGCACGCCAACCGTGAGAAAAAATAGATGACAGCAGCTGAGAGGTGGAGCTAGAGATCGGAGCGAACGCCTCACCACATTAGAGTCAGCAGCTATACAACGTGAAGCCATATAGCAAGGTGCTGCTTGATGACGTGAAACACACGTTCGTTGGGAGACCCCAAGAGGAAGGTATGAAGCAGTGCAGCAGCAAGTTTTCCCTCAGTATGAAACCAAGGTTATCGAATCCAGGAGGAGTAGTAGCACTTCAGAAGGTTGTCAACGGCGCCAGAAAAGTTTGCTTGAAGGGCGATCTGGACTGTTGACGTGGAACCTGCACACAACACAATCAAACTATTTTGCCCCCAACGAAACAGGAAGGTTGTCAATCTCCCCAGCTTGCTGAAAACAAAGGGTTAAACATATGGTGTGGAAAACAGTGTTTAATTGCAGAAAGTAAAAGAGAACAATGATTGCAGTTGGTGGTTTTATCGGTGTAAAAGAATGGACCGGGGTCCACAGTTCACTAGTGGTGTCTCTCCATAAAGATAAATGATATGTTGGGTAAACAAATTACAGCTGGGCAATTGATAAAATATTGAGCGCATGACAATGCATATATATGACAAGATGGCTACCATGATATTTAATTGGGCATTACGACAAAATACATAGATCGTTTATCCAACCGCATCTATGACTAATAATCCACCTTCAGGTTGACTTCCGTGTTCCCCGTTGGTATTAAGTTGCAAGCAACGGATAATCGCATTAAGTAATGTGCGTAAAGTAAATAAGTACATATGACCGTGGACATAGCATTGCTATGTTACCACTAGTAGCAACAGCACATCCACAACTTTAGGCGTTGCTGTCACTCGCCCAGATTACTGGAGACTGAACCCACTATCTAGCATAAATACTCCCTCTTGGAGTTACAAACATCTACTTGGCCAAAGCATCTACTAGTAACGGAAAGCATGCAAGATCATAAATAACATGTAACATAGATTAATAATCAACTTGATCATAGTATTCAATATTCATCGGATCCCAGCAAACACAACATGTAGCATTACAATAAGATGATCTTGATCATGTTAGGCAGCTCACGAGATCTAAACATGATGGCATAAAGTGGAGAGACAACCATCTAGCTACTGCTATGGACCCGTAGTCCAAGGATGAACTACTCACGCATCACTCCGGAGGCAGGCATGACGATGTAGAGCCCTCCGGTGATGATTCCCCTCTCCGGCAGGGTGCCGGGAAGAGGTTCTGGACCCTCCCGAGTTAGGGTTGACGACGGCGGCGCCTGTGGAACTTTTCGTGGAATATGACTCGGGTATTTAGGGTTTCGCATCGGGGGGAATAAGTAGGCGAAAGGGCGGCGACTGAGGGCACCCGAGGGACCCACACCAGGGTAGGGCGCGGCCCCACCCTTGGTCGCGCCGAGCCCTTGTGTGGCCACCTCGTGGCTCGGCTCCGTCTCCCCTTTGGACTCCATGTGTGTGTGTGAAATAGGGACCTCCGTTGATTTTCGTCCAATTCCGAGAATATTTCCAGAATAGCTTTTCTGAAATACAAAAACAGCAGAAAATAGGAACTGGCACGGTGGCATCTTGTTAATAGGTTAGTCCCAAAAAATGTATAAAAATGATATGAAGTGGATGCAAAACATGTAACAATTGGTATAATATCAACATGGAACATAAAAAATTATAGATACGTTGGTGACGTATCAGGTGCCACTGAGTATGAGCTCCATGAGATCTCCATGAACCCGGCCGAGATTCCCAGCTCACCAACTACCCCGAAGCAGAAATCTGAATCGCCGCCACGCTTATTAAAAATGATTAGGCAGGTTCTGCCTCCAAGACTCGACCTCCACTTCGGAGTTCAGTTGGAGTGCCACTCCCGCAGCCACCTAGCACTGTGTCGAAACACTGGAAGAAGAAAATTCCCAGTGCATAACGCCAATCGACACCATGCAGTCAAGACTCTAGCAAACCCTAGATCTAAATCTATCCCTATAGATATATACAGAAGGTCGCCCCTCTCTACACGTCTTCTCTGGTAAGCAAAGTCGCCGGAGGAAAAGGTGGAGGCGACGGGAGCGGTGAAACGACTCTTAAGATGGAAGGGGACAGAGGTTCAGAGAGATGAAAAGAGTAAATCGGGTAATATAAGGGTTTATAAATAGTTCTTTTATGGATTGATGTGATACAATAGAATAATAATCATACCAATGCGACTTGTATAGAGGCATAGGAGGGGACACGACATTTCGGGTCACGGGTGCAGATGCACCGTTGTGTAACATATATTTTTTTTAAATGTCGAAAACATAAAAAAATCGGATATACATCAAGACATTTTGTATGAGCACAAAAAGTTTCGCGGAGAAAAGACATATTTTGTGTGCTGTGCAAAAAAGAAAAAAAAATGTCTTGTACAAAATCATTTTGGAGCGCCCGAATTTGTCCTTTTTGCACAACAAAAAAATATATTTTTTCTTGTCGAAACTTTTCGTGTTAACATAAATGTTTTGAAGTATATCTAAAAAATTATTTTAAATTTTCTAACATTTTAAAAATTATGTTTTGAGCAGCGGTGCATCTGCACCATGACCCGATATGTATTTCCGCATAGGAGTCTTTCCGTTAAAAAACAAACTTGTAAGAAACACGACAATCAATATTTCCAGACGGAATCGGCGGTTGAGAGCCTGAGGTCTACACGCATATATACGTCCATACGCTACTTCCACAACAGATCCACACGTTTCACGATCTCCTGGTCTAGGGAATACTGTACTAATATTCTTCGATCGATCTGCTTCGATGCAAGTGACGGTGCACCCTTTCCACGGCGTTCGGTACTTGTGGCGTGAAGCGCCCAAACGGTCTGAATCATTTTTCTTTCTTCGTGAAGGTCGAATCGAATCCCATTGCGTGCAGCGGTGGAAGCAGCACTACTCTCCATCTTGTCGACGACCGATCTTATCAAATCTGAGCTGATCGTTACCGTATTATTCTCGTGGAATTGCAACGAGGTGCGCATGCTAACTTCGGCACGTGGAGGTTCGCCGTGTTATTCTCGTTGCAACGAGTACGCAATGCATCAAACTGATGTTACTAAGAACTAGCTAAATACCCGTGCTTTGCAACGGGAAAACAAATATATGTATAAGGTTGATGATATTATGTTTTTCCAAGGTAGAACATGTGGACAGATTTTTTCGATCTGATGGCGTCAGTGCGTCACCATGCCAGCCTTTTTCCCTTATGAATCTGATTTTTTTTCTTCTTTCAATTGGTAGGCGCCACAGTTTCAGCCTGGTACAAGGCTTTGGATTTGGTTTTGCAATTTTTATCAGGCCTAGATGAAATGGGCGAGATTCGGTTTCATGAAGATATTTCAGAAAATCTCGCATGAAAATGCAACCCAAAATTTGAAATCTGAGACAAAGTTCGAAATTAGAACGACTAACAATTGACCAAATCTTATCCGAAAAATTGAAATAAACCAGAATAACAATCTAGATATAACCGCTAGCACAATTGATGAAATAAGCATGGAAAGAAAGCAACCATGTACATAAGCTAGCACAATACAACGCATACAAAATTACAGTTGCAGATAAAACTTGTTTTGCTAAGCCAGGAATACAATAGTTCGGGCTCAAGGACACAAGCATTCAGGCTCACGATTCACGTGGCCAAGCATGTGGAGTAAGACGAGTCACAAGCTCCTGCACCGTCGCCTGCATCTGTCGCTGTGGTGCTGCCCGACCCCAGCAAGGCAGCAACGGCTGCTTCTGGTCGCGCTCGGTGTTGTTGCCGCCGCCGGCCCAGTTTACGTCCAAGTCGCAGCCTCACCTGATGCATGCCTTGAGCCTGGCCATTAGAACTGGAGGATGTCTGCTCTCTGCTGCCTCGCCGGCGATCTCCGGTGCGTGGGCGCATTCAGCCACGCAACACCTTATGCAGTTTCCCAAGAAGGCGACGGTGATGGGCGGGTCGAGGCAGGCGCGCACGTCGGCGAAGAACAGAAGGTGCGTGTTATCTCGGCGCCGATCCCCTTAGACCGGGCCGCCGTCCAGCCCGGCACCGCCAGCGTCACCAAGGTCGAGATCGGGTTCAACCGTTACCGCGATATCGTCGATCCGCGGTTTCAGTGACCGGATGCCTTCGGCGCCGAGGTGGAACGTCCGGCATGCCGGCGGCCAGCCTAGATGACGCTCCCTCGAGCCCACCTGCAATGCATGCGTTTACTTGCTTGGTACTGCATGCCTAATGGAGTATTGTGCAGTACGTACAACGGGTAGATTGGGCGCCATGATCTTGAGCCATTCCCTGGCGACCTCGTCGGTTCGAGGGTAGTGTAGTGGACGGCGTCATGGCATGCAGTAGTATGTCGGTGGGTCGAGGCTCACAAACGCTGGCATGTCGTGTGCCTCATCTTACGCGAGCAGACACACGGCCACCGCGTCGGCGTCCACTGCTTCGGCGACGAGGTCGCCGGTCCCCGGCTCGTACTCGAGCCTCTCGGCCAAGGGCAGGTAGTGCGTCGGCTTATCGGCGACCGCAGCCTTGAGAGACCAACTCATCATCCCTCTTCGCCTGCGTCTGCGTGCTATGGGTGATGGGAAGGTAGTTTTGCCGCGTTGTACATATGGAAAATTCGCAGGACGTGAGCGTATTTTTTGCCTCGAGCAGTTGGAGTCGTGCGTAGTGGGTCACCCCGTTAGTTAGTTTTTTCGCTAGTTGTGCGGGGATGGCAAGCCAGATGGGGCAAGGGAGCGACGGACCAAGTGCGGGAGGGAGAGCGGACGACGTACGACAATCACCACCGGCTCTGCTTTAATATAGTAGAGATAATTGACTTGGTGGTGGCTGACTTTAGGTGACATTTAGTCTCTGACAAGTAGAGCCCACACATGGTGGTCCTACATGTCAGTGACTCAATGTCACACTTTGTGTTTCCTTAAGTCAGCCTATGTGGATCCACTAATATACCCAGCCTCCCTAATAACTAGCATTAAATTAAGAATATACATAACTAGGGTTAAATATGTCACAAAAATTATACTCCGTACCATTGGATTTATATTCAAAAGAAGTTTCCAATGATATAATTTTTCTGATGTATAATTTATATTTTGCTGACTAAATTAGTTGTCAAAATGTTTTATTAAATTACATGTGTCCCCTGCAAGCTATACCGGAGGGAGTACTATAGAGAAAGTGAGCTACCGTATCGAAACATTATTTAACAACACCTGGACGCCAATGGTAGTCCGTCTGCGAAAGGGTAGATCAGAGAATTTTACAACATAGAGCAAGTTCATGCGAAAACATAATTATCAAATTTGCATTTGGAGAATTTGCAAAGTCAAACATTATTTATTTTAGCGCAGGGGGAATTTTGCATCAAGTAAATTTCAAGTATCACGAAGTGCATAAATTACATAATAATTTTGGAACAACTCCAATGAATGAGCCAAACTCGCACATAAGTAAACATGCCCGGTGTTTTTGAATATAGTTCGGTCGGCATGCATAGTTATATAACCGCAACTATAGAGGAAACATAAAATCAAGATGTCATGGCCTATCGAATCCGACAGGAACAAAACATGCATAAATCTGTATAACTGGCTCTTAGGATGCCTCATAAGAATTTTAAGGGAGAGACCATTCTCTAAAAAAATGGTCGCCATATAAATCTCAAGTTCCTTTATGTAAGATTCATGGGTTTGAGCCGGCACACAAGAATTTCACATAATAAAGTGTCCTCATTTATGATCCAAATGGATCTACAAAAACTATTGTAAGATCCTCCATAAAATAAATCTTTAGAGGGCGGAGACGAAACTCTCAACATAAACACTGAGGTCATAATTTGAAATCAGTCGATTAAAAGTCGAAATATATTTCTGTCCCAAAAATGTCGATTGTGTTTATACTTTTGAACTGAGTCAATTGTTGAATTAAAATTTGGAACAAGTTTTCTTTTAACAAGGGAATGGGTCCTGTGGAGCCCAGAAGTTGCATTAATAAACGGTGGTTTTACATATTACTAAGAGGACCTTAAAAATTTCAGAAATACAATACCCTCCTCGTTTTCCAGAAAATGACCCCAACTTAGGAAAGAGAATCTCGATTGGGCCCTTCTCCACCGAGCTGATACTCCAACGTCTCCGTCAGGGAATTCTCCACTTGGGACGGTGGAGATGCACGCCATGATGGAGATGGAATGGAAGGCCTACGTCTTGGTTTGTAGGCCTACGGTTGAAAAATCAAATCTTAATTTGAATCATTTGAGGCTGCATCAATCGAGAATTTAGGCACGACCGCACCAAATCTAGAGTAGTCGCCCTGCCGGGAGACAACAGACTGAAGTTCGTAAAAGGGCATGTATGCCTGAGCTGTAAGATGTAACAAAACTCGTTTCCCCTCTATTAATGCAAAAGCAGAGCTCTTGCTTCGTTCGTAAAAAAAAAAGGGTAATATGAGCGCTTCGGCCAAGAAGGAAACATTCAAAATTCGTAGGGTACGTGTCCTAGCTTTACACAAAAAGAAAAGGATGGCCTTGATCGTCTTTGTCCTCTTGGGGGGCGTGCCTACCGTTACCAGCTGAAAAGCCTTGTGAAAATTCAAAAGCTTGGCGGCGTCTCTACAACAATCTCTACTACAGACTACAGCAGCAGTACTCAACACAACAATGGCGTAGGCAGCTGCACGTGACGAGAAGCCGCTCTGTACTCGTGCTGAACAATGCCTAGCCCTCGTCAGTGTCGTCAGACGAAACAGTGCAAAACCAACGGTTCTCTCGTGCTATGAAACGCGCCTCCATCTCGCACCAATTCTAGGGAGTTTGGTACGAGTTCACACCTCGGGTTCGGCTGCCTGCCTGCACCAACGGTTCTCACGGCCAACGGTACGATTCCCGCTGTTGTTCAGAGGGAGTAAAACAGAATGTATATAACCAGGATTTTTTTAAGAAAACTGGAAAAACCTGTTTCTAGATGAGAAACTGTAAAACCTCGTGATGAAGGGGAATAATAGACACCCCCCCCCCCCCACCCCCCCCCCCCCCCCCCCCCCCCACATAGGCCCAGGCATAACCAAAGACCCTATTTCTTACTCGCTCCGTCCCAAATAGGTGGCTTATAAATTGAGTTAAAAACTCAACATTTTCTAAATTTAACTAAATATATAGAAGAAAATTTTAACAACAACCATATTTCAAAACTACATTATGAAAATATATCTAACGGTGAATCTATTGATATTGGTATTGCATCATAAATATTCATCTTTTTCTATATATATTCAGTTAAACTTAAAAAATGTTGACTTTTTAACTCAATTTATACACCACCTATTTGGGGCCGGAGGGAGTAAAACAGAATGTATATAACTAAGCACAAAGCTCGATTGTCTGTATAGGGTGTTGCTTCTATACATGTGTTGACTTGTACAAACCTTACGATAAAAGTTCAGATTGAGTAGAAATATCAGAGCCAAACTCTTTACCCTTCCTCTGTAGAAATATCAGAAGCCAAACTCTTTACCCTTCCTCTAAGCACGCACGTTATAACATACTGATACCAGGGTTGCTGCTGACGGCGCCGTGGAGGTGAGGGCGCGGTCGGTGGCGTTTCTGCAGGTGGGGCTCGTCATCTCCGGCCGTGATGCTCGGCGGAGCTTCGCGGTGGAGCACCCCTGTGCGCGTGCTCGCGGTCCTATGTGGCTGGTGTGCGCGGCTTTCCCCCTTCCGGAGTCCGGTGCAGCGGATCCGGGGCTTGTTGACTTTGAAGCTGCAGGAGATGGTGCATGGAGGTGCGGCCGGCGGAGCTCGATGGAGGCTCTTCGGAGCTCGAGGTTCGAGGACTTCCCGCGTGCGTGGGGGCTTCTTCCGTTCCAGGGACTGAGTGAAGAAGACGCGGCGGCGCGTCGTCGGCACGTCGTGCTCGGCGTCGGTGGCATCTGGTTGCAGAAGGACGGTGTTGTATTTTCGATCTTTCCTGGGTTCCTTTTTGTAACTTCTATGTTGTAATCTCCAGCGGTTTCCCGCAAAAAAAAAATAACATACTGATATCAAAAGGTCAAAGTGCCATAAACTAAGTCTAATATCACCAGGTTCCACGTAAACTTGAAGAATGGATGACGTGGGCCTACCTTCGGGTGCCCTACCATGTGCCCTACCATGAAGATACCTGGTACACGTACAAGCAAAGGTCCATGGGCAGGCCTGCCAGCAATCCGCGATCAAGGCCCACGAGAGGAGCCAAAAGGACGGCGTACACCCCAAGACAAGTAACGCCCGAGTCGGTAGAAACTTACCTTACCTGTAAATCTAGTCGGTTGCGAATTCCCGAGACCCAGCCTCCTATATAAAGGCTGGTAGGGCCGCCGATCTAGATCATGCAATACCCATATCACCAAAACCCTAGCGAGATTGCATCTCGCCTGGACGCCATTGTAGCTCCTTTGTACACCTCATACATAAATAACCAGACAAGCAGTAAGTAAGGTGTTGCCCTCCGGGGGCCTGAACCTGGGTAAATCCTCGCTTGTCAGCCGAGGATACTACCAGCGCTACCACGATCTCTCCCCCTTAATCTCTCAACCCTAGGTACCGAACCATGTGACTTGATTTGATGTGTTAACTCCACGTCAATGGACATTTTCCATGACATCATAACTTGGGATAAATAGGAATCAATCGAATCTAAATGGAAAGGATTAGAAGCTGCGCCAAGAAAACTGGAACATATAAAACCTTAAACATGTTTTGACCATCATGACATAAAGGTGCAATACATAACCGTGGCATAGATTCTTCAGGTTACGGCCCACTTGGACAAGCAACCTCAAGGATCAAGCAAAAGGAACATAGCTTCAACTGTTCACTGTTCGAAACATAGATGACCTAAACCTAATCTAAATTTGTTTATGCCGCTTCACGGGTCTAAGTTCAGCGTGGCATCTGCCCTGGCCTCGACCTCGCTCTTGCTGCTGACGACGCATCTCTTCTTCGTCTCGTCGTCCAGGTACCCGAGATCTTCAGCGAGCGCAATGTGTGCATACAGCAGCTGTTCAAGTTTGTCACCAGGAGCTGCCCTCTTACCTTTCGCACCTTTCATCTGCTTGAGTTCTTCTTTGCCGTGCTTCTCAGCGGTGAAATGGTCGTGAATTCTCACTGCTTCCTGAAATCCAGATATTGTTGGTGGGAACTTCACCACAAACACGCTCTGATTGGCTGGTTTTCCATGCATCATCTTTGCCTTGTCACATGCAACCCCGATATCTGGAGACACGAGGTGACCATGTAAGAAACTTTGAAATGCCCAAACAGAAAAACAGTACCAAGAAAACATAGCACAGGGTTTCCTTTTCACGACTACACCTTGCGTCAGAAGTTGTAAAATCAGTACACCAATTAGTTTTGCTGACAATTGCTGTCAGTCTATAGACACGGCAAGGAAAAAATAAAACATTTGCACTCTATCAACTAATATTACCATTCAATCTCAAGAAAGCACGTGATAAGAAAAGAAATGATAGCTCAAGCTAGATACTAGGGGAATAAAAGAAATAATAAGTGCGGGTGCAGACTAATAACGTATATATTCTTCACTAACCTGCAAGTACACCTTCGATTTCTTCTATTGACACAATCTTTGCTTCGTCAACCTTTGATTTGTTTGAGATGGAGTTGTTATGTACCACGACAACCGGAGGCCATAACATCAGATCTCCCTTCACGGCATTTACTTCCTCGGTGGAAAAGGACTGATATGCTTTAGAAGAGTCTGGAGCAACTTGCCAATTCCACCCCATCAGAACACAGAGTGCCTTGTGAAAACCTAAATGCTTTGTTCTCAAACCCGGTTTGCATGTATCGTAAGCATGTGACGTCAAGGCATCAATGTCTTGAAACTTCCTGGCAACACTGTTGTAAGAAAAAGGTGAACAAAAGGGAAATAAACGAAGCACTTCTTCATGTCCGACAATATATATTCAATGACACCACAATTGTACAAATACAAGAAAATTTGTACTAATGACAAGATGGAAACAATTTCAGAGGACATAGAAATCACATAGAAAAGAAAGAACTAATGTATATGGCGAGATATAGGATTTGGATATTATATATTTCACAGCAAAATTAGTTGGGAACAACCGAGAAATAAGTTATGATACTAGAAAAACTCATCTGAAACTGTGCTGCATTAGCCCAGCAAAGCAAATGAAATGCTCAACTGTTGCTTCATGCAAACACATCTTAATGGAAGTGTAGAGAATAAATTTAAGCACAATTAACATGGCACATGGCAAAATCTGAGAAAGCAAAGTGCGAAGTCTGATTTGGACAAAAAGTACATAACTAATCTATTGCCAGCAATCTTACTAACAACTAGAACAAATGAAAACAAGGTCAAAATCTAATCCATCCCAAAGGATAATTATGTTCCAGGAACAATATTTCCCTCGAATAATCTTAGTTAAGCAAATTTCTGGTCTAAACAAACAACGAAGTTACTAAAGCTTACTGACAAACATGTTTATAGATATATACCTCTTCATTCAAGAAAGAAAAAATCAGTTGCTGACAAAACTAAATTAGCAAATACACACTATCCACACTGACACTATCATGAAATGCAAAAGTAGAATTCAAGCCAAACTTCCTCACCAGGACGGAAAGAGGAAAGACACTAAATAATTAATAGAAATATAATATTTCCTGTATACCTTAATTTAAATTCTAAGCGTAACTGTTTGTTCAACCTACAGCTCTAGCAGCATATTAATATTGCCATATGTACGATACAACTACAGTGGAGCCCATGCTACTGGCATGCGTTATACTTACAAAACTAATACGCGCCAGCCAGTCTCAACATCTTAAGTTGACAAAGTGGCACGTCGTAAACGATCTTCAGCTTGCCTTTTAGAAGAGTCACACAGGTATTTACTTGATTGATGTAAAACATCACAAGCACTATAACCTGCCATGTTTATAATCCTGGTCAAGAGAGTAACAATATTGTCCAATCCCGGACTAGCTCAAATGTGGTCATCGATGCATCTGCATTCATATGATATGATGCAGATTCGGGTGATACCAAGACATTAGCAACCAGGGTTCCAATCCCGAACTAGCTCAAATGCAGCAATATTTATGAAGCAAAATGTCTCAGGAACAGCACCCCATTGTTACTCTTACTTTCTGCCAGCCATGTTGTCCCAATACATTTGCAATGTATTACTCTAACGAAGCTACGTCATCATCCGTTGTTGCATCCGAGGAATATCGATCCACATCATAGACCAATACTGAAACTGATGAGAGCCTTTCATACCAACATTTCACTGCCTGAACCTATAACCGAGCCAAGATGCTGTGGTGTATTGTGTCTCTCCTCTGAAACATTAACTGACAATGTTGGATCGTCTAGTACGCTGAACCCCATTCGATCCAAAATTACTAGGTTTCCGCGCAGAGGTTGGTGGCCATGGGCGTACTCTTTGGCAATTACTACAATGAAATTACTAATATAGTTCAGCTATGTTGTTAACCTAAACTACCGCATCTAGGACAAGGTATGCTAAAATACGACCAGGCTATAGAACTTTGAAGGATTCCTCCAATCCAGTTACCAAATCAGCAGTAAGCCAGTTAGCGACTGCTGAAAGGGCCAGAATCTAACGCAATGATAGGAGGAACTAATTAGCTGGTAGTGTTAGCACAGATGAAGAAACACAAACCTGCCACATACACAGCACGATAAATATCCTTTTGGTGCCTCACGGTATCTCTTCTGCATGGCCGGGCTCTCGTTTACTATCTTTGAGTACTTGAGGAAGGCTTGGTGAACTTGTTTACTGAATTCTTCTGAACCTTCTGGTGGATCTTGCTGCACAGAAAGATCCTCTTCATCCGGTGCATCCCCATAGTTTGGTTGGGTGCCTTTCTGATTATCTTCTGACAACTTTGAAACTTTGTTTGGCCTAACAAATTCGTTTTTCTCTGATGTGTATCCACCATGGAATTGAGGAAGACCGGCTCTCAGCCTCTTTTTCGCACTTTTCGGCCATCCTCCTCCCCTTCCACTTCCAAGCATGGCAGATCCTCCAATTTGTGGCTGGACTATAGGTCTGGACAGCCTCTGAGATATAGGTTTGTATTTTGAACGCCCATGAACCAAAGCGTTAGGATGAGGATGATTTCCTTGATCTGCATCAGTCCATTCATCATTTATGTTATCTGGCAAAGCAATCCTTGAGAAAACATTACGACTTGTCAACCTATCATATCTTGCCTCATATCCGTGTCCATCGTCAACAATATCACAACTTCTTCGTGAAATTTGCTCAGGGGATAGGTCATATGCATCAATCTCATCGTTGTAATGCTCTAGTACATTTTGATCATTGTAATACTCTTGTCCTATAGGACAATCATCTTGGTATATATCCATATCATAATTACGAAATGCAGCTCCTCGGGATCCTCTTTATAAGCAACGGGAGAAACTTCCTGATCACTAAACTCACAGCCGTCCTCAAAAGAAGCCACCTCACGTCGAAGAACTGGCCTTGCAAGTTCAAGAGGGTAAGTTTCAGGAGAGCGTGAATAGCGTCTACGAGCATCCCTTCGCTTGTGATGACGTGTGGGTGTATCTCTATGATAAGTATGCTGCGCATTGTATTCCATGGCATCCTCTTCCTCTCCCATCCTGCGGGATAGTCTCACATCTCGGTTGCTCCTTTCATCCTTGAGGTCTCTCAAAGGTGATGAGACAGATGTGTATCTGTTGCTTGCCCTTGAATCCCGTGAGTCATTTCCATGTAAGCTCCCAGATGCAAAATATGTGTCACTTATTTGACCCCTTCGGCCATATCCACCTGCATCAAATTCCATGGATGCAGTTCTTGGTGGAGACTTAGAGTGTATCTGCCTTGTCCTGTCCAGTGATATCTTCACATCTTTACCACCCCCATGCTCTAGTGAACTTTCTGAGAACCTGTGAGCATGACCACTCCCATGTCCTAAAGAGTCTGGTCTACTGATGCCATCCATGATGTAGCCATTGCTTGTCTCATAACCTTCACCGTGTGTTCGGTATGGGCTATCCTTGGCAAGTACAGATTGCGAAGAACCACACCGCTTAGACTGCATAGATGGTGCAATGTCAGAACCAAGAGCGCCCCTGCTAGAGTAAAGCATATCCATTTCCCCATCCCTGTCACTTAGCAGGCTTCTACCAGGGTCAAGCCTCCCGACTTCTCTGCTCCCAACATACGGGCCAGGCAAACGGTCATGGTACTGAAACCCACTGTCATTGTGAGGCAACCCGGTACTTGGTGCGCCAAAGCTCTCCCCGCCCTTCACTGTTGATCCCCCTGTCAGGAATCCAGTCTCTGTAAGTGGCACCGAGGGGTACAGAGGGGCCAGTGAAATCTGAGGCGGTGGTGGCGGAGGCGACCTTCGGTTAAGGTACAGCGAGCTAGTCCTTCCCAATCCTGTGGAACTGATTTTCATACCAGCGTCTCCATAGAAGTCTTCCTCTCTGTTAATGCTCCGGCCACCAGGGCCTCCAAAGAAGCCACTTTCATTCTTGGCAGCACGCCCCAGGTCGGATGGGTGTTCCGGGAGCATGTAGTCTGGCGGAGTATCATACCTCTCGATGGTCACGCGATCGCCACGACCGTCGTAGCTCCTGTTCGGGGCGCGCTCATTGCGACTGCCGTAGCTTCCTCTTGAACCACGGTCGCCGCCTGCTCCGGGGCTGCGTCCGCCCCGATCAGTGTAGTCATAGCGATCGCGCTCCTGGTGGTAGGGCGACTTCACGTGGTCCCCTTGCCCGCGGCGGGGCAGGTCACGGTCAACGTCGTCATCTCTCAGGCGCCTCGCGCGCCGATCCAGAGAGCGGCTGCGGCTGCGGCGCGGGCGGTGGTGCGGGGATGGGCCTCGAGGACGGTAGCCCGGGGAGGGGCTGCGAGGACCGCGGCGAGGACGGTAACCAGGGGAGGGGCTGCGGGCAGGGCTGTAGGGAGGGCGGTGTCCGAGCCGGCGGTCCCGCATACCCCTGTCTTCAGGGCGTCGATCGCGCATGCCCCTGTCGTCGCGGGAACCTCCCGGCCGCTCATCTATTCGTCCGTGACCTCCCCTCCCTCCACCTCCTCGTCCGCCTCGGCGTCCCATGATGCCGAGTGCGGCCACCGGAGAGATGCGCGGGGGCTGCGCGGATTTCGACCGTGGAGGAGGATGAGGAAAGGCGCTTCGGAGGGTCCACGCTCTGATGCAGATGCGAGATGATGGTGGTGGAGGTGACGGAGCAGGCGGCGGCGGCGGTTGTGTTTTGGGAGATTTGTGCGGCGGCGACGGAGGGGGAAGTGGGGGGAGGCAGCGTTGCTCGGTTGCGGTTGGGATGTCAATTTATGCCGCTGTGCTGGGCCTGCGCAGTTTGGGCCTATGGAGTCCAATTCCAACTCCAAAAAGCACACCGACGGATGATGGGTACTCCAAATCTGCATGTGCAAGTTACAAATTTGAAATGGTGGCTCATCATAGCTTAGTTTGGAGTCAAAAGATCAATAGCGACAAATCCTGTTGATAGTTGGCAAGCCAAGATTAGAAAAGTTAGAAAAGTCACTGAAGGGTGGAGTACAAATATAGAATCAAAGCTTAGTGTAAACATATCGCTAATTAGAATAACGGTTTAGTAGATAAATTATTTTAATTTTTTAGATTCAACAATTAATGCGATGATCTCACCCATGAGGCATGCATATGCTCCCTCCTCTAGGAAAAACCACATGCAAGTTACACGCCGCATGGGACCGCCCTTTGGTGTGGCGATTCTACTTAGCTTTTACCCCGCAATTTCCTGAGATCTCTTAGTTGGACAGTGCTTGTTGTTATCTTTCGAACAAGTTTGAGTTTATCAAAACGGGGTTTGCTTCATTTCGACCATTTGGTCGTTTCTTTTAAACGATTTCACATTTAAATAATTATGTATAGGACACAAAATCAAAAGACATCAAAATTGAGCCGGATGAACCCTAGCACTAGGGTTGGCCCTACTACTCGTATTCTGAATCGAGCTTGGCGACAACCAACACGGGTGGTGGAGTTGTCGGCACCCATGCAGGCGTTACCGCCGGTGGTGCCGCATGTGCTATCTCGGATGCAGGGTGTTGCACCTGTCGCTAGAAAAGCCCACGGGGCCCAAGGTTCCCACGTTATGTATGGCATGAGTGGTGGATTTGCCGGATCATCCTCCTCGGCACGGCCTCCTCCTTCGACTCTGGCAACACAGCCTCCTCCTCCAACAACAACGACATTGTGTATGGCACGACTGGTGAATTAAGTTTCATGCTACTAAGACCCAAGCGAGGACAGCACAAAACGTCCGCTGCGTGTCAGATCAGATGCAAATCCAGCCTAAATCAGGTTGAAATAGGTCCGAACAGACACCGATCCATTTGGATCGCCTCGTCAGATCTTGCCATGTGTCCGTGCCGATATAAACGGACGTGGCCGCATGCTGTTTGAAGGAACCAGCGCTTTGTGTTAACTGTGCTTAATTATATCTATCAGACGAGAACTCATTTAGTGGTAATGTTTTCATTACAGCAGATGTGAAGATGGGCTTTTTATGTATTGAGACCAGCCATGTGTGAGGTGAATTTCATGGACAGCCTGTACAGACGACCGAAGCAATGTTACCAAACGTAGATTTACACGAGCTGCTCTCCTGGAAATATTTAGCTTACAATACGATCAAATCATGCTCCCTCCATTCCGAATTATAAGATGTTATACCCTTTTTTTCTGAATCACATTCACTCATTTCAATCCGTATGTAGTTCACATCAAAATATCCAAAACATGTTATAGTTTGGGAGGGAGGGAGTATTTCATACACAAATACTTGGATGGAAAATACTTCATACCCAAGAAAGACACACAAGCCAGCTGACTTGATATTGTGGGCAAACAAGTCGTCCAACAGTAAGTCCGCCAGCCTTTCAATTTACTTGTTCGTAAAACCATAAATTAAGTCCGTATGATTTTAATTGGCAGACATGCTGCTGGTCCTTCGATCTTCTACAGTACAGACTGGCAAAGAGTTTGCTCACAGAATTTAAGGTACATTACTAAATAGAATTAGCATCTTCAGAAGACATACGATATAGAGTCGATGCAAGACTAACCGGAAAAGTGAGAAAGCAGCAATTTACACCGAGTGAAAATCAAGTTGTTTTCAGATATCACGAAACAAAACTTTGTCTTCTACTACCTCTGTCCCTAATTATAAGACGTTTTGGTAGGCAGAATTAACCTACCAAGACGTCTTATAATTGGGGACAGAGAAAGTAGACCACTAAGATGGCGGCCTCCATTTTCCTCCCATCGCATGTTTGCACATTAGGTAATATAACACTAAACTTGTATTAGTTATCTTGGAGTATATGTATCTGTACAGGGACATGTTCCGTTATTCTTTTGTGCCATACAAGTGGCAGCACTAGCATTGCTGTTACAAAGGAACATCTACAGATATATCTGTGCCTTCGTCACCAGCAGCCTCCTTTGGGTCCGTCCCATCAATCATGACGTTAGTAAGAAACCGGACCACCGACGAACCAGGTAAACAAAGGGAAAAGGGCTCACAAGAAAAACACACAGTTATGTCAAGAGAACAGATGAAGGTTGCTTGAAGCTGGAACCACTTGCTTTATTCGAGGATGTAATGGACCTATCATTTGAAACAGTATTGCCTAAAGCTAACTCCGACGAATTTGACTGTTGATTGTTTTCACTGTGGCTGGGTCTGGCCCAGATTTTGATTAGTCCCTCACGGCAAATGGTAAGGATTGATTCTGTGCTGAACACCAGACCAGACAGGGGATCCGCATGTACTCGGTGGGCGATTAGGGGTGAAAGCTTCGGCACGTGTCGCATTCTTGGAGAAGGTTGAAGAATACCTGTTGGAGGGCATGCATTGTCCCAGTGTGCAGAAGGGCTCCCACAGCTAAATGTTGGCGAACCACCTGAAGGATGGCGTAGTGGGACAACAATCTCATCCATTGCCAAATCCCACAAAAGCAATTGGGTATCCTAAGAGCACGAGACGGTGGAAATTTATGTCAGCAGTAAATCATGCCAGCAAAAAGCAAAATCTAAGAAAACTGGCCTATTTATCTGATAGATAACAAATCACCTAGTTCTAAGACATGATAAATTGATAACAAATCACCTAGTTCTAACAAAAAAGACAATTTGCTCTTCTAAACAAAAATATGATAGGGTAAAATGGCATTCAATAGCTAAGTTCATCGACATGCATCGGAAATATTGGCATAAGTCACAGTAAGAAAAAAGTATCTCACTAGTTACTACTACATAAATACTTAAATAGTGCGACCAGTTTAGTGCCCTGCAGCTGCAATAAGCATTACAGTGATTAGCAAGAAAATGCCATCAGTCCATTAACTGAAGATCTCGTAACAACCCAGTAAGCAAGGAAGAAAATAAAAAGGTAAGTATTTAAGGTACTCAGAGACTTCACTTTCATTGGTATTTAGAATTTACAAAGTCAGACAAGCATGCATCGGTTTTACTTATTAACGATGAGTAGTACTCCCTCCGTTCCTAAATGTAAGATGGTTTAGGTGTGATACATGTTGTCTAGATACATACTAAAATGGATGAACATACACATGAAAGGCGTCTAGATACATTTGTGTACATGTGAATGTAGACCAATGCTAAAACATCTTACATTGTGGAACGGAGGGAGTACATATTTTCAATACAATGGATATGTGATATAAGTTCAAACTATAATTCAGCTGTATAAACTTCAGATACCTGACCAACAGAACCAAAACGATATACAGCATTTTCTCCTGTTCCATCAGAATTTGGTGGGGACCAATATGGATCAAAAGCAACTCCACTAACCTGTTAACAAAAAAATTACCCTTGTCCTCAAATCACAGCTTCTGAAAACAAACATTAAGAGACTGAAAAAGTCCGAGGCAAATTAAACTAATACCCAAGAATTATGCCCTTCACCCCATGCAACAATCTTCCTGTCGTCCATGCTCCATACCTGCACAAGATCATCTTCGCCACCTGTCAATAGATATTTACCATCCGAGCTGTAAAACAGACCACAATCAAACTAGGTCAGAAACTGGGCCATACTCATTTCTGCATCATTCTCCATCGATCCACCGAAATAAATAATCATAATTGACAAACCCATAGAAATGTGAAAAAATAGAAGATAAAATCAGAGATCAGAGAACCCATAAGATGTCAGAGAGACACTTCAAATGCATAGCTTGTTGGAGCTAAATCACTTAGCTCCTTCTCAATACGGTTGTGCTTCACACACACTAACACATATGCATATATGACAGACCACATATATGCTCTATATATCATACATATGCTTGATGCTACATCTTGGCTTACTGGCTTCCAAGCTTTTTTACATGGGAGGGGGTGGTACCCCTATTTATACTTGTACATGACCCAAGATTGTTGCCATGTGGCACAATCCAAACCCTACACCATACTTCTAGAATACTCTACAAACTCTAGATATTTCATACTACTCCTAAATATCTTGCTCTAGAATATTCCTAATTCTAGAGTTCTCTCTACATACCCTGAAGACTTTTACCTCCACTAGGACTCCTACATACCCTAGATACTTCCTGACTAAACTAGAAACTTCATGCATATAGATATGACAAGATTACTTCTAACAATCTCCCCCTTAATCTTGTCATATCAACTAGATCCTCTCATCCAGATCACCTGGACCATGCGCTTCATCTTGTGACGGCCTCACACCGCCTCATGGCAGCCTCACACCGCCTCATGTCTAGCAACGGCATCACACCGTGCTTGTCAGCCTCACACTGACTCCATATAAGATGGCATCACACCACCGATTCGGTTTCACACCGAGCTTCCATGTGCTTGTGGCATCACACCACAGTCGTCGGCCTCACACCGACTCTTCTACTTGACGATGGCATCACACCAGCGTCGTTGGCTTCACACCAACCTTTCCATAGACTATGGCATCAAACCATAGTGGTCGGCCTCACGCCGACGCTTTCTATGACGATGGCATCACACCACTCCGTCGCGCGCAGCGGCATCACACCACTGCCGCCTCGTAACGGCATCACGCTGTCGTCTTCTCTTGGCAGCATCACACCGCCTTCTCCTCTTAGCAGCATCACGCCGCAACACGCAACTAGCGTCATGGCGCCGCAAACAACCTCCACCTCACGCGAGGTCGCCCTCCACATCGCATGGAGTCCATCGCCGCCGCCCTCAGATCTTGAGGCTCTGATACCAATTGTTGGAGCTAAATCACTTAGCTCCTTCTCAATACAGTTGTGCTTCACACACACTAACACATATGCATATATGACAGACCACATATATGCTCTATATATCATACATATGCTTGATGCTACATCTTGGCTTACTGGCTTCCAAGCTTTTTTACATGGGAGGGGGTGGTACCCCTATTTATACTTGTACATGACCCAAGATTGTTGCCATGTGGCACAATCCAAACCCTACACCATACTTCTAGAATACTCTACAAACTCTAGATATTTCATACTACTCCTAAATATCTTGCTCTAGAATATTCCTAATTCTAGAGTTCTCTCTACATACCCTGAAGACTTTTACCTCCACTAGGACTCCTACATACCCTAGATACTTACTGACTAAACTAGAAACTTCATGCATATAGATATGACAAGATTACTTCTAACATAGCTCACGGCCTAGGCAATAGAGCAATAAGCTACCTGCAATCAATATCACTAAGGAAACTACACCAATTTTGCATGCTAATCACCCAGGCAGATTTTAGAGATTAAAGTACTTTAAACTAAATGTAACAAACAGAACATAATCCACATAGACATAAGCATAGAAAGTTCAGAGTAAAATGCATAAATATGGCTAAGAAATAACTAGCAGGGCAGACAAACACTAACGAATATACACCATAGAACTAACTGGGAGAAAACATGGAAACCATGTTCAGAAAGACATCAAATCATTCAAAGTGTAGATTGGATACAGGTACCTCCAGGTGCAACACAAAAGAGCGCCATAATAACTTTTCCCGCCAAATATTAGTCGTTCCTTTGAAAAGTCAAACACTCTCAAATAACCTGCATATGGTTCATTGATGTTAGTCCAGCTACCAATATAGAATGAATGGACTTTATGGGGAGTAACAATTCTCTAGTCTGGGTCTAGGATAAAGCAAGTACCATCTCGCCCAACTGTCGCCAAGTATGCCCCGTCTGGAGAAAAGGAAATTGCATTGATCGAACCATGACAAACATGCCACCTGGCAATTGGGTTACTCTGTAATTTTTTGAGACAAGAGCAGTACTTTAGCGTCTAGGGACCGGGTGTACAATTTCCAAAAACAAAAACATAAATTTCATAACAATTGTCTACAAGAATTCATTAAAATCCTGGAAGAGCATGACTAACTGCTAGTGCTTTTAGTTTCGACACTGAGGATTGATGATTATTATTTTTTTTGTCTCGAACAACCATAAACTTTGCCAGTGTTCTTGAAACATTATATCGTGCACTTTCTCTATTCTGGAATCTGGACACAGGCTCTTCTGGGCACCAACTAATGTTCCTTGAGATATATTCAACGATAATCATTGTTCTGGATTCTTTTAGGGGAAAACAAGCCCAGGAGCTTGATAGAAACACATCTACCAAATGTTATACAGCAAAAATCATTTGCAAAATATCAAAAATCATAGGTTAACGGAACTACTTCCTAAATCCCAATCACTGTTCAATGTATCTATCTGGTGAAGTTTTGTGTTCATGGTTGTTCTGTGTTCTGCAGAACAACCCAAGGAAACAGTACTACTGATACAAGGGGGGCGTCAGCTGAGGGGGAGACGTAAGGAACCAATTTTACTGCATTTTTTGCTCACAGAACTTACTACTCTGGGATATCACTAACACTATTGAAAGCTTTGTTCACCAGCAGAAAAGCCAAGAAGTTCATTTATTCAGCAAGTAACTTGGCATGCCACAGGTCTGGGGCTTCCTGGGGGTTCTGCAGTAGCTTTGCTGTTGTAGTTGTTCGTGTTTGTTGCGTTAAATACTCTGATTGTTTTATGTCGTGTTTTATGCGAAAGTTAATGGTGATTTGTTTCTACCTCTGATTGTGGACAATGTAACGTATGATGGTACCTGTTGCAAACGTACGCAGTAGAGTTCTTATTACGAAAGTAAAGTCTAGAGATAAAATACCATACGAGGATGTAAACGAACTCTATCTTTTCAATGAAATAAAACGCAAAGAATCCTTTGCGTTTTCTCGAGAAAAAAAACCATTCGACTGTTCGCAGGCAGACTAGCAAAGGACACTGCATAGGTTGGAGCCAGCTAGCGCATTTCATTTTTTATTAGTCTTACCCAACCTCTAAAATGCAAGCATAAAGCAAAACATGTACTTTTGAATGACTAATTTAGCATGTCTAGTCTGTGCACTTAAGCATGCTTGGCTAATCAGAATCTTAGAAGTCACTTTAAACGGTGAATTCTCTTAAGCAGTTCAGATTTGTCTGCCCTTGCCTTGGTTTTTTCTGAATAATGGCAAATTTATAATGATGGTATCGCGGTTTAGCGATTTATATTTCTACCTTCATGCTTTACATAAGAAGGAACAAGGATGCTCACTGCATCAAGACATGCTTAACGTTAAGAATGCTAGATTAAAGTCAACAAACTATAGTGTCTGTAACAAGATGGCCAGACCACAATTTCATGCAAATAGAGAAGACTGAAAATGTATTTTTGTAATAAACCAACAAATTAACCAAAATAATGTGGTTTAAAACCATATTAAAATGCCTAAAATACCTTAGTCGACTTTGCATGTGAAACCATCAACTGAGCTGGATCCTTTATAGCTGGAAATGTACACTCAGTGTTCCCATCTTTGCACTGAATGTAAAGAATATATGTCAATTCAAACATAAACCCAAATATTTAAAAATGTCAAATTTCATGACCATCATGCTCACTTTATCATACACATACAAATTTCCATCAGAATGGCTAACAACAAAGATGCCTTCATGCTCCGGAGCCCATGCAACAGAAGTGCAACGGCTGCAAACATAAGTATTGAGAAGTCAAACAGAAGAGTTAACTAACAAAAATAAGAGGGGACAAGCATTTGTAAGAACCAATATCCAAGCAGCATTTTCTTATATCTTTACTATTAAAGGTGAGTCCGTGGTTGGTGTCACACTTCAGATGGTGTCACACTCTCGCTTCAAAATGCCACCACACCCCTATCCCCCAAACGACACCAGCGAATCCCACCAACTCGCAACAAACTACCAACAAACTCAAACTGATCTCCCTTTAAAATAGCTAACAGCTAGCTTGCCTGCTACGTGAGATCCCGAGACTCTGTTTATTATTAGATTGGTACTCATCACATATGCCACGTACGTACTTATCGCTCCGATGCGTATACCTCTCGGTTCCCTTTTTTCCGAAGATCTTGAGATTCTGTTTTTAAGGATCAGCGAAGGATATGGAAGATGCCGAGTTTCCATGTCGCCGACGCTAGCGTCGCAATACCTTGCCATCACGGGGAGTGAGTGGGCAGCAGTGCAAGGAGTTTGAGGTGTACACCATGAGCGTTGAGAAGCTGCTCTTCATCCTCCCCGCGGTCTTCATGATGGGCCCCGAGATCACGGCCACCGGGGTCGAGGAGTCGGACCTGAAGGGTCTGAGGCGCAACTCGCCTTGTCTATGCCAAGCTCATCGCCCTGCACAGCTACAGAGAGCCACATCCACGAGCTTGTGAAGGGCATCAATCATCGAGAGCGAGACCCGCACAAGTCCTGGCCGTGGTCACGTCCATCGCCATTCGTGAGGCCGAGCTCCAGATGGAGGTCGAGCGCAAGAACATGATGCTAGGCCGAGCAACTTAGCAAGTCCACCGCGCACTACGACACACATAAGTACGAAAGGTAGACGTATGTTCTGACGTAGGCAGATGCCAAGTTCTTCGAGGAGAAGATGGCCGAAGATGCCAAGTTGTAGGTAAAAGCAGCAGGGAGTGGAGTCCCTGACATTGGTAGGGCTTGGCAGGTGTCCGGCCGGCGGCGCTTCGGAGGCGGAGGTGCTGTTGGTTCGTCTGTTGTCCGCGCAGATCCCCTCCGGCGGTGGCGTTCCCTGGGGCTTCACCGACCTGCGCGCGTTTTTCCCTGCACCACGGCCAGATCCAGGTATGCGGTGGATCTGGATGCAGTTCAATAAGAGGATGATACAGAGGTTCTTCGCAGCGGCGCCGGCGTTTCCGGCAGTAGTCTCTTCGGAGGCGGTGCTCGGTGACTTCCCGTTTGCGGTGTGGTGGGCTCCGGTGATCCAATGTTTGGGGAGCTTCAGCAGCGGCGCGCCATCGTCAGCTCCGGCTCGTCGTCGTCGTCGGGATCCAGAGGGCTTCCTTGTAATTTTTCCTTTGTTTCTGGACCTTTCTGTAAGTTCGGAGAATTAATATATCATCCCTTTCGCAAAAAAAAAGACATTGGTGGGCAACGCCAAGGAGTATGTGGCATCCATGTTGCACGCACTCGTCAGACACTACCACACGCTCAGGACTACCACATGATCGACAGACAAAGACATGTACATGGAGCCGGTGCCTTCAGCGCGGCATGCAGCCAAGATCAGCATCTGGAGCAACACGGACGGCCGGTGGAGAGGCTGCCGTTGGCGGTGCGCTGTAGGAGGTCGCCGGGGTGTTGCTGTGCTGACGGCTATTGCTCGGCTGCATATAGCTAATTCGATTTCAACTGATACATCCATATTTTGCTATCCACTGAGATGTTGAGTGGTACTGATGCTTTAGATTTGTGCTCTGTTCATATTCATAAAAATTCATGAAACATGTCAAACTTTTTAAAGGATGTGGTCAGCTGGTGTTGTTCCCAGCTCTTATTTTCTGTCTGTAATGAAACAATTTACCTTTATAAGGGATGTGGTCAGCTGCTGATTGTCCTATTGTTGACCTATTCTTGGAACCGTCTTGGTTTTCCAATTGCAATCTGAGACTTCATTCATTTGAATAAAATAAGGAAAACTGTGTGTCACAAGGGCAATTGTGTGTCACTAATTCATGTTTCGTTTCATTAAATCAAATGGGATAAGAATCTTCTTTCGCTTCTATTTGAAATCGATTGAAAATTGTTAGGGAAAATCACACCCACATTTTTTTTTACCGGCACTACGGTGGGCCAAAGGCCAACCTGAACAACTTTTATTTCTCATCGACGTTTTACATTGTGTGGATTACAAAAGTAAGAAAAGGCCGCGAAAGAAGAAAACGGTTTACATTTTGGCTAGCTTACATTTTTGTTATGGGAATGGACTGAGAATTGAGGAATGGCATACACTATCGGCAATGATGAAACAACTCACAGGAGATGCAGCATCGGTGCTACCCAAGACGAGAAAAAAGGACAAAAAAAAAAGGCTACACGGCTCTATTAAGCTCATCCGAATTAGTGCTCACTTTTTCTGCACTGGAATACAATAGATTAGTTACCTGCATTTACCGACCGTAATTAACTACTCCAACTCTTAGCATATGATTTTTCAGTTTAATATTATTTATGTTTCGTCTATATAAGCGTCTCGGTGTGCACATGACCGTGGGCTTAATCAAACACCTGACACAAAAGGAAATTACAGTCCAATTCTTATAAATTCTTCATTTTTTCATCCAGTACACAAAAACTGTACGCTATTCACAACGCATATGTTTGAACGAAACATGAAATATTAAAACGCGTTAGGGATAGTTAGTACTCCCTTCCTTCTAAATTAAGTGTCTCGCTATTTAAGTAAGAAATTGGACTAAAACAACGACACTTAGAACGGAGGGAGTAACAAACAAGTAGATGGCATATTCGTCTCTATGCACACACGACTAACTATTATCTAAAGTAGAATCTTAATGTTCTAAATAACTTGTGTTCCCTCCGTTCTAATTAAATTGTCGTTGATTTAGTTGTCGCTGAATTTGGAACGGAGGGAGCACATATGTTTTCTATATGTGTGATTTTTTTCATATGTATCATATCTACACACATCTTTTTTCCGTATGTGTCCAACAAGAAAACAAGATTAACCGTAGCAACGCACGGGCACTCAACTAGTATTGCAGTCATGCAGACTAAAGCTAGAAGTCTCCCTGCCCCTCAAAATAATGCACTAGATCTCTGACTTAAAGGAAATGCAGCTCCAGAACAGCAGTATAAATTGAACTCCCCTTCATCTTTCACTTCTATAAACTATATGAATTCACAGATACGCAATTATATGTCATGGGACACCAGATAAACACACAAGGAAATCATGCCACTCCTCGGCCTCCAGAATATGATGACTTAATACAAGACAAGCTCGGGCGTCAAGGCAATACCTGACAGCAGAGCCAACAAACAGAAAGACCATAGCCTTACCATAGATTGGTGGAGCCAAATAATGCTCAATGTAGATGTGTTTCAATGTCCCAAACAAACTCTATCGTATTTCAAATTATTTCAATGCTTTGGGAGCCCTTGTGAGGGAAGATAACTTTGCTAACTGAAATTCTTTCCCCGTCTATCTGATACTTAAAACCGATGTGACCGAACTGGGAAACATGATGGGTTCTCGTGTCATCACATTATACCAGAGTACTGTATTTCTATCTATGCTAAATCACAAGATGGTAAAATAAACAAGCAAGACCACAGTATTTAAAGACAATGCTGATTCAAATCAGAAAGTGCAAACAGCCTCTAAATGCCATATATAACATGGATGGCATGAATGAATGATGGAAAGTGAAACATGCCTGCTGACGTTCATTCCATCTTTATCACCCTTATTATAATGTTGGGCTGCAACAGGCTTCCTTCCAGGTTCTTGTAATTGTTGCCTCAGCGACATTGAATAGACTGCATAATACACACAAAATAAAACCTCTCATTACACATAGTCCATTTTGAAGTGGAAAACCAAGCTAACAAATACCACTAACCATCCCCTGATCCCATCCCAACGATCAAGTCATACCCCTCCTTGGCCTCCGAGTCAAATGCGTGGCACAATGGGTTCGAGTTGCTAAAGTGCATGGACTTCAGCGGATCCTAGTGAAAGTAACCAGCTAATCAGAACCAATAGTAAACTGCATTCATCACAAATCCAATTAAAAGTTTTGAAGACCTTGTCCTGAGAATTTAGGTCACTGATGAATAGTGTATCAGCAGAGTTGAAGATGATGTATGCACCCTTGCCGTCGTAATTTGCTACAGCTTGTGATCCACCAAGGCTTGTAGACGTACCCAGGCTTCCTCCAATACGGCTGCCTCCAGACACAGCCCGACTGACGCCATTGCCCCCAACAAAGCTAAGTGCCCGGCCACCATTCCCGGTGCCCAGCAGCCTTGCTGCTGCCGATCGCATCCCACTGCTGGAGCTTGGTGTTGATGGTGTGGAGCCTTGGTCTGTCGACCTCTCCTTCAGGTACGCCACCGTCAACTGCCACAATCAATAACCAAACTTACAGCAGTGCAAAACAAGAATGCAGAACTGCGCAATAGGCAACCCAGCTGGGCCAATGAAGGCATAAGCCATTTACTACAAATAACAAGAATGTGAAGTAATAGCACCAAAATTAACTACAGAAGTGAGAAGTATAACAAACAAATTATCCAAAATCGGCTGAGTACTGACAAAAGAGATAGCTGCAACTCATACTAGAACTAGTAGAGATTCCAAGATAGCAATGAAGAGCTCATGATAACATCTCTAGCAGTCCTCAAAAAGATAACATCTCTAGCTATAAGCCAACAGCATAAAAAAAGGTGTGATGGGAACCTAACACCAGTCGAAATCCTAGCACCTAAGTAGAAAGAAACGCAATCATATTTCATCTGAACACCAGGCCAAAGCCACTCAAAATACTAACAACGCTACAAACCCACCGAGATACTCGGTGAGAACAACCCAATTCCCCACGCCGAATTCCAACCTAGATCCCACAGTCCACGCCAGAACTGCGACAGTGCTGACTGGTACCTGCGAGACGGTCTTCCCGCCGTGGTTGTAGTGAAGTACGGCGGAGGAGTGCGCCTTCTCGTACTGCAGCTTGTACCTCCCCTCGGGGGTCTTGAAGTAGGTCTTGAGCCCGGTCGCCGCCGCACCGCCACCCCGGTCGACGACGAAGAATACGACGTCGCCGCCATGCCCCGTGCCTCCACCTCCGCCACCTAACTCCCCCCTGGCGATCGCCTCCCGCAGAGCTTGCTAGTTGCTACCCCCGGGAGAGACGATGAGCGGTGGCTCGATTTGTGAGAAGAGACGAAGACGAAAGAAACGACCGAAAAAAACGTAGAGGCCATAAAAACCTTAAGGGCAACTAAACCCGATAGATATGGACCTGACCGTTAGCCGCTTACCTCTTTCGAGCTTCAAATTTTTTTTTTTTGAGCCAATTATTGATCTCTAAGAGCATCTCATTCCAAAAACAAAAACAAAAGAGCATACTCATATTTTGTCCTCAATATCAAAAAAATAATATAAGAGCATACCCATATTTTGCTCTCAATGCCCAAAAACTGTTTTTTTTGGTATTGAGGGCAAAAAACAGCTACAAGAGCATACCCAAAAGTGATCCCAACCAAAAACAATTACGTCACTACCCATAACTTGGCCAAGAATTGACATATATGGGTATTCCAAGCCAAATACCCATATGACCCAAAAAGGAGGCGGGAACTCCAACAGCCCGAGCGGAAATTTCAGCCGGCCGCCCTCCCGTCGCATGGCTGCCGTCCCGGCCATCGTTGGTCGCCGTAGCCCCGCCCGCCGCTCGCCCCCACCCCTCCTCGACCCCGCCACTCTTTTCCCGGTCGGAATCGCTCCCAACGTCATGACATCGAGCCTGCATCGATCTACCGGGCTCCCTCGACCTCCCTTCGCGACCAGCCGACGCCCGTGGAGCTCGTCCACGCCCACCTCACCGCGGCGCGCCGGCGTGAGGAGGACCTCCCGCGACCTAGACGCCGCCTTGCCGAGCTCGTCGCTGGTTCCATGGCCGCCGTCCTCAAGCTGGGTGGGGCAGCGGTCCCGGGAGGAGGAAGGGAGAGTGAGGCGCTGGACGGCGGCGGCCGCAGTCGGGGCTGGGCGGGACAGCCGAACATGGCGATGGAGGCGGGATAGAGGCGTCGGGTGCGAATGGAACGGAGGAGGAAGAAGGGAAAGAAGAGGAAAAGAAAAAAACTATCCCACTGACATGTGGGCCCTACGTGTAGGTGCCAATTTGGGTATCCAAATATGGGTAAGGTAGAAAAGCAGAAAAAAAATTGGATACCCATACGGCCATGCCTTTCTCTCTCCTCTACCCATAATGGTTTTGGCTACCCAAAATATGGTAAGCTCTTGGAGATTCTCTAAGTCAGAAACCGCTTTGTCTCTTTCCACACGAGGCGATCAAGAAGGCGGTTCCAGCCAAGTTCGCCCGACGGGATCCCGCCGCTCCCCTTCCTCTCTGATCGCCATCTTGGCGTTGCGAGAGGAAGGGGAGCCCGAGCTCTCATCTATGCGTGTGTTTTGATACTGGGTTTTCTAGGTTTTCGATTTTCCTCTGTTGACATCATAGTGGAGCGGATGTTGATTGTGTTAGTAAGAATAATGGTCACCCAGCTCATGCTTTTACTCGTCGGAGGTGTTGCTGGCGCCGGCGAGAGGTTTGTGGAGTCCAAACTATTGGAGAATTTGGATCTGGCGCTGCGTCTTGGCATGACGGTGGGGATGGGTTGCTCTTAAAGTGCGGCAGTGTTGACTGTTGTGAATCTGCGGAAGATGATGTAGGATCCGACCGCCTGATCGGTTGGCGTTGACCCCGGATCTGGATCCGACGGTGAAGAGGCTTAGAGGACTACTCCTGCTGATGTTCTTTATCGGGCTAGATCTAGCCTTATGGGACTGGTGGCTATCGCAGCTCATTAACGCATTATGGCAAAGAGTTTCTTTAGCGTTAAGATGTGGACCAACTGTTGATGCTCTTCTTCTCCGGCGACGGCAAAGGGCGTGTGTGCTTGGTAGTTGCGGCCATGACGGTATGCAGCAGTACAATCGCTTGTATCCTCCTAGTTTTATGTTACTTGTATTCGTCTCAACTCATCTGTGCTATGATCAATTCAAGTAATGTATGCATACGGGTGTACATCGTTAAAAAAGAAAATGAACAAAGTCCCTGTTTGAACATAGTTCCTATGGTTTTGCTAATTCTTGAGTCGAGTCGTCTGAGAATTAACTAAATTTCAATCGCCTCCTGAACATTTAGATTTACATCGTGATTCGTGCAATCTGTAAGTTGCAACTGAGATTTTAGTTGTACATGGGTTGCAAATTGCAATTGAGATAAACATATCCAAAGAATTGAATTTGCATCGTGATTCGTGCTAGCCTGAGAATTGTACATGAGTTGTATCCGAGAAACAAAATTTAACTAAATCTCAATAAACTGAGCTCTAGCCATGATAATCTAGATTGGACGAGGATTTCGCCGAGGCGGCACTCTTCACCCGCTCTTTATCACCATCCAAAGAAATGCAATTTGCTGTCATGCTTTTGGTTTCGAATTACAGCTACAATGTGCGAACCGTAACTTGCATGTTGCTGATTCAATCAAACAGCGCATTATGTTCTCCATCATTTGTTCCTTTTGGAGATCCTTCTGATCTCGTTTGACAGTCTACTCTTGTTTGTTGAAAGCTTGTTCTTTGTTTTTCTGTTAGCAGTAGGCATGACTATTTCAAACTTAATTTATTTTGTTGCTCTGCCATTATCTTTTTTTACGTAAAAAAAAATGGTCTTCATCATTATTATTCACCTTCGTTGTTTAGATGGGATGTAGGCATATTATAGAAAAAGCCTAGCATCAAACACCTTCTTCGTGAAAACGCAGAGCTTACGATCTCAATGCACTGATGGAAAAAAAAAGTTACAAGCATCAGAGATGACCGTACACCAACAAGTCAATATAAAGACTATGACTAAAGGATGTAAGACCACGTTATAAAGGACAACACCAAAACTAAATTCGGCTTAGATACCAACCACACAAAAACACAAGGACATCACAACCCGCCAAAACCAGGCCACTCCTGTTTCGCAGAGCCAATGGCATCAGGGAATGTAGAACCCTGCTCAAATCAACCAGGAGAGAAAAAAAATGTGAGAATGAGAGCCCCTTCACAACAGCATAAAACGAACACTCCTATGACTTCGTTTGGTACACAAGAGTGGCCGGGATTTGAAGAGAAAATCCTCTATGCCACGTTTGGATGTTTGTATTGAGGCTAGATATTAGATATTCGTGTGTTTTCAGCCCCGAATATCCGAAATCAACATGTTTGGTTGTGCTAGATATTTAGTCTGGGTATTGTACCTCGATATCGAGCCAGCACTGGGACGGCCAAAAAACGGCCAGCGAATGTCGAGGGGTTAGGGCATCTCCAGCCGTTGTGCCCCCCCAGGCCGAAATCCGGCGCTATTTTGGGCCGCCTGGGGGGCCAACGGCGCTATTCGGCACGCTAGGGGCGCCGATTCCCAGCCGTGGGAACCTAGGCCGCCCCCAGCCGGCGATTTTTGCCCAGATTTCACAATACAAAAAACACTCAAATAGTTCGGCATACAAATCCATACACAAAATAGTTCAGCATACAAATCCACACACAAATAGTTCGGCATACAAATCCACACACAAATAGTTCAACAATGCAAGCAAATAGAACAAATCAAACTTGGCATTACCATTGCCTTTGCGCCGCCACAAGTGCTCCACCAGATCATTCTGCAGCTGTGTATGCATCACTGGGTCTCGAATCTCCTGGCGCATAGCGAGTAAGGTTGCCGGCACCTGGTGATCTACATCTGCAAGAGGACCATGTCGGTAATATGGCTCAGTGTCATGCACCGGATCATTTTGCTCGCTCTCAATGATCATGTTGTGCAAGATCACACAAAAGTTCATCACCTTCCACATATTAGCTTTTGACCAAGTCAGAGCTGGGTACCGGACAACAGCGAATCGAGACTGCAGCGCACCAAATGCCCGCTCAACATCCTTCCTGCAAGCCTCCTCGCACTGAGAGAACCAAGATTTCGCGGTTCCTGGTATAGGGTTGGAGATAGTCTTCACAAATGTTGACCACTTTGGGTAGATGCCATCTGCAAGGTAGTAGCCCTTTGTGTAGTGGTGCCCATTGATCTCATAGTTCACCGGGGAACATGACCCTCAACAAGCTTGCCAAAGACATTCGAGCACTGCAGAACATTGATGTCATTGTGAGTTCTTGACATCCCAAAGAAGGCATGCCAAATCCATAGATCCTGCGTAGCCACAACCACAAGAATCACACTGCAAGCTCCTTTGTGGCCTTTATACATCCCCTGCCAAGCAAATGGACAGTTCTTCCGTGCCCAATGCATGCAGTCGATGCTTCCAAGCATCCCAAGGAAGCCTCTTGCTTCATTCATGGCCAGAATCCGAGCAGTGTCTTCGGCATTGGGTGATCGCAAGTAGGTTGGCCGAAATACTGCAACCACAGCCCGGCAGAACCTGTTCAAGCATTTGCGAGCAGGCCAACAAGGCAGGTGAGGATGAGCAAGTGTTCTTCATCGTCGACGGCGGTCTCGCCTTCCTCATCCAGCAGTTCGGCGAGCAGCTCCTCGTCGTCGGAGTCCATGGTTGGGCGACAAAACGCCGAACACCTGGCGGGCGAGGTGGGCGCAAGCCTTCCCGAGAGCCTTCCTTGCGGCTAGATCACGACGAAGGGGGGTGGGGGCGCCGACGGCGTGGATTGGGCGAGATGGTGGTCTTCCTAGCTCCTTGTGTGCGGCGGAGGCGGGAGGGGTGGTGCCGGCGGCGACATGGCGGCGACGAGACTAGATAGAGGAAAGGGCGAGTCGGGGTGGGGATAATGCGCTGTCTCGCCGACAGTGCTGGCCACGCGTGTTTTCCCTTCCGCCGGCTCCCCCAGGCGGAACCCAGTGGGCTGGGTTTGGCCTGGGAGCGCCGGCGCTAGTTTTGGCCGAAACGGCGCTATTTGGGTTCATGGGGGGCGACTGGGAGAAAAACGGCGCTATTTGGGCCAAACGGCGCTATTTGGGCTCCTGGGGGGCGCGGGGGGGGGGGGCTGGAGATGCCCTTATCCTCGACATCATGAGATATTCGCACCGCGAACAGGTACGCCAGACGCCGAGCCCTCTGTTTCCTTGCTGGTGTTCTCCCCACTCGACCTAAGCGGCGACTGGCGGCGTTGCAGGTACACCCGCCTACCGCCGCACTCATTCTTCCCGGGGACCGGCGGCGCAGCTAGGCGTGGATCCGTCCGGCCTCCCGCCTCTGGTCCTCCTTCCCGGCTGTCGGGGGAATAATCATCCCGCGACTTATTCAAAGCCAAAACAGCGACTTCATCTTCATGATTACGCTATTATTGGGCCACATAAAGATGGGTCGACCAAAGATCACGGCCTATCAAAGGAAGGCTCCAGAAGGTCGGCGTTAACTTGCCTTGGAAGATAAGAAGACAATCGGCTTCGCGTAGAACTCTTGTAACCTGACGAGCCTCTGTGTATATAAAGAGAACTCGCAGGGCTTAGAGGGGGTCAAGCCCTAAAACCCTAGTTCATACGGCGAGTACCGAGAACGGATCGCCTCCATTGTAACACCTCATATATCATATCAATACCAATCTAGGGTAGGCAGGAAGTAGGTCTTTACCTCACATTGAGGGCCCAAATCTGGGTAAATCTGTGTTGATCTTTGTTCCCACGATCCCAAGCTCGGAGACGATTGACTCGCGCAATCCCACACCTACGAAGTCATCCATGACATCTGACGTGACAAACCCACGACAGTTGGCGCCCACCGTGGGGCCTGCGGTCAAGAGCGTCACGTTCCGCGCAGGATCGATGGTAGGAGCTGAAGATCTCGCCATCGGCCACATCATCACGGTCGATGGCATACCTCTCATTGACGATTCAAGCTGGGGGGGCCGGAAGCTGATTACCTGGAGTCCGGCCGCGTCATCCCGTTTGGATCTATCAACGTCTTCATCGGTTTCATTGGTGACAGATCTGTTAGCTCAGTCCAAGAAGGCGACTCAGCAGAAGAAGTCGCCGATGACGAAGGAGAGTCCGTGGAGAGCATGGACTCGCAAGCATTTGGGTCCATCATATCCGCCCTTGAAGAAAGCTACTGGGACTATGCACCAGGAATCACCTTAGTGCCAGATCAAGAGGCGGCACAAGTTGGAGTTTATATGGCCGGAGGGGCAAGTACGTCAGGAACCACAGGAGAAGCCGAAAGGTCGGCACCCCCGGCAACCCGCTGCTTATCCCGGTGTCAGCCGCAAACGCTGCCGTCCGTGCAACAGAAATTGAGGCCGCCAGGGCCGAGCTCCTGTACGAGGCTCGGAGGATGGAAGAAGAGCGCCATAGACTCGACCAGGTGAACCAAGGAATCCAACAGGAACGACAAAGAATAGCCGCGCTTGCCGCGACTCAAAGACAAGTTGACTCGCAGGTACAGGTGCGGGCGACTCAACCAATGGTAGAATTCCCACCCACTCCAGCTGCTGGAGCGGAAGTCCAACCAGTCGCAAGAAGATTGAGACCAACAACTGACCAAGAAGCCCAGCAACTGCCATCGCAACAACCGAGGAGGTTTCATACTCCGCAGGGCCACTACCAAAGCCCCGTCGATAATATGTATGTTGCGGCTAATATCTTGACACAGATGGTACCAACGGGCAACGACCCGGTCAACACCGAAGCACGGCGTGCGATACAAATGTTGAGCACCGCTGTCTTACAACAGGCCAACAGAGCGGAGGCCGAAGGGTAGCTACCCGCCGTACCGGCCAACCGCAGGATTACAGCAAAAAGAAGCGTCCAAAGCAGGCCACCAGAGAATATATCAAGAGTCGCGCAAAGGCAGCAGGAACAAGCCGCAGAAGCACAGGCTATCATGCCAACGATGCAGACGCGGCCTGCGGAAGTTAACAACCCCATGGGCATGTCCACAACCCTGTCCTCGCGACTCAAGGGCCCGGCGTGTTTCACTGAAAAGATCAGATCGGAACCTTTCCCTTAAGATTTCAAAGGACCGCGCAAGGTGGCAAACTACAACGCCAGCATGGATCCTACCACCTGGCTAAACAATTACGAGATGGGGATGAGTATTTTAAACGCCTCAGAAGAGATATGCGCAAGGTACCTCAACATGATGTTGGAGGGCGCGGCTCACATATGGCTACAAAATCTCCCCCCAATTCTTTAAATACCTGGGAAGAACTGAAAGATACTTTCGTCAAGAACTTCCAAGGAACCTGCAAGCGACTCTGCAATATAGAAGATCTCGAGCGTTGCGTTCAGAGGGAAGGCGAGTCAAGCCGCCACTGGATGAGAAGGGTGGCGGAAATAATACACTCCTCAGATAGTATACCACCAAGCTCAGCCGTCCTGGTCATGGAGAAAAACTGCAAGTTCGAGCCACTGATCCATAAACTGGGCCACATGAAGGACAAAGTGAAGAGTCTCAGTGAGGTAATGGCTGCGGCTAACAAATACGCCGGCTCGGACAAGACCAGAGATGCGTCAGACGGAGAAGAGGAGAAGGTCGCTGTCGAAGGAAAGAAAAATATCGGCAAACCGCAATAGCAACAAACCAGCCACAATAGCGTGAGTCAAAACAAGCGCAAGAGCGAAGAAGGAAACTCTGGGCTTGTCGCCAACACACGTGGAGGATTCAAGGGCCAACGAGGAAGGGGCCGAGGAAGCGGCTCTCGTCCAATTAATATGGAAGAAGTTTTCAGTCGGCCGTGCGATCTTCACACAGGAGGTGATGGGCGGCCAGCGGACCATACCAAGGCGCAATGCAACTATTACAAGAGGTGGAAAGAGGAAGGCCAACACAACAGAGGAAACCATCATGAAGGAAACCCTGGTGCGGCCATGATTCAGGTGCCGGGCAGCATAATGCGAGTAATCTCAAGCAAGTGGGGCAGTATCACACAATAGTTATCAACACCTCCAAGAGGGAGGAGAAAATAAACAGCAGAAGCTAGCAAGTGAACGCTGTAATACCAGCAACCCCCAATTGGTTAAACTGGTCAGAGCATGCAGTAACATGGAGCTGCGACGATCACCCGCCGCAAGTACGAGAACCAAGGAAACTGGCACTAGTCGTGGCACCCTACGTAGCAGGATACAAGCTAACCAAAGTGCTTATGGACGGAGGAAGCAGCATAAACATCATGTACTACGACACGTTCAAGCGTTTGGGGCTCATAGATTCCAGCCTGCAACACACGACGACCGTATTTCATGGCATCGTCCTAGGGAAATCAGCCCAGCCAGTGGGAAAGATAACCCTGGGAGTAACCTTCGGGACAAAAGAAAACTTCAGAAGCGAGTTCATATGCTTCGAAGTGGTAAAATTCCAAAGTCCGTATCACGCTCTGTTCGGACGAACAGCCTTCGCCAAGTTTATGGCCAGGCCCTGCTACGTGTACCTACAGTTGAAGATACCAGGACCAAGAGGGGTCATCACGGTGCATGGCGATAGAGAAAAAGCAATAGAGTGCGAGGAAGGAGATGCAGCCTTCGCAGAATCAGCCTGTGCCGCTAAAGAGCTAAAGAGCTATAAGTCACAGGTGGACCCTAACGATATGAGCGTAGTCACCACGCCGTCCACCGAACCACCAATGAAATTCAAAGCGGCCCAGGACACCAAGCAGATAGATCTTGTTCCTGGCGAATCATCCCAGCAGGCAAGCATCGGAGCACATATGGAAGGAGAACAGGAACGGGCCCTCATCATTTTCCTTCAGGAAAATAAAGACATCTTCGCATGGAAACCATCAGATATGCCAGGGGTACCAAGAGAATTGGCAGAGCATATCCTCAACGTGAACCCTGTGGCCAAGCCTGTAAAGCAGCCATTGCGGCGTTTCCACGACCACAGGAGAAAAGCGATAGGGGAAGAAATAGCTCGCTTGTTGGCCGCAGGATTCATCACAGAAGTATATCACCCGGAGTGGGTGGCAAACCCAGTCCTGGTTATGAAAAAGAACGGCACATGGCGAATGTGCATTGATTATACCAGTCTCAACAAGGCCTGCCCGAAGGATCCATTTGCCTTGCCACGAATTGACCAAGTGATTGACTCAACGGCCGGATGCGAGTTGTTATGCTTTCTAGACGCCTATTCAGGCTACCACCAAATCAAGATGAAGAAGGAAGATCAGGAGAAGACATCCTTCATTACACCCTTTGGGGCCTTTTGCTACGTCAGCATGCCCTTTGGATTGAAGAACGCAGGCGCGACTTATCAGAGATGCATTCAAAATTGCTTGCATGAGCAGATAGGTCGCAACGTTCACGCCTACGTGGACGATATCTATTATATAATTAAAAGACAAGACAAACGACGGCTTAGATTAACCCACTAAAAGTTAACGGTCTAGATTTAAATGTTCTATTTCCGGAAGATATTCCCGCAACGTGCGCAAGCAAGGAGCTAGCAAGGTCGGTTACGAGAAGGATACAGAGATTTCGATGCACACGTGACAGATTATACCTTCCTAACACAAGTACATCAAGATAGAGACACTACGTCATTACGACGTCCCGCCGTCTGTTCTATCCAAATCGTAGCATGAGAGCGCATCGGGATCCTACCAGGAGGTTGAATCCTACCAGGAGGTGCGATTGCTCCAATGCTCCCTGGGCGCAATCTTGCGAGCTTTAAGAAAGACAAGGCCCGGCGGCCGGCGGCCGTGCTCCGCTACTTCTGGAACCAGTTAGCTCTCCGTACTAAGTCTGAATCATGGTGGTGATCAGGATCTTCGTGGCTGCCACACAAGCACCTGACGTCCAAATCGACGACCTGAATTAGACTACAACTTTGAGCCGTGTAGACCATGAGTTCTGAGGTACCATGGTACACGAGCAGCCACTACGTTGTACATGCACGATCTTAGGAATTGGTAGTCCTGTTGTTGCATCTGCATGATGCAAGGATGGATCCTGAGGTAATAAGCTGTACCAATTGAATCCTACAATATACGTGGTCGTAATTCATATTATGGTGCCCGTTTGTGATAAGAAGTGCAATGGATTTTTTTTTGCAGGGATGAATACGTGCCTGAGTCTGAACCTTAATCCGTATAGGGATATCAATCTGCCGAGTAAGTCCACAGGCCGGTGGTTTCAATCGATGCACACCGGCGGGTGTGGCGTAAGCATAGAGGATCTGATGACCCAGCGACCGGCGTGCAGTTTGCATCAGGTGGGCTTGATTATTTTCTGTTGAGTGGGTCAAGCAGGTTATGTCCTTTCCGGAAGCATTGGAATCCAGACGGAGGACACGGAGTCGCGCCGGGCGATTTTCTCCGGGCGCCGGCCGGCGTTGGCTTCCAGGTTCGTGCGCGAAGCAACCCACTAAACTCTGAATATTCACCCCGCCGGCGCATGGTGTCCAACAGCATCAGCCTCAGCAACGACGTTGAGACCTCTGTTACTCTGTAAGTAAATTTGCTCCTGCACTTCAATGATGCCTACGATTGGGAACAAGTGAAAAACGTGGTGCTGGATTTGGCTCGCAAAAGGAGGAGAAGATGACGCACGACAACTCCGTCATACTTACAGTAGTGCCATTCACAGCTGCAAGAATGTATGTTTGATTAAAAGCATCTTATACTGTATCGTATGAGCTAGCTGTGTGCCTGCCTGCCAACATGCTTTCTTCAGAAATATGCGTCAATGCATTATGCATTTGTGGAACAAAGTATACCTACAGTAACATGGGTTATTCTTATTGAATTTCGTCTGGTAGAAAAGGAGCATATACTGGACCAAGAAAAAGATGTCTTGGCAACATGTCAGTTGAGGCATCGCGTGATACACGTTCAAATACAGGGACCTGCTCTATGTCCGGTTGCCGGATGTGTAGTTCCTCATACTTCGGAGCGACGTGTAGTCGAGGCATCGCCGGTTGAAGAAGCCAGCAATCACCACGTACGCCATGCGGAGGCACAACCTAACAAAGCAACGGTGAGATATCAATAAAGTCTTTAATCTTGGGCTTTTTTTATCAACGAAGTAGTTGATATTTGTACATAGATTCATCTGTTTGATGTTTCACCCGATCAATCAATTGACGCTGCCACCCATGTGCACTGGTACCAATCCACGGAAGTCTGGAGGGCGACGACATGGCAGAACAGCATGACGATGAAACCGGCCAGGAGTATAAGTTTTTCTCCATGACACCAGGCAGTCAGTGTATTCCTCCTCGATGGCTCAAGGTAAGCTCATTTTCTCAGATCGCTAATGGACGAGAAAAATCATCGTCTTACAGCGAGCGCGAGCTGCCGCCCGTGATGAACTCCAGCGAGCGAACTCCCGTGCGCGACGAACTCCAGCAGCCTGTCCTATTGCACGGTAAATGACGATGCCGTTCTGTCGGACATAGATGCAATACACGCATCACCAGGATTTCTCCTCCAAGAGCATGTAGCCCTCGATTCCGCTTCTTGAATTCAGAAATTGGTTCACCTGTGTGGCCATGGAGAACATCTGCTTGGGTAGCAGGCGGATGCCACAAATGCGTCTGTTCTAGGGCTCTATTCACACATGGTGGTGCTCCCAAGATGTTTGGATTTGTTGTTTAATTAGTTCATGTTTTCTGTATTTGTCTTTCAGGCTCAGGTCGAAGCTCTACACAGGAGGCAAGATTTGGATCTTGAAGAAAAGGATCGTGGTTTTTTTCTTTCGTCTTTTACTTTGGACTAAACAAAAAACACAAATGAGCCATGCACATACTATTGTTGTCTACTGTGTATTAGTTTTGTCCCAAATATATATGAAGCAACATTGATTGAAGGTATAACCTGAGTTCAGATTTTAGGTAAACTGAGCTTACAACCAAGTACTTTTACTCAATACACTGACATAATCTTATAATTGATTAGTGAATGTCCATGGCCAGCTCTAACTGAATTTATTTTTTAATTGGTTTTGCAGGCCAGAATAAGCTAGGGAGGTGCTTAGCTACACATGTCGCAACAAGCATTTGCCATTATTTGGTTTCGTTCCAAATATGCATGAAGCAACATTGATTCGAAGTATAACAATAGTTTAGGATTTAATTACAATAACGAGCTTTCCAAAATCTTTTAATCAGTGCACTGACATAAAAAAATCCCGCTTAGTGAATGCTGATGACCAGCTCTAACTGATTTTAAAAAAAAATTGCAGGTAAGAATAAGTTTGGGAGGTGCTTCGCTACACATGTCACAACCAGCGTTTTTTCAGAATTATGAGGAAGCTGCCAAGCTGTTGTTACACTATGTTGTCTGGTATACATGTTTCCTGATGTTAATATGATCTAGCGGGTATATTCATGTCGCAGCTAGGAGTGTTCCATAAAAAATAACATGCTTGCTGGAGAAGTTGTGCAAGATAGGTATTACTGTGTTTTAGTGTTCTTCATTAGATAGAGATATAGTCTGCAACGATGGAAGTTTAAGTATACAAGAAATTAAGGACTTATGTAAGTTAATTTGGGAGGTGCGAGAGAGGGCGACTGCAGTGGCATTGTGCAGGATCGTCAGCGCTAAACATAATAGCCCGGCTATAGCCTTTCGTAGCCTCTGAAATCGCCGACGCTAAACATAATAGCCCGCTATTTTAAACAGAGATCGTCAGCCATGAAGGGCCTTGGTTCTTTATGTCCGAGAACCAGCCGCTGGGTGCTATTTCTTTATCTTCATTGAGCACAGTATTTGTCATGGAAACTGTCGTTTCTCATCTTTTAACCTTCCTTTCAGCTCTAATGCCGCCGTCAAACATACTTTTGTAAATCTTGCCCTGTACACAAAGAAACTGAGTTTAGCTTCTTAAATATTGCTAACATAGAATAAGTGAACAGTTTAAATAGTTTCATAGCTGTAGGAATCACCTTAGATATAATTTTTTGAAATCAAGTAGTAATATTATTGCTTTTTGACTGCAGATATACTCCATAATTTGTATTTTGAGACCGGAATTTTCCAATATGTTAGCAAGTGTCCTATTTAGCCACCTGTATCATACAAGAGTAGTTAAAGAACAAAAATTCCCTAAGAAGTTGATGTGCATAAGCATTTAAAATTGGTCAGTAATCATATGATAGGTTTGATCATGCATATAATTACACCTTAAAGTATTTGTGCGTGGTAGCAATGGCTTTATGTATGTTTTATAGAAAAGCTTAACACGAAAAATACGTTGGCATTAAAGCATGTAGGGTTGAATTTCCGTATGTAGATTGGTACATAGCAAAATATTATTTCTACTACATAATTGATCTATATAACCATCCAATACAACTCCATTATTTAGGGATGTTTGTAGAAAATGATGACATCTGAACAAATGAGTACACACATTTTAACTCTTTGATGTTATAATTAACTCCATTATTTAGTGATATTTGTAGAAAATGTGGGTCCCGCGGGCAACCGATGAGGGATGGTCACAATAAAGTAATTCTAACTCATTTGTGTCCATTGTTATCATCTGTATATTAGAGTCAGGATCTCACTATAATTTCATTTGTGTCCATTGTTATCATCTATAATAAGGGAAAATCAGTTTAATACAAAAGGAAGTCAATATTAATTATGTAGACGATGCATCACAGATCTAGCCGCGCAAATGCGTGGGCCACTCTGCTAGTTGTGATTAAATCGCAAGTGTGCCAGGACCTCATCAGCGACCTAGAAGAGACATTCACAAATCTCAGAAGATACAACATGAAGCTCAACCCGACGAAGTGCGTCTTTGGAGTACCAGCGGGGAAGCTATTGGGATTTATAGTGTCAGAAAGAGGCATCGAAGCCAACCCTGACAAAATAAAGGTTGTAATGGACCTCCAAAAACCAGAAAAGATCAAGGATATACAGCGACTTACCGGTTGCGTCGCGGCATTGAGTCGCTTTATATCAAGACTAGGAGAAAAAGCCCTGCCTTTGTATAGGTTGCTGAAAAAGTCAGATACCTTCGTTTGGGATGCAGAGGCCGACGAAGCTTTAACAGCCCTGAAAAGTCAGTTGACAAATGCTCTAGTTTTGGTGGCTCCAAAGGATAAAGAACCCATGCTATTGTATATCGCTGCAAACTCTCGTGCCGTAAGTGCCGCGATGGTCGTAGAAAGACAAGAGCCAGGAAAGGAGTACCCAGTCCAAAGGCCAGTATATTACGTGAGTGAAGTACTCACGGCCTCAAAGCAGCGTTACCCTCAATGGCAGAAGCTAGTGTTTGGCGTGTTCATGGCGAGTCGCAAGCTAAAGCACTACTTCCAGGAACACCCAATAACTGTGGTCAGCTCAGCACCGCTGGCAGACATCATCCGCAATCACGAGGCCACAGGGAGAGTAGCCAAGTGGGCGATTGAGTTGGGACCACATCATATAAGTTATGAGCCGCGCACATCAATTAAGTCGCAAGCCCTCGCAGATTTCATCAACGATTGGACAGAAATCCAGGTCGCTCCCAGCATGGCGGAAACAAAATACTGGACCATGCACTTCGATGGGTCAAGACAGCTACAAGGCTCGGGGGCTGGAGTTGTACTAACGTCCCCCAAGGGAGACAAGCTAAGATACGTGCTTCAAATACACTTCAACTGCACAAACAATGTGGCGGAGTATGAGGCATTGCTTCATGGACTCCGTATAGCAAAGGAGATGAGCGTTAGTCGCATACGCTGTTTTGGAGACTCAGATTTGGTAGCTCAACAGGTCTCTGGAACGTGGGACAGTAAGGACGCAAACATGGCTGCATACAGAGAGAGGTGGACAGAATTGCTGGACACTTCACTGGATACCAAGTCGAGCATATTGATCGTAGACAAAATGAAGCGGCAGATGCCTTATCTCGGCTTGGATCCAATAGACAGCCAGTCCCGCCCAATGTTTTCTTGGACGAGTTGCACAACCCATCAGTTAAACCTCCAGCAGAGATTGACATCGCAGAGCCAGAAGATGATTCAACTTTAGTCGCAGCCCTGCATGAACAGCCAGGATGGACAGAGCCGTATATGGCATATTTAAGTCGCGGAGTGCTACCAGATGAGAGGTAGAGGCGCGCAAAATAACACGCGATCCAAGGCCTACACAATAATCAACAATGAGCTATAAAAGCGCAGCGTTTCAGGGACATTCCAAAGATGCGTATCACCAGAAGAAGGACGAAAAATCTTGCACGAAATTCATGCAGGCGATTGTGGCCATCATGCTTCGTCAAGATCTTTGGTGGCAAAGGCGTTCAGACATGGTTTCTTCTGGTTAACGGCGCTAGCAGACGCTGAGCAGATTGTCAGAGTGTGCGATGGATGCCAAAGATATGCCAGGCAAGATCATATGCCAGCTCAAGCACTTCGCACAATACCCATCACATGGCCTTTTGCCGTATGGGGTTTTGACATGGTAGGGCCCTTCAGACGGTCCCCAACGGGAAAAACTCACCTCCTGGTCGTGGTGGACAAATTCACAAAGTGGATAGAAGCAGAACCCGTGGGAGATTGCGAAGCTGAAACAGCAGTCAAGTTCTTGAAGAAGGTCATATTCCGCTTCGGGTATCCCCATAGTATCATACAGATAACGGGAGCAACACCTCTGAAGGAGCTACACAAATATTTTGTGCAAACAATGGGATAAGGCTGGACCTCACGTCAGTATCACATCCACAGAGCAATGGACAAGCTGAGCGAGCTAACCAGGAAATCCTCCATGGAATTAAGCCGCGCCTTATTGAAAAGGTTGAAGCATCTCCAGGATGTTGGGTGGAGGAACTGCCAGCCGTGCTATGGAGCTTAAGAACAACCCCTAACAGATCCACAGGATTTACACCATATTTCATGGTCTATGGGCAGAAGCGGTTATGCCCAGCGATATCATACATGATTCACCAAGAGTTGCGGCCTATGTCGAAGCAGATAATGAAGCAGCTCGGCAAGATTCGGTGGACACACTAGAAGAGGTCAGAGACTTGGCAGCATCAAGGTCAGCGGTATATCAGCAAGACTTGCGACGCTATCATGCCAGACGCATCAAACCCGCACCTTTCAAGAAGGAGACCTAGTGCTGCGACTCAAGCAAGACCACAAGGGAATGCATAAACTATCCTCTCCATGGGAAGGACCCTATATCAGCAGCAAAACTAAACAATGGATCATACTATCTGCTGGATGTGAGGGAAGAAAGCAGCGATCGCCATGATTTCGAGGATCGTCTAGAGGCGCCTCGCCCTTGGAACGTCGCGCAACTGCGACCGTACTACACATAAAAAAAGCTAATCAGAGCTAAGCATCATCTTTTCCAGCTGCCTATAGCTGAGTATCATCACAGCCACTAAGGGCTCCAGCTTCAAAATTGGTCGCCACTTAGGCGCGACCTGAAACACCTGTATCAAAAATCGGCCGCCACCTAGGCGCGGCCGTACCTTATGTATCAAAAATCGGCCGCCACCTAGGCGCGGCCGTATGTCTCAAAAAGGGATCGCCACCTAGGCGCGATCCAACCCTATGTATAACACTGGTCGCCACCAAGGCGCGACCTTGTGTATCATATCATCAAAGCTGCTTATAGCTATATCATCATTGTTTCTTGGGGGCTTTGTTACCCTGAAACAGCCAACTTACTGGCATTTATCAAACTTACCTTAAGTTGGATTGCAACTTGCATTATGCGGCCAAAGTACTGGGGTGTGGCGTCAATCGAGCTTGATTGCCTATCATGGCCGCTCTCGACCCTGAACACACATGTTCCTAGGAAATACTGAGTCGCGCAAGTGCCCACTTAAAGGATTCAGAAAGACCTAACTAGAGGTCGATCAATGTACTGCTTATAGTACGGAAACACCAATTGCAATTGCTTATATCTTAACAATTGTTTTATCTATGATATCAAGTTACAGGTGACGATCTTCAAAACCTTCTGAGAAGAATTGAGATGATTATCAAGTCACATCAGCTCAATCCTTGGGGGCACAACATGTTATCATCAAAAATTGAAGATTGATCATCATCAAGTGCTGAAGCTATCAAGCTACCTTGACAAAGTAAGAAGCTCACGAAGTCAGATGCATCTTCCAGGTCGCCTCAAAAGTGCGAATAAAAGCCAATCCAACGTGATCATGAGTCGCAAAGCAAGGAAGTGCAAGCAGAAGAGAAAAGTGCAGCCTAAACGTTCAAGGAACCCTTCAAGATCAAGAAAACATATCAAGATATCCCATGAAGTTCAGGCTACACTTGGGGGCTAATGTCGGGGGAATAATCATCCCGCGACTTATTCAAAGCCAAAACAGCGACTTCATCTTCATGATTACGCTATTATTGGGCCACGTAAAGATGGGCCGACCAAAGATCGCGGCCTATCAAAGGAAGGCTCCAGAAGGTCGGCGTTAACTTGCCTTGGAAGATAAGAAGACAATCGGCTTCGTGTAGAACTCTTGTAACCTGACGAGACTCTGTGTATATAAAGAGGACTCGCAGGGCTTAGAGGGGTCAAGCCCTAAAACCCTAGTTCATACGGCGAGTACCGAGATCGGATCGCCTCCATTGTAACACCTCATATATCATATCAATACCAATCTAGGGTAGGCAGGAAGTAGGTCTTTACCTCACATTGAGGGGCCGAACCTGGGTAAATCTGTGTTGATCTTTGTTCCCACGATCCCAAGCTCAGAGACGATTGACTCGCGCAATCCCACACCTACGAAGTCATCCATGACATCTGACGTGACAAACCCACGACACCGGCGCCGTCTCTCCCTCACGTCTCATCTTCCTCTTCTTGATTGCTGCAGGTACAGATCGATTGGAGGAGCTCCGGCGGCTGGCACACACCTCTTCACGCAGCGTCAGACCAAGAAACAATCCCTCTCCTCTGACCCACTCGACCTAAGCTAGCCGTTGCTCCATCCGACCTCCCGCCCCACCTCCTCCTTCCCGGTGCCCATCTCCTTCTCTGGCTGTCTCTCCCTCCTCTCTCATCTCTCTCTTTGCACTGCAGGTACAGGGTCGATTGGACGGAGCCTCGCCGTCCGTCGCACCTACATCTAGAGCTTCAGCTTCCCAGCGCAGGTTCCTTCCTGCCGGAACCACCCTCCCATCCTTGGATTTTTTTTTTAAATAATAATTTTTTTAAAATTATTCGGAAACTAGCACGCGTTTTCAAAAAAATTGAAAACTAGCTGTAGCGTACCTGCACTTAGAAAATGGCAAGGTACCTGTGTATAGTGCAAACCCCTGGATCGATTCATTTGCACACACAGTCTAAGATGAATTATCACAACATTGTATCAATTATTACACGCGGATCCAGTACTTAGGAAAATACTCATTACAAATTGCATAGCACGAAGCTAGCTTTTAAAGAGTAAAGCAGCGGAAATTTATTCTTCATGGAGTCTCCATCATCTTCATGTGCCACAGGCGAAACATGTTGGTTGCAGACTCGAAACCCTTAACGAAACTCACTCGTCGTCAGAACAATCTGCAACAAATAAAATTTGCAACAGAGTGGGTCAGATACCATTAAAAATGGATCTGGTAAGTGACACTATGTGGACACTTAATGGAATAACTCTATAGCCTATATGCATATTTGGCTGGTGGAGTTCAAGGCTGTTTTGCATAAAAGCCAATTTTGCCTAACACTTTGTAAAACATTTTCTTCAAATGTTTGAGACAATATGGCATGAAATCCATAGTCTCGTCTACCCTTGTTCACCCATCAAGTTTTACTTAAAGAAAATGAGATGTTGGGAGCCTCCGTTGACATCCTTGATCAGCTGCTTGAATTGTCCGTAACCGGGGACACGGCTAAGTACTTAGTTTTTAACTCTGCAGATGTTGTGCACTTTCACCATTAGACCCAACAAACCCAAACTATCCTCAAGCACTCAAATTGTGCTAAGGAAAAGGAGAGAGTTGAGACGAGACTTTTCAGAAGCATTTTCCCATCCCATGCCGCCTTGACGCGCTCCCATCTAACCTTCTACCACCACCTGTCAAGTCGGGATGAGTCCACGCAACTTAATCCATCTAGCCAGAGCCCATATGACTAATGGCTGCACGGTAAGCAACTTCACTTAGAGAAACATTGGTCCCTTTAATACCCTGGGTGGCAACCACAAGTGACCATCCCTTAGAGGTCACCCTAAGAGATGACACTCAACCTTTCCATCATCTTTTCAAAACCAAGTCCACCCAGGTGATAAATTAACTTAGTAGAATTTAACTTTTCAATAAAACACTTTTGCATAGCATCAATAATTCTACTAAGTTATCAATAGGATTCTAGACACAACTAGTGTAGAGGAGATAGTAGTTTCAGCATAGCAATACTATCCTACACATGCATATAAAGAAATACACTAAGTCATGCATAGAAAAATACTTAGGAAATTTATGGGGTGTGCCACTTGCCTTGGCAAACAGGAGTGTAGTAGTAGCCGTTGCAACCACTTTCGTCTCTCTTCGGAATTTCTAACAAGTCAAATAAATCACAAATAAACACACAATCATAAATGCAACACTGAGAAAAATATGATATGCATGAGATGCAGGATGACACAATAATTATGGTATGAAAGACATGCAAACAAAATAAGGGAAAGACATAAATAACAATATCCCATTTAGCTAAGGCAAGGTCCAGGTTGAGCCTAAAGTAAACTTGATAAAACAACTTGAAAAGTTGTAAGGTTATTCTAAGTTTTCACAACTTTGGTCTTCAAATAATCTTCAACTCCTTTGTAGCTTCATTGATCTTCAATGGTCTTCAATTAGCACTCTAGGAACTTAGTCTTAAACACAAAGGACTTGGTCTATGTCCAAAGTGAAAGACAAATTATGAAGGAGGAAAAAGATAGAAAGAAAGATGTAGTAGTTGGTCTTCCAAGAATCATCTTCAGGCTTCCTTGTCGCTTGCTCCTTGGTGTGTTGACTTCATTGAAATTTGTAGACTTGATGGTTCTGCAGACTTGATGGTTCTGCAGACTTGATGGTGTTGGCAGCATCCAGGTTGGTCTTGAATATAACTTAGTCACCATGAAGTCTAAGAGAAGAAGGAAGAAAAGAGATAAAGGAAAGAAGGACTTAGAAAATGTAGGGGGGGGGGGGGGGGTTGGTCTTTATGAACTTCCTCTTGATTTCTTCTAAGTACTTTTCTTCTTGGAGATGCTTCTGGAGTCTTGTTTTCTTGCTGAGTCCTTCATTGGTTTCCACTAATTCTAACTTAGTGGTTCTCGACTAGGAGGGTCAAAAGGACTAACATGCATCCTTAATTTTCTAAGGAGGAAAGTCATGTAAGAAGTGCAAAATATTTCTAAGGACTTGATATGCATGCAATGCCATGAAAATTACTCTAAGGAAAGCAAGGCAAGTAAGATGTTCCAAAAATAACTAAGGACCAAAGAGGTCAAACAATAAGTCAAAATAATTCCTAAGTAAGGGTTCATAAAATAAGGTGTTAGTATTTTTCCTTTCTAAGGAAAAATACTGTAAAACAATAGTTGACAAAATTTCTAAGGACAAACACTTGTCAAAAATAACACTTAGAAAAATATTCTAAAACAACTAAGTTTTCAAGATGCTAAATTTTTCTAAGGAAAAGATTTAGCACTTTTTAAGGTGTTGAAATTTTCTAAGGAAATTCCTAAGGAAAAGTGTTGTCAAATAATTATCAAATATTTCTAAGAAAAAGAATTACTTTGTTTGGAGAGGCAAAATATTTCTAAGTACCTTTTGTAACTAAAGTGATCAGAATATAACTAAGTCATTTTATTAATCGAATATATGAAGAAAAATAATTTTAATCAATTTTAATTATTAAAATAACACCTAAAAAGCATTTAATCAATATTAATTACATACAATAGCCATCGCATTCGCCTATTCCGCTATGAATGGATGAAGTACCTGTAGCCAAGATGCCAAATCTCTATCTCCTAGTCTTGACAATCTGAAACATGTAGGCGTAGTGTAATTAGTAAAGAACATTACAAATTCCTTGGTGTAAACACAGTTGGTCAAAATCATACCTGTGGATGTGCGAAGGAAGGGCGGGAAGTCTAGCGGGAGGGTCCGGCAATTATCGCTTACCAAACTGTCGCATAACCCGTTGTTGGGCCATCTCCTCCACCGTGACATCGAAAACAATACGGGCTCGAGTCAACCAGTAGTTTTCATCCCTCCGGCACAAGCTAGAAATCCCGCCGGGGTATCGCGCCTGCACCCTGTCAGGGTGGTACGGCTCCCAAATAACCTGATGGTCTTGCAATTGATCAAACTGCATCGTGAATGAGTCGTAGCAAGTTTTAGCCTGCTCGCCCGGGTACCATCTCTGCAAATAGATAAACTAGTTAGTGTACCGAAATAAACAGCTTGAAAATTTGTGGAACAAAAAATAACATAGTGTGCAAGTTTACCTCTCTACGCACCCACATACTACCAATTGTAGGCAAACCGACTAGGTTTGCCTCAATGAACCTGTAGTCCCTGGGTGTCAGAGCGTCGACGTCAGGCCTACCGATAGGGAACCTCTCCCAGGACCACAAGTACAACAGTAGTGGACAGCCAAGTATCAAAGAGGAACCCTTATTCTTCGTGCACGCCAAGCACATAGCTCGGTACGTGGCGGCTAAGACAGCAGACCCAAAACTCCGTGGCACTATGTCCTCAAGGTGATGTGCCTCCGCAATCTCTCGTGCCATACTGATGAAGCGCGCATTAATTGTGTCGACGTGGGACTCAGTGAACATCACCTTGCCGAACAACCACATCAGGTATGCCTCCAGAGATCTAGTAATCTGTTGTTCACTCAAGGCGGCATCCGGGTATCCTAGAACTCCAATCTGCATTGATCATACAAAAGAAACTAAGAAAGTACAAGTTTGTGGATAATAAAAAATAAAACTCATAATTGTAACAGTCTTACCTGAAACTTGCTCAACCATGAAACCCGAGGACCGTGTGGCTGGTACGTCAAGGGCGGGTTATCCGGATGTATCCCTGCGAAACGTGCCTGCATCTCGTCACGCCAATTATCCGAAGCCTCTAAAGGACCTACGACCGCCCGCTAGTGGGAGACCCAACAGATATGACACATCCTGAAGAGTCGGTGCCATCTCCCCGCACGGGAAGTGAAAAGTGTGGGTCTTGGGCCTCCATCGGTCAACTAAGCAGCTGAGCAGTGACCTATCTGTGTTGATGCGTCGAGATGCATCAATGTGCACATCAATATCTGGGGCCCGAGCTGATCTGGTGGAATATGTAGCCACTCCCGCCGAGTCGCCTCAACTAGGCGCGCTATAGGTAAGAGACCAGACCAAGATAAACTGCACCAAAATTTTGTATCATAAATTATTCGTCATATCATAGAATTTAACAAAATAATCTAACTGTTCTCTTATACGTACCGATCAACCCAATCAGGGTGTATCATCCAGTTGTACGCTGGACCCCGCGTACGCAAGACCTTAGGTACTCTACCATCCTCCCAAATCTTCGCACGATGTTTTCCATCGATCACCCCACTAAGCAACACATGTGCAACCATCTGTACAAATTAAAACATAGTTCGGACATGTACAAATTAAAACATAGTGACAGAAACATACAAATTAAAACATAGTGACAGACATGTACAAATTAAAACATAGTTCAAACACATAGGAATTAAAACATAGTTCGGACATGTACAAATTAAAACATAGTTTGGACTAGTACAAATTAAAACATAGTTCGGACACTTAGAAATTAAAATGTAGTGCTAGCCACGTTGCCCACGTCCTCTTCGTCCTCGGTTTCCTCAACCACGCACAGGATCAGGAACGACTGCAGGATCAGGAGCAGGTCCTAGGCCGTATGTGGGACAATGCTTCTCTCTATGCCCAAAAAAATTGCAATACAAGCACTGTCGAGTACACCCACCGGCTTCAGACTTGTCCATATCATTCCGTATGCGACGCGACTTCCGTCTTCCTCTGCTAGTTCTCATAAGAGCGGGATCCGGAATATATTCTCGTTCCATTGGATTAACCTTGTTGAAGTTGCCAACTACTCTAAATCTTGTCATCTCCCCGGTCCAAGTTTCAACCACTGCCTCCTTCATGTAATACGGAGACACGAAACTGATTGGGTTCATCCCATCTAGCCACAAACTGCAAGCACATGAGAACATGGGAGGTGAAGCAGTCTCGGTTTGTTGCACGTGCACTCGCACGTTGGGGGTGCATTAGCACTAATTGTCACCTCATGGGTTTTAAGCTCATTACCCGCACCAAATCTTTCAGTCGGTAATCGTACCTCGTACCTCGCTTCTTCATTACCAATACGAATGACTGTGTGCAACCGTGCCTTATTTATCTTCTTGTCCATGTAGAGTCTTATCTTTTGGCAGTAAGGTGTGTTGGGGTAATACTCAATATGATGGACGGCTTCACGATGTCTATCTCTAAAATATGTCAATGTCCCATGCAAAATACCCTCCACCACTGCTGTCAGTGGCAAGCTCCTGTTCCCTCTGAGTACAAAATTATACACCTCAGCAAGGTTGGTAGTCATGATGCCGTACCTTTCTCCATGTTCGTCGTGCAACAAAGACCACTTCACGGGAGGCTCCTTCTCTATCCACTCTTCGAAATTTCTTATTCGTGTTCCCTTCTTTCTCTTCGTACTAGGAGGGTCAATTCCAGTCAAGTCACACAACCCAACAGTCTCTGAATCCGCCGTCTCTGCCACAGCAACCTGTGCCGCAGCACCCTGTGCCGCAGCAACCTTTGCAGCTAACGCTTGAGCCTGTGCAACTCTTCTTTCCTTCACTTGGTTCCTCGTGAATTCCGTCAGCCTTTCCCACAAAAATTGGTACTTCCTCTCTTGATTCTGATTGCAGAGTCTATTGAACAAATTCATCAAACGTTTACTCTTAAAGCATGAGTAAAGGTTAGCACCGAGATGGCGCATACACCAGCGGCTCTGCATGTCAGTCCATGGTGCTGGTTCATCCACGGCGGGGTGCTGCAGTGTCTTTATGGACTTAAGCATACCAGCATGTCTGTCATGAAGGATGCACACATTTGGCCGAGTCTTCACAACTGCCATTTTCAAATGGCTGAAGAACCATAACCAGCTGTCATAATTCTCACCCTCAACGAATGCAAAGGCAATTGGGGCGATCTGTTGGTTGCCGTCCGCACCTATTGTGGTCAGGATCTGCCCCTTGTACTTGCCTGTAAGAAACGTGCCGTCCACGCACAGCACTGGACGACAACAGGTAAAAGCTTCGATGCATATAGCGAATGAGAAGAACAATCGGCCAAATACACCATATTCAGGAATCTCCTCCAACTTTTGTAATTGGACTGTAGCATACGTGCCAGGATTCCTCTCCTTCGATGTCCTAACAAGACGGATAACATTATCATACGAGTCATAAAAGTCCCAAACCTCTCCTCTAGAGCCCTCTGCTTAGCTCTCCAGGCCTTTCCATACTTAATGTTCGTGCTCCATCTAGCCTTAACTGTTCTCTGGATGTGCTTCGCTGCCATGTCTTTCTTATCCACTATCTCACTGAACAAGAGACGCGCAATGAGAGTTGAACTTAGGTTAGGATGATCATTCACCATACTTGAAATTTCACAAGTGTGCGGCACGATGTCCGTCACCACCCACACCACGTCATACTTCGGCAAGTGACCATGCTCCCGTGCAGGACAACCAATGTCAACACAGCTCATTGTCAAATATTGCCTATTTGACACGTCAGTGCGGAAAACCCTTTGCGTGGACAATGCCCACTGAATCACGGCTTCCCTTAACTGTTGCTTCGTGTTGTACTGAGCCCCGATTTCAATGTTATTCATGTGGTACTCCCAGGATGATTCATGGACATTAGGCACGGTCGTGACGGTAGACTTATCCTGATTCCAGTAACTGGGAATAGGCACATCTTCACCATTATTTTCATCTGAATCATCAGAATCTCCTTCATCAGAATCAAGATCTTCTGCGATGCCATCCTCGTCTTCGTCCAATATCTCGTCCTGCACTATTCCTTCGTGCTCATCCGCATCAGCCTCCCCAATTTGGGCAGGTCCTGCTGACAGTGCTGGTTCATAATGAACAGGAATTTCTAACAGCGATGGTTCATAGTCAACAGGAATTTGAGGAGGTCTTGCTGATGGTGATGTTTCATAATGCACAGGAATTTGGGCACCATGCGAACTAGTTGCTTAACTACTCTCTCCTGTCTGAAAACACCGCCACCTATTTCCAAATTATTCTGCTTCAGAACAAACGACACTAGGACTTCTGGTTTTGTCCCTCAGCGTTTGCATGATGCTAGCCAAGAAACCCACTGCTTTGTCCGATCAAGCGGCAACAACTCCCAGTGAATATTTGACCGGGATTTGGTCCATAACGACTGAATCCTAACAGTCCAGTAATTAGGATCATACCCAAAATTCACCGTCAAATACCACTGGACAACGCTGATTTTCACTTTCTCTGGCTCTGTCAACTGAATCTCCACATTTTCAAATTCACTAAGATCAACCCTGACTCAGTTGCACAAACTGTACCGGCACCGTAGTGCACAACAACATCGACCACTTTCATTACCTAAACAAATTTATTCCATCATCAAATACTACACAGCGGATATATCTAAATATTACGACCACCGAAAATAAATATGACGACCACCAGCAAAATAAAGACTAATCAAAATATACAATACATCTAACCGACAACATATATCTACACTAATCCTGGCACATCCACTGACAAACTATATTAACATTAAACCTAAAAAATCTAGAGATTGGGGTTTACCCTTGACGCGTGCGTAGCTCCCGCTGTCCGGCTTCAATCTAGCACCACCACCGCTGCACCACGCCTCTAGCTTCCCCAACACCGACACACACCACCACTATCCACCATTGTTGACCACCATTGCTCCACCTCCACTCCCCCAAACGCCTCCACGAACAGCTATCCCATCAATAGATCGGGGATGCCCCAACCCTCCTCTACTCTATTTCTTCAATATGTGGGCTTGTGGGGATTTTTGGGGGTAAGATTCGGTGCTATTTTCGCTGGAAATGGAAGAACAGAAGAGGAGAAGGAGCTGCTCGAGCGAAGGAAGAAGAGAGAAGGCCGAGCCGGGCGCAGCGTCGTTATCTCCCTGGTTTCGGCAGCGCCCGTGTCGAAACCCAGCTTTCGGCCGCGCCCGTGCCGAAACAGGTGGGACACGCCTGCCAACGCGCCTGCGGCATGCAGGTCGTCACGGGCCATGACGACAGGCTACTTTCGGCTGCGGCCGTGCCGAAACCAAGCTCGTCTTCGCCGGTGCCGAAAGTCCACGGTTTCGGCACGGGCCGTGATGAGGCCGCGCTAGTTTCCAAATAAATTTTTTAAAAAATATTATTTAAAAAAAATCCCCATCCTTGATCTTTGCACTGCAGTAGATAAACCGGCCACGGGAATGTGCTGTACTGGTCATGGATATGTGTGCTGTAGATGAACGTTTGTTTCGCCGATAAAGGTGATGTAGATGATGAGAGAGGAGGGAGAGACAGCCAGTGTTGTAGATGAACTGGTCATGGATATGTGCTGTAGATGAACACCGATCTGTCCACCGCTGTAGACAATCTGGTCATGTACTTTTGATGTGCTGTTGGTTGATACATGCTTGTGAAAAATCATGTCTTGATGATCTGATATTATGATTGTCAATGCGCTTGTGATGTGCTGGTTTGCCAAACATGCTTTGGCGAATATTTCTGAAATTATAAAATTTGCTTACATTGTAGTTGCAAAATGTCGGAAGAGGTAGACTTGGTTTCTTGTGTATCGAAAAGAAAAACAAAAGAGGAAATTCACCACTTATAATGATCGAAATCTCGTAGAACTCCAATTCATCACTTATACCATCCAAACAACATTTGTCATTTAACCTTAATATATAGTCTTTGTCCGGATATCTAACACATCCAAATAGAAATATTGATATTCAATCTCAATATCAATATCCTGGATATTGGACATTCAACTCAATATAATATCTAGTCTCCCAATGCAAACATCCAAACGAAGCACTAGGGACAATGGGAACAAAGCAACGAAAGAAGTGACCGGGAAAATGGGAGATTAGGTGAAACCACCCCAAATGCTCCTGGTCCACGCGTGTTCAACACCTCCGGCGAGCATTGGCAGATCAATGGGAACAAAGCAATAAAAGAAGTGACCGAGAAAATTGGAGATTAGGTGAAGGCAAGGGGATCACCCAATCCCGCAAATTACCAATCCCTTTGGAGCTAGAAACCCTCCATGCCAAACCAAGCCCTAGAACTACACATAAAATAAGGATACGTCCAAGCAGACGTATCAGTTTCAAGAAGGAGAGGCCAAGCAGCCGGTTACAATGCATTTAGGCACATGCGTCAAAAACGCCATCCACCGAAAGAGAAAAGGGATCACTCACCAATCCTCCACCTATCTACGGGTACTAGGCTACCCCTAAACAGCCTCGCTACCCGCCATAGGTCCGCTTCGGCCACCACCATCCTCAGGGTAGTCTCCACCGATGGTCTGTGACCCTCAAAGACCACCCCGTTCCTGTGTCTCCATAGGCACCAGCAGATCAAGCTGATCACCGTCCACCAATACTTCGCATCGTTCCCTCCTGGTGTTTTAAAAGGCAACCAGTCCACGAGGCGGTCATCGTGATTAGGGACCTAGTCAGCTCTACCCCATCTGCACCGGAAAGAGGACCAAACATCTCTAGCAAGGACACACCCGAGCAGCAGTGGTCAATGTCCTCCGCCTCCTGGTCACAAAACGGGCAGGAGACCGACGAGGCAAACCTCTTCGTCCAAGTCGGTCCGCGGTCCAGCATCTGTTCTTTAGCACCAGCCAGAGGAAGAAATTGCATTTGTTCAGGACTCGCGAGCGCAAATCTGTTGGGCTCCGGCCAACCCAATCTTCCCCTCGAAAAAGGCCCGGTAGGCCGAGCGGGCCGAGTATCTGTGGTGGGCTTCCAACTTCCACCTGAACTCGTCCACGACCCCTTCGGTCAGAGCGAAATCCGCCACACTGTCAGCCAAGGACAGTAGCTCGCTTATCTCTCTCACATCAAGATCTGGTGAAACATCCTCCAGTCATCTGTCAGCGAGGCCCTCTCTCACCATGCGAGAGCAACGGGCATGCTTGGGCACTTTGAGGAGGAGATTGGGTGCCAAGTCCTTCACACGCCCCTCGGGCAGCCACCTATCGATCCAGAAGAAGGTGGAGGCCCCGTCACCGACCACCGAGGTAGTCAGTCTGGGACCCCCCGGCCGCTTGGGCATGCAGGCTCTCTCCCACGCCACCAGGCAGTGTCCTGCACCGGTGTCCTTGCGGACTGCCCAAAGATAGTCGCGGATGATCTTCTCGATCGCCACAAGATACTTCACCGACAGATCAAGTGACATCATAACAAAAATGGACACAACTGAGAGGGTGGTATTGACAAGCTCAAAACTGTAGGAATTTATTGTGTCTTACAACATTTTATATATGTACTACATTATCCGGAATTACACTTCATGTGGAAATATCATGGAAATAACAGGGAATTAATGATGTGGAATTATACTTAAGGAAATATACTTAAGGAAGCCGGTTACTGATATTATATACTGGAATTATACGATGTATAACGCCCGGGCACAATATTATCAGGAAAGCCAGGTTGTTCATATGTTGGCTATATGAATTGATTAAAGTTTGTGAATTTGGATTTAGATTCAAATTCGGCACGTGACTCAAACACGTGTGCTTGTGGGACTAATTGCAGGTTGAGACTCCTAGATGGTTACTGATGATCGTGATTGATTTGGTTAACCTGGAGTTTCTGAAATAAATCTGTGGAATTACGGTTTAAATAAAACCGGAAATTAACACTATATATAAAGGTCCCTAACCCTTAGTCTCAAATTGGTCATGTGAGCGACATCACGGAAAAGGGTTGAGAAATAGGGGTTAGACCTGATTGTGCTAAACCTAACGCTAACAAATATCAGAGCTTTGTTCGGGAACGTGGTCGTCGCCGGAATCTCAACCTCTCTCCGCCGATGCTTCCTCTTCGCTGTTCTCCGATGGTCGCCGATGGAATCAGATAAGCTCGAAAATTCTTTCGTCGATCCGATGTGCTACTCTGGCGTCACCATCTTGACGGAATCACGGAGGCCTCAGATCCAGTCAGGAATCCGCTGCGCACCAATTCGCTGCCAACTCTGCCGCCGCTCGTTGGCTACTCCACTGCAAGATCCATGTCCGGCCGCTTCTCCGCACGCACCAAGCTGCGATCGATCCCGCCGCTCGCTGGCTACTCCGCTGCAAGATCCATGTCCGACCGCTTCTCCGCACGCACCAAGCTGCGATCGATCCCGCCGCTCGCTGGCTACTCCGCTGCAAGATCCATGTCCGGCCGCTTCTCCGCACGCACCAAGCTGCGATCGATCCCGCCGCTTGCTATCTACTCCGCTGCAAGATCCATGTCCGGCCGCTTCTCCGCACGCACCAAGCTGCGATCGATCCCGCCGCTCCCTGGCTACTCCGCTGCAAGATCCATGTCCGGCCGCTTCTCCGCACGCACCAAGCTGCGATCGATCCCGCCGCCGCTTGCTTCCGTTCAGCGTTGCATGGATCCCATCTGCATGATCATGCGTGGAATCTCCCGCCACGCCTCTGCTAGCTAGCCGCGCTATCGAATCAGCCGCTGAGGAATTTGTCAGCAACGTCGCTGCCCAATTCCATCCGCCCGTGAGACCGAAATCGCTGAAGTGTTGTACGTGAACAGCGAGGTAGGATTTTTTTTAGAGAGTACGCAATTGCGTACCTTATTTTTATAGAAGGCAGAGGTTTGAGTACAAGAAAGTGACAGTCCGTTGCGCACAACACTATCACACACTCCACACCCGACCTAACAACTACAAACAAGGAAGAACTTGTCCTAAGCTTATCAACACCGCCGCGTCTCAACCGTCGTTGGTCACCTCCAAAGATCAACATCTCCAGAGAACTCCCCTCGTCGACGCACCATCCACAAAAGAGGAGTAGACGGCGGGATTGGTCGGTCCCGAGGAAGGCGCCATCTTGGATTCACCGACGACGACGTGCATTGCGCCTCTGCAGATTAAACTTGGACCACGACGAACACTGGATAAAGCGCAACATAGACCGCCAAGCTGTGTCTCCAGACGCGACGCTCCCAGCGGAGGAGCGACGTCGAGGACGCCGCCATCGCGCCGATCCAACTCTGAATCTAGGCTTTCGCCCAGAGACAAACACCAACACCAATTGAGAGCGAGGATATGCCGACACACCTCGACGACACCTCCAAGGAGGTGAACGACACCCGCGGGCGCCGTCGCCGCCGGCCCGAGAGAAACCGGGTAGGACTTTCATCCATAACGTCGCCCATCACCACGCCTCAAGGATTGGGACAGCAGCGTCCATGTAGCCTCGCACCGCCGCCACCGCAGCTCTTGCCATCGTAGTTGCCAAGCCGTGGTTCCCCGTCACCCCGCACGGCTTAGAGACGAGCTCCATCTTCCACCTCCAACCCGGACAGGAACAACAGCCTCCAAGCACCTCCGACGTGAGCCGGGACCGCCTGCTGTGGTCGTCACCAACTCCAGGTGACATCCACGCAGCGGCCCAGCCCCTCTGGCCCAGATCGAGCCCAAGTAAGCCCAGATCTGGCCGCACCAACACCTCTTCTTGCTCCCCCGCCGGCGCCGCCAGGGAGGCGACACAGTTCCCCCAGACGCGGATGCGGCCGACCTTGCTCGCCATGGCTCCTCCCTGGCCGAGACTTCTCCGCGCCGCCGCCTCCAAGCACTGGCTCGCGCCGTCACCTCCAGGCCACACCGACTCCTCCCGACCGCCAGCCCACCTCCGCTGCCTACCTCTCCGTGCTCCACCGCTCCTCCACGACCCCACCGTGCGCGGGTGAAGACCACCACGCCGCCGTCTGCGCCGCCCTGGAGACGTCCCACCTCCGACCAGCACCCGCAGCGGCCGGAGGGAGGAGATCCGCCGCCTTTTTCCCCTAGGGTTTGGGAGTCCCCTGGAGCGGCCCGCGCGAGCCGCCCGAGGGGAAGAGTGAGGTCAAAGATTTAGTCCCGTTTCATACGAGGTAGGAAATTTATTTGTCACGCATGGAGATTGCGGAATACAAGGACCCTGCTAGGAAACAGCATCTGCTCACGCCCTGATGTTTCCGATGATTGTCGGTGGAGATTTTTCTGGGCGAAAGGCAAACTCGTCGATGTTTATTCTGGGCGCATTCATTGAGGAAGGCTATCACTCTTTCCAGACCTGGTACTACTTGCTGGCTTAGGAAGATTACTACTCCTGGAAAATCGAGTACGGAATATTTCTTCGTCCAATTCCATATATCGGTAACACTTTCTCTCCATGGCATCAAATATTATTTTACTCTGAGTTATTTAGAACCTGTAGAATGGTGGTTCTAGTTAAACGGTTTGGGAAGGGAATTCATGTTTGTTCGGCACATATGTATGTGTAAACTGGAAAAATCACAGGAATTTTGGACTAAGGAAAATATACTAGTTCACATAGTTAAATCAATATTTGATTCTTTAGCGGCGGAACATGAGAGTGCACAGATTACGTGGAATACTATGTGTAACCTGGAAAAGGGCAATCTTTATATAGGCTTTTCTTTTATTTATGCATTTTTGCTGACATACTCTGAGGAAAGTGGTTAAATTCTCCGCCCCATGGATATTTTTGTTTTTGTTTGATATATCAATTCCTATTGACCTCATTATCGGAATATGTCGGAGACTAGTCCCAGGAATTAGGGGTGTCTCTCAAGTGCCAGGAATCGAGTAAGGGGCTGAACACAACGTCAAACAAATCCTCAACAACCTCGGCGACGGTGCTCGTCGAGCTCGGTGAGGAACATCACGACAGAGACGGGACACGAGCCGCTACCCAGGTTCAGGCCCACCGTGAGGTGTAAAGACCCTACGTCCTGCTAAGATGTATTGCACTGCTTGGAGAGGTTCACAGTACAAGGTGCTTGCCGAGGGCACAGTTCTGGCTATGGTGGACTATGGTGGAATCAGCTCCGTCTTCTCCCTCGGACGTGGCTGGTGAAGTGTAGAAGGAGCTGGTGAATGCGGGGATCTCCCTCCTTGGTCGTACGCTGCCTCCTTATATACTGCATCGGTCCTCTTCCCCGAAAACTACAGGCGGGAAGGGAAATCCACATGGTGGCAAAGGTGGAGCGCAGCGCACGGCGTCGGAGATGTCCATGGATGCGGTCCATGGCAGAGAGCACGTCGTCTTGGCAGAAAAGCCACCGTCCATCCAGGACGGTGGGCTGGCGCTGCAGAGTCCTGTGGCGTGACCCACGGTGATGTCGCACTTAGAGCGTAGCGGCGGCCGGCCGCTTTATCACCAAAATGGCAATCCTTGGAGTCCGCTTTGCTTGCCCCAGCCTTGTTGACTGCTTTATACACGAAAACGGCAACTGCGGCGTCGTCGTCACCGCGCGCAGCCGCGCGCGTCACTCTGCGGCAGGCGCAGAGCCCATGTGCACTCTACAGCGGGAGCAGGAGCTAGCTTCCACTCGAAGGAACCCCGCGAGGACCTGAAGCCTCGCCGAGGTTCGGTAGTTGACGCCTCGTGAGGGTGGCGCGGAGATGCGCCAGGACTTGGTGTTTTTCTGAACAGAGGAGGCCCTCCCGAGGGAAGAGTTCCTCTCGAGGCCCTTAGGCCGAGCGTCTGGTCCTTAGCAGAAATGCTCAGCCGAGTGAAGAAACCCTCGCGAGGGGAAAAGTCTCTCGCGAGGCTCGTCAGGCTGAACGCCTGGTTCTTAGTAGAATTTCCTGCGGAGCGTCGAGGGCTGTGGCAGGCCAGCCCATAGTACCCTGGTTTCCACTGGGCCGACAGTAGCCCCCGGGCCCGCGGTGGGCACGCTGGAGTTTCACAGACGGAGGCGAATCGTCGTGGGCCCAAAGAAGCCTGCTTAGCCCGAGACACGTGGAGCGTTGCGGCCGGACACGATCCCACGATCTCCTCAGAAATAACGGGCGTAGTGGTGGGACCCACCACGTCTTGGTAACGGCTCGATGAGCCGATAAAAGGCGGAGAGCTCGGCGCAGGCGGCCATTACTCCACTCGTTCCCCATTCGCTTCCTTCTTCCGGCGCTCAATCCCCAAGCTCCTCCTTCGCAATCTCGCTGCAATGGCGCCCAAGAAGGCCACCGCGTCCAAGAATGGCAAGGCGGTGATGCAGGGAGGCGAGTCTACCGCGACGCGGCAGGACGGTGACCTCGAGCCGGCTCTGACCGGCTTCCGCTTCAAGGAGGCGCAGCTGGACAAGGTGCGCCACATGGCGGCCTCAGAGACCAATGAGCACGGCGCTTCGGTGCTCAAGCTAGCGGATAATGCCGGCGGCGGCCTCTACCCCATCTTCATGCACACCCTCTACGCCGGCTCATGGCTCCCTTCTCCGACTTCTTCTTGGCGGTTCTGGAGCGCTATCAGATCCAGATTCTTCACCTCCATCCCAACTCCATCCTCATCCTCGCCATCTTTGCCTATCTCTGCGAGGCGTACATTGGCATTCCGCCCTCGGTGGACCTCTTCCGCAGCTTCTACGCGCTCTGGTTCACGGCGAACAAGGAGCGGTCGGGGTGTGTGTCCTTTCGCATCACCGATGGCATGGGGGCGTCTACATCCCCATTGCGTGGGCCGGCGAGAACGTCGTGACCAGCGTGACGAAGAAGGTGGAGGACTTCCGCAAGCGCTGGTTCCTCATGGCGTTCGTGAGCGAGAGTCCTTACTTCGAGCTGCCTGAGGCGCCTCCGACGAAGAGGGCAAGCTGGTCCTCAAAAACGCTCAAGAGCGCAGCACTTGGCCCCGTGGTGAGGCGCTTGAAGGACCTCCGCGAGGCAGGCCTCACTGAGCAGATGGTGGCCAAGGACTTCGTGAGGCATCGCATCGCTCCACTCCAGAGGCATGCGGACGCGATGTGGCTGTACTTCAACCAGAGGGACAAGATGCGCCTGAGCGCTACCCTCTTCACGCAGGAGGAAGTGCACAACATCATGGAGGTCCTCTTCACGTCTCCAGACATCCCCACGGCCAACGACAAGACCGTTCCGCTCCACAGGCTTGATCTTGGGCGTCGCGTCACGCTCGTGCAGACAATGCCGATGACAAGGGTATACATCTCGGGTACCCTACCGTACGGATACCTGGTGCACGTGACGACTAAGACCCAATAACGAAGAGCCTACTCGAAGCCCAAGACAAGAGGCCCACGAAGATGGAGTACCCTCCAAGATTAGACATAGGCATAGTCGGTTTAGACTTTCCTTACGTGTAAACTAGGTCGGTTATGAACTCCGAGACCCAGCCTATTTATAGGCTGGGAGGGGTGCCGATCTAGGACAAGCCATACTCGAACCACCAAAAGCTCTAGCGAGATCGATACCTCGCCAGAGCTCCCTGTAATCGCATAATCCACACAATCAATACCAGACAAGCAGGAAGTAGGGTCTTTACCTCCACCCGAGGGGCCTGAACCTGGGTAAATCTTTGCCTCTGCTTGTCAGCCGACGAAACTACCAGTACTACCACGTTCTCTCCCCATAATCTCAACCCTAGGTCCTTAACCATGGGATTTGATGAGTGTACCCTCGTCAATTGGCGCCGTCTGTGGGAAAGAATAGTGCTGGACTCACGGTTTCTTCGGTTCCATCGGAAAACGGCGACTCGCCGATCGGATCTACAAACGGCAACTCGCCGGCTGCATCAACAAACCAGAACTCGCCGACTCGGGCAGCACACGGCAACTCGCCGACTCACTCGACAAACGGCAGCACGCCAGCTTCACCTGCAAAAAGCGCATCGATCCTCTGATGGATTTCGAGCCACACTCGCCAGAATTCCAGGAGGCCTTCTCCGATCTCGAGTCAGGTTTGGGTTTAACCGTTGGTTCGTTCAATTTTTTCGTCAACAAGCTTGGTGTGCAGGACTTGACGGATCCACGCCAACTCGCGACTTCCGCACCCGAGGCTCCATCGGTTGCGGCTCCTTCGACTGCGGATCCTCAACTGCGTCCATACCATCGTCGATCCTCCAAGCTTGCTCGTCTGCAACAACCATGTCCACACGAGAGATGCACGAGCTCATTGAAGAACTCCAGGGCGAGGAGGCCGAATCAGCATACCGCACAAACGATCCCGAGCTCGATCTCCCACTCGAGGATAGTTTCGACTGCGGGATCTCCCTCAGCGACTTCGACGAACCGAAACTCATATCGACAACCACGTCGACTCCGAGATCTGCACCAACAACAACAACCTCGACTTCGAGATTCATAACAACTTCGTCGACGCCGAGATGAGCATAGGCGATGAAGGCATCGACAGCGAGATCCGTCCAGACGGACCACTCGATGGCATATCGACTCCGACATGAGCCTTGATGACGACGTCGAGTCCATGATGGGACTCGAAGACACATACACATACCCTCGGGTGATACCCCAGCAGGTCTACGTTGCCTTCGCCGCAGAATCATCTGATGCTGCGGCCAGTCGCAGGCCTACAGAGTTCCCGTGCACGGTTACTATGCCGGACGGAGTCACAAATCTCACAATTACTGCTGAGATGGCAGCAAAAGCAGATAAAGTTATCAAGGAGTGCACAATGATGCCAGCAGACGCAACACGAGGAGATGCTGACCTTCCAGTACTTCAACTGAAGCAGATAAGAGCGACACTCGAAGAACGCAAAAAGCAAGCTAGCTTGTCGAGTGCGCGCAGAAGACAGCTCTCCCTGAGCTCCACCGGGCGAGCAGACACAAGACCCAGATCAAGGCTGTCACACCTCTCGCCGGAGAGAGGGCGGCACTCACCCGCAACTTAGGCAACTCTTTCATGACATACGACGAGGAGGGAGTGCCAGTACCCAAAACAGCTGCGGGTGCTCTCTTTACCGCTGCAGCATACCTAGAGGCAATCAAGCCTCCAGCTGATGACCCCAATGCAAAACTACATCGCCAACAGATCAAATCACTCGCCTTAGCGGCGAAGGCCATACGCCAAATTCCAAAACTCCAGGGGGAGTCGAGACCGTGCCCTAGTTGACACGCGTCGTGAAGAGCATAATCACAGTGGTCGCCGCCACCACTCGAAGGAAAGAAGCGGCTCACGTAGGCGCAGGTCCAGGAGCAGATCACGCAGATCTTACAGTAGCGACTCATACTCTGATCGAGAGCCTGAGCCACATGGAGCTCTGTGCTTCACTCGACGCGTCCGCGAGACACGGATGCCCAAAGGGTTCAAACTCACATCTGAACAGCCCAAGTACACGGGTCGACAGGAACCTTCGGGTGGCTGGAAGACTACAGGCTGGCTGTCGCGTGCCAGCGAGGCACAAACACCACAGCCATGCAATACATACGACTCATGCTCGAAGGCACAGCCCGCGACTGGCTCAAGGCCCTACCTCCATCAACATACGACTCGTGGGATCACTTCCGCACTGACTTCATCAAAAACTTCGAGCCTCTATGTGAGCGCCCAAAAACGTTCGAGGAGCTGCGAGCCTGCGTTCAACGTCAGACGAAACGTTGAGGTCATACATCAGACGATGGACTGAGATACGCAACTCAGTCGGAGTAATTTCAGAAGATATGGCCATGGATGCTTTCATAATGGGCCTCGCCAGGCGGGACTTCAAAGAAGCACTTGGTCGCAAAAAGCCAACCTCTGTGGCTAACCTCTTGATGATCGCGACTGAGTGGGCAGACGGAGAAGACATGGCGCGCACCACACGCGGGTCCTCACCCCGTGACAATCATGAAAGCGGCAGTCGAAGCCGCAGAGACTCATACAGAGACGACCGAAGGCGCAAGCGTTCAAAACGTCACTACGACGATGACAGACCCGAATTCATGGCGGCTGGGTTCTCCACACCCCGCAACGACCAAGACAGAAGCGACCGACGGTCAGAAGATCGACGGGACAGTCGAGATGATCGACGGGACAGTCGAGATGATCGTCGGGACAGTCGAGACCGCGGCCAACGCAGTGATAGCTACAAGAGGAAGACTGGCGCAAGTCACGATCGGAGCACAATCCGAGCGATCATTCGAAGAAAAGATGGATGCTGATTGCAGATTCCACCTGTACAAGGGGGACGACGGAAAACTGCGCTCCAATCACTCGATGAGAAACTGCAGGGAGTTCGACCAAATGGCGACTGATTACGTAAATCTCAGAAAGGCAGCAGCCACACAAGCACCTGCACCCGTGCCTCAGCCAAACAATGTGCCTGTTCTGATGGCACCACCTCCACCACCACAGCCTGCCGCAGGCGGAAATCTCGCGGGTGCCATACAGCCCGTACCTCGGGTGGACGAACCACAGTACCCTCCGCCCCAAGGGCAGATGTACATGATACAGAAAGGTCGCCCTTCCAACAGGGAGCAAAAACTTCGCACTCGACAAGTAAACATGGCGGTCATGTCACCTCCCGCTGTAACTGAATTCTTGAAGGGTTCTGAAACCACAATAAGCTTCAGCAGAGAGGACCACCCTCCATCGGTTGTTCGTCCAGGGCACTCTGCTCTGGTACTCGACGCGCAAATTGGAGGCTACGCCATGTCCAAGGTATTCATGGATGGTGGCAGCGGCATAAACATCATCTTCGCAGATACGCTCCGCAAAATGAACAGGTCAGTCGAAAACCTGCCAAGGTCTTCAAATACCTTTCACGGTATCGTCCCAGGCAAAGCAATAAGCCCAGAAGGCACCATACAACTCGACGTAACGTTGGGGACAAGAACCACTTCAGGACAAATCGATTGAGTTCGAAGTTGTCGACTGGAAGTCACAATACCATGCTATACTTGGACGCCCGACGTTCGCTCGATTCATGGCGGTGCCACACTATGCATACCTCCAGCTAAAGATGCCTGGACCAAAAGGAGTAATCACAGTCAAGGGAACTTCCAAAAGTCTGACTCTTGCGACCGAGAGTTTAGCAAAATCTCTGAGATGTTTGGCATGGAAGCAACACTCGCCGATCTAGCGGTCTCCAACGATCGAACACTTATGCCGAGCACAAAAAGGTGGCAGTCGACAGAGCATTCAATGCCACCAATGACACAAGATCGCATCAGGTGCACCCGACTGACCCGACCAAGACAGTCAATGTCTCGTCGAGTCTGCCTATCGCATAGGAAAGCGCGCTCGTCGAATTCCTCCGTGAGAACTGGGATATATTTGCATGGTGTCCAGCCGACATGCCAGGTATTCCCAGGGAATTCGCCGAGCACTCTCTCCAATTATTTCCAGATGCTAAACCAGTCAAGCAAACAATGCGCCGCATATCCGGCCCAAAAAGAACCGCAGTCGAAGCCGAAGTCGACAGGCTACTCGCAGCAGGTTTCATCAGAGAGATCAAGAAATCACAATGGGTGGCCAACCCCGTACTCGTAGAGAAGAAGCACACAGATATCCTTCGGATGTGCGTAGATTTACAGCACTCAATAAATGTTGTCCAAAGGATCACTTTCCACTACCTCGAATCGACCAGATCGTCGACTCCACCGCCGGGTGCGCTCGCTTGTCCTTCCTGGATGCTTACTCGGGTTACCATCAGATAAGGATGAAGGAAGAGGATGAAGAGAAAACGGCGTTCATAACCCCACTCGGGGTCTACTGCTACACCACAATGCCTTTCGGGCTCAAGAACGCAGGCGCAACCTACCAGCGCATGATGCAAGACTGCCTCAAGAAGCAAATTGGGCGAAACGTCCAGGTCTACGTAGATGACATCGTCATCACAACAAGGGAGGAAAACACACTACTCGATGATTTGCGAGAGACGTTCGCAAACCTCAAACGCTTCCACATCAAGCTCAACCCGAAGAAGTGCACGTTCGGCGTGCCAGCCGGGCAACTCCTCGGGTATCTAGTCTCAGCTCGAGGAATCGAGGCAGACCCGGAGAAAATACAGGCCATCTTGACGATGCAAAGGCCTTCAAAGCTCCATGACGTGCAAAAGTTGGCGGGTCGAGTAGCAGCACTCAGTCGATTCATCAGCAAGCTGGGAAAAAGCACTCCCGTTCTATCGACTGATGAAGAAAGCAGACAAATTCGAGTGGACGCAAGAAGCCGAAGCAGCCTTCACGGACCTCAAGCGAGTCCTCACAAGCCCTCCAATCCTCGTCGCACCAAGGGAACGCGAGCCACTGTACCTATATGTCTCTGCAACTAACAGGGTGGTGAGCACCGTACTGGTAGTCGAACGAAGGGAGGAGGGACACACCCAAAGCATACAACGTCCAGTCTATTACTTGAGTGAAGTGCTCTCCATATCAAAGCAGCGGTACCCGCACTATCAAAAGCTGGCCTACGCCGTGTTCATGTCCTCAAGGAAGCTGACGCATTACTTCTCCGAGCACCCGATCACTGTAATCAGCACCTCAGGGATCGGGGACATCCTCACAAACCCCAACGCAACTGGGCGAGTACAAAATGGCTCATCGAGCTAGCACCGAGACATCAAGTATGATTACCCGAAGGCCATCAAAGCACAAGTCTTACCTGACTTCCACACCGAGTGGATCGAAGCTCAGCTGCCAGGAGCACCAGATGTGTCCAACTCATGGACTATGTACTTTGACGGCTCGAAGAAAAACGAAGGCGCAGGCGCGGGTGTCATCCTCATATCACCAAAAGGCGACAAGCTTCGCTATATCCTACAGATGGGATTCGAGTTCCCATCAAATAACGAAGCGAGTACGAGGCCCTGATCCATGGCATGAGGATGGCCAAAGCCCTCGGGTGCACTCGACTGATGATTTACGGTGACTCGAATCTTGTGGTACAACAAACAATGAAGGCCTGCGATGCAATCGCAGATAACATGATTGCTTACCGTGACCTATACAACATCATGGAGGGCAGTTTCGAAGGCTGCGAGTTGCGGCACATAGGGCGTGAAAGCAATGAAGAAGCAGATAAGTTAGCCAACATTGGCGCGACTAAAGCACCAGTTCCACCTGGTGTCTTCTTCGAGCGCATCGAGCACAGATCCATCAAGAAGAAGCGAGCATCTCCTACATCAGCCGCACCAGCCAAGAGCAAAGCACCTAGCACAGAGGACCCGCCAGTCGAGGTACTCCTCATCGAGCCAACTTGGACTCAACCTTTCCTCGCATACATACTCCGCGGCGAGGTACCCGAAGACATAACAGAATCAAGACGCGTCACTCGACGATCTAAAGCATACACTGTCATCAACGGTGAACTTTACAAACGCAGCATATCAGGTATGTTCCAACGTTGCATAGCATTTGAAGATGGCCAAGCCATCCTTCGTGATATTCATGCAGGTACCTGCGGGCATCATGCCAGCAGTCGATCACTCGTAGCCAAAGCCTTTCGCGCAGGCCTCTACTGGCCCACAACACTCAAAGACGCGGAGGACATAGTCAAAAGGTGCATCGGCTGTCAAAAATTCGCCACAAAGCCGCACACACCCACATCGGCGTTGAAGACAATACTATTGGCCTGGCCCTTTGATACGTCCATTTTGCATAACTATTTTATAGCATAATTTACTGTTATTGAATGATATATTTCATATTAAGAGGAGTTACTTATGTTATTTTGTCTTATTTTGCATGGTTGGTGATCATTGGATAATTAACTGCCGGAGTCAGATTTCAGCTGGAAAAAGCACCGTCAAGGCACTATATTTCTGGAGCACTAAAAACATTTCCAAGAAGACAGATGTTCCTATTTTATCAGAAGATGGACTAAGCCAAAAGGGGAGGCTGAGATGGGCCAGGAGGGGCCCACACCACCCCTGGGCGCGGGCCCACCTTGACCGCGCCCTAGCAAGGTGTGGTGCCCCTGGCCCACCTCAGGGGCTCCCCCTTCGCGTACTTCATCCCCCAGAAACCCTAAGACACGGAGAGTTCGAGAGAAAATATTCCGCCGCCTCCACGAGGCGGAAACAACAGAGAGAGAAAAAGCTCTCCGGCAGGGAGAAATCTGCCGGGGAAATTCCCTCCCGGAGGGGGGAGATCATCGCCATCCTCATCGTCATCGCGCTGGACTTCATCGGGATCATCATCATCATCATCATCTCCACCGACATCACCACCATCACCGCTGCACCATCTCGTTCCGCTGTAACATCTAGGGCTATACTTTGTTTAGTTCATAGGGGAAACTCTCCGGTGTTAATTACTCCTTGTGGTTGATGCTATTGAGTTTTATCGGTGAATTAAAGTATATGTTCAGATCGCTATCCATCATTATATCACCTCTGATCATGATCCATATGATGTCTCGTGAGTAGTTCGTTTAGTTCTTGAGGACATGGGAGAAGTCACGCTGTTAGTAGTGGAATTATGTTGAGTAATATTTAATGGTTTGATATTTAAGTTGTGGTGCTATTCTTCTAGTGGTGTCGTGTGAACGTCGACTACATGACACTTCACCTTTATGGGCCTAGAGGAATGCATTGTGAATTCGGTTGCTAATTGTGGGGTTGCCGGAGTGACAGAAACCTAAACCCCCGTTAGTATACCGGTGCACAAGGGAGCGTAGGATCTCAGAGTTTAAGGCTGTGGTTAGATTTATCTTAATTACTTTCTTGTAACTGCGGATGCTTGCAAGGGGTATAATCACAAGTATGTATTAGTCCAAGTAAGGGCGGTGCATTAGCATAGGTTCACCCACACAACACTTATCAAAACAATGAAGATTAATCAACTATGTGAAGCGAAAGCACTTGACTAGAATCCCGTGTGTCCTCAAGAACATTTTGTCATCATACGTAAACCAACCGGCTTGTCCTTTGCTCTAAAAAGGATTGGGCCACTCGCTGCAATTATTATTACTGTCTTTTATTTACTTGCATTTTATTTACCTGCTATATCAAAAACCCCTAAAAACTTGTCTGCAAGCATTTACAGTGAAACCTTTACCGAAACTCCTTGTCAGCACCTTCTGCTCCTCGTTGGGTTCGACACTCTTATTTATCGAAAGTATTACGATACACCCCCTATACTTGTGGGTCATCACCCTTCGCCCAGTGGGGGCTCGATATGGTTGGGCCACTCAAAAAATCCTCCCATGGAGGGCATACTCACCTTCTGGTGGCGGTCGACAAGTTCACCAAGTGGATTGAAGCAGTCCCTATCACAAGTTCGACTGCCACTACAGCAGTCAATTTCATAAAATCCATCATATACCACTTTGGTGTGCCAAGTAGCATCATCACTGATAACGGTACAAACTTCACGGCTGAAGAGTTCCGATCCTTCTGTAAAGAGCAAGATATCACGCTCAATTATGCATCTGTGGCACACCCGCAATCTAATGGCCAAGTCGAAAAGGCCAATGGACTTGTGACGAGCGGAATCAAGAAACGCCTCCTGGTGCCACTCAAAAGGCCCGCGGGTGCTTGGGTCGAAGAACTCCCATATGTGCTATGGAGCCTACGCACAACACCCAACGCCTCAACACAATTTACCCCATTTTTCATGGTCTACGGAGCAGAGGCAATCCTGCCATCAGACGTAAGGTTCAATGCACCAAGAGTCGAAGCATACAACGAAGACGATGCAGGTGAAGCACTCGAAGATGCAGTTGACTTGCTCGAAGAAGCACTTAACACAGTGCTAGCGCGCACGGCTATCTACCTGCAAGACCTCCGCAACTATCACAGCCGTCGACTGCGTACCAGATCCTTCGAGGTTGGCGACTTGGTACTTCGACTGAAGCAAAAGAAGGTGCATAAACTTGCTTCTCCATGGGAAGGACCCTTCATCATCACCGAGGTCATTGGTGGTGGAGCATATAGACTGAAGCACGCGAAGACAGGCGAACTCTCGCACAATCCTTGGAACGTTGCGCAGCTGCGCCGTTTCTATGCTTAGATTGCTCAGTCGCATAATGTAATAGGCACATATGTCGGATGGCTGCAGGTTTCAGACGCGCTCTTTTCCTTACCAGGATACCTAAGGGGACTGGAAGGTTTTTAATGAGGCGGCCTGCAGCTTAACATTCAAAAATGGAATATAGTCGATGATTCCCCATATTTCTCCCTGTTTACTACTCGCACAACCTTAGCCTCACCCGAATACTCGGGGGCTGCGCTACCTCAAAACGTGAGCTCTCGCTCCTTCAAACATAATACCCCAGCCGCACTCGAATACTCGGGGGCTGGGTCGTAAAAATCATACATAAACAAAAAAGTTCCTCAATAACATGAGTTGAAGCTTCAAACATCGTAAAAAGTCACAGCCTCACTCGAGCACTCGGGGGCTGTAGAATTCATGCTCTATGTAAAGTGGTTTTCATAAACCCCACTCGATACACTCGGGGGCTGCATACATACAAGTGAACAAATATGTACTAAGTACAAGTGGCAAAATTTACACTCGGGGGCTGTCCCCTATACAGAAAAACCCTAATTTTCTGGTTCGTCCTTTATTGGAAGAACAGGGCCCATAAGTTGAGAATGATAGCACTCAACCAACACCCTCGCATGATCGACTATATCGTCAAGATGCGACCGTGACAAAGAAGATCCAGGCACGGGTGGACGTAGCTGCATATTTGGACGCTGACTTCGGATATATGCCATCGTTGCGTTGGCTCCATCCACAAGTTTCTGGGTTATAAAGTCTCGAATGGGACCTGTACTCCGGAAAAGCCCGAGCAACGCGTGGATTCCTTGAGGTTGCGGCCCAGTCGGAAAAAGCGTCTGATTGATTCGACTGAAGGCCGACCTGCATAACTCAAGAAGCATAGTGCTCCGCCACACTCGATCCTGCAGAGTCGCGAGTATGCGCGCTCGGTGCTTATCCAAGCGGAAGTGCTGACGGCCAGTCGTGGGTTCGTCAGTCGCATTGCTCAGCTGCTCATCTACACGAGCCTGCTCCGCCTGGAAATCTGGAACAAAACCTACAACAACACAAGTTGGGTGAACAAAAAGGACAGATTGTGAACTCATAAGATCAAGGCAGTCATGCTTACACTCGAGCTGTCTGTTCACGATCTCCATCTCGCCAAGCACATACTCCTCCCGTTGAGTGGGTAAAGCAGGCCTCGCCCTCATCCTATCCAGCTCACTGCGGGTATTTTCCAGCTCTTGCTCCAGTTTTGCGACTCGAGCCTTCATATAACGCATTACTGCGGCATCGTTTGCCACCTGAGCTCGAGATCGAGTGGGGCACGATGCCGCGACGAGCTGGATGAAGTGGCGGCTGGCTGTTTCTGTTCCAAATATCATAAAAGTTTCATGAGAAACTTATCACAAAGCTTAGGCGGGTAACCGCACACAACCTTACAGGCAAAAGCATAACGAGGAAATTAAATTCATACAAAGGTAGCAAAAGCGCATGCATACTCGCATGGTCATAAGTTTAATTACAAAGCATAAAAGGCGCGGCTGCCATACTTCTCAGACATCGACTCCGACCTAGCCCTACTCGCACGGGCGGCGACCTCTGTTGCCCGGCGTTCCATGGTATTCATAAAAAGGTTGGCCAGCCGGGTGGCTGGCTCGCTAACATGCTTCAAAGATATTAGCTTCCCGCCGGCCTTCCGAGGGAAGTCAGACATCGCCGCCTCGAAGTTACCCTCTATCCCATGACCTAGTATCAGCTTGAGGGTGGACTCCGAGCCACGTACCGTGAGGGCGCGAGCAAAATTCGTCTTGGTCGAAGTTCCTGGACCGAGCACATCAGCGAAGCCGTCAGCAGTCGACGGCACCTCCTGCGTTGGGAACATGTTCTTGTGTATGGCGCTGAGGGTGCTGGCAGACTTGGCAAGTGCATCCTTCGCCTGGGCAAATTGAGTACCAAGGTCACCTATAACCTGGTCGAGTGATAACTTATCACTGACCATGTCAGTAGGTGTTGGCACACCAATCGCCTCTGCAACAAATACCAGAAAGAGCAAATATTAGTACATAATACCCAACAGGGTACACACGAAGCATACAAAAAAGATGGTTCCTTACCTCTCACGTTCTGTGCGAGGCCAGCCAGTCGCTCAGCATGCTCCCTCTCGCGCGCAGCGGCAGAACGCTGGGCGGCATCCGCGGCTTTCTTCGACTCGGCAGCTTGAGTGGCAAGAGCTTTTTCTAGCTGCTTTACTCGGGTTTCAGCAGATGCCTTGTCACCTGGGATAGATGGCCAGATGTCATTCACAATCGACAACGCAAATACAGAGCAAAAAGAACTTCGAATACAGAAGTCAAACACACTTACGGCTGAGTTGCTCCATGACAGCGCGCAGATTGTCTCTCTCCTGTTCAATCTGGACAAAAGCTTTGCCTGATTCCACCAGGTTGAGGTAGAAGGGCTGCATGCACATGGAACCAGCATAAGTTATACACAACTAGTCACAGTATGAGGACTCGACAAATGATACTTACGTGTTCAACCCAAGGCGCAGGCTTGGCAGCAGAAGTCCCAATTTCTGGAGTCGACGTTCTCGCAATCTTGGCGGCTTCAATGGAAGTAGCCGTGGCTACTGTTTTCACGACCTCAGCCGCCACAGGAGAAGCTTCTGGCTGATCTGGAGTCGAAGCTCTCTCGGCTGGAAGAGTCGGAGGGTGTACAGTCTCGGCTACGAGTAACCGAAGGAATACAACGTAAGCATAAATATCAACTCACGAAAAAATTTAGTACAAAAAGGAGCAAACCTGTGCTCCTCTTCTTCATCAGTGTCAAGGTCTTCAAAGTTTGGGCCTCCAAAAAGTAGATCCCCACCCGACTGAGGAGGAGCCGAGCTCAACGGGCTCACGTCCAAAGGAGCAGCCGTGGTCGTAGGAGACGAGCCCGAGTCTCCGTCATCTCTCACATCTGATTCCTTTGCGGGTGAACTCATGGAGGAAGACACAACTTGGGCCGCCCGACGGCGCTTGCGAGCGGGAACCTCGCTCACATCATCAGTCGTGGCAAGCTCCTTGTCCTGTGCTTCTTCAACCCCTTCCTCTTCAACCTCTTCTGTGGGAGATGTGGTAGCCGAAGGTAGAGGCGATTCGTCTCCCCCTTCGCTTCTACCGTACCTCTGTTTCATGAGTTGGGCCATCTTCGGGAAGAGGAGGAAGGGTTGAGGCGGTCGAGTGGCCCTATACAAAATACAGCAGTCGAAAGTCACAAAGATGCATTGCAGAATAACAAAAGCAGGAGATCATAAACTCGATAGATTCACTAACCTCTGGCAAAGGCTTTTCAGCCCCATAAGGAGCGACAGGGCAGTCGACGTTGCAGGGCTCGCTAGCTTTTGTGCTGGTGATGGACCGCACATGTGACACCAGCTCGCTCCTAGATAGCTCCTCCTTGTTCATTCGAGTGGAGTCGAGAGGACCTTCATACTGCCACATAGGGTGAGCTCGCGCGCGGAGCGGCCACACCCGCATCTTCACAAAGGTGGCAATAAGATGCACACCAGTGACGCTGTTAAGCAGTCCTCCAATCGTCTCCAGCAGAGGCGCCGCTTCCGCCAGTTCTTCAGTCGAAAGCTCATGGTCCCAGGCCTTCGTCCTAGCGGCTATACCAGCAGTCAAAAATGCTGGGACCCCTTCCTAGTCGACGAGCACATAAAACCACCTTTTCCTGCATCCTTGCGCCGAGTCGACTAGCTTCAAGGCAAAGTATCGGGTGTCGCTGCGCACTTGGATCTGAAGGTCTCCAACTGGATAGGTTCGGCCGCCTCGGTTGTTGGGCCGGACAATGAAGATAGACTTCCAAAGAGCCCAGCTGGGAGCAACTCCCAGGAAGCACTCTCACAATACCATGAAACAGGCAATGTGCATAATGCCGTTCGGTGTGAGATCATGGATCTGCACCCCATAGGCGAACAGCAAACCACGAACGAAGTCGTGGAGGGGAAAAGATAGACCCCTAGGCAAAAACTCCGCAAAACATACGCGCTCATTTGCGCGAGGCTCGGGGAGTACCTCTTTCGATGGCGCGCGGACGGTAAGCTGGTCCGCCGGCGGCAGCAATCCGTCCTCGCGGAACTTCTCGAGATGTGCCGCTTTGATCGTGGACTTCATCCAGTCGCCATCGCTCTTCTTGAGGTCGACGGCGGCCGCATATGCGCTTGCCGCGGTTTTCTTCCCCTTCAGAGCGGCCGCGTCAGTCGCGGGCGCGTCGGAGGCAGAAGCTTTCCTCTTTGGCGCCATGGCGGTGGTGGCTAAGGAGAACAGCAAAAGCTTGGGCATGAGAGCAATGGAGCAGGGGCGCAAGGAAGAAGATGGAACAGGGGCGGCGCGCAGAGCAAATGGCTAGTAAAAAAACAATGCCAGCGCCGTTCCCCTATTTACCACAAATCAAAGGCAATCACAGCCATTCAGATCCTAACCATGCGCTACGCACGCAATCTCACCGTACACATGGCAAATGCGGAGGGCAACTGTCGTCGGCCACTCCGCCCACTACGCACGCAAAAAGAGAAGCCATAATCACCTCTCTGTAAAAAGTGGGCCAGAGTGGTCAAATCAAGTCCAAACTGCACCGTCGTTCGGTCAGCTCTGCACAAATGGGCCCACCTATGTGTCACGTCCCATCCATCGCAGCATAACGCACGCCACGCGTGTCAGGCAGCGCAGTCGCCAAAAAACATCATCCTTGACGTCATCTCAAGCGTTTTGATCAGAAATACATTCGAGTACGCTCAACGCATATTGGTCACTCGATCGCCTTGTTTGGTTCGGGTGTGAAAAAGCAATGATAAGGCAAAATTGGTCACTCGAGCGTTCCTTCGGCTGAGGCATATTACTCCCATCGGGAGCGTATCAAAAAGTTTCTTCGACTAAAGATGCTCAAGACAAAATGATTTTGAGATTATCCTCCATTACAAGTAATAAAGCACAATCTCGGGGGCTACTCCCATCGGGAGCGCTGTCGCGCACCCGATAGAATAATCTCAAAGGGTCAGTCGACAACTCAATCGACTCAGTTCATATACAAAATTATACTCGAAATATTCCCGAGTTGCGTCCGTCGCAAATACCTCGGATGCTGCACGCATAGTGCAAAGGTAAGACCCGCCGAACTTTCGAGTTGGGCTAAGGACCGTTCTCGCAACGTCAATCCTTATACTTTCCGTGTCAGCAGACATGATGAAAAATCCCGACGGACGCGTTGGGTAAAATTCAAAATTATACTGCAGATCGACTCAGTAAGACCTCAAGCGGCCTAGTCGAATCTGACCAGTTTGTCCCAGATTCGAGTCCGGGGACTCGAGTTTGATTGAAATGTAGTAAGGTTTTACCCGAATGTGTAGTTAACCAGTCCCGACCCGTCGAGTGTACTGGGCCTACTAAGCTATTATCCCTTGATCTTCATAAGCAAAAACCATAGTCGATAAAATACTCGACATAGCCAACATGTGCTATTCATACAGGAATTCCAATTATAATATACAGAATACAAAGCATATGACGTGCACTTACGAACGAGTCCATGCCCGATTCTTCGAGTCAGACAAGTACTCGGGGGCTACTGACAAGGGTATACATCTCGGGTACCCTACCGTAAGGGTACCTGGTGCACGTGACGACTAAGGCCCAATAGCGAAGAGCCTACTCGAAGCCCAAGACAAGAGGCCCACGAAGATGGAGTACCCTCCAAGATTAGACATAGGCATAGTCGGTTTAGACTTTCCTTACGTGTAAACTAGGTCGGTTACGAACTCCCGAGACCCAGCCTATTTAAAGGCTGGGAGGGGTGCCGATCTAAGGACAAGCCATACTCGAACCACCAAAAGCTCTAGCGAGATCGATACCTCGCCAGAGCTCCCCTGTAATCGCATAATCCACACAATCAATACCAGACAAGCAGGAAGTAGGGTCTTTACCTCCACCCGAGGGGCCTGAACCTGGGTAAATCTTTGCCTCTGCTTGTCAGCCGACGAAACTACCAGTACTACCATGTTCTCTCCCCATAATCTCAACCCTAGGTCCTTAACCATGGGATTTGATGAGTGTACCCCTCGTCAGCCGAAGTTCGACCAGTGGGGCCTGGTGCCTGAGGGGCATGTTGGGCCTCGCGAGGACCCGGAGTCAGTCGCGCAGGGGGCACCGGCTGAGGGCAAGGAGGAGACGATGGAGACGCCCGCGGAATCTGACGCAGGCTCGACCGGCGCCTCGGGAGGCCCTGCTTCTTCGGCAGAGAATTCGAGCACCTCGAAGGGCGCATCGCCTGCCGTTGAGGTCCATGAGATCTCCTCAGGCAGCGGCGACCAGTTCGTGGTTGCCCCCTCACAGCGTGTCGAAGGAAAGGAGGAGAGCGATGACGATGATGCCTCGTCGGGCCACTGCGAGCCCCGCTCCAAGGCGATCCACGACAGGAACGCCGGAGCTCGAGAGGAGGCAGAGGCCAGTGTCAAGGCGGGCCAGGACAGGCTTGCCGAGGCTGAGAAGATCACGGAGCCCGCGCCCCGCCTGCGCGGCAGATGCCGAAGAGGAAGTGGGTCGACACTGCTGCGTAAGCCTTGCACCTTCCTTCCTATATGATGTCGTTCTTGTGTAGACCCCTCGAGGGATTTCTGAACCGTTTCCTCTCCAGGCGCCCCGAGAAGCCAAAGCGGCGGAGGCTCTGGAGACTTGGAGAGATCCCCAGCGCTGCGGTAGCGTCCGCAGCGCCTACAGCTGAGGTGGTGCCTCACGAGGCCACCGCTCCTTCTCCCGAGACTGCAGCGCCGCCTCCTGAGGTGGAGGAGCGCCACGAGGAGGAGGAGGAGACTGAGGGGACGGTGCCACCGACTGCGCGGCCTGACGCCTCTCCTGTGCGGCAGGAGAAGGTGACGGAGGAAGATGCGGCGAGGACCGTGTCGCCGGCGAAGGAGCGCGCGGCGGAGACAGCGTCGTCGACGGAGACGCACGCTGATGTCGAGATGGAGGAGGCTGCTGTACCGTCGCCTCCACCAAGCGCGGGCCCTGAAGAGCCGGCGATGGACACTGAGGCTGCCGCGGGGGCGGCCTCAGCAGAGAAGACCAACCCTGCCACTAGGGGAGAAGAAGGTGCACCCCAGGGGCAGAAAGATGGTGGGGCTGATGGCGAGGGCGCTTCGAGCCCCCAGAAAGCCCCCAGCGTGGAAGAAGAGGGAGGCTCTCACCAGAGCCCCCAGGCGCGCCTCGAGGCTACTCCGACCCCAAGGCGTGACATTCCAGAGTCCTCGGCTGGCACCGGCGCCTCCAGACCTTCTGGTGAGACATGGGCCTTAGTCCTGCGCGGTCGGCGCCCGATTGTGGCTTGCCGAGATGCTGTCCTTCGCTCGGCGAGGGAGGTGCTCGATGGGCTTGAGGCCCAGCTCGCTGAGGAAGACCGCGCCAGGGCGGAAGAGGACGCCCAGCTTGCGCGGGGCTGGGCCTGCCTCCAGGAGACCGTGGAGCGCTACAGCCGGAAGGACGAGGCGGCCCAGGCGCAACGCGAGGCGGCACTGCGCTCTGCTAAAGAGATCCGCATCTGCGTGGTCCGCGAGGTTGAAGAGAACCTTGCGGACTTGAGTGCTAGGCGCGAGGCTCTCGAGGCGGAGACTGAGGCCAAGCACCAGGAGTTGGCGGCGCGCGAAGCGGCGGTCTCCGCCAAGCACCAAGAGCTTGTGGACCGCGAGGCGGCGATCATCGCCGAGTCAGAGAACGTGCGGCAGAGCTTGGAGAGGTTCCGTGAGGACCTGCGCATCCGCGAAGGGCTGATCGTGCAGCGCGGGGCAGACCTCGACTCCCGCGAGCTTGAGCTGCGCAAGCGCGAGGAGCAGGTAGAGCAGATCGAGAAGGATCAATCCGCGCAGCGGGAACACCTGGAGTATCGCGAGAGCAAGGTGACCCAGGACGAGGAGTTCTACAAGAAGCACCTCGCGCAGACCAACGAGAACCTCCGCAAGAAAGAGGAGAAGATGCAGGAGGAGTCTGCGACCAAGGAGAAGCTCTTCCGCGACAACTGCTCCAAGGGGTTCGCAAAGAAGGCCCAGATGCAGGAGGAGCGCTTCATGAAGAAACGCGACGAGCTCAATGCTCGCATCAGGGAGCTCGAGGCCCAGAAGAAACGACTTGACTCCCGCCTCCAAGCTGCAGTGGAGGCCCGGAAGCGCGCGGAGCAGGACCTTGCTTCCTTGACGCAGGACATGACCGAGATGCAGCAGCAGGTGGGGCATGTTGTAGAGCTTGTCGAGGAGGCTCGGCAGAGCGCTCAGGCTGCTCAGGTCCTGTCGCACCAGCGGGAACGCATGTTCCTCTCCCTGGTGAGCCGCGCGCGGACCGTCGCGGGCCGCCTGGGAGCCGAAGCCCCCGTACTCCCTACAGAGGGGAATTCTGACGTCGCCATCTGCCTCGGCTTCTTCGAGCAACTCCTCACCAGCTGTAACACCCCGGCCACCCCCGGGCCGGGCCTGTCACCCCTGGCAGCTCGCTAGGATCTCCAGACTGGCCCCACAGATCAACACTAGTCTTTTCTACGCACTTCGACGACCTGGTCGACAACGAGAGCCGCGAGCTCCTTGGCATCGCGGTTGGCCAAGTCTTCGCCAACCTCGCGCATCTCCATCCTGGCATCGACTTCACGGCCGTGACGGAGCCCCTGGATCGGAAGCTCGCCTCGAAGTTGGACGCCTCGGTGTGGGATGACGTGGAGAAGTACGTCCAGCGCTTCAAGAGGGTCGAGGATGACTCGGCCCAGGAGGGCGACGGCGAGGAAGATGCTGAGGAGGAGTATGACGAGGCTGTCGATGGCGAGGATGACGACAACCCTGCTGCGTGAGCCGCTCCTGTGGAGTGCTGTGCCTGGAGCACTAGTTATCTCTAGGATTTGTTATTTTCACTTTGTGACAGCTCGTAAAGACACTTTTGTTTCATGCAAGTATAACCGCCCCTCGGGAGGCCTTTTATCTGTTCCCTCATGTCTTTTTCGCTCTACGTCGTTAGGGCCCTGCTTTCAGCGCAAATAGCACCGCCGCTTCGGTATGCCGGAGTCAGGGCTCGACAAGGCCGGGGGTGCGTAAGCCTTAGAGAGGTAAGAGCTCTCGAGGCACGATGCTCGGGAGCTCCCCTTTGACGTGCAAGCGGCCCATGAGGCGTAAGAGAGAAAAGAGAGGCTCAAGGGGCGACAAAACCAGCGAGAGAGAAAAACTCGTGAGGCGTAAGTTCTGGACTTAGCTATTGCGAGACATTTGCCTTGTGGAGGGTGCTGTGTTCCTGGCGAGGCGTTTCCCCCTCGAGGTTGCCTGAGGCTGGTTTGGAGCTCCGCGGCCCTGTAGGGCGTTTTGTTCCCTGCGTTGGAGAGAGAGGCATACCCACAAGCAATGCATGGTTGTACAACTCATGCGCGCTCATAGATTTCCTCATGGGTATCTCACGAGGAGAATAAGCACCAAGGTCCTTGGTGAGGTGACGTGCATGGGAGCTAGCCCACGAGTCAGAGCTCTTTGGTGAGATAACGGTCGTGGGCGGAGAACCACGAGTTAGAGCTCGGATCCTTTGGGTTTTGCATGCTGCTGGGATGCTCCCGAGACACAGGCACCGTGCTCAGCCCCCGCTCGCGAGGTGCGCATGGGGAAAAATGTGAGCGCGAATGAACGTAAGAAAACAACTCACCAAGCAATATTACATAACGGCGCCGAGGCGCAAAAGGTTCATGATGACCTGAAATTGTTCATTACACTTGGCGAGGCCAAGACAAAGTCCGCCATGTCTGGGCATGGGGTTCCACATGGAGTGGCTGAGGCTTCTCGCGGCCCGTGGCGACGCGTTGTAGAGCTCTCAGTGGAGATGGCCCTCGTGAAGGGAAAGCTTGGTGAAGCTGGGAGGTGAAGATGCGTGCTTCCCTCTTGAGACAAAAAATGCCTGCGCGACGTGATCACGGGTAGAACTTGCGTAGATGCTCGATGTTCCACGGGTTTTTGACCGGATGCCGTCTTCCGTCTCGAGCCGTACCGCGCCGGGCCTGGCGATGTGCGCGACCCTGTAGGGGCCTTCCCACATGGTGAGAGCTTGTGGAGGCCTTCTGGAGAGTCCTCCTCAGGACGAGATCGCCTGTCTCGAGGGTGCGCGGCGTATGTGGCGGCTGTGGTAGCGGCGCAGATCTTGTTGGTACTTTGCCGCCGGAGGGCGGCACGGCGACGTAGTCCATCGAGCAGCAGCAGGTCGTCGTTGTGGAGCTCCTCTTGATGTCCTCGTTGAAAGCAAGGATCCGTGGGGACCCATGCTTGATCTCGGTGGGGAGGACTGCTTCAGCGCCATAGACGAGAGCGAACGGCGTTTCTCCAGTGGGCTTCGTGGCGGTGGTGCGGATGGACCAGAGCACAGAGGGGAGCTCTTCATCCAGTTCTTGCCGTGGGCCTTGAGGCGGTTGAAGCTTCTTGTCTTGAGGCCTTTGAGCACTTCAGCATTCGCTCTCTCAGCCTGCCCGTTGCTTCGTGGGTGAGCCACCGAGGCGAAGCAGAGCCGGGTGCCGAGGCTCTCGCAGTAGGCCCTGAAGATGCCACTGGTGAACTGTGAGCCGTTGTCGGTGATGATGCGATTTGGCACGCCGAAGCGACAGGCTAGGCCTCTGATGAATTTCACCGCTGATCTCGCCGGGATGTGCGCACCGCTTCGACCTCCGCCCATTTGGTGAACTTGTCAATGGCGACGTAGAGGTAGCGGTAGCCCCCGCTGGAGCGTGGGAATGGTCCCAGGATGTCCAGCCCCCAGACCGCGAAGGGCCAGGAGAGCGGGATGGTCTGGAGCCCCAGTGCAGGCTGGTGGACTTGCTTGGCGTGGAATTGGCATGCCTCGCAAGCCTGGACAACGGTGGTTGCATCTTGAAGCACTGAGGGCCAGTAGAATCCACTCCTGAAGACTTTCCCTGCAAGGGTGCGTGATGATGAGTGGTGGCCACATTCTCCACTGTGTATGTCCTTGATCAGCTGGCGGCCTTCTTCAGGGGGGACGCATTTTAGTGCAACTCCATTTGGACGCTTGCGGTACAGGTCTCCCTCGTGAAGGCAGTATGACTTGGCCTGTCGAGCAATTCTCTCTGCTTCTGCATCCTCTTCAGGGAGGACTCCGTCCCTGAGGTACTCCTTGAGCTCATCGATCCAGCCCGTCTCTTGATGCGTCATGGCCAACAGCAGGCGTTCTCCTGAGGGTGGACCGCAGCTCGGTGCTCCAGATGTTGGTGCTGGTGGGAGCTCTTCGTCAGTGTCCATGCTGACCGCTTCTTTTGGCTGTTTCACCGACGCCCTGGTGAGCCTCTCCTCGAACACGCCTGCCTGCTGGGCTTCTCTGCGCGATGCTCGCCTGGCGATGTCGTCGGCCTCCTGGTTCTCCCTTCGCGGGATGTGCCTGAGCTCCATCCCCTTGAAGTGCTTTCGAGCTTGCGAACCTCCTCGAGGTAAGCGGCCATGTGACCGTCCTTAGGCGTGTAGCTCTTGTTGGAGAAGTTGACGAGGAGCTGGGAGTCGCCCTTGATGAGTAAGTGCTTGATGCCGAGGGCGATTGCGGCTCTGAGCCCGGCGAGGAGGCCCTCGTACTCGGCGATGTTGTTGGAGACCTTGTCAGTCGTGAAGCACAGCTGGACGGCGTAGTAGAGCTTGTCGCCCTTGGGTGAGGTCAGGACGACGCCAGCCCCTGCGTTCTGGCATGCGAATGCCCGTCGAAGTGCATGGTCCAGTGGCTTGGCACTGTGTCTCCAGCTGGCGTGGTTTCTGCCTCATGAGGCTCTTCTTGCTGCGTGTCCGTCCACTCGGCGACGAAGTCCGCCAATGCCCTTCCCTTGATGACCCTGGTGGTGTCGAAGCGCAGGCCAAAAGGTTGCAGCTCAATGTTCCACCCTGCGACGCGATCAGTGGCGTTTGGGTTGCGCAGGATTTGCTCCAGAGGGAATGATGACCACCGTGATGGGGTGGCCCTGGAAGTAGTGGCGCAGCTTCCTGGAAGCGATGAGGAGCGCGAGGAGGAGCTTCTGCTGCATAGTGTACCGCTCGCGAGCGTCTCGCAGCACGTGCTGACGAAGTAGACGGGATGCTCGACGAGCGTTGTCGATGGTGATGCAGCACTGGGCTCCTCGGGAGCCTTGTCGAGCTCTCTTGAGGCGACCCTCGGCGAGGGTGCCTTCTGGTTGCGCGGGCTTGACATGAGGCTCGGGGCCTGAAGAGGGTGCTTCCTTATCGGGGGGATCTGGGCTTGGCGTGGCGGTGTCCTTCTTGGCGAGGACTGGCTCTTCCCTTTCTGCCACCAAGGCTGCGCTCACTGTTTGTGGAGTGGCTGACAGGTACAGCTTCAGATGCTCGCCAGGCCTTGGGGCAACCATGACAGGTGGGCTAGCCAAGTACTTCTTCAGGTCTTCAAATGCTTTGTCCGCCTCGGCGTCCACTTGAACGTGCCAGACCGCTTCATGATCTTGAAAAATGGCAGAGCCCTCTCGCCGAACTTGGAGATGAACGGCCTAGGCTGGCCATGCATCCCGCAGGCGCTGCATGTCCTTGAGGCGACGAGGTGGCTGCATTTCTTCTATGGCCTTGATCTTGTCAGGATTTGCTTCTATGCCGCGGTGAGACACTAGGAACCCGAGGAGTTTGCCTGATGGTACCCCGAAGACGCACTTGGCGGGGTTCAGCTTGATGTTCACTTGCGCAGGCTGGCAAAGGTCTCCTCGAGGTCCTCCATGAGGGTGTGCTCTTCGCGAGTCTTGACCACGATGTCGTCGACGTAGGCTTCTGCGTTTCTTCCCATCTGAGCCCCCAAGGCCTTCCTCATGAGCCTCTGGAAGGTGGCCCGGCGTTCTTCAAGCCAAAGGGCATGCAGACGTAGCAATACACACCACAAGGGGTGAGGAATGCTGTCTTCTCCTCATCCTCCTTCGCCATCTTGATCTGGTGGTAGCCTGAGAAGGCATCCAGAAAACAGAGGAGGTCGCAGCCGGCGGTGGAGTCCACGATCTGGTCTATTCGAGGCATGGGGTACGGGTCCTTGGGGCAGGCCTTGTTGAGGTCGGTGTAGTCGATGCAGAGCCTGCCGCCCCGGTGTGCTTGGGAACGACCACCGTGTTGGAGAGCCATGTGGGGTGTGGAACTTCTCGATTATGTGCTTCTTTCAACTTCTCTACTTCCTTGATGATGAACTCTTGCTTCTCTGGCGCCTGGCGCCGTGCTTTCTGCTTCACGGGGCGTGCGTTTGGACACACGGCTAAGTGGTGCTCGATCACCTCCCTCGGTACTCCGGACATCTCTGACGGTGTCCATGCGAACATGTCAGAGTTTGCCCTGAGGAAGGCGACGAGCGCGCTTTCCTATTTGGGAGGCAAGCCAGCGCCTATGGTGACGCTAGCCCCCGAGCCGCTGGCGTCCAGCGACACCTTCTTCGTGGCTGCCTGCTCCTGTGAGAACAGCTGCTTCTTCTTCGCGGGCCTCTCGAGGGGCTCCATGTCCTCGTCAGCGGGGAATGCCACGGCAGCGGCCTTGTAGGCGGTCTCGACAGAGCGCATTGCGTCCTGGACTTGACCGTGGATGGCGATGGTGCCGCCGCTGCCTGGAAGCTTGACGATGTTGTACGCGTGGTGAGTGACGGCCATGAACTTCGCGAGGGCGGGGTAGCCGAGGATGGCGTTGTAGGGCAGGCCAATGTGCGCGACGTCGAAGTCGATCTGCTCGGTGCGGTAGTTCTGCGGCGTGCCGAAGGTGACCGCGAGCCTCACCTGCCCCAGAGGTGTGGTAGAGCCACTTGTCACCCCCGTGAAGGGCCTAGAGGGCATCAGCCACTCGTAGGGCACTTGAAGCTGCTCGAAGGTCTCGACAGAGATGACGTTCAAGCCCGCCCCCCATCTATGAGCGTCTTGGCGACGGCGATGTTGTTGATGATGGGGTGCACACCAGAGGGATGGTGCCAACAGCCTTGGTCGACTTGGGGTGGTCCTTGGAGTCGAAGGCGATGGTGTACTGCGACCACTTGAGGGGCTGGGATGCCTCAATCCCTGGAAGCGCGGCGTTGACCTCGCGAGAGAATTGCTTGAAGTGGTTGTTGGACTTGGGCGCTGAGACCCGCCGAGGATGCAGGCTATTGCCCCCTGAGGGGCCTGGTAGCCCCCAGGGTTCTCGTCGGGGAGATTGCCGTTTGCCGGTTGTTCCCCCGAGCCCTCTGCTGGAAGTTGTGGCGCCCGCCTCCGCGGCCACCACGGCCTCCGCCGCGGCCGCCGCGGCCTGGTTCTTCTCGCGCTCCTTGCTGAGCTGTTTGAGCTCCCAGCAGTCTTCAGTCGCGTGGTTGTGCCTGTTGTGGTAGATGCAGAACGGGCGATTGTCCACCTTTTTTCATCAGCCGCCGGAGAGCCTCGCGAGGCTGCTTGGCGTCAGGCTCTGCTGCGAGGATGGCGGTGGTCTTGCGCTTCTCGACAGGCTTCTTCTTGCTCCTGGACCCCTCAGGAGGGTCATCCTCCGTTTCCTTCTTGACGAAGAGGAGGCCCTCTTCAGCCTTGGCGCACTTGTCAGCCAGATCGAAGAGCTTCACCACTGAGGTGAGGGTGTCGTGGATGCCGAGCTTCTCGAGCATCCGCGGTTCGTGACGCCCTCCCTGAAGGCGGAGATGACGTGCGAGTCCGGGATGTTCGGAATCTTGTTGCGGACCTGGCTGAAGCGCTGGATGTATCTGCGGAGGGTCTCGTCAGGCTTCTGGCGCACCGCGCGAAGGTCGTTGTAGGTGAGTGCGCGCTCGTAGGTGCCCTTGAAGTTGGCGACGAAGACCTTGCAGAGGTCCTCCCACGTGTCGATGGTGTTCTCGGGGAGGTTCATGAGCCACGAGAGCGCGGAGTCCTTGAGCGCCATGGAGAGCCAGTTGGCCATCACCTTGTCGTCGCCTCCCGCGGCCTGGATGGAGACGGTGTAGAGCTGCAGGAACTCCAGAGGGTTGGTCCTGCCGTCGTAGCGCGGAGGGAGGTCTGGCTTGAACTTCACGGCCAGACGACGCGGCGCAAGTTGCGGGTGAAGGCGGTGCAGCCCGTGGCGTATGTCACAATGCCACCAGCGAGTGCGCCGCGGTTCTGGCGGCCTGCAGCAGCAATCTCCTGGACGACGCGGTTGTGGCGGTCCCTCTGGCGCTCGATCTCCACGCGCGCATCCGCTGGAGTTCGCTGCACAATCTGGCAGTCGTGCGGCGAGGATGTGTGCGACGCGGCGCGGTGGTTTGCCGCCGGAGCTGCAGCTGGAGGGGGTGGCGGAGGCGGAGGGGGAGGAGGAGCGCCGTGCGCTATGTTCCCCTCGCGTCCAGAGTGGCGCACCAACGAGCGACAAGGCGCTGGTGCTGTAGTAGGAGCGGCAGGAACGGCGGCGGCGTTGATGAGCTCCTCGAGGCGCCCGAGCCAGTTGTCGTGGCCCGCCTGCGTGGGGCGGTAACGAAGCAGCTCCAGCGCCATCAGTAGCGTGGTGGCTGGACTGGGCGCCGCTCGGCCCTGCGTGGAGGCGCTCTCGCGCCTGGATGGGTGCAGGGAGGAAGCTCCCTCGCCGTCGTCGTCGTTGCCGCCGTCGTCCTCAGGGTGCTCGACGCGTGGCTCGGCGTTGCGCTCTGAAGCGCGGTTGGCGCGTGGGCGACCACGCGGGTTGTTGTTGGCAGCGGGCTCGGTGTTGGCTTTGCCGGACGTCCGTCGCGCAAGGCTCGCAGCTCGTGTGTCAGTCATGGCGCGGAGAGGTTGAAGAAGTTGAAGACGCGCCTCAGCCCCCTACCTGGCGTGCCAAATGTCGGAGACTAGTCCGAGGAACTAGGGGTGTCTCTCAAGTGCCAGGAATCGAGTAAGGGGCTGAACACAACGTCAAACAAATCCTCAACAACCTCGGCGACGGTGCTCGTCGATCTCGGTGAGGAACATCACGACAGAGACGGACACGAGCCGCTACCCAGGTTCAGGCCCACCGTGAGGTGTAAAGACCCTACGTCCTGCTAAGATGTATTGCACTGCTTGGAGAGGTTCACAGTACAAGGTGCTTGCCGAGGGCACAGTTCCAGCTATGGTGGACTATGGTGGAATCAGCTCCGTCTTCTCCCTCGGACGTGGCTGGTGAAGTGTAGAAGGAGCTGGTGAATGCGGGGATCTCCCTCCTTGGTCGTACGCTGCCTCGTTATATACTGCCTCGGTCCTCTTCCCCGAAAACTACAGGCGGGAAGGGAAATCCACATGGTGGCAAAGGTGGAGCGCAGTGCACGGCGTCGGAGATGTCCATGGACGCGGTCCATGGCAGAGAGCACGTCGTCTTGGCAGAAAAAGGCACCATCCATCCAAGACGGTGGGCTGGCGCTGCAGAGTCCTGTGGCGTGACCCACGGTGACGTCGCACTTGGAGCGTAGCGGCGGCCGGCCGCTTTATCACCAAAATGGCAATCCTTGGAGTCCGTTTGCTTGCCCCAGCCTTGTTGACTGCTTTATACACGAAAACGGCAACTGCGGCATCGTCGTCACCGCGCGCAGGCGCGCGCGTCACTCTGCGGCGGGCGCAGAGCCCATGTGCGCTCTGCAGCGGGAGCAGGAGTTAGCTTCCACTCGAAGGAACCCCGCGAGGGCCTGAAGCCTCGCCGAGGTTCGGTAGTTGACGCCTCGCGAGGGAGGCCTCGTGAGGGTGGCGCGGAGATGCGCCAGGACTTGGTGTTTTTCTGAACAGAGGAGGCCCTCCCGAGGGAAGAGTTCCTCTCGAGGCCCCTTAGGCCGGGCGTCTGGTCCTTAGCAGAAATGCTCAGCCGAGTGAAGAAAACCTCGAGAGGGGAAAAGTCCCTCGCGAGGCTCGTCAGGCTGAACGCCTAGTCCTTAACAGAATTTCCTGCGGAGCGTCGAGGGCTGTGGCAGGCTGGCCCATGGTACCCTGGTTTCCACTGGGCCGACAGAATATACCGGAACTCGACGACGTACTCTGAAACATATTGGAGTACTTAATAATTCACCGGAATTTACGGTGTAACAACGATGAGATGGTATCAAATCATGTTTATATTGAAATTGGCATCACTTGTTTTTGGAGGAAAACATGGAGCACTCCATTGAAAAGGAAATCAATATTTACTCGACGGTATGTCCATTATTTTTGTTTGCACTAAATATTTGTTTGTGACTACTTTTCCATATAGTTGGTTTATGTACTTTGTCTCTGCATCATAATTTGATGGAATAAAATGGCAAATTTAGTGATATATGAACAATTTCAAAGGAAAACATATGTGTGTAACTTTGGAATTGGAAATTATGTCATCAAACTCCTTTTGTGGAGGAAAATTATTACTGTTTATACATTCACCTACAATGGGAAGGAATTTATAGTTCATTATTGGAATTGGAATTATGTCATTATACTCTTTTGTGGAGGGAAGGTATCATTTTAATTTGTGGGTTAATTATCAGGCGGCCCTCAGATGTCGCCATGTACTCAGTTTTGCCCTCAGCTGCGAATCGTGCTCAGTTTTGCCCCTAGTATGTGTGCAAAGACTTATTCCGTGACTCTTGCCATCTCCTTTTTGGTCAATGGTTTGACTGTTAACTTCTGACGGTTGGGACCCACATGTCATGAATTTAATAGTTTCAGCTTTTTTTTTTGGAAATTCTTAAATTTCTCACATGAGGCCCACTACTGACGAATCTGAATCTGAGATTTAAACAGTACAAAATTCGAAAGTTTCAAGTTTCGATTTTTTTTTAAAAAAATTCCGAATGTTGATAATGATTATTTATACTAGTGTGCAAAATTTGAGTGCGAAATGTTGTGTAGTTTAGTCTATATAAAAATGACAAATTTCGGGATCTAGATCTAGATCTAAAAAATTCGAATTTTTCAAGTTTTAGATAAAAATGTGAAAAAATTTCTGGATGTCAACAATGAACATTTATTCTTATGTGCAAAATTTGAGTGTGAAATATTGTATAGTTTGGTCTATGTAAAAATGACAAATTTCGGGATCTAATATCTAAATCTAGATCTAGATCTAAAAAATTCGAAATTTTCAAGTTTTAGATAAAAATGTGAAAAAAATCCTGTATGTCAACAATGAATATTTATTCTTATGTGTAAAATTTGAGTGTAAAATATTGTGTAGTTTGGTCTATGTAAAAAATGACAAATTTCGGGATCTAATATCTAGATCTAGATCTAAAAAATTCGAATTTTTCAAGTTTTAGATAAAAATGTGAAAAAAATCCTGTATGTCAACAATGAACATTTATTCTTATGTGCAAAATTTGAGTGTGAAATATTGTATAGTTTGGTCTGTGTAAAAATGACAAATTTTTGGATATGAGATCTAGATCTAAACAGTACAAAAAAAATCGAATTTTTTCAATTTTTGAAAAAAATGTGAAAAAAATTCCGAATGTTGATAATGATTATTTACAATAGTGTGCGAAATTTGAGTGTGAAATATTGTATAGTTTGGTCTGTGTAAAAATGACAAATTTGTGAATCTCAGATTTAACGCTATTTAACGAGATTTAAACTACAAGTGTGTTATAATTTGTCCCCAAAATTATAGAGAAATTTAGCGAGGGCTTCCCCTAATTCTCAGTCTAAGGTTGAAGCGGGGGGGTTTCGGACGGGGTTTAGGGTTTCGGACGGGGTTTAGGGTTTCAGTGAGCTAGGGTTGAGCATAAATAATTTAGAAAAAATCAAATAAATATGAAACTTTCGCTCACTGTTTACTTATGCAACTACGTTGCTAAAAAAAAATTAAAACTTGTTATATCCATAGTTAAATGAAAAACATTCTCACAATTCAAGCTATCGATGGAATGAGCTAGGGTTGAGCACAACTAATTCAAAAAAAATTAAAACAACATACAACCAGCGCACATGGTCTACTTATGCAACTAAGTTGCTATAAAAAATATAAAACTTGTTATATCCACATTTCAATTCCAACATTCACACGTTCACGATATCGATGGAATGAGCTAGGGTTGAGCATAAGTAATTCAAAAAAAATCAAATAAATATAAAACCAGCGCACATGGTCTACTTACATGACATAGTTATCAAAAAAAAATATAAACTTTGATTTTGAGTCGGTCAACGGTTTTGTGCAAAGTTTGACCAAACATTCAAATGAGCACAAATAATTCAAAAAAAATCAAAATAACATAAAACCAGCGCACATGGTCTACTTACATGACATAGTTATGAAAAAAAATATAAACTTGGTATATGAGTATTTTCATGAGAAATTCTTCACACAAATGACTTACCATGAACGAAGTTGCAGAGAGTTCAAGAAAGTGAGAGAGGGTTTGATGTTTTGAAAATTTAAAAAAATTGAAAAAATCACCAAAGCTTCATTTTGGTGTGACTAAGAATGACCCAGACTTAGTTTGTCATGTACTAACAGCTCCAACTGACAAATAAGGTCTAAATATATATCAAACAAGAAATGTTTCAATATGGTGTGAAATCTCACATCTCAAACTATGAACTCTCATGTGTGAAGAGAGGTGGTTTATGTTTTGAGAAATGACTCCATATTGGTCAAGGACACTATATTAGTGCAATAGATGTTAACCCTAGAGTTTGAGATCATTTGGAGAAGGTCGAAAAAATGACAGGATTAGAAATGGGGCTGTTTGGGCTACCTTTGGGGCTCTTTTGTAGCTCATTTTGGTGCATATTGATGCATTTTCATGCAATGCTTGAAATCTCACACCTTTGGCTATACCATATTGATGCATTACCATGAGTGTGTGAAATATACCATGAGTGTGTGAAATATGGCCTCGTTTCGACAAACTATGTCATGGTTTCCCATTTATTTGATTTGCACCTACTTATCTACCTAAGAAGTGAACCCTTTTTCTAAGTGGGTAAAAATAAGTAAAAAATAATAAATGGCATATTCTAGTAGCCCTCTAACAATTTGACAAGGTTTTACATTCTGAAAAATTCATTTGCCTACTCAAACATGGCAATGCCATTTGGACCAGAAATGTTTTTCACAAAATAGCAATATAGAAAGTTCCAAACTAGCGAAACTTATAACTACAAAGTTGTAGTATTTCCCATTTGGCGCACAAAGATATAAAGTTTTCTTCCTAAATCATTAGGAATATCCCGGAACGCATTGATGCCGACATGGCCATGTCCAGAGCACGCCCACAAGGTGCTCGACAAAATACCGACGGCGCCGCCCGGTCGTGGTCGTCGGATAAGCCATCCCTCGCGCATAAAAACTTGCCCGTTAGGACCATAGGCTCTCGTGGAACAAAATAGAGTGGATTTAGAGGTCGGGAGAGGTCATAAGGAAGCGAATCGAGCACGGCGACCTTCGGTCGGAGGCGAGGAAGACGGCGTCGATCCCGACGTTTTAGTCCATCCCAGCTCGCGTCCTTTCGCGTGGAGGAATAGTAGGACCCGGGGGAGCCCAATGTGGCACTGGTTCGAGTTGGGGCAGTCGGAATCAGCTCGTCCCCTTCACCACCGGCCGAAGCTCGCCGCGCCGCGGATGATATCAAGCGCCTTAGAGATCCTCCGCCCCAATTGATAATACTAGAGCGACTAGGGTGAGCAACTGATCCTCATATGCATCTTTTCCCTGTCGCTTGCCTCCTGAGGTCGTCGTGGACGGCGAAGACCGCGGGGTGGAGCTCCGGGTGAGGGAGACGACCATGAGCGGATGGAGCGTCGTGGACGGAGACGCCAGCACTTGAAGCGGCAGTTGGAGCAGGACACCACCGCGACGCACGCCGCTGCAGTTTCGGCCGCGTCGCCCTCGCTCCACCGGCGTCGAGGTCGGCTCTGCTCCGGTGTCGAGGGCCGTCGGCATGGCCAGGACCGTTTTTCTATTTCCCTTTGTTGCCTTTTTTTTACTTGCCTTTTGTTGCCTTGGTCCCACGTTTAAGAGAGAGAAAGGTGGGTGTGTTTGTTTATTTTCAGCAAGGGCATGTGGGTCCCACTCGTCAGCAGTTAACGGTCAATGCATTGACCCGACAGAAATTATTAAATCCATGACATGTGGGTCCCACCCGTCAGAAGTTAACGGTCAAACGGAATGGACTTCAGACTTGCCGTTTGGCAGTAGCTGCGACCGAACTAAGGGCAAAACTGAGCACGATTCGGAACTAGGGGCAAAAATGAGTTCAGCGAGGCTGCTAAGGGCAATCCATTAAATGACCCTTATTTTGTAGGACATGAATATTCACTTACGATGAGAAGGAATTTAATTTATACTTCTCTATCAGAATTTGTTGGTTATGTATGATATTTGGAAAAGGAAGAGTGGAATTATTGCTCAATGAAAATTAGTGCATTATGGAATTTAACACAATGAACTCATTTATATTGACAATCCATTGGAAGTTGGTGTACAAACTGTACATTTTGTGAAGATCACTCCATATGAAGGAATACTTGAAATAGGAACACATGCTCTGAAATTTATTGTTGATGAAATTTACGACTTGGTCTTACTCTATGTAGAGAATTCTATGTAGAGAATTACAGTTGTTAATTCTGGAATTATAAACTTTAAGTGGGAGCAACATAAGTTATGGAATTTTATAATGTGATATTTGTGGTATTTGGTTTTGTCACTCTCACTAGAGGTTCAACAATATTTATCTCATTTACAACTTGGTCGCATATCAAGGAAGTGGCTTTTTACCTTATGAAATTCTAAACTTGAGTGGGAGGATTATGATACTTCATCAGCATATATTTACGGTATTTATTGGCACTCCTACTTGAGGTGAATGTATTTATTCTGATTGCACTTGATATGGTTATTTATATCTTTTTCAATACAAGTCGGAAGGTCTTTGTTGTATTGACATCTCATACTGAAGTGGAAAATCAGTTCATCAAAGGATTTAAAGGTTTGAAAACTGATTGGTGGGGGAAGTGAAAGGACAAGGATGTCGCCTAGAGGGGGTGAATAGGCAATTTAAAACTTTTCTGATTTAGGCTTGATAATTGCGGAATAAAACTAGGTGTTTAAATTAACAAGCCAACAACCAAAATATACTAGGCTCACCTATGTGCACCAACAACTTATGCTAAACAAGACAAGCAACAAAGTGATAGCAAGATATAATACTTCAAGCACGAAGGCTATCACAATGTAAATTGCATAAGTAAAAAGCTCGGGTATAGAAATAACCGAGGCACGCGGAGACGATGATGTATTCCCGAGTTCCTCCTTTTGAGGGGAGTACGCCTCGTTGGAGGGGTGTGAGTTTCAAACTCAAGATGCCACAAATGGCCTCACCCTATTCTCCGATGAACCTCGCACAAAAGCTCGGTTCACCTTCCACTATTGATTTCCTTTTGGGCGGAAATCGAGTCCCTTACAACAATCTTGAGGCACAACCCACAAAAGGATTGGGAGCTCCCAAGTGGCCACAAAAGGCCTCAACCGCCACAAAAGGCGTCTAGGGTCCAAAGACCCAAGAGTAACAAGCTCACGAACTTTCACTTCCATGAATTCTCGTGGAGAGAGCAAACCGATGCACAAAAGCAATGGCAAGAACACAAGAAGTGCTCAAGTCCTTCACTCTCAAATCCCACCAAAAGCAACTAATGCTTATGGGGGGAGAAGAGAGGAAGAACAAAGAAGAGAACCACACAAGAACTCCAAGATCTAGATCCACTAGGTTCCCCTCACTTAGAGGAGAGATGGATTGGTGGAGATATAGATCTAGATCTCCTCTCTCAAATCCCTCAAAATTATGCAAGAATCATGGGAGGAATTGAGAAAGAGGCAAGCTTTCCAAGGTCAACAATGGAGGTGAGAGAGGGGGAAATTTCGTGCTTGGAAGAGCTGGTTGCTTTGGGGAAGAAGGGGGCCTTTTTATAGGTCCCTAAAAAAAAGAGCCGTTGCAGGAAAATTAACCCCGGAGACTCCGGCCAAATGGAGCATAAAACCAAATGTAGAAAGGCAAACCTTCTCTATAAAAGAACAACCGGTAAATTCTCCAACATCAAAACTCAACAAGATATTCATCAAGACTCCGTTTTTTATGATCTTGGGCTTGTTTCAAAGATAATCACAAGCCCTACAAGATCATGCATATACACATCATAGTCCATCATGTGAGGAGGAAACCACAAGGAGAGAGTTTGACCTCTCTAGAAAAGATAAGCCGGTAAAACCTCAATATAAAAAACGCAACAAGATATGCATATGAAATCCGTTTTTGATGAACTAGAGCTTGGTATGAAGATGAACACAAGCTCTAAATTCTCACATGGATAAATTCCAAATAAGAACCAAGAAAGATGATATGCCAAGTATGCAAAGGTTTGAGCTCTCCACAAAGATGCGATCAAGTTACTCACTTGAGAGTCCTCTTGATAGTACGCCGTCTATCCTATAACCCGGTCTCCCACTAACACCACGAGACCGGTAAAACAGAAACCCTATCAAGATCATACCTTTGCCTTGCGCATTCCACTTGAGCTAGATGATGACGATCTTGACTCCCTCAAGTTAGAACACCTTTCTTGATTGAGCTTGCTAGCTCATGCTTAATGAAGACTTATCCAAATACTCCCCCATACACCATTATGGGAGAGCCTTGCTTAGCTCCGTCTTTATGAAGATGATGTCTTGAATCCTTCAAGACATACTTGCACTATGCTCAACTCTACACAAGACCATTATTCATATAAACTCTTGAATAGAGCATTGATCATTATGCAATCTTCTAGAGTCCAACACATGGACTCCAATCTTTTCCTATGGACAAGATCTACAAGAATATCTCAATGCAAACATTAGTCCATAGAGATTGTCATTGATTACCAAAACCACACATGAGGTCTCATGCACTTTTAGGAAGTACACTTCAGGAATATTAATTGAAGCTAATGTAATGAGCATGGAATTATTCACCCATGGAGGAATACAACTATTGGTTATTCCCTTGATTATGTGGAAAAGCATTACATACTACTATTTGTTCAGTAAGTCGTTATTTATCACAGTCACTGTTTATATTTTGTGAACAGGAAGGAAGTATTCTATTTATATTTTGGTAGTATGGAATTGGAATGACTATTTACTACATAGCACACCAAAATTTTATTCTTAATGTTTATATTCTAGTGGATCGAATGGTATTATGTTTTTTTTATCCAGAAAAGGTTTATTGGTGGAAAGTAGGAATTTTTAATGTGGGAAACTCAAAGGAAAACACCAAGTTACACTCTCATCACTAACATGCTTAGGAAAAGTGGGAGGAATTAAATTGGACCATCATATCTTGGCTACTATTGTGTGTTATTTGAGGAAGTTACTCCATGTTTTAGAGGAAAGAAAATTACTAAAACTTGTTGCTAATGTTAACTATTGGTGGAAACATTACGGGAAGAATAAACTCAATGAGGAAGTATAAATTTTGGCAACTTATTATTTTACCAAATAACCGCAAGCCTATAGGTTATACATATATATATTTACAATTTAATGCAACATGCTTAGTGGAAGTTACAATTGCAAGCTTGTTGTTTAATTCTTTACACAAAGGAAACATTTATACTTTGTGGAAACTCTGGAATTTAGAGGAGGTGTTATTGTTTAATTCTTTACACAAAGGAAATATTTATACTTTGTGGAATTAATTCTTTACACAAAGGAATGTTTATACTTTGTGGAAACTCTGGAATTTAGAGGAGGTGGGAAGAAATTAAAGACAAGGTTTGCTAAGTGAATAGATCAATTCATATTCTTGGAACAAGCTTCACATCAATGGTATATCAGGTGTTTTATTAATGATGGAATACAATCATATATAGAGGTTAGTGTGAATTGTTTTGTGATTTTACTTATGTGATAACTTTGTTCTTATTGATTTTAAAATATCGCATTGATGGAAGTGAAAGGTTGGTTTGGTTCTAACTTTCTGAGGAAAGGAATGTTCAAAACTTTCTGCATTTTGGAAGTGGAATCACATAGATAATATTTTGAATTCTTTTTCTATGGAAAACTGCAAACCTGTCAATAACCTTTGATAAAGGGAATGATACTCTATGAGGAATTATGTTTAAACTCATGAGGAAAAAGGAAGAATAATTGTCATGCCACGATTATTGTGGAACATTATTCATGCGACCTGATCTTAACCATGCCGTAATTGTTGCCATTTTTATTAGCACGAAAATCGATTTGCTGGAATTATTAGCAAATGGAATGTGAATCTTATGAAGATTGTTGGAATCACATAATGAACTTGACGTGCAATGTCAAGGAAATATGGATTATTCATTATTCTTTGATGATCTCAACATTTAACTGCGTGGATATATTGACGTTATTTATGGAAAATTGGAAAAAAGGATTTCGCTGAAAGGTAATTTATTTTTATGTTATGTGTTAATATTTACTTTTGTAGGTCTTTTGTGGTGTACAAAGAAAATATGATTTAGATACTCGTTATTTATGAAATATGAATACTTCGATGCTTCTCAAGCATTGAAGGAAGGTCTATGGTTAAGGAAATTTCTTCGTGAACTTATGGTCGTGGAAAACGCATCATAACCTGTTACTTTGTGATAATATGAGTGCTAAAGTTACAAAGTTTTTATGCAACATGAATGCATTGAAGGAAAGAATTATTTTCTAACCATGCTTATTGTGTGGGAATTCTCTTGTGGAAATAAAATGTTTTCAGTCAAGTGGGAGATGTAGGAATTTATTGTGTCTTACAACATTTTATATATGTACTACATTATCCGGAATTACACTTCATGTGGAAATATCATCTTATATTTACTAATTGGAGACTCACTAGGAGACACCACGTTAATCCTGAGGTTTAGCAAATATCATCCATTAGATCGATCTATGATTTATTTTTGATCGTTGGATAAAGCACGAGAGTCCGTAGCCTCCTCCGCCCGCACGATCCCTCGATTTCCTTATCTCTTTTGTTACGTAAGAAATAAAAACAGCTCCAATCGTTGCCTTCTGTCTGATCTGGAACGAGCGCCGATGCGAATCTTTCATGAGCCAAAGATTATTCCCTCCACGATTCTATCTCTAGGTGACGCCGCTGCTGCCAGATTCGCATCGCTGAAACAATATCTCCGTCGACTATGTCTAAGCGCTCGCCGGCGGCCGGTCGACAAAGCCGGATGTATCAAGCTGAAGCTTCCTGTTCACGACCATGTTTTGATGAAGCCTATGACACCGGATCGATGGTCTCACCACGCACGTGCCTAAGCGCTCGCCGGCGGCCGGCGGCCGGCCGACAAGGCTTGACGTAGCAAGCTGCCTCTTGATCACCATGCATGGCCGACGCCTATGACGCTGGATTGATAGTAGTTTGCAAGACAAGTCTAATCTTGCCACATATAGTAATTTAACGTTTCTTTTGTCTGTTGTATTGAAAGGTCTCTAAATCGTTTTGTTTCTTATCCATCAGGTGGTATCTGCATCATGTGGCTTCTACAGCTTCGTTCTAAGATCGCCCCGCCGCTATAGTTAATTTGTTTCTGTATGTTCACTGGGATAACAGCTTATTAAATTACTATAGCTCTCTGGACCAGTCAGGATTCATGAAACTGATTCTTCATTACAGTGATACTATGGTAAATTACTAGCTGCTGTGGTCAGTGGCGGTGTTCGTCGGCGCTCACCTTATCTCACCGGCGTCTCTCTATGGCCCCCTTGTTGAGTCTGGCTGCAGCTTTGTGGTCAGTGGCGATGGTTTTCGTCCTAGTCTCCTCGGCGGCCCGTTGAGGGGTTTGGTGAGTCTGTCTACCTGTGTGGACGGTGGCGGTGATCTTCGGTGATTACGTGTCTGCAGCTTCTTCTGTGTTCAGTGGCGGTGCTCGTCGGTGCTCACCTTATCTCCACGGTGCGTCGCTTTGTGGCCCCCTTGTTGAGCGTGGCTCCTCGGCGTCCCTTTGAGGCCTCCTGGTGGAGCCTGTCTACGTGTGTGGACGGTAGCGGTGTTCTTCGGAGTTCACCTGTAATCGCCTAGTAGTTTCTGTTCCTTGTGTGTGTGCGGGGTTGTGTTGTATGCTGGGTTCAACACTGTGTATCTTACTCGCCGACTGGCGCTATTAATTTATCGCCGGGCCTTTTCGGTCTTTTGTTCTAAAAAAAATACTATGGTAAGTATCATGCTGTCAAAAGTTTAGTACTGTACTGTTCTCTGAACTTCTATTTGCCGGGGAAGTTTAGTTATGCTAATGCACAAGGAGGTGTCCTTATTAGTACTATGGAACAGGTACCCTTTAGTGTACGTTTATACTTGATAATGATACTTTCTTTATATATTCTAAATATTCGGTTGACAAAGCTGACATATGGTAGCGACATAGTGAGAGTTATATAAATTTTCATACTCTGTACCTAGGATTGATGTGGACTTATTTTTTGCATGGAATTTTTTCCCATTCTTATGTATCTGAAATATAACTCTAGGTAAACCAAGCCACGTTTTGCACACCAATTTAATAGTATGTACCTCTTCTAGGTCTTGCTTGGAAATAGCTTCGGGCTCCACAATAAGACACAGGTCTATTTGGTGAGCTCAGGTAGAAAATAGGTACGATGTTTGGATTTCATATATTCTCCTATGCATTTGACATTTAAGATAAGATTTACTAACTTTCCTGATTTCACAAAATCATATCTAATAGAATTAAAGAAACATATATTTTTCTTGATTGATTTGTAATATAAGATTTTAACATTTGTATCCCGTACAAAACATAACCAAGATGGCGTACTTGAGATGTCCCGCTATTTGGTTACCATGGTCGTTTGTTGTATTCGAAAATGGATCTAGATCAGTACTTTTAATATAGAACATTTATGAAATTTTCTTCCATGTTCTTTTCGCTTTTAATAATTATTTATTTTCAATGTTCAGATTTTATAGATGCCACATATAGAAATTGTCATAGTTATTTCCGACATACTCTAATTTGGATTGGTTTTCCAATGCATGGTGGCTTCTGCAGAGGCATCAGATGGCAGAGGGATCTGGAAGAACTGGGCTGCCACCTGCCAGGACTAGCAAGTAATTCGTTTTCTTTGTTATTATCTTTCAGTTTGATTCCATTTTCCTAGATACTATAGTTCCTTTTCTGAACTTATAGGCTTTAAGTTAATTTATTTCGTGGATTATAGTTCGATTTTTGTTTTCCAAATTCCAATGTTTCAAACTGAAATAAATTTTCTCACGCGTGCATATGGTGCTTCATTATTTCAGATTGAATTGGAAATAAAGGTATGGTTGTCCAAAGTAGTTCCGGATTGACACATCTAAATGATATCTTGGCCACGTAAACAATTTCAATATTCTTCTGATCGATTACCAAGACCGTCACCTCCCAATTACCTAACTATATTAAGTTGGAGAGGATTTACGCTCCCACAGCGAGCCAGCGCACCCCTCCACTGTTTTACTGTGTCCCGCTACAGTGTAACAGTGCAGTGCACAATCTGAGACGTCCACAGTTGATCGAACGGTCCTCACGGCTGATTCACGTCGCCCCCAAGCCATTTTGCATAAACAAACTCGCAAAGCGAGAAATTGCCCCGCAGTCCAGATTTTTACGCTGCGAAGGACCCATTTATTATTTTAAAAAAAGACCAAGGACTTTTTCGCAAAATGACCCCACAACCCCCTCCATCTCCTCTCCCGCGCGGCGCGGAGGTCGCCGCCGGCGCCGACGCGCCGTTCCGCCGCTCCGGTGCTCCCCGTCAAGATCTACGGCCACGACGGGCTCCGCCGTCCTCGCCTCCACCTCCTCGCCGAGTGTCGCGTCGCGAATCGCGGCGACCTGGCCGGAATCGACGCCGCCGTCCACTGCTCCCGCCGCCGCATTCGCACGTCGTAGCAGCCGCTCCGGCAACCCAACGGCGGCGGCGCCGCTGCATACAGCCATCCCGCGTCGAGTCGCGCGTCCCGGAACGCCGTAGTTCGACGCCGGCGTCCCTCTCGCCGCCGCGGCAGAGCCGCCCGCTGGTGACGTCAGCATGACGTCCCAGCAGGCCTGGACGCGCAGCTGGGCCGCCTGCTGGGCTGGGCTGGCTGCTGTGCAGCTAGCTCGGCCCTTTTTTTTTCCTCCTGTTTTTCCCTTTTTTACAAATCTTTTATAACTTTCCAAATACAGATTCAATAATTTTCAAATATGCAGAATTTTAAAATATACAGAATCCCAAATTTGAATTTTATCACATAAACGCATCATTTAAATTCGAATATCCCAAAATTTTAAAATCCTTTCAAATCTAACTATTTCACCAATTTTTGCAAATCAAACAAAAATAAATACAAACCTTTTTTTTAAATTCGAACTTTTGGAAATCAAACACTCCATAAATATAATTTTTTTTTTAGTTCGATACATCAAAATCTGAACACAATTTTAACGTGGACATTTCCATATTTGAATTTCCTACACCAAGATATTTACCAACGTGACAATAATATCAACATGAACACAATAATAAACACTGACTACTCACGGCGTACGATGAAAATTCCAATTTGAATGTTCCAATATTTCATAACAATAAACACTAACTATTCACTCCATAAATATAAACTTTTTTTTAGTTCGATACATCAAAATCTGAACATATTTTAAACGTGGACATTTCCATATTTGAATTTCCTACACCGAGATATTTACAAACGTGACAACAATATCAACACAAACACAACAATAAACACTAACTAGTCACGGCGTACGATGAAAATTCAAATTTGAATGTTCCAACATTCCACAACAATAAACACTGACTATTCACGACGTACGATCGAAATTCAAATTCGAATGTTCCAACATTTAGGATGCCTCTCAAATTTGACCATTAGGAAAAAAAACATAAACTAAATTCAAAAATGAATGCCTTCCAAATTAAACAATTTTGGAACTCGGACAAATTTTAAGCATAAATTTTCCTCCAATATCAGTACAATCAAATGTAAACAAATTTTAATGTCGATAATCTCATTCCCAACTTTGAATTCCTTACACCACGTATACCAAAAATATCAACATGACCACAATATCTGAGCATTTAATAATGATTCAAATATAAATAGCTCCCCAATTTCATCATTCAAAAAATATTTCGACTCATAAATTTTGTCTTCATTCCAAGCAATTTATATCTGACCAGTTTTTTTCCAGTGCAGACATTTTTTCCAATCCAAAACATCGTCGAAATTCGACATCAATGCGGCCGCTCCGGTCCTCCCCCCTCGAATTTAACTATTTAACTATTTTCAAAATTTAAAAGAATTTCAACACTCACCACTTTATAAATTACAAAAAAACAAATCTAACCAATTTTAAACAGTAACCTTTTTAAAAAAATTAAAAAATTCAAACCAACACGATTTCCCAATATGTACATTCCCAAATTTAAATTATACCACACACCCGCTACGTATAAATTTACATATTTCAGGCATTTAAATGCCTTTCAAATCAATATTACATAACTTCCCAATTTGAACAACTTTCCACATCTAGACAACCTTTTACCCGTACACTTTATTTCCATTTCATTAATTTCCAAACATTCTAAAAATTTAAATGCCCGCATTTTCAAATTTAAATTTTACTCACACACGCGTGGCATCGCCGCGCAAAGTTACCTAGTGTTGTTTATAGACCACGACACAGAAGTTCCGCTGGACTAATACGACAACTCTTTCACGTTACTATATCTCAAGGTTGAAGGGGTCAAACGATGACATAATCCTGAACAAGGGCTTATTAGTCGGTGATATGCCACTTGGCAAATAGGAGCCAAACTTTAATTTAAATATCAATAAAATTTGTTTTGTAGTAATCATAAATATTTTTCTCAGTAGATATAATTGTTGTAGGGCACCGTGATACATGTGTATGCAAATAAACATCAAGTTCGTATAGTTTAGATTCCTCACACAAGAAAGGGAACCGATTTTGAAGGAAAATGCAGTCAGGGGAGTAAACGCATTTGGAATCCCAGATTGGTGACCTCCCAATTAGCAGGAGTTGATGCATAGCTAAACTTTCGATGATATTATTAGTGATTTTTTATGTGAGAATTTTAGCGTCTTTCATTTTATCACTCGATTATATTATCATTTCTAAATCAAGTTGGAACCATCTAATATTTTATATGCCGTTGAAGATGTTTTTGGTAAACTTGCAGTGCAAATTACTTAAATTGTCAATGTACTATGAAAATTACGATCGTGATATTTTTCCAAACTAATATATGTTTGGGTAGAATGTAAAATACTATTATGTAACTAGCCCGTGCGATGATGCACGGGTTGATGACTAGTGGAAATAACTGGGAATTAATGACGTGGAATTATACTTCAGCAAATATACTTAAGAAAGCCGGTTACTGATATACTGGAACACAATATTATATATACTGGAATTATACGATATATAACGTCCAGGCACAGTATTATCAGGAAAGCCAGGTTGTTCATATGTTGGCTATATGAATTGATTAAAGCCTGTGAATTTGGATTTAGATTTAAATTCGGAACATGACTCACACATGTGTGCTCGTGGAACTAATTGCAGATTGAGACTCCTATATGGTTATCGATGATCGTGATTGGTTTGGTTAACCTGGAGTTTCTGAAATAAATCTGTGGAATTACGGTTTAAATAAAACCGGAAATTAGCACTATATATAAAGGTCCCTACCCCTAGACTCAAATTGATCATTGTGAGCGGCACCACGGAAAAAGGTCGAGAAATAGGGGTTAGACCTGATTGTGCTAAACCTAACAAAAACGTCCACCACGGTTGAGCAGCCCGGCACGCCACTTAGGAAGATGGTTGGCCACGCTGTCAACAAGGTATTGCAGCTGGCTACACATGTCCACACACTTCCCTTCCCCGGCCAAAGTGAAGAAGGGAGATAGGCGACTTCAACGTCACCGGACCGACCAACCGGCAACCGAGCTATACATGGGAGGAAAACTCAAAGAAGGTTGAAGAGGAACCACAAGCAGCTCACGTCCGCACCACTGTTGCCGCCACCTAGTCAAAAGTAAAAAGTAGAGAGCGTACCTTAGCGTATCGAGCGCTCCACTACATATACGAATCATGTTGTTCAAAAAAACATATTACGAATCATTCCGCTACCCATCTGTCCGCTGACTTGACACCCTTTCCGTCATCTCTTCCTGCTGAAGTCTATCACGGAAAAGTTCAAGAGCAAGGTGTCGAGAAACTCCAAATCGTCAAGGAACGAATAGCACCGAGGCCATGGAGAAAAAAAGAGAGGTTGAACGCAGCACGCCTCGCCGCGCGTCCTCCCACGTGCCCCGCACACCTCATCCCTCTCGGCCGCGTTGCACAGCGGCGTCACAAGTGTACCGGAGAAGACGCATCCTCCATCTTCCAACCAGAAGCAGTCGGGCATCACGGACCTATAAGTACAGGATGCTACAGGGCAAGCTGATCTACCAGTCTACCATCGTCACTAGCTCACACCCCGGAGAAAAGCTAGAACTAGTCTCTTTCAGCTCGTGATCGATCGAGCACTTTGATCTCGACGCTTTTGTTTTGTGAGCTACCGTCTTCACGGGCGACCTGCCGCCATTGCTGCAACTTGGAGCTTCCTCTTCTTTTTCGCGTGGTATAAAGGAGTGAGATAAGATGGAGAGCGGCCAGCAGCAGCCGAGGAGGAGCGGCGGCAAGGCCGTGCAGGTGTTGGACGGGTCGGACATCCGTGAGCTGGTGGAGGACAAGGAGGCCTTCTCCAAGTTCGTGGAGAACAAGTTCCGACACCTCGACCGCGACGGCGATGGGAGGCTGTCGGTGAGGGAGCTGCAGCCGGCCGTCGCGGACATCGGCGCTGCCATCGGGCTGCCGGCCAGAGGCTCGTCGGCGCAGGCGGACCACATCTACTCCGAGGTATGGTGGCGACTTCTCGACTGTCCATGGTTTTACTTCATGTATCTCATCCAAGACATGTAGTTTCACATAACTAGCTAGCTGTGATCTCTGTTTTTTTTAAGATCGGCTGTAATCTTTGTGGAACTCACAGCTCTTTGTGTTGCCAACATTCTTATCTGTCTTGCCGTTTCTTCTGTTCAGTGTATATGTCTAGCAGTGTAGGAAGTTGTGTATGTTGAGTACATGACATGCGACTCTGTTTCTTCCGGCACGGCTTATGTCCCTGGAATGATCCTGGAGCATCTAGTTTTCAGTCACCCCATTGTGATTCCAATTGTAAAAAAAAAACCTGGTCACACCGACAACATTTTATATTTTGAGTCTTGTTGGTTTCTCATTTTCAGTAACAGTAATAATACTCTTAAATGCCGTGGGATATGCGCTGCAGGTTCTGAACGAGTTCACCCACGGAAAGCAAGACTCGGTGAGCAAGTCGGAGTTCCAGGTCGTGCTGTCCGACATACTGCTCGGCATGGCGGCCGGGCTGCAGAGGGACCCCATTGTGATCCTGAGGATGAACGGCGAAGACCTGAACGAGTTCATCGAGAGCTCCACATACGAGACAGAGGCGGTTGCCATATTCTCGCAAATCCAGTCCGGGGATGCGTCCTTGCGACAATGCCTGTCAGCTGCTCTCCGACAGCTGACGGTCGACCAGGGCATGCCACCGGCTTCCGACTCCCTGGTATTCACATTTCTTCCTATCTGACAACAACCTTAATTTGCAACTACAACAATTCATGTCTGACAAACCCGTATTTGTGATAGGTTGTGGAGAATATCATAGAACCTGCAACGCAACAGCTGCCGGCGGATCAGCTTGACCAACCAGCATCACAGGAGGCGTTCTTCCAAGAATTCAGGAAGTTTCTGGAGATCATCGCCCGTCGACTCCAAGAGCGCCCTGTAATCGTCGCGCACAGTGAGAACAAATTTGACGGGGCTGGAGTTAGGAAGATACTGTCGAACAAGTCCGAATTCGACAAGGTTCTGTACATCGACAGTAGGATTCTGCTTGAGCATTTCGGTTTTAACGGCAGATTGTCTTGTCAGTTAGTACACTATACTGATCCAGAAACATCATTTTCCATTCTTCTTCCAGCTGTTGGATTCCTTGTGGGGAGATGTACCCAAGGAACACAAGGATAGAACATCCAAGAAGTACCTTCGGGTCGCGCTCGACAGGATGGCCGCCTCTGTAAATCTTCCACCCTATGGAGCTGTTGATCAGGTAAAAAAATCCTTATCACGGATTTCTGAACTTCATACCATCATTGCAGCTGTCAGTATCGAATGAAACAGTATGTTCTATGTTTGGGTAAAATCCTAATGATCTTCCATGGCGATGTACAGGTGGATGCTGTGGTGAATGAGGCGTTCAAGATGGCGAGCGCCGACGACGGGAAGCCGGTGGACGAGTCCGAGTTCAAGAAGCTTCTCACCGAGATCCTCGGGGCGGTGATGCTGCAGCTAGACGGGAACGTGATCGCGGTCTCCACCAATACCGTCCTTCATGAGCCCATGTCCACTCCGTCCAGCTTGTTATCGCCGTCGCCACCGTCGCCCATGGTGTCATCGCCGAGCGAGTAGGGACATGTTTCCCCCGATGCGGTTACTGCAGTCGACGCCGGATTCCATCTCTGATTGCGCTGCAATAATGTGACGCTTTTTCATGTAAGTAACTTTAACGTGAGACGTGGTGCTTGTGCTTGTATGTATGCTGTGTTGGTGTCTGTAAAACCATTGGAATAAGCATTTCGAGCCAGAAGATGTGGGGATTAGGAAACGATTCTGCCAACCTAAGAAAGATGAACACGGCGGGTTCGCTTCCTTTAAAAGAAAACACGGCGGGTTCGCTTTGAACCTGACGTCGCTACTAGGGTGAATGGGCCAATTGGGTCGGCCCAAGCCAACCTTGCTTGACCCCAAGGGTCTTGTGGGTCGACCCATCTCCATGGGCTTCGCCTCCATCTAGTAATCTGGTTCTCCCTAAAGCCCCAATGACTGCCCCATCCATGTGTATGTTGGCTTGCAACATGTGGATTTTGTTTGGTAATTGTAGCAAGCATGGACTTGGAAAATCTCGTCGTTCAAGATTTGTTCATGTGCATGTACGAATTGAGTCATTTATCTGTGAGCATGGACTTGGTAAAGCTTTTCCAATGCTGCACAAAACAATCTTCCAATGCTACCTGAATATACTACAGTGGTGCTGCCCTGTTGAGTGCCCACCACCTTTTCCCCTGCCTAACCTCACCACTAATAATCATGTTCTTGTTCGCAACTTAGTTTTCTTTGGCATCAAATGTTTTGCGGATGTAGAACTTCAGTGATCTAGCTTTTTTTTAAATTCGAATATTTATTTATAGATCCCCAAAAAATTCTGAATAAAAGCATACACGACATGTCTAGTGCATACGACCAAATTTGCATTTAAATGTTTTTAATATGTGGCATGCACAAACAAGAAAAATGTTGGAAAATAGTTATTTTTTGCCTTTCTGGAGCCACGATTTTGTGATTTTTATGTAACCTACAATAGAATGTATTATTTGAAAAAAAACATGTGTATGTATATACGTGATATTCCTTTAGAATGTTTTGAAATTTTAACATACCATTTTTTTAATTTTTAAAATACCGAGAGCATTAAAACTCGGGAGGGAAAACACCTCACTCGGACACTCGGTAATAGCACTCCACCCTTCATACACATATTTGCAATGAGGGTGCAAAGTCATACACCGAGTTAAAAATAGGGTCAGCCGCTTCTAAAACTTGTGACAATGTGCAAAACGGGTTCAAATGATTCTAGAGCAGAATTATGAGTTTTTGCAACAACAACAAAATCGGTGCCACTCTTATGTAATGTGAACTATATAACATAAAATTATATTATAATATAATATCCAAAATTTATAATGAATAATTTTTGTAATATATACCTTATATTACGTTGGGCAAAATGACGATTTAAGATACGTGCAAGCACCTAGCCGGAGGGATATTATGATGCTCCCATTACCACAGGCCCGTAAATTAGAGCATCTCCACCAGCATCCTCCAAACGGGTCCATAAAGACCCAATGGGTCCAGACGCAAAATAAAACGCTCACAACGGCACCCCCAAGTGATCGACCCTAGCAAATTTGTGTCTGGCACACCCGAAAGGGCCCCCAGTTTGGAGACCCTCTCGGGGGTGCCGGACATAGGGCGGACATGCCCTCCGACAGGTCGCCCCCACCCGTGATACACACAACGTGTCGCGCCCGTGTTAATTAGGTTGTGTAGGAGGCCGATCTGCCCGATTAATTGCGAGGCGACAAAGCGGCGACAGCCTGCCAGCACGCGTCGCAATAACGTCGCGCCAGTTCCCCTGGCGGGCGTAGAAGGATGCGACGCGTCGTCCACGTGCTGAAGTCGTTGTGGCTCCCGCGGCGGCGCCCTGCACACGCGTCGTCAGCGTCAATGCGGGGTCAGACGAGCCGATGCTCGCCATTAATGCAGGCCACCCAATCCCGCCCCTCCGGCCGCCTTTAAAATGCGGCGCGTCGTGCCTCTCCTCTTCCCATACCACTTCTTCTCCCTCTCTCAAGTCCATCTCGCCACCAGCAGATCCCCCACCAAGCATGGTGGGTAGCCACGAGACGCCGGCCGCGAAACCAGAAGCCTTAGCCTCAACCGAGGCTATGTTTCTAAACGCCGTATCCGACGACAATAGCAGATGAAACTCCCGACGCCAGATCATTGAGGCATGCAAGTTACTTGATGATTCGGCGCTAGGATAGGCATCTTCATCGCCAGCGCTAGGCCGTGGAACGGGCATCTTTCTCAACGTCGGTGCCCATAGTGGTTGGCGAGGAGCTGTAGGCTACCGCCGACATCGGCATAGACCTCCTTCTCTCCGCCTAGTTTAAGTTTAGTTTGTTAAATCTTGTTTAGATTTTAAATCATAAGTTTGTTAAATTTCGTTTAAGTTCCGTCGAAATCGTTGTCAAAATTGTTAAGTATGATTAAAAAGGTTGGAGTTTGTCTTTGGGAGATGCTGCTATGGGCTGCACCCTCCATCCGGCCGGACACATGTCCGGCACCCCAATTATGACTCAATTTGCTGGACACGAATTTGGAGACCGGTGGAGATGTTTGTTGGTAAGTCCTCTCGGTCGCGAATCAGCTGGCTAGTTTTAATCCAGCGAGATATAGTCGCCGTTCCAGATTTCCTCAACTTGATATTGTACTGTCCAATCCAGCTCGAAGCCCTGCCAGTTTCCTTGATGCAGCAAAGGTCCAAACCAACCAACCAAGCACGCAAACGCAAGCATGTGGCTTGTTGGCTAGCCTGCGACGGTTTTATTGCGGGACGGGGACAGGAATTCAGCCGCTCGTCGGACCCATGCATGCGTCCTCGTGCTGTGCAGGCCACTGACCACTCCGCAGCTCCGATCTCTTCCTCCGCTCTCACCAGCCTAGCACTCTCTAGAACTATCAAACTCAACCTCCGTCTCCGTGATCACGCACGAATCTGAAACAAATAAACAGTCGAGATGTTCCACGGAAAGTCGTTTATACTCCCGAGCTCCTGTGATCCCGCCCATTTCAAAAAATTAACAAACATATTTAAATGTTTCAAAAAAATATGAAAAAATCATGCATGTTCCTGCTGATATTTTCTACAATCGTGCAAAATATCAATGCAAAATACTTTACGATTTGAGCAAAAATATTAATGCAAAATACTTTACGATTTGGGCTACACAAAATAGGCAAACATGGTGCCCCAACTTTTTTTTTTCTGCAAAAATGACCATTTTTGCGCTGGGCCGTTGGGGTACCCCACCCCAAACGCACAGAGGCCCAAAATCTGTCCGCGATCCGCCCCAAACGGACATATGTTTGTGTTCGGATGCGGGCCTGGTTGGAGATGCCCTAACCTTGCTTTTCAAATTTCTAGATTTCCTCTGCGTAGGCATCGAGAGACATTGTTCTTATCAGTTGCGTGGTTTTGTTTCCTTTAAAATTCTCGGAAAGCCATTATATTTTCAATTGTGATTTTCAAATTTCTAGGTTTTCTCTGCATAGCATAGTAAGACTTTGTTCTTACCAATTGCGTGCTTTTCAAATTTCTAGGTTTTCTCTGCGTAGCATAGTAAGACTTTGTTCTTACCAATTGCGTGGTTTTGTTTCCTTTAAAATTCTCAGAAAGCCATGATATTTTCAATTGTGATTTTCAAATTTATTTGCTCTCCTTTCCATAGGGGTGTCTCGGTTGGTTTACTGCAGCGTAACTGTCGCGCGCATCGAATCTCTTAAGGCCTTGTTTATCTCAAGTGTATTTTAGGGGATGGGAGGGGATTATCCCGGATCCCGGAAAATGCTCACTAGTATGTTTGCTTCTAGTGTATTTTAGGGGATGGGAGGGGATAATCTCCAAATATCCCCTATCAACCATCTCATTTTTGTCTAACACAAAAACTCTAGTCCGTGCAAGTGTATTGTAGGAGAAAAATATTTGTGAGGATTTGTGAGGATTGGGTGTTCACCAAATCCCTTCCCATACTCACTCTTCCCATCTCTAAAATTCTTGGACTAAACAAGGCCTAAAGCTGGCATATTCGTCAGGCTAGCTACCACAAGATTCCAAGTGAACTGGGCGTACGGCAACGGCGATCGACCAACCGACCAAGCAAGGCAACAGCGTCACGTAAACCATCGGCCAGTACGAACGTGGACTTGCACGTAAACGGCAGCTACACACACCACGCTAGCGTACTCCAATGTCCTATGTGATAGAGTGGAGATTTTGGGCTACCGAGTTAGAGCATCTCCACCGGGGCCTCCAAATAACCTCAAAGGCCTATTGGGGGTCTGGACGTCTAAAAACGCAACCAGCGACACCCCCAAAGGGTCGCCCCGAGCAAAATTGTGTCCGGCACCTCTGAAGAGGCCTCCAAATTTGGAGGCCCTCTCAAGGGTGTCGGACATGGGTGCGGACATGCTTCTGACAGGGCTGGCCCGCCCGTCATACGCACAGCGCCCCGCCCCGTGTTAACTTGGGCTTGGCAGGAGGCCGTTGCGCCGCGTTTAATGGCGAGGCGACGAGACGGCGGCTCGCCTGTCATCACGCCTCGCAATAGCGAAACGACGCCTCACAATAGCGCCGCGCCCGTTCCCATGGCGCAGACGGAAGCGACGCGTGCTGCAGTCGCAGCGGCTGCCCGCGGCGACGCCCTGCGCACGCGTCGTCGGCGTTAATGCAGGCCACCCAACCCCGCTCCTTCAGCCGCCTTTAAAACCCAGCGCGTCGCAGCCCTCCTCTCCCCACACCACCGCTTCTGCCTTCTCCCCTCTCCCAACTCGTCACCAGCAGATCGGCCGCCAAGCAAGGCGGCCAACCGCGAGACGCCGGAGGAGCGCGAGCTCCGACGTCATCGCGACTTCCTCTCGGCAGAAAGCGAACGCCGCGGCCAGCGACGCCGCGAGCAGATGGAGGAACGCCGTCGCCGCAACGAGGAGGCGGAGATGGCCAGGGCGTATGAACGCGAGCGGTGGCTCGAGGAGGCAGCCAACGCGCCTCCGTACGTCGTGTCGCTGGAGACGGCGCAGCTGTGCAGCCGCCACAGCGTGCCGGTGGAGGAGGACGCGTCCCTACCCGAAGGGTGGACGAGGAACGCCGTCAACGTGCCGGTGGCGCCGCGGCTCAGCGGCAAGGAGCGCGTCGGCTTCATCATGCGGAAGTGGCAGGCGATGCCGTACGAGCAGAAGATCGACCCCAAGTACTCCATCTCGACGCCCTACTGGCACGCCGTGGTGGACGCGGAGCACGAGGCGCGCTGTGGCGGTGACTTCCTCCCTACCGGCGCGCGGGAACCAACGCCGGAGTTGTCTGCATCGGACGACGACGACGCAGCCGAGGACGACGACGATGACCCCGAGCTGCCCGATCTACCTATAGAAACGGCAGACGCATCTTGGTCAGCAGCGCCGCCGCCACCGGAGAAGGGGGCACAAGGTGAAGCCGGCGAGGCTTCCGATCAGGCTGTCAGGCGGTAGATGAAATCCCACCATGCGCCGGCCGCGAAACCAGAAGCCTCAGCCATGGCGAGGCTTCGTTTCTAAAGGCCGTAGCCGATGGGAATAGCAGATGAAACTTCCCGTGCCGGATCATCGAGACATGCAAGTCTATTGATGATTCCGGCGCTTGGTTCGCATCTTCTTCCCTTCGCTAGGCCATGGAGCGGCATCTCTCCTCGCCGCCGGCGCGTGTAGTGGTTGGCTAGACGCTGTAGCGTGTAGCCGGTACCGGCGTAGTTTAAGTTTAGTTTGTTAAATCTCGTTTAGATTTTAAATTGTAAGTTTGTTAAATCTCGTTTAATAAAATCCGCCGCCCGCAAGGTGTTCGATGATTTGCTCGAGTTTGGGGGGCAGACGTTTGGGGTGCGCCGCTGTGGACGCGGTCGGAAACATGGGCGGACACATATCCGGCACCCCCCAATGGAGGCCCCATTGGGGGGTGCCGGACACTAATTTGGAGGCCCCCGGTGGAGATGCTCTTAGAGTAGTTTAAAAGATTCTAAAAAAACCGGATATAGCCACCAGTGCATCAGACTAACGTGTAAAAATTTAATTTTAAATATTTTTTATATTGAGCAACACAAAAATGATAAAAATGTGGATCTGATTATGCATAGTTTCAAATCTCTAAATTTTATCTGATTTTGTAATTTTTGTGTAGCCGATAATACAAAATACTTGAAATTGATATTTGACAAACCATTGACTACATCCCTATTTGTTTTCAGAATTTTTTGGAACTCGTAAATAAGATTTTTGAATTCTTTTAAATAGCAGGAACACGGGAGCCCGAGGAGTCAAAATACAATTTCCGTATGTGGTAGCCCTTTCGACCTTTGAGAGCGGTCTAATCGAGAAAAACTAGGTTCACCATCACATTCTCCCAGCAAAATGCACATACATTTGACAAAGTTGCACTAAACATATAATCAAGCTATTTTTTTCGCAGTTGATCCTAACTTTTAGACTACTAACCTGCAACTAGCACAAATAAAAATGTTGTGTGCATTATTTCAATTCAGAGGCCAGAGGTTTCGACCACCTTTACAAAAAAACTTACTCTAGCACAAATAGAGGATTTAGGGTCCTTAGCAGCTTATTTGACATATAGGGCCATTTTATATAGCTTATACCACAAATATACGATAATACAATATTTTTGGGCAACATAATGGTTGAGACCATAGAGATTACATATATATATAATATTTAAGCATCAACATAACATCATTTATATGTGATGAGTTAAATGACTCATACTAGCACTTTAAAAGCTCCAACATTTATCACTAAACACAGGTGTTATGCGCAGTTTTCACTACTGCTATGAATAAAACAAAATATTGATATTTCTTTAATCCCTCGCCGAGTTTATGGCGTGGATAGAGAATTTTCTTACAAAGGCGACCTAATTTAGATAAGGAAACGAGCGATGGAGAATAACATTCGTAGACTAGAGAAAATTATCTTCTTTTGGACATGACAAATCGTCTTCAAGCTAGGACAACACTTTTTTTTTACTTTTTTCTTTCGAATCGACAATAATTGGTATGGGGCCCCAGCTCCACTCCTGGTTACAGCGGTCACTTACATTCACTTGCACTAGTGTAAACATATATGTGCTTGAGTTCACTAACCTTTCAATAATTCACATTTCTAGTACCGCTTAGGATCGTGAGTTCGCTTGGAGTTACTAATGTGAGACTATGTTTATCTTCTTTTTTTGAATGTTAGCAGGAGCGCTGCTAAATTCAATTATTAGAAGAGAGTTTTACAGAAAGAAAACTGGTGAGACAGACCTCAACCAGGATCAAAGGGGATCGACGCCCCGACCAAGTTCCACAACACTGATTCGTCCCTAATTCTACACACTAGAGCATCTACAGAAAGCTGCTCCTTTTGAAAACTCCGCCTGTTACGCTCGCGCCAAATTTCCCAAGACGCCAGCATTAGGAGAGATTGAGTTCCTTTCCAAAGGCTGGACGTTGATTGAGACCCACAACGCTGCAGCCAAGCGCTGATGGAATCAAGGCCGGCCCAGTTTTGGGGAAGAAGAGGATTCAGCCGCGATTGACAAGCAAGGCGTTCCCAGAACAGGTGGGACCAAGGACACTCGACCAGGAGGTGCAGCGGCGTCTCAAGACTGCGCATACACAAACGGCAAATGTAATCATTTTCCCAGCCTCTACGCTGCAAAGCATCCGCTGTTAGGATTCTGTTCATGGCCGCGGTCCAGAGAAAAAACCGACACTTCCCCGGAGCCCAACCCGACCAGATGATAGGCGCAAGATCGGAAAGAGTCGAACCCTCAAATTGGGCAAGGTATGCCGATTAAGACGTGTACTTCCCTGAAGCCGTCAAACGCCATCTAATCGTATCATCCACCTCCGGCGAGAGCGTCGTAGTGTCGAGAAGCGCAACCAACCTCTCGAGCTCATGCAACATCTCCGGCTGCAGGCCATGGCTAAGATCGGCGATCCATCTATTGCCCTCGAGCGCCTGCTGGACAGACTTGTTCTTGCGGCAGGCGATGGTGTAGAGGGTTGGAGCGATAGCACACGGGGCCAGCCCCTGCAACCAAGCATCCTTCCAGAAATTTGCAATGCAGCCATTGCCTAAGGTGATTTCAGTTGCTGCAGCAAAGAGGCATCTATCAGTTTCATCGCAAGGAATATAAGAGCCCGTCCAAGCACGATCCGGTGTCGTCCAGGCGAACCACAACCAGCGTAACCGCAACGCTCGCCCGATCTTGGTGAGGTCTGGAACGCCAAGACCGCCCAGACTCTTGGGACGGCAGATAATGGGCCATTGAACCCTACAGTGTCCTCCTTTGCAGGTACCTTCGCCTGTCCAGAACCAAGCACGACACCGCTGCACAATGCGCTCGATCACCCAGACCGGCAGTTTATGCACCGTTCTGAATCCTCTTCTTCCCCAATTTTGGCTCGATCACCCAGACCGACAGTTTATGCACCGTTCTGAATCCTCTTCTTCCCCAATTTTGGCTCGATCACCCAGACCGACAGTTTATGCACAGTTCTAAATCCTCTTCTTCCCCAATTTTGGCTCGATCACCCAGACCGACAGACAAGGCTGCAAGCTCTTATGCTCGTGTGCATCAACCGATGCTAGAGAGGTCGGACGATTGTCCCCTTTCAGAAAAAAAAGTTTCAAAGATCTTGGACTACATTTTTTCTTTTTGGTGGATTCGATTCCAAAATACTGTGGATCTATGAATCTTCAGTTTAACAAGAGGGGTACGCTGGTCAAGGGGAACCAAACACACAATTCACGACCCGTGCATTCTAGGATGTCACGTACCAGTAGATCACACGGCGACGCAGCCATGCAACCAATACATCGGCTTAGCTATGAGCTAGGGCAGAAGGCTTGGAATGATCGTGACAGGATGCATGGTTGGTTCTTTTCCGATAAGGTTTTTTTTTTTGGCGAAAAAGACCACCAATTTATTAATCATCCACAGTAGTACAAAAGACCCAAAAAATAATAAACATTACAAATAGGTCATTCGACCATCTAGCGACGACTATGGACACTGTAGCGAGCCGAATGAGCGCCGCTGTCCTCGCCCCTCCCTCACCGGAGGTGCTTTGGTTAACTTAAAGTCTTAAACACGTTAAGACTTGAGTACCAGAACGTAGTACGGTAGTAGCACTGCCCTTAAAACAGTACCAGAACATGCACGTACTGTATGTGCTAGCTACATTACATACACCGTTCTCTCAGAGCACGCACTTGCCATTTTGCCAATCTCGTGCAGGCCCAGGTGCGAGCATTTAGAGCATCTCCAGTCAGAGGCGTCAAATCTGGCTCCCAAACTATGCCTGGACGTGTCCGGACGCGTCCGCGGACAGTGACCGGACAGCTCCAAAATTGGTGTCATACAACCATAATCCCAAATATTCTCCCCAAAACCATATTGACATGCAACGTAGATCAAATGATGGATCATAGTTCAAAGATCATACGAATAAACATAGTTCAAACATCCACGTACATAGTTCAACACAGAAATTAATCAGACACAGTTCATTGGACACACCGGAGCGGAGGCACGCTCTCACAGATCATGGAGAACCCGGCCGTCCTCCGCTGCGGCACGTTCTCTTTGGCGACGACGACGTGCCCGCGAACCCCGGCTTGACGTTCCACGTCCCGTGCGTGAGCGGCGCTGGCTTCACGTTCAGCTTCCACCGCTATGGCGACCGCTCTCGCGATGGCTTCCTCTTGCTGTTGGCATGCTTGAGCGGCGCCCTCTACACGTTCCCGTGTTTCGCGTTCCCTTTGCCGAGCACGGCGTGCCTATCGAGCCTGGCTCTCCACTCGGCGGATCTTGTCTCTCCTCTCCTCATCCGGCGTGTAGTCCACCATCGGGATATCCTTCAGTACTTCCCAACAATGGCCGAACTTCCACTCCGTCGTCTTCGGCCTCCCCCCAAGTGTGTTGTATAGTAGGATGGCATCCTCCATCTATGAAAATGAAATAGGTACTCCATTAATCGTACCTAATGGATCCGGCATTGAAGAAAATTTAACAATAAAAACTTACGGATCCCATTTGAGCAAAGCATCCGGCGAACTTGTTGACTTCCGCCACTATGTATTGCCATCTATGGCGGAGGGAGGCCTCGTTGCGGACAATTTCCGAGTTTGCATTGAAAACTTGACCGATCCGGCCCCAAAACGAAGCACGGTTGTGGATTCCGGTCTGAGAATCCTCCGGGGTGGACAACCACGCATTGCACAACACCTTATCATCGCCGACGGAGTACGCCGGACCTCTAGGAACGGCCTACGGAGTACATCGAACATCAAACTCCTAAATTACGCATCGGACATCGGCTCTTAAAATGTACATTGGGGTAAGGAGGCGCGAACCTGGGGAAGCGCCGCCACTGGTTCGTTGGACGCGGTGACGGCGGAACTGCCCGCAGCGCCGTTGCAAAGAGCCGCCGCCACCGAAGACGGCGCCGCGGCATCCGGCCCGGGGCAGCTCCCAATTTCCTCCTCCGCAAACGCATGCCAGTACAGCTCGGCCGTCGATTCGCTGCCGGAGCCGGCCATTGTCGAAGCTGCGGACGGAGGAGAGTTGGAGTGGAAAGGGGATCGGAGGAGAGTGAGAGCTAGGGTTCCGACCGGGTGGGGGATTTGTGGATATATGTGGGGTCATGTTGGGCCACGTCCGACGTGGCGGCCTGTCCGGGCGCGTCCGGACCTGCCAAACCCTCCCCACATATGGGCTAGGTTTGGGGTGTGCCGGACCGCCCGGACGTTTGGGGTGGCTTTGAGGGCCTCCTTTGGATGGTGGTTTTTAGCCCAAACTCTGTCCGGGCTGTCCGCCCGGACGTTTGGGGTGGGTTTGGGGCCTCTGGTTAGAGATTCTCTTACCTGCTTCATGCTGGTGGTCAGTCACGCGTGGTAAAGTTAACCGGAGATTCTCTTACCTGCTTCATGCTGGTGGTCAGTCACGCGTGGTAAAGTTTTTTGCTGCCGTGTGTGAGCTTGTTGTGACTTGTGAGGCCATGGCCATGGATGGCTCGGGCCATTTCTGGGAAGAAAGCATGTGCGCTGTTGCAGCGGCGGCCATGTGCTGGATTACCCCTGTTGTACAGTACGTATTGACCGGCAGGGCTGGCTGTTTACATCTACGTAATATATTCCATCAGTTCTTCCAAAAAAAACTATCGATGGGCCTTTTTTGTTACCGAGGGAAAATGTGTTTCGTTGCCCTGAGCGCGGTTATTCGCCACAAAGTTACGATGCCGTAGGAGATCCCGAGTGAGAGACCCAAGCGAGTCAACAAAAGTGTATGCTCGCTGGATCATCACATTGACCCATGCCCATACATCCATGCTGATTCTGCGGTTAGAGTTATCTTTAGTCGTCGCCGGCTCACTGCCACCGTGTGCCGCTGCGAATGGACTTTGACCTCCCCTTTGACCGCCAACCAGGGGCTTCGATTGAACCATCTCTAATAAAAGGGAAAATGGCTTCCACTGAATCACATGGCCCCAGGCAATTGTCAACAAACCAATCGATCAATCAACTGTACTTTTTTAGTCAAAAAATGCTTTCGGGAAACCGTCGGCCGTATCCTTTTTTACAAGATAGAGCATAACACACAGAATTTAAATAAAAGGAAGATGCTTGTCTCGGAAATACAAAATGACAGCCGCTAGATCTTGAAAAACATACTCGCTCCTTTATAAATTACTTGACTCACATTTATCCAAACATGGATATATCTAGACACTAAACAAGTACAAATACATCTGTATTTAGACAAATGCAAGTCATCTAATTTGGAACGGAGGGAGTATAAACAAGCCGAACAATGCTATCTGCTCCGGAGCTCCCTGGAGCCTTTGTAAAGCTTCTTTGGAATGTTAGTTTTTTTGAGACAAGTCTCAAAAGTTACTACTAGTAGTTTACATGGACTTTTGCATTATCGTTTTATCTAGTGGAAACCGAAGAAATAGTACGTATGGGGATACTCCAAGTACAACCTTTCGTTCCGTCACAGGGGTGACCCCGACCGTGCGGTCAATACTTTTTTCACATGCCAATATGCTGATTTGATTACAAAACTTTACCATGTCACGTGCAGGAGGCCACGAGGGTTTCAATCGTACACACCCGCATGGATCTCTGTAACTTTACTCGGTGTTACTGACAGTAAATTATATATACGCCTGCGCTGTCAGAGATGATGATAATCCCACACACATGGATGGGTGGAAAAGAATGTGGGTGGGATTATCACCTTTTCTCTCTTGTTTAATCATCTCTTTCTCTTATTCTAATCATGGCAGGGACACCGTGGAGTAAGTTTTCCTTCTTTTTGGACCCAATATGGAATTATCCTTTAATAATGCAAGGAGACGGGGTGGGCCAGCCTGGAGTTGACTGGCAGTGACGCTTTTCCACCCACCAACCATCATACTGGCCCCTGCTTGCTTGTTTACTCGCTGCATCATATCATGTGATTTTTAACAGATGTTTTATTCTCGATCAGTGCTTATTTTAAAAGACATTCTGGTGTGATCAGATTTTATAAGTATCGTTGCACAATGCGGTTACGCTTACAGGTCACCATATTCCTTGCACTCAATTTCTTCACATTTGTTCTCAATCAACCTGCTCACTCCGATTGAGAGATTAAGTTCAAGAAACACATCTTGGGAATTTGGAAGAGGATTCACATCCAATTTCAAGTGTGGAGGAAGAGAGAGGACACTGACCTGAATTTTTGCTTATAGAGAGAGAGTGTGTGGCTGGCTCTGTTGGGATGAGCTGTCAGCAGCAATTGATGCTCCCCACTCTGACACCCTCTGCAGTGTCTCCCTCCCATGGCTTCACTTCCCCTTGTTTCACACCACAAAACACAACCCACTCCACTCCATCTCACCCCACTCGATCATGCAAAGGTCACAAAGTGCACTGCTCCACCAAAGTACCCCACTAATTGGTACTACTACTGCTTTCAAAAATTCAACCCTTGCCTTTCATGGTTCAAGCAACATTTAAATTAAAAATTGAGGAAAATATATACTACGCAAATATACCGCTTGATTCAAATAATAATCAAAACATAAGAATACAAAAACACATGAGTTCATGCCATCTTATGTTAGTAGTGGTTAGACTTCAGAACTTGTGATGTCGATCCATCAAAATTCTACATACATGTATAACTTTTTTGACATATACATAGAAAATCAATCGTGTTTTGCGCAAGTTGTTATGTAGCTTGACATTCGAAGTTGTGCGTAACATCGCCACAGCCGTGGACAATATACGATTATTAGGTACGATGTTTGATTGCACACGGTTAAAACAACCGATTCTTGGTTGGAATGTATATTTTTTTCCTATTAAACTCATAAGGAAAAATCATAAGAATTAGAATTCTCCATAAATACTATGAAAATTATTCGAATCATAGATCCTTTACTTACTACGGCATGAGGGGAGAAAGATGCAAGTAATAATTGGTCCATCCATGGCAAGTCTGAAGCACCATGTGAAAAACACGCAAGAATATAATGGTCATTTTGTTTTACCTGCTCAATGTCTTACGTTTGTGTCCCACATTCCACCAAATTTTCCCTCGCTACATGTTTGAAGTTTATGGGACAAATAAAATCCACGTATTACCATAAATTACGTTATGTACTTGGGATTGAACTTAAAACCATGTACTTTAGAACGTTCAGCAAAGAATTGTCAAGATTGCAACATTCTAAAACATATCTATATACGAGAATTGTGCGAAACATGAACATATTTACACGAATTAAAAAAAACTCATGTGCAAATTGAAACATAGAACCACAGTACATTCCATCAACATCACAAATTCTTACATGCTCAAAATACTCCATCCGTTACTAAAAGTAAGGCGTATTTTTCCAAAAGTCAAACAACACAAAGTTTGGCCAATTTTAGATTGTTTTTCTTAAAACTTAGTCAAATTTTAGATTGTTTGATTTTGAAAAAAATAGACGCATTACTTTGAAGAAGAAGGGAGTAGTCAAAGTAATTCGTGTATGTATAGATGTTCGAGGTGTTCGTCATTTCAGTGGTAAAGAGATTTCAAAATTTTGGGGGGGGGGGGGGGTGGGTGACGAACTGACGATGGATGCCAGGCTGTGGGTGCACATGCGGGGCTTTTCGCTGCGCTTGGTGCAAAGAGGAAAAGCAGGTCGTCGATCTCCCTCCGAAGATCACAGCTCTTTGTGTTCATCCATCCATCACCCCGAGGCCCACGGTTGGCCCTACTTTGCCCTCTCCGGCCGCTTTGGAGCGGCTCTTCCCTCCATCCAAATTGCTAGAAAGGACTACAAAGAAGCCAAGGAGAAAAGAGAGGAAAAAGGTACCCCACCATCACCAATTCGGACAGAGATCAGGTGACATGCAAACGGCATGTCACCGTGTGCCTCGCGGCCTCCCATCCACCCACCGCCTAGCCTGCATCCAACGGACAGCAGCACTCCAAGGCAAAAACAACATCCAGACACAGACCAAATCGGGCACGCGCGGGTCAGCGGAAAAATCTGGCGGGGAAGGCAGGGAAAAGGCGGGATTTGGCGCGGCGATTCGCCGGCGTCTCCTCGTCTCGCGGCCTTCGCCGGCCGCCGCCGCCGTCGCCGCCGTCGCCACTGAGGAGAGGCAGGGACGAGCGCCGTCCGCCGCGGGAACCAGGGCCGAACGCCGCGGGCCGGGGACAAGCGCCGTCCGCCGCGGGAGCCGGGGACGAGCTCCGCCGCGAGTCGGGACGAGCGCCGCCGCGAGCTGGGGACCGTTCATCATCGTCAGCGACCTCTTCTCAGGTCCTCTCTCTCTCTCTCTCTCTCTCTCTCTCTCTCTCTCTCTCTCTCTCTCTTATCCCATTAGTGCCAGGGGCGGAGCTAGCTCCCGGGCTCGTCCGGCAACTCTTCACTGCAGATTAGTCTAATAGTGATGAATGGCATGTCTGAATTTCTTATGAATATGAATGTAAACAGTATATTTGACAGTTGTTTGTACTGTTTCTGGACTAAAAGGCTGATGTTTATATTTTGTATTGTTCAAAACTGAATTTCTTGTGAATCTGAGTGCAAACAGTATTTTGACTGTTGCTTGCACTGTTTCCGGACTAAAAGGTTGATGTTTGTATTGTGTTTTGTTCAAAACACTTGTTTGTACTGTTGAATGACTAAAAGATTTGTATCTGTATCATATAAAGTTCAAAACTGTGAAGTTTCAGAGCGTCTGGGCTGAAAACTGTGAAGTCTGGATGTTTTTGCCTTGGGAAGCTGTGGTGCGTTGGATTCTGGCTGGGCGGTGGATTGGAGGCTGCGAGGCACACGGTGACATGCCGTTTGCATGTCACCTGATCTCTGTCCCACCAATTCACCATGCATAGTCTTAAAATTCCAACCTGATAAGATGAATTATATCCCTACATGTCTAGATACATCCACATTTGGTGGATAGCAAGTCAATTAAATTAGAACGGAGGGAGTACTGAGTTGAGTGAGTTTCACCACATCACAAAACCGTCTCGGGGACAGAATGAGGAGATATTGGTCGGCGTGTTTGATGTTTTATCCAGGATGCGACAGTTTATCCACGGTGGATGCGCTCGACGTATTATTTTTCCGTTTAACTTTTTGGTCGCACATTTATAAGACTTGCATCGTCGTGACAAATGATTAAACTTTGCATCTTTATTGTTTGCATCTAAAAAAAGGATAAAAAGACACCACTACCCGATATCTTCCCATGGTATTACAGAACCAAACGGTGTCAAGAACTAAGAAAATGTTCAAATATGGTCGGCGTGTTGACCACCTTTATTAAGCAAGTAGTATATGTTCATTTTGCGACGTGCTAGAGCAATTGTTTTATTCGGGTTTGTGACAATGTATCCATTCTAGATGCACCGGACCTAATATATCCTCATTATCCTTCTTTTGTCGAAATTATGTAACGCTTGCACTGGTGACAAAATGGTAAACAAATTAGGATTGTACCACCAAGGATTCTATGAATAAATTCGAATAATGGTGCAGCAAAAGTGGAAATGAAAAGGAGGCACCAGTGCCCAATATCTTGGCTAGGGTTTATAGGAAAATGCCATAAACAATAACCAAGGGGAACCCCACCCTTCGTTCCCTGTGTGTCTGCCTGTCTCTCCACCATTCTCTCCCCTCCTCCGCCCCCGCTCCCCTGCGCCTCCTCCCAACCCCACCTGACCACCCCGCCCCACCGTGCGTGCCCAGCACGTGCTCCTCCCCATCCTCCACCCTAGCTCCGGCGACTACCCGACCGCGTGCGCGAGGCGAGCCGCCGGGCCGGCAGGCGAAAGGAGCCGCCTTTCCTTTTCGTTCTTGGCAACATGGACCATGGCGGCGGCAGCGCTGGGGGTGGAAGTGGAGGCGGGGGTGGTGCGCCTTCGAGCAGCAACAGCGGCGGTGGAAGCGCCGGGGGCACGAGCGGAAGCCGTGGCGGCGGCGGTGCTGACCACCACCAGCACCATCCTTTCTACTACGCTGGCCCGGCGGAGCCCAACAACGTGCAGCAGCACCCGCAGCAGTTCATTGGCGCGCTCGCCATAACCCCCGTCGTCACCGACCAGGCCCCGGCGTCCTCGGCCGCGGCCGACAAGAAGGCGGTCGCGCCGGTGACCCCGTCGTCGGCGGGCACGCTGGCGAAGCGGCCGTCCAAGGACCGGCACACCAAGGTGGACGGCCGGGGAAGGAGGATACGGATGCCGGCTCTGTGCGCGGCGCGGGTGTTCCAGCTCACGCGGGAGCTCGCGCACAAGTCCGACGGCGAGACTATCGAGTGGCTGCTGCAGCAGGCGGAGCCGGCCATCGTCGCCGCCACCGGCACCGGCACCATCCCGGCCAACTTCTCCTCCCTCAACATCACCCGCGCCACCTCCACCGCCAGCCGCGCATCGCCCTTCCCTGCCCTCGCGCTCCACCCCCACCACCACCCGCAGCAGGATATGACCACCACCATGCTCGGGTACCACCACCACCTCCTCCCGCCGACGCAGGAGCCGCCCCAGGACCCTAACAACGCCGGCTCCTTCATGAGGAAGCGGTACAGGGAGGACCTGTTCAAGGAGGACGACGAGCGGCAAGATCCCAAGGCGGCGCGCGAGCAGCAGCCGGCGCCGCCCACCGCAATGTGGGCCATGGCGGCGAACAGCGCGGCGCCTGGCGGCGCTTTCTGGATGCTGCCCGTGTCCGCGAGCCCTGCCGCCGTGGCTCGGCCGGCCGAGCAGCCCATGTGGTCGTTTGGCGGCGGCGGTGGGAGCAGCACCGTGCAGGCGCCTCTGCAATTCATGTCAAGGGTTCACTACCCCAGCAGCGCAGGAGGGATGGGTGGCGCCGGCGGCATGCCCAACACCAGCATCGGCATGCTCGCGGGGCTCAATTCCTACAACCGCAGCAACGACGGGGGCGGAGAGCAGCAGCAGCAGCAGGAGATGGAACAGCAGCGCGATGGCAGCGGCGGCGGCAACGACGGCGAAGAGAACGGCGACGACAGCGGCGAAGGAGAGGAAGGCCGTGCCGACGTCGAGTCACAGTAAGCAAGCTCGATCGATGGGTAAAGGAAAAATCTCTGAATCTGCCATGATCATATCGCAATCGTGCTAGTGGGTCACTGCTTAGCAGCATCCCGGCCTAGAATCGAATCGAGTCCTGCTGTCTTTTCCTTCCTGGATGGAGGCCATGATTGGATCTCGGAGTTTAGGAGGGATGGAGATATGGATGATGGAATGGAAGAAAGCAAGCCAATGCAAGAACAACACTTCTTTGCAGTCCGTTTGGCCTAGGTTATTTTTGGTTGTATTTTTTGTCTGTTTTATTTTGCTGGATTGATCCGTGATGAATGATTGTCAATTTGTCATGTTGAGATGGATGGGTGTGATGATTAGTTGCGGGTCCGATTCAAGAGGGGCCATGGTGAAGAAAGGAGTCTGATTTGTACAGTTGATCATCTTGATTTATGCTGCAGGTTTTAGTCCTAAATTTTTTTCGCCATTCTTTCCATGTGTTGTGGTAGTACTCTGCAGGACGACTGTGTTGTACTTAGGGGTGAAAACGGTACGGATTATTTCCGACCGACCGAGTTGCCGGATACGGTCACGGATACAGATAGTAACTAACGGATATGGAAAAGGATGTGGTTTTACTAATATCCGCCCGTATCCGAAGAGATACCATATTTCACGGTTATATCCGACAAATATCCGGCGTAATATCCGATAAGTAATACCTCGAACCTGAGTTGTTGGTCAAGATAAAACTTACGTATTTACACAACTCTTGAAAAATCTTTGCTCAAGTCACTACCATATTTGTGAATCACATTTTTGGGAGGCACCCCTAGGTCATGCAAGGGCAAAATTAAGTAGCCACTTGGAAATGGAAATATGAGTATGAAAACATTATCTATCTTAGTATATCACAATACATAGAGTTAATTTGGAGTAAGTTAGTTCATAATATCTGCTATATACCAGTCCTATTTTCAATGCGACATCCGACGAAATGTTTATCCGCAACCGAACCGTATTTGTTCCGTATTCGATCCATATTCGTAACCGACAAGATCCGATTCCGTATTCGTATCCGCACACTATCCGCTCCGACTCCGTATCCGGAAAAAATATGGTCACGAACATGGTTTCACTACTATTCGACCGTATCCACTCCGTTTTCACCCCTAGTTGTACTGGCCATGTGTTTTTATTTCGGAATTTTCTTGTGCTCAAATGATCCTGCGGTGCTTTTCGCCCTGTTGACTCCAACGACCATACTATATCCACTGTGTTCGTGGACCGTGGTGTCATTCCGCAGTTCCACTTGTGGCTGCAGATAGGAGCAACATTTTTGTTTTGTTTTGGACAAGTAGCCGTTAACGACATTTGTAGCGGTCTGCTAGTCTCTTGCTAAATTTAAAGAGAATTTAAAAAACCTGAACCTGGAATTCTGGTTAACACGAAATATCCTGCGTTTAGAATAAGCCCTTCCAATCCAATTCTCAATTCCGGAGTAGAGCGTATCTGATTCTATTTCCTTGCGCCGACAATTTTTGTTGTTGTAATAACTAACTAATAGATGACTTTATAAGCTCAAAACATAGAGGGCTTTAGAGCATCTCCTGTGGCACCCCAAAGGGCCTTGGGGCGGGGGATCAACCATAGCAGCACCCCCAACTATTTCGCCCGACCTGGATTTCTGTTTGGCACGCCCCGAGCGGGTCTTCAAAGTTGGGGCCAATCTAGGGAGTGCCGGACAACTCCTCCTACATGCATGTCTCGCCTGTCATACTCATAGAACATCAGAGGTCGGAAGTCATTTCCTCCCCCCACATCGTTTTCTACTTTCCCCTACCCGGTGATTTTCACACAACCACCCCGGCCCCTTGCCGTCGCCACCTCTGCAACCCCTTTTCATCACCAGCACCACGCGGTCCTCCCAGTCACCCTAGCTCCGCGCCGCCTCAGCTGTCATTTTGCACCGTCACTGCTCTTCCTGCTGGTGCGTCCAATTTCTCCCTCCCGCACGCCCGAAAGGTGTTCAGCTGTTTGCCAACTAATCATTTTCTTTGTTGTTTGGTTGCTGTTCAATAGGATATGTATTGTATAGCGATGAAATATGTTTCAACCAACCTTGTCGACGATGATAAAGAGAATCAGATGGTTCTTGCCGTTCTTTTGGTTGCGCAAGCGGAGTTGGATGTCGCTCCCAAACACGGAGGGTCGTGGAGTGGACGCTAGCCAACAAGAAGCAGTTTAAGACGACAGTCATGTGCTGCTTTTCAATGATTATGCTTCGTAGACCCCGACAAACAATGATCGTGCTATTCCGACGCTTTAGGATACAGAGGAAAGTGTTCATGTACATTGTGCATGGTGTTCAAGATTACGATGACTACTTTGAGGTGAAGATAGATTGTGTGGCGCCCCGACCCGACTGTTATACAGTGATGCTGTGTGTCACCGGTTAAGCGATACAACCGGAGGTTACGGGTTTACCAATCCCCGGCCAAAACCTTTGGCAGGCGTTGCTCGGAATGGATCATCGGCAACGCAACACCCCGATTGATGCCTTAACACAGGCACAACCCTCAATGTATAATAGAGAGATCAAGACTTGTGGAACAACTGGCACATCACAGACTCTACGACACAAAGCATTATAGTTCAACTCTTATAATAGAGAAAGCTAGCAAATTACAACCAGCGGTCACAGACCCAACATTACATCAAGCGGAAGCGAATTAGGTTGTTCTAAACAACAAGAACCAAAATATGGCCTAAGAGGCCTACAGATAAACATCCAGCGCCAGCTGTTCCGGGATGTCCCAAGCTGCCACCTGGGAACCCCAGACTACTCGTCGACGTCCACAAAGAACCCACCTTCGAGGTCGGTGAAGTCTTCCTCTGAAACAAAACAAACGACGTTGAGTTCGACGAACTCGCAAGATTATATATAGAGCTTTAGCTCGATGAGGCTTTCAAGGTTTTATGGCTGTTTTGCATAAAGCTGTTTTTATTTATGAAAACATAACTCAAAGGCATCGACTAATCAGAGTATTTTTAAAAGAGATAAGAAGTAACTCTTCTCTTTGATCACCTTTCTCAACATCAACCATCATCAACCACTGTACCTGTTCTACAAAGGCACCACCCCGAATCACCCTCGAGGAAGTCAACCTTGCATTCTTGAGTGGTACCTTTAGTACCCAGTTTTTAATCATTCCGTTCAAGTTATTCTATGGTCTTATCGTCCTTTCCCGAGTTGTCCGTAACTGTGGACACGGCTTTTCGAAAAGATTTAACCCTGCAGGGGTGCACTGTGTTTACCTTCGGTACCGCCCGGCTCATTGCCTACGCTTAGCTCTCTTCCGGGGAAAGCCGGCTGAGTGAGAACGGTTACAACCTTTACCTTGCTTGGGACCAACCCAGGATCATCAGTGGCGGTAGGACAAGGGGTGCCTCCCACACCCTGTCCCGTGGCCACTTATTTTCCTGACACCACCATCCTCATCTCAGTCTTGGCCACCATCCCAACGCACACGCAAATGGAAGCCCGAACTAGAGGACCCTCGGCTAGCCCTTCACAAGTTAGTCGGTCGACGAGGGCCCCATATACCCCACAGAATGGAAGCGCGCTCATTATTGGTTCAAGAGGTAAAGAACTCGCACCTAGGCGGCGAGAGTGAGACAAAACACCACCATACCAAAGTGGCCTCTCATCCCCACCTTTAAGCATTTTATTACCTGTCACCACAATTTCTCCACCTGTCGTGGTGGTGTCACGGCAGATGCCATGGGTATGGCTTAAGTGTGGGCTCGCTTGGGCGTTGGGGGAACCGGGGAGGGTTTGCGCGCCTACGAAGCACGCATGAAGACCAAACAAGAACCTCGCAGGAATCAACAAGAACAAAGCAAACCAAGAACAGCGAAGAACACCACGATGTACCCTGCTTCGGGGCCCTCTTGTGGAGGTAACACCCCTACTGCAGCTCTAGCCTACTCTCTTATATCTCAAGTGTTTACAAGTACAGAGCGCTCCTTGAGCTGTATGATGAACAAAGGAACGGGCTCTAGGTAGAAGATGAAGCTTGGGGGGGAAATGATGCTCACAATGGTCGATCCTCCCCACAGAAGGAGGTGGTGTTGCCTATATACAGTAACCGAATTACCCTTTTGCCCCTGGCCGCAGAGGACAATGGCATGGACAAGGAGAACAGGACAAACACTGGCCACTGTCACTCAGCCCAGCTCACCCTCTGTTCACCACAGGCTTATCTTTCCTCTTTGAGCTTAAGGCAGTGTAGACCACAGTAGCCTAGCCACTGCCCCTTTCCCGAATAGGCCGAGTCAGCGCCTAGGGGCTTGTGACCCGGAAAACCTGTGGCAGCACCTTGCTGTCTTCTGAGCCCCGGTCAGTAACCTTACAGTGCCCGTGACTTTTACTGACATTACTTGGCCCCTGTGCATCATCCGAGTTGCCCTACCCGGGTCCTTCCTGACCGACCCGGATAACTTAGCCGGCTCTTCTTTCCTGGATCCGGTTAAACCTCACCTCTTTTCTTTCACTGGCTTGAAGTAGGACTGACCGAATCGCCTTGAGATCCGACCCGGATAACTTAGCCGGCTCTTCTTTCCTTGATCCGGTTAGACCTTAACTGCTCATAACACATCATCTTTGCCCTACCCGGGGGCAGCCCCCCGACAGTAGTCCCCGAAGCTGGTGCGGTCCTACGGCATCGGCTGAAGGGCCGTTCCAGATTCTAAACCAACATCACTAACCGGATCACCTCTAGCTGTCACCGAATTTTCCGGGACATTTGGCAGGAAAAGCCTGTGCAAAGCCGTATAACCCGGGTTGTCAGCTCGTTATCCGGATCCACCGGGTACTCGAGTGTGTTTGACCAGAAGACCACGTCTCCTCGTTTTCTCCGTTGACCGGCACATAGGATCCGCTCCACCGCTTCCAATTCTGCGGCGTGGCCACGAGTGCTTGAAATACACGGCCACAGCAGCTGCCACAGAGTTCCGCGACGCAAGGGATCTAACCGTGCTCCGGTAACCGCGCGGTAGTGGGGGGCAGTTACCGCTGGAGGCTATAAAGAGGGCGCGGTGGTTTTTCCCCTTCTTCTTCCTCTCAACTCCCACTAACCCGCTCCATCGACGCCGCCGCAACCTCGCCATTCAAGGTTGCCGCGCCAGGGACGCACAGCGTACCAGAGCAAGACCATCGGAGCCGCGCCTCGCGCCCATCTCCGACGTTTCTCCGTCGAACTCCTCCTTCGAGCGACTCGCACTGTAAGTTCTTCCTCCTCTCGCCATAGCCACCGTGACGAGTTCATACTCTCGGAATACACACACCTGTTCTTGGTAGATTGATGCGTATCTAAGCCCGTGTTCCTGCCGTAGCACACTCCGCAAATTTTCTGTCCAAGTTCCGCAATAGACTGGCCTAGATACACCTGTCCCCGTTGGAGCAGTTCAACCATGTTTTTACCCGTGATTTTCTTTCTTTTTTACCACCGCTGTAGATCTTCCCAACCCTAGAAACTTGCGGAAAGATGTTTGCGACTTCCAACCGCTTCACCTTCTCCACCGGACCCGGTTAACCCTACCCGGGATAGGATTAGCCGAGTCACCATAGATCTGATTCGGCTTTAATGTTATCCGATTCTTCTTTGGTCCCATGGATTCCGAATTTCCTGACCCGGTTATCCGACTCTTTGCTGCAGGACCGATTCGGTTATGGCCAAACTTCCCCCTGGCCGATGGGAAGGATCTGATGTTACCAAAAATGACTTGGAATGGCTACGAGCCACCCGACGCATAACGCCCCAAGCCATCTGCCGCCGACCCGGAAAAGAACTCGCACCGGCGCCCGAACCCGGTGAACGCGTGGTATTCATAGCACACTTCGAGCGCGGGCTCGGGTTACCTGCCAGTGACTTCTTCCGGGCCTTTCTGGACTTCTTCGGATTACAGCTTCACCACCTCCCGGCGAACGCCTTCGTCTCTTTATCAGCTTTCTCTTCCTTCTGCGAAGGCTATCTCGGTCTTTGGCCGAGTGTGGATATATGGGCAAAGTACTTCCACCTTCGCAAGCACACCATCCCAGGTACCAAGCCGAAAGAGCTGACCGCTTGCGGTTCGGTTAGCATCACGCCACGGCAGGGATCCGCCTTTCCCCGAGTCACCGGCCTAGACACGGTGAAGAAATGGCAAAGGACCTGGTTTTACATAAAGAGCGCTGAGGGCCATGACGCTCTTAATCTGCCCGAATTCAGGATGGAGCCGCCCAGAGCCGAGCTGAACTTCGGTTACAATCCGGCTGAAACGATTGCTGAACTCCAGACAGTGCACACCGCTCTGGAGGATTTTTTGAAGAATGGCATGATCTCTGACGACCTCCTCCGGACCTTCATCTCTCGCCGGGTCAGCCCTCTTCAAAGGCGTGACCACAAGATATGCCACATGCGTGGCGCACTAGATCCTACCCGGATCAGCAAGCACGAGCTTAACAAAGCTTCCGTCTTCAGACGGGTAAACGCCATTGCTGTCAATGAGATGTCGGACAAATGGCGGTGGGGTGTAAAGCCATTCTACCGGGAAAAACTTCCTCCACAGGTTAGCTCACCACTCTCCGAACCCAATCCTACTTCATCCGCATAACCGCGGCCTGATCCGGATTCGCATTACCTTCTTTGTAGCTGTTTGATCGCCAACTTACTGAAGACGGAGATCTCTCCACCAAGGCATGGACACCGGATCTCAGCCCGCCGCGCGAGGGCGAAGAAGATCCGGATACGGATGACTATTTGCCCATTCCCCGTGCCAAGCCAGTCCGCAAGGGTAAGCAATCAAACACTCACAACCTTTCCGACGAGGAAGATGAAGATTGCTGCATCTTAGAACCCATCAATGCTATTCCGATTTCATGGTTACCACCACCTTATGTTCCAGCCAAAGATGATACCCAAGAGACATCTCGGAAACGCGCTGAGGCGCCCGAGACAAATGCCCCAGAGACCAAGCGAAGAAAGAAATCCGGCGACAAGCCGAGCCGTGTCAAACCGATGCCCACCACCAAGGGGTAACATTGACCGAACTTTATTTGCTTTCTTCCTCTATTAACCGAGTCATATCTATCCGAGTTAACTGTTTGCTTTGCTTTATGCAGTGATGTCCTCATCACCGCGCAGACTCATTCATCCATCTCTTCTCCCATTCCTCCATTGGATACGGCCATGGAAACCCAGTCTCCTGACCGAACTGCCACCTCACCCACGCGTGTCCCAACTACCAATATTCCCCAGCCGACTCCCATCTCAGAGCCGGTTATCGACTTGGAGAGTGAGGAAACCTCGGCTCCAATCCGAGATTCAAGCTGGCCACGTCCTTTGAAGGAGCTGGAGAAGGAAAAGGCTAAGACATCGGTTAAGTCCACACCTAAGCCGGATTCCCGTCCTGCTCCTGCAACTCAATCTGCACTGAGCCAAGAGCAGCAGCAGAAGAAGAAGAAACCGAGGCAGCAACAACCACAAGTAACCCCTGAAGAGCAGCAACAGCAGCAACAACAGCAACAAACTTCCGAGAAACCACAGAAACCGCAACATCAGAGACAGACCCCGGGTGCATCACCTCCACCCAAGCCGACTCAAGTTGTCTTTGGCACAACTTCCTCCACTCCGGATAAGCAAGTGATTGCTGTCAAGCAAACCACCGCTACCTCCTCTGCCATTCAATCCGGCCAAGCCAAGCCTAAGCTCAGCACTGCCAATGACTTTATTGAGGCCTGGAACGCCGTGGACCTTGCACCAGGCTTTTCCGCTGCAACGCCGCACCCTGCTGGTCCTAGCCGAATGATGCAATCTCTTCATTCAGTGAAGGTTGCGTTTACTGCATCGCACCAAGTCTTCGAGGTAAGTTTGCCGAATCTTGCTTTTAGTTCGTCATGATCAAATAGTATACACCCAGTCCCCGAGATTCGGGTCGAACGACTGATACTCTTTGGAGTAAGAAAGTCATTCGGCTTGAATCTTTTAAAAAATTTGATCATGATCTTTTTCTTAACTGAAAAAACTGTGAGACCCCCAGTCCCCGGGTTTCTTTTTAACCGATTCGGTCAGTCTCGGCCAATCTCCGAGATTTGTTTTGGCTCCACCTTGTCTCGGGTATCAGTCCCCGAGTCTCTTTTGACGCTATCTACTTTCTTTCAGGAAAGCACGGGCACTCGCAGCGACCTCTTTAAGCAGCTTGCCAACCAGTACCACAAGCTCCAAAAATCATTTGATGCCTTGGTCCTCAAGATGAATAGCAAAGAGGAAGAGCAAAAGCGTGCTTTATCCGAGGAAAAATCAGAGGTAGCCCGAGTCCAGCGGGAGCTTGACCGGGTTGAAAAAGTGAAGAACAAAGTTAAAGGAGAGCGGGATGCACTGCGGAGGGAGAGAGACACGCTCCAAAAGGAGAAAGATACAATTCAGAAGGAGCGAGACACTTTGCACGCCGGGCTACAGAGGCGAGCCGAAATGGATAAGCAGATTCAAACCACAGTGGCCGAGTCTGAAGCTGAACTGAAAGCTGCTAAAGAAGAACTGGCTGCTCACCAAGCGGCCAGTGCGAAATGGCTGGCTCAACTTGCTAGCCTTAACGATGACATGGATCGTAAGTTCACCGAATCCCCTTTTTTCTTTCTGCTCTTAACCGATACATATGATTGTGTTCCTTCTTGCTGAACTCAGTATTAGCTTATTTGTTTGTAGGAGAGTTTACCAGCATTCGGCTTCAAGCCGCCAAGGCTGTGCGAAACGCCCGAGCTGAGAGAGCTAAATTAACCGAGGCTCCCCTATCCGAGACATGGGACATCGAAGATCATATTACAGCACTTAAGGCTCGGATTGCTCCTCTGAAGGATTCCCACATTGGTCTGCTTAATGCAAGTCTCAAGGCTCACCGAATCTTGTTTCCTGAAGCGCGGCAAGTTGTGCCCGTGGAGGAGCTGATCAGAGACCTGGATCAAGCAATGACCCGGTTAAAACAGTGGAGGTCTTCGTCTGCCCGCGCTGGTGCTGACGCAGCTTTGTTATTCATCATGTCCTGGTACGAGCTGATTGACCTTGCCAAAGTGCGCTCCTTTCGCGAGGGTTCTTCATGGGCTACAGACCCTATCCGGATCAAGATCCGTGAAGAAGCCGCCAACTTCATGGCCGAATTTGCACGCACCAAGCATCTTGATCTGGAGGCTCCAGTCTACTCGGATGGAGAAGACACTGAAGAAGAGGAATCAGACGACGCCTCCGCTGAAGAATATGCCGACTCAGAGGGCGAGTCTGATGAAGAAAAATCCAGCAAGGTACCAGCCTCCGACTCGGCCAAGCTCACCGAACAAACTCCAACCGAGTCTTTTGTGATTTCAGCCACTAACTTGACTGTGATTACTAAACAGGCTTCACGCGATCCGGAAATTTCCGAATCCGCCCATCCTTCAAGCTCTCCAGTCAAGATTACTTCCGGAGCGCCACCATCTTCCGAATCTGCTCCAGCAACAGAACCTCTCGTAACCGCGTCCACTTCCACCGAAATACCCGTAACCGAGGTTCGCGCGCCCGAAGCTCCGCTAACCGAAGCTCCTCCCACAGAAGTTCCCGCAACTGAAACTCCTATGACCGAGTCTGCCGCGACCGAGTCCGCTGCCCCCTGAAGTACTTAACAAAAACATTAAATCCCCGGTATGCCGGGAGCAGATGTAATAGACTATTTTAAGTTCTTTCGAGACTATGCTTATCATGCTTAACGTGATCCGGACAAGGTTTATGTTGGATCATCTTAAACCGAGTCCCCGAGTCTGTTTTCTTGTTTACTACTTTTGCCAAATCTTTGCTCTTGTCTACCTCTTTGGGTGTTTTGACAGTCGAGTCACAAGATAGGAATCATAGCATACAGTACTTGAAACATGCGAGTTGTGGTTTAGAATCATTCAACATAAACGAAAGAAAAAAAAAAAAAATAACAGGGGTTAGTAAACGACATGTGCCGAATCGGTTTTGGACCGAGTCCCCGTGTCCATTTTCATGTTTCCCATATTCCTCATCTCTGCTCTTGACTACCATTTTGGTGTTTGTCAGTCGAGTCACGAGATCAACAACACAACATACATTACCTGAAACTCAGAACAAGGTTCAAAGCGATTCGGCACATGAACGGCAACAAACAAAGCCGTAATAAACAACACACGCATAAGGACGAAGCAGTCCCCGAGTCCAGACTCGGATTACTGCGATTTCATTCATGATAAATTGAAATACATACATTGCGCCCTTTAAGAGTAGAAGGGTCGAAGCAGAGCTACATTCCAAGGTCGCTTGGTTTCCTGTCCGGGTCTGTCCAAGCCATCCTCCCTTGGTTCCTGTACATCTATAAGATAGTACGAGTCATTGTGCATAGCCCTGCTCACAATGAATGGTCCCTCCCATGGAGGTGACAATTTGTGTCGGCCTTTGCTGCGCTGCACCAGCCTCAGCACTAGATCACCCTCATGAAACACTCGAGGACTGATTTTCCGGCTATGATAACGCCTGAGATTTTGCTGGTATATTGCTGTCCGAGACAGGGCCAACTCTCTTGCTTCCTCTAGCAGATCCACTGCATCTTCCCGGGCCTCCTTTGCCTCGGTTTCAGTGTACATTGCCACCCTTGGTGCATCATATTCTATGTCAGTGGGTAGGACAGCTTCTGCCCCATACACCAGAAAGAATGGCGTATAGCCTGTGACCGATTCGGTGTAGTCCTTAGACCCCATAGAACTGATGGGATTTCATCTATCCAGCACCCTGGAGTTTTCAACAATGGTTCAATGAGACGAGCCTTGATGCCGGCTAACACTAGAGCATTTGATCTTTCCACTTGCCCATTGGACTCTGGATGTGCCACTGAGGCTATGTCTAACCGGATCCCCTTATTCATGCAGAATCGGGCAAACTCTCCGACAGCAAAGTTTGTGCCGTTATCCGAGATGATGCTATGAGGGTATCCGTATCTCAAAATGATTTCTTTCAAGAAGATTACAGCCGAACGGCCATCCACTTTCCGTATTGGTTTCACCTCTATCCACTTGGTGAACTTATCCACCATCACCAGCATATGTGTCATGTTGCCCCTAGCCGGCTTGAAATCTCCCACCATATCCAAACACCACACCGCAAATGGCCAAGTAATAGGAATTGTCTTCAGTGCCGATGCGGGTAAGTGTGTTTGCTTAGCAAATCTCTGGCATCCTTCACACCTGCGGACTATGTCCTCCGCATCTGCATGAGCAGTGGGCCAATAAAATCCATGCCGGAACACTTTAGCCACCAGGGCTCTTGTACTGCAATGATGTCCACATTCACCTTGGTGTATCTCTAGGAGCATCTCCTTGCCCTCTGCTGGCTCCACGCAGCGCTGCAACACCTCGGTTACACTTCTTTTGTATAACTCCTTGTTGATGATGGTATAAGCCTTGGATCTCCTCTGGACACGCCTAGCCTTGGTCTCATCGCTTGGCAAGCTTCCTTCCTCGATGAACTTCATGATCTCTTCAGCCCACTCTGGTACTGGATGCAAAGGGAACAAGTGCTCATTTTCTTCCACAGGTTTGGCCGCCATTATCTCTTCTATCAGCTTCTGTCCATTCCCCACAATCCGGTTAGCATCATCATCTCTACTCCTCTTTCCCAAGACTCGGTTAGCATTTTCCGAATCTGCGTGAGCAGTCCCCGAGTCCGGGCATGCAGTCCCCGGGTCTTCCTCGATATACTCAACGTCAACATTCATAGGAATAGCTTCGGATTCTTGCTTGGGAATAAAAATCGACTCGGAATCAGGCGACGGTTTGATTGAAGGGACCCTTAGATGATTCAAGGATATTCCGGGTGGGATTGCCTCCCTAGACGACCCGAGTTTTGACAGAACATCTGCAGCTTGGTTTTCCAGCCGAGGTATATGCTTGTATTCACAGCCTTCAAAAAATCCCGAAATTTTCTGAACATGAAACCGATACAGTGCCATATTGGCATCAAGAGCATCCCAATTTCCAGAAGATTGCTGTACGACCAAATCCGAATCACCGAAACATTCAATTCGGCGAACGCCGATGTCCCGAGCCACATTAAGCCCATGGATCAGTGCCTCATACTCGGCTACATTGTTTGACGCTGAGAAATGAATCTGCAATACATATCGCAATTGATCCTGTTTTGGTGATGTGAGCACCACTCCAGCACCTAGCCCGATTTTGCATTTGGAACCGTCAAAGTGCAACCTCCAGTAATTGTAATCCGGTTTAGGTGGCTCATATTGCATCTCAGCCCAGTCACAAAGGAAATCCGGCAAAGCCTGAGACTTGATAGCGTCTCTTCTCTCATAATGTGGTGTGTAAGGAGACACTTCTATCGCCCATTTGGCAACTCGGCCAGTTGCATCTTTGCACCCAATGATCTCCGCAATTGGAGCTTCACACACCACTGTAATCGGGTGCTCTTGGAAGTAATGTTTCAATTTCTTGACCGCCAGGTACACACCATATGTCATCTTCTGGTAGTGAGGATAATTTTGCTTCGAAGTTGAGATCACCTCACTCAAATAGTACACCGGCCTCTGCACGGATTTGCCCTCTTCCTCTCTTTCTACCACAATAACCACACTTACGACCCGGTTAGTGGCCGCAATGTAAAGCAACATCGGTTCACTCGGCAAAGGTGATGCCAAAACTGGAGCAGTGGACAACATCTTTTTCAACTCATTGAAAGCCGAATCTGCCTGTGGGGTCCATGTGAACCCGGTGCTCTTTCTCATCAATTGATATAAGGGCAAAGCTTTCTCTCCTAACCGACTCACAAACCGGCTTAATGAGGCTAAGCACCCGGTGAATTTTTGCACATCTTTTAGACACTTAGGCAATTTCATGTTTTCTATGGCTCGGATCTTAGCCGGGTTAACTTCAATGCCTCGGCTTGATACAAGGAAGCCAAGCAACTTTCCAGCCGGGACACCAAAGGTGCATTTATCCGGATTCAATTTCAACCGATATTTTCTCAAGTTCACAAATGTCTCCTCGAGATCCCCGAGGAGAGTATGTTTCTCTTTAGTTTTGATAACAATATCATCGACATAGACCTGCACATTTTTGCCCATCTGGGAGTGTAGGCATTTCTGCATACATCTCTGATAAGTAGCACCGGCATTTCTCAAACCGAAACACATGACACGATAGCAATACGCCCCATACGGGGTAATAAAAGCAGTCTTTATTTGATCTTTAGGGTTCAGTGGTATCTGGTGAAAACCAGAGTACGCATCAATAAAAGACAACAACTCACACCCAGCAGTGGAATCGATCACTTGATCAATCCGAGGTAAAGGAAATGGATCCTTCGGACACGCCTTGTTCAGATTGGTGAAGTCTATACACATGCGCCACACCTTGACCACAGCTGGTTCGTCCTTCTTCTTCTCTACCAGAACCGGATTGGATATCCAGTCTGGATGCAGCACCTCCATAATGAATCCGGCTGCCAGTAGCTTAGCCAGCTCATCGAGCACCACTTTTCTTCTATCTTCTGAGAGACGCCTAGTCGGTTGCTTAACCGGTTTTACTTCTGGCCTGACAAACAAAGAGTGCTCTGCCAATTCCCTCGGAACACCAGGCAGGTCCTTAGCCGACCATGCAAAGATATCCCGATTCTCACGGAGGAAATGGCAGAGCGCGCTTTCCTATTTCTCGCCCAAACCGGCTCCAATGATGGCCATGCGCTCTGGGTTCTCCGGGTCAATGGGGATCTTCTTTGTCTCCTTGGGCACTTCAAAGGTTGCGCCGCCATCCGGGTTGGTCATGGCCAGCACGCCTAACTGAGCCGACTTCGCCATTGCCACCACCTCGTGCATCTTGCTCTTTTCAGCTTGTATCACCAGTGATTCGGCTAAGTTGGAACCAACTGTAGCACACTGTATGGCCTTCTTGTAGTCTCCCGCAACGGTGATAACACCATTCGGGCCAGGCATTTTCATCTTGAGGTAGGCCACATGAGTAGATATCATGAACTTGGCTAATGCTGGCCTGCCAAGCAGAGCATGGTATGGGCTTTCCAAATCCACCACCTCGAACTCGAGACTCTCAAGCCTGTGATTGTCCCTGGTACCGAACAACACATCTACCCAGATCTTACCCATGGGGGAACAAGATACCCCGGGTACTATGCCATGGAAAGTACAGCTGCTCTGTTGCAACTGATTCGGCGAAATACCCAACTTGATCATTGTGTCCCGATACATGATGTTTATGGCACTGCCATTGTCGACCAAGACTCGGCTAAATTTCACGTTCAGCTTGGGTCCAACCAAAGTTGGATCCACCACCAGTGCATAGTTCCCTGGGCTTGGCATGATCCTTGGGTTATCCGCCCTGCTCCAAGTGATCTCCTGCTCAGACCAGTTCAAGTACTTTGGAACTGCTGGCATCACGGCATTCACCTCCTTTGCTCGTCTCAACTGACTTTTCTTGTCAGTTGGCTCGGTCACGAAAACCACATAACTCTGATGTGCTTCCTTGTAATCATTCCCAGGGTATCCACCTTGCCTACTTGGGCCATCACCATTGTCACTGCCTCCCATGTTCACCAGGTTAACCGGCTTCGTTGCTGCTGGCCTTGGAGTTCCAGCGTTGACCGGGGTCGCATTGGCTCCGGTTAGCGGCATGTTTGGCCTGAAATTCGGTCTAGGAGCACCTCTTTGAGGTGGTCCTCTTTGACCTTCCGCCTGAATGCGGTGATGCCAACTACAGTTCCGGGTCGAATGATTAGCCGGTTTGCGCGGATCGGTGGTGTGATAACAGCAAGGCCCATCTAATCTGGACTCAAAAGTCAGAGGTGGACTTGGTCCCTCCCACACTTTCTTCGGCCAAGCACCTTGATTCGGCCTCCAAGCTGGACCATCAGTTTTCTGCCTCTGCGCATCTCCTCCACCGGGTTGATCCATGTTTACCGCAGCAACTTGATCAGAACCGTATCTGTAATCCGGATCTCTTCTCTTGTAACCGAATTCATGTCGGTCACTAGGCCTTAATGGTCCAACTCGGTTATTAACTGGTTGCCTCCTGTTTGCTCCCACTGCATCCAATGCGGGCTGTGTTGGATCACCCAGCGCATACGTGTCTGCTATCCGGATCATATCTGCCAGGGTTTTCGGCATATCTCTTTGGAGTTTCTGCCAAAGTGGTGTACCATGCCTGCATCCCTGTGCAAACCATGAAATGGCCTGCTCCTCCACTACACCTTCGCAAGAATTGCGCATGTTGCTCCACCGAGTCAAATACTCTCGGTCTGTCTCCCTCTCTTCCTGCTTGCACGCAGCCAGGAGCTGAGGTCGGTTTGGCCTCTTGTAGGTGCTGGAGAAGTTGCTGTTAAACGCCTGTTCCAAATCCATCCAACAATTGATACTACCCGGCGGCAAGTTATTCAACCAGATCCGGGCTGGACCTTCTAACATATGCGGGAGATACCGGACCGCCCATCGGCGATTGCCCCCCGCAATGTGCACTGATGATACATAGTCCGTCAGCCAATCCTGTGGCTTGGTGCTCCCATTATACGGCTTCGTGTTGCGGCCGAGCTGAAACAAAGGCACACTTGGCTCATTCATTATCCGAGGTCCAAAGCATGGTGGACCCGGTGGGCCCTGCTCTTCCAGCTTCTCGGACTGGTAGATTCTGTCCAATTTGAGACGCTGATCATCCGGATCCAACATCCGAGGCCCCAGTCTCGACGCCAGTGCATTGTCATACGTCTGGTATCCGGCTCGCGCCATAGCCGAATTGCCATCGTCATAACGGTAGCCCACCTGGCCACCACTCTGCTGCTGCACCTGTGCCATCATTTGCTGTCCGGGGTGGCGAGGCGGTTGACCTCGGCCAGCCGAATTCTCCCTTCCAGTACCCGGATTGCCTTGACCACCACTGTTTCTGCCTTGTCCGCCTTTTCCTTGGGCTGCAAGTTGCTTGCTTGCGTATACCGCATCATAAGTTTGCAGCTGCTTGCTCTTACCCGAGTTCACACTTTGGGCTCGGTCAATCCCAACATGCGGAGAGGACGCTTGCCCCTTAGACTTCTGGCTAGCAGCCCTAACCGAGACAACTACCCGGGAACCACCAGCATCCGGATTAGCTTTCCTGTAGGCCTCATTCTGCCTGTTGCACACATCCACTAGCTCATTCACTCTCTCCGCCTGCTTGCGCCAAGCATCCCCGGTCAGGTTACTTAATTCAGCTCGCGCTGCTGCTGCAGCCCTAAGATTCTTAGCCGGGGAGCTATAAACCGGCTTGCCTGTTCCGGACCTATGACTAGTGGCTTTACTTGAGCTCGAACCTGCAGCTCTAGCCAACTCGTCGTTGAGGTCCTTGCCTCTGTTACGTAGCTCGGCTTTCTTGCGCGAGCGGTGCACTACAGGAGTAAAGCCATCTGTGATACCATTGGCAGCATTGTATTCTCTCAGGTCTCTATCAAACTCTTGCCTAGACTCTATCACTAACCGAGCCTCTTTTTGCAACCTCAGGCGCTCTGCCTCTAGCTGAGCTACAGTAAGATCAACATTTGCTCCAGGAGCCACTGGCCGAGCTAGCTTTTCCAAGATACCCTCTAAGGAAGCACCCCTGCTTGACGTGCCAAGGGGACCAACCGGATCGGGTTTCTCCTTAGGGAACTTAGCTGTCCGAGTCGGCATGTCAGCCGGATCGACTGGCGTGGCCAGTTCCTCTGGCACGCTCGTGCTGGCACCTCCTTTGCCTGCAGCAGCGTTTGCGGCAGCCACCATGACCTCCACGCTGCTCCCAGGGCGAGCGCTACGCCCTCCGCGAGCTGCGCGGAAAGAGGGAGGATCCGCAGCCACGAGCACCTGCGCCGGGTACTCGCGAACTGGCTCGGTGGCGACGTAGGTGACGAAGCTGCCCAGCGTCATGAGGAAGCCATCCGCGGGGAAGGGCTTGTTGGAGAAGCACCCCGCGTTGTCGCTGATGAAGTTGAACTCGCCGAGCTTGCACACGAGCCCGGAGAGGACCCGCTCGCCGGCACCAGTGACGGAGCCCGTCCGGATGGAAACCCCAGCCAACGCCAATGCTTGCCCCACGGTGGGCGCCAACTGTCGTGGTGGTGTCACGGCAGATGCCATGGGTATGGCTTAAGTGTGGGCTCGCTTGGGCGTTGGGGGAACCGGGGAGGGTTTGCGCGCCTACGAAGCACGCATGAAGACCAAACAAGAACCTCGCAGGAATCAACAAGAACAAAGCAAACCAAGAACAGCGAAGAACACCACGATGTACCCTGCTTCGGGGCCCTCTTGTGGAGGTAACACCCCTACTGCAGCTCTAGCCTACTCTCTTATATCTCAAGTGTTTACAAGTACAGAGCGCTCCTTGAGCTGTATGATGAACAAAGGAACGGGCTCTAGGTAGAAGATGAAGCTTGGGGGGGAAATGATGCTCACAATGGTCGATCCTCCCCACAGAAGGAGGTGGTGTTGCCTATATACAGTAACCGAATTACCCTTTTGCCCCTGGCCGCAGAGGACAATGGCATGGACAAGGAGAACAGGACAAACACTGGCCACTGTCACTCAGCCCAGCTCACCCTCTGTTCACCACAGGCTTATCTTTCCTCTTTGAGCTTAAGGCAGTGTAGACCACAGTAGCCTAGCCACTGCCCCTTTCCCGAATAGGCCGAGTCAGCGCCTAGGGGCTTGTGACCCGGAAAACCTGTGGCAGCACCTTGCTGTCTTCTGAGCCCCGGTCAGTAACCTTACAGTGCCCGTGACTTTTACTGACATTACTTGGCCCCTGTGCATCATCCGAGTTGCCCTACCCGGGTCCTTCCTGACCGACCCGGATAACTTAGCCGGCTCTTCTTTCCTGGATCCGGTTAAACCTCACCTCTTTTCTTTCACTGGCTTGAAGTAGGACTGACCGAATCGCCTTGAGATCCGACCCGGATAACTTAGCCGGCTCTTCTTTCCTTGATCCGGTTAGACCTTAACTGCTCATAACACATCATCTTTGCCCTACCCGGGGGCAGCCCCCCGACACCACCATCATCCAATCATCTCATCACCTGTTTACAACATGAACCATCCATCGTACAGCTAAACATTTACTAAGCATGGCTAAGCATCAACATAGCATCATTTAGTAGCTCAGGCCAGCAATACAAACCTATGGATAATAGGAGGGAAACAGGTATTGGCATCGGAATCTTAATGCAACTATAGGATACTCTAATCCAAGCAAATTGACATTTGGAACCGCATGCAATATTATAGTGGAGAAAATACTTGCGGAAAATAGGATAAGACATGCTCAGAGGGGGGGATTACGCTTGCCTTGGTCAAGGTGCTGGTAGTACGGCTCTTCGGGTATTGTGGAGTAACCCCGGTTGCTTGATCTATCGAAGCATAACAACGGAAGAGCAATCAATCACCACACATGCTTCAACATATGCAATGCGCAAACAAATGATGACATGACATTTTTTTTAATGCACTGAAATTATTATAACAAGTTCTACCAATTTACATGGGGTGAAGAAATAATTATTCAACAAGAGAGAAATAAAGCTCCTTCTTTGTTTTAATGTTTTCCTGTGCTATCGATCATGTAAACATGCATGAAGATGATGCTACTGAGTAATGCACATTTTTCTGAGCATTTTGATATAAAGAACACATTTTTCGGATGTCCCGATAAAAAGTTATTACATTTTAATTTCCTCTTCGGAAATTATGCCTTTTTATTATTTTATTTCCAAAGACAATAAAATTTAGTCACTCGAATTCGAGAGAGAGGGATGGAACATGGGGTTCACTAGGGTACGATGTCCCTAATGACGCGAGGGAGGAGCGGGTGGCATGCGCTAAACGGGAGGACAAGAAAAGAATCGCGAGAAAAAAACCGATAAAAGAAACAGCTAAACCGGCCTCCAACCCGGTCTGGGCCGGTTTCCAGGCCGGCCTGGTAACAGAGGGGTCCGGCCCTCAGCCCGGTCTGGGCCGGCAGAAAGGCCGGCTAGCTGGCAGAGCCCACCGGCCTTCAGCCCAGTTTGGGCCGATCTCACGGCCGGCTAGGGGCCCGAGAAAACCAGCCTGCAGCCCGGTCTAGGACGTCTCCACGGCCGGGCGTGCGAGGAACGGCGAACTACAGCGTACGGGCGTCGACGGCGACGATGGCTACGGCGAGGGGGGAGCAAGGGGAGGGCATGGAGAGGTCCAACGGGACGGCGAGCTCACCCTCAAGGCGACGGAGAGGTCGGAGACGGTGGAGGTGCAACGACGGCGACTAATCCTTCCGGCGGAGCTCGGACGACAGCGAGGAAGAAGAGGATGGCGCGGCGAAACGGCGGCTTCCCAGCTCGATTCCTTTGGCGGAGGTGTTGCAGGCGACGCGGCGGAGCCGGTGGTGGTCGTCGATTTGCTGTGGAAGCTCTCACACGGCGGCGACGAGCAAGGCGGGCTCGTGCGGCGCTGCGGCCATGGAGAGGAAAATAGAGGAAGAGGAAGCAAGCAAGCGAGGGGTGGGGAGCAGCGTGGCCTCGGGGTGGTCTTCTTCCCCTCACGTGGACCGCGGCGAGCAAGGAGAGCAGGGCAGAGGCGGCGAGTTGGTGCGGCGCGAGCACGGCGGTCGGTCGCTACAGAGGAAGGAGACGACAAATTTGCAAAGAGGCCCCTGGCAGTTTCTTTTCCCTCACAGATTGGTCCCTTTCTGTTCTGGAAAAATATTACAGCACTGTATTTAAATTAATTGAGGCATTTAAACACTTCCAAAAATTATGTGGATTTTTGTACACCCTCCCTACACCCTTGGCAAGCACTCCTAGAAGTTTGAAGGCATTTGGAGTCCATTTGCTTGGGGATTAAAATAGGGAGTTGCTTAGGACACTTTTCTTAAAAACCAAATTATTTTCCTTTAGAAATTTGAAGCAAGTTCCAAATATTTAGTTTAAACTCTTGGAACTTCCTTGACAAATATAACATGTCAAGTACTTTGTTTTGCAAGTTTGAGTGCCTTCCTTGTTGTGAAATTTGTCGGAGCAAGTTTGGCATTTTTGTTTCCCAATGTTGCCAAACCCAATCATGTGTTGTTTAGCAATTTAAGATGGATGCCATGATGCAATGAAACACAAAAGCGAAAATTTTACTCAGGTTTTTAGGTTCTCAGTTTTGGGGCTGTTACAATTCTACCCCCTTACAGGAATCTCGTCCCGAGATTCTAAGGTTGCGGAAAGAAGCCGGGATACTCCTCATGTAGACTAGACTCTCTTTTCCAAGTTGCTTCTTCCTCGGAATGGTGAGACCACTGAACTTTGAGGAACTTGGTAGTCTTGTTACGGGTCTTTCTTTCGGCTTCATCCAGGACACGAATAGGATGCTCGCGATAAGTGAGATCTTCCTGGAGATCTAGCTCCTCATGATTGACCCCATGGATAGGATCTTTGAAACACCGGCGAAGTTGGGAGACATGAAACACATCATGTACATTTGGGAAGATGACCGGTAACTCCAACTTATAAGAAAGATCTCCTCGCTTGGCCAGAACGGTGAAAGGGCCAACATAGCGAGGGGCCAATTTCCCTTTGATACCGAAGCAGCGAACGCCACGAAGGGGAGAGACGCGGAGATAAGCTTTATCACCAATTTCATACTGAATTTCCTGATGGTGCTTATCATAGTAGCTCTTCTGCCTAGACTGAGCAATCTTCAGATTCTCTCATGATTCTAACCTTCTCCTCAGCTTCATTGATAATATCTGGACCAAAGAGTGCCCTCTCTCCGGTCTCAGACCAATTTAGAGGAGTTCGGCATTTTCTTCCATATAGAACCTCAAAGGGAGCCATGCCCAGACTAGCTTGATAGCTATTGTTGTAGGAGAACTCCGCGAAAGGAAGGTACTTTTCCCAACCCTTGCCAAAAGAGATGACACATGCCCGAAGCATGTCTTCCAAAACTTGGTTCACTCTTTCGGTCTGACCATCAGTTTGAGGATGGTAGGCGGTGCTGAAGTTGAGACGGGACCCCATAGCAGTTTGGAAACTCTGCCAAAACTTGGATACAAAGATACTTCCACGGTCCGATATGATCCTCAGAGGGACCCCATGCAATGGAACAATACGAGCCATATATAAATCAGCAAGTTGACTTGCCCGTATATCATCACGGACTGGTAGGAAGTGAGCAACCTTGGACAGTCGATCGATGATTACCCAGATGGCATTGTTGCCCTTTTGAGATCTGGGAAACCCGGTGATGAAGTCCATACCAATTTCATCCCATTTCCACTCGGGGACTGCAATAGGGCGGAGAGTGCCGGCAGGCCTTTGATGTTCAGCCTTTACCCGTCGACAGGTGTCGCATTCAGCAACATACTTGGCAATTTCTCGTTTCATCCGAGTCCACCAGAATTGTGGTCGAAGGTCTTGGTACATTTTGGTACTACCGTTATGAATAGAGAGAGGAGATTCATGAGCTTCTTGTAGGATGAGCTCCCTCAAATTCCGGTTCTTTGGCACTACCAGACGGTCACCAAAATAAACAACTCCGGATTCATCTTCCGAGAAACATTTGGCCTTGCCACTATCAATGTTCTTTTTGATTTTCAGGATACCCTCATCCAGTTTCTGAGCACCCTTAATCTGGTCTACAAGAGTATCCTTTATCTCCAGATTTGCAAGGTAACCGGAGGGAACAATTTCCAGGTTCAAACGGGCGAACTCTTCATGAAGAGCAGGTTGGGCCTTTTCAATCATCAGATTGTTGCAATAAGACTTCCGACTTAGCGTGTCAGCCACGACGTTTGCTTTGCCGGGTTGATAGTTCAGACTCACATCATAGTCCTTGATTAGCTCCAACCAACGCCTTTGCCTGAGATTTAAATCCGGCTGGGTGAAGAGGTACTTCAGACTCTTGTGATCCGAGAAGATCTCGCAACGGTTACCAAACAGGTATGGTCTCCATTGCTTCAAAGCATAGACCACCGCGGCAAGTTCTAGATCATGAGTTGGGTAGTTGTGCTCATGTGGCTTAAGTTGGCGAGAAGCATAAGCCACCACATGGCCATCTTGCATTAGCACACAGCCCAAGCCTTGCAGAGAGGCGTCACAGAAGACGACGAAATCCTTGCTTGTGTCCGGCAGGACAAGCACAGGAGCGGACGTGAGTTTGGCTTTCAGTGTTTTGAAGCTCTCTTCAGCTTCGGCCGTCCATACGAACTTTTTATCCTTCTTGAGAAGGTCAGTTAGAGCCTTGGCTATTTTGGAGAAACCTTCAATGAATCGGCGGTAGTAACCTGCCAATCCGAGAAAGCTACGGATGTCCTTGACTGACATTGGAGTTTTCCAATCCAAAATGGACTGAATCTTGTCGGGAATGACAGCCACACCATTAGCGGATATCACATGACCAAGGAAGACGAGATTATCCAACCAGAACTCACACTTGGAGAACTTGGCATAGAGGCGGTGTTCTCGAAGTCGTGTCAGAACCAAACGAAGATGTTCGGCATGCTCTTCCTCGGTTTTGGAATAAACGAGGATGTCATCGATGTAAATGACGACAAACTTGTCGAGATAATCCATGAAGATGGAGTTCATGAGCCTCATGAAAGTAGCTGGGGCATTTGTGAGACCAAAGGACATGTGTAACAGCCCAAACTTGTGAACCTAAATTTGTGAACCAAATTTTCACTTTTGAGTTCCATATGCATCATGGCATCCATGCATCCTCATGCTTCACCTAAGTTGATACAACAGTTGTATGGAGATGATATTGAATGGCTAAACAAAAGTTTACAAATGCTAATTCATATTTGTCAAGGAAGTTCCAAGAGCTCAAAATCAATATTTTGACTTGCTTCAAAACTCTAAAAGAATATTACTTTGGATTTTAACAAGATTGCTATAAACGAACCCTATGAACAAAGTGGTACCAAACTATTTTATTTTGAGGCACCAATTTTTGAGTAGCTTCTATTCAATATGGGGAGGCTCCCCAAATTTTCCCAAATTTTTATAAAATGTTTTGTTGCCCTAATAAAATTCAGGAACTGCTGCTGTAATTAGAAAATAACTGCAGAGGACCTATCCGTGATAGCAGGAAATGTCCAGGGGCTTTTTGCGAAAACATCATCTCCTTCGTCGCTGTAGCGACCGCGCGCGCGCTCCCGCCGGACCTGCTCGACCCCGTGGTCGCCGTGCACGCCGCCGGGGCCCCCACTGCCTCTACCTGCACGAGGAGCACGCACACGAGGCCTGCTCCCCCAACCCTCACTCGCTCCCCGCTCCCGTGCCTCCCCTTCTTCTTCCCCCCGAGATCCCGGAGCCGTGCCATGGCCGCCGCCTAGCGCCGAGGCTATGGTCCACGCCGAGCACCGCCGTGTGGGGCAAAAGCTCCGCCTTGGAGTCCTCCCTCGCCTAGCCGAACGAATCGAGCCCGAAGGCCGTAAATCGCCGCCGCCGTCCGCTTTTCTGCCGACCACCACCGCGGGCGCCGCGGACGATTCCCGCCGCCGTGGTCCATCTCCGACCCCGCCGTTGCTACCCACGAGTTCCTGGTGAGCTCCCGCGCATCCCCGTGCCCTCCTTCTCGTCGCTCGCGACCCGTAGCTCGAGTTCCCGTGTGAGCCCGACGAAGCTCGCCGTCGCGCACGTTTTCTCTCCGCTCGGAATGAACTCGGAACACATCCGGAATTCCGGTCGATCGGAAATATTTTCGGCTATCTAACAACTTGATTCCGACAGGAATCCAGTACCGAAGTGCGATTTCCGGAATGAGCTCGAAATCGATCGGATTATTTCGAGTTCTTCGGAATTCCGAGAGAATTCCGACATGTCCAGTGCCTTTTCTTTTCTCTTCTGTTAACTTTTTCTTTCTTTCTAATTTGGTTTAAATACTTATCCTATGTTGGATTAAATGTTAAACAGGGATTAATTCAAAGAGAGTTTGTAAAGTAATAACTTGTTACCGGTGATTCCGAAAAAATGCGTGTATTATATCAAAATGTCCGGAAAAATGTGATTTACTCATTAAAATAAATATCATGCTCATGTCATTTTGTCCACAATTTAATCTCAGGGTTTCAACTACCTTGTTCAACAAGTAAATATGCCGCTTTATTTAAATCCACGGAATATCCGAGATGTGCCCCCTTACGCGTCCGGACTCCGTTTAATTTGTATAGTTGAATCATCCTCCTCCCGGGGACTTAAAATGTCATGTCATCATGTGTTTGCGCATTGCATTTGATAAAGCATGAGTGGTGATTGATTGTTTCTCCGTTGTCATGCTTCGATAGATCAAGCAACCGGGGTCACCCCACAATACCCCGAAGAGCCGTACTACCAGCACGTTGAGCAAGGCAAGCGTAATCCCCTCTCTGAGCATGTCTTATCCTATATTTCCGCAAATATTTTCTCCACTATAATATTGCATGCGGTTCCAAATGTCAATTTTATTGGATTAGAGTATCCTATAGTTGCATTAAGATTCCGATGCCAATGCCTGTTTTCCCTCCTATTATCCATAGGATTGTATTGTTGGCCGAGATACTTACTATGCTATGTGATGCTTAGCCATGCTTAGTTAATTGCATAGCTATACGATGGATGGTTCATGTTGGAAACAGGTGATGAGATGAGAATGATGGTGGAGAAATTGTGGTGACGGATAATAAAATGCTTAAAGGTGGGGATGAGAGGCCACTGTGGTTGTGGTGCTTTGTCTCGTTCTCGCCGCCTAGGTGCGAGTTCTATACATCTTGAACCAAGACTGAGCGTGCAACCATGCGTGAGGCCTATGCAATTGCAGGAACCCTCATAGACTAAATAACTCGGGCGGGACTAGCCAGGGTCCTCTAGTTCGGGCTTCCATTTGCGCGTGCGTGAGGATGGTGGAATGAACTGAGATGAGGATGGTGGTGTTTAGGAAAATGAGTGGCCACGGGGCAGCGTGTTGGATCTCTGCTCCGTCCTCACTGATGATCCTGGGTTAGTCCTTAACGAGGGAGAAGTCGACACCGCTCCCACCCAGCCGGCTTTCCAAGGAAGAGAGCTAATGATCAGGTAATGGGCCGGACGATACGCGTGGTAAACATTGTACACCCTGCAGGGTAAATCTTTTCGAAAAGCCGTGTCCGCGGTTATGGACGAACTTGGGAAGTGAAGGTAAGATCATAGAATAACTTGAACGGAATGATTAAAAACTGGGTACTAGAGGTACCACTCACAGATGCAAGGTGAGCTTCCTCGAGGGTGATTCGGGGAGGTGCCTTTGATGAACAGGCACAGTGGTTGATGATGGTGGATGTTGAGAAAGGTGATCAAGAAAAGAGTCACTTCTTACCCCTATTTGAAAATATTCTGATTAGTCGATGCCTTTGAGTTTTGTTTCATAAATAAAACCAGCTTTATGCAAAACAGCCATATAACTTTGAAAGCCTCATCGAGCTAAAGCTCTATATATAATCTTACGAGTTCGTCGAACTCAACGTTGTTTGCTTTGTTTCAGAGGAGGACTCCACCGACCTCGAAGGTGGGTTCTTTGTGGACGTCGACGAGTAGTCTGGGTTCCCAGGTGGCAGCTTGGGACATCCCGGAACAGCTGGCGCTGTGATGTTTATCTGTAGGCCTCTTAGGCCATATTTTGGATCTTGTTGTTTAGAACAACCTAATTCGCTTACGCCTGTTGCAATGTTGGGTCTGTGACCTCTGGTTGTAATTTGCTATCTTTCTCTATTATAAGAGTTGAACTATAATGATTTGTGTCGTAGAGTCTGTGATGTGTCAGTTGTTCCACAAGTCTTGATCTCTATTATACATTGAGGGTTGTGCCTGTGTTAAGGCATCAATCGGGGTGTTGCGTTGCCGATGATCCATTCCGAGCAACGCCTGCCAGAGGTTTTGGCCGGGATTGGTAAACCCGTAACCTCCGGTTGTATCGCTTAACCGGTGACACACAACATCACTGTATAACAGTCGGGTCGGGGCGCCACAAGTTGGTATCAGAGCAGTACTGCCTGTAGGAAACCCTTCTACTGGTCGATGTTGAGTCTAATATTTGTGAAAATATTTTTAACCTAAAAATGAGTTGTGAAAACCATCTTAGGATTCTTTTTACTCCTCATCTGGTTAGCCTCTAATCTCGGAGCAATCTTACCTCGATTTGAGTTAAAAGTTTCACTTCTCATCAGTTACTTCAAAATGATTAGAAACGTGGGTGGGTTCGACCTTTAGTGTTATGTGTCACGTTGCTCCCGCTGCGTTGCAATCCTAAATCAATTCAGATGTTGAACACTGTTATTTTCCTACCGAGTCAAATCATTTGATCCTTTCTTTGGGTTTTAACCCACGGATTTGAACATAAGGTCCCGGATTGTGCCAACTAGAGTGTGTAAGTTGTGATTTCTTAACTCTCACTAGTAGCACATGATGCTGATCTTTGACCCAAGTTCTATCTTGTTGTTTTCCTTCTCGCAAAGTATTATCGTCCCTAGTCTGTGTACTTGTGTAGACGCTAATGCTATTGTTCGACCATTCGGAGGAAGATACTAACCGTGTCATTGTAAAATCTCCAGAATGGCTCGAGGAGGCCGTGGAGGCCGTGGTGGTCGCGGTAACCACAATGATGATGAGCATGATCTGCCGCCACCACCCTCGATGGCTGAGGTCTTGATGGCCATCGAGGAGAACCGTGGGCGCAATGAGCGCTTGCTTGAGCAGTTGGTGCAGCAGAATGCACGGAGGAACGAGTGCAACACTCTCACTGAGTTTCTGCGCTCGCAGCCACCCACCTTTGCTGATGCTAAGAGCCACTGGAAGCTGATGACTGGCTTCGTGCTTTGGAGCGCAAGTTCTCCGCGCTGCATGTCCCAGTGGCTGAACAAGTCAACTTTGCCACCTATCTCTTGGTTGGTGCTGCTGGCTGTTGGTGGGAAAGCCATGTGGCTTTGTTTCCAGCCAACCATGTCTTCACCTGGGCTGATTTTCGCACTGCCTTCCGTGCGGAGTACATTCCACAGCCGATCATGGACTTGAAGAGGAGGGAGTTCCTGGATTTGCAACAGGGACGGATGGACCTCCGCACTTATGGTCGTGAGTTCAACCATCTCTCTCGTTACGCCCCAAGGGACGTGACCAATGATGCTGACAAGCAAGAGCTGTTCCGCAAGGGTCTTACTCCGCAGCTTCGCTATGAGCTATTGCCCTTCAGGTTCCAGACCTACCAGGAGCTGTTCAACCAGGCTTTTACTCTCGAGCAAGGAAGAAAGGAACTTGAAGCTTCCAAGAGGCCCGCACACGGGGACCACCAGAGTTCCTCGGGTTCTGAGAGCAAGAAGCGCAGGGTGTTTGTTCCCTACAGTGCTGTGCCGCGTGCTCCATTCATGCCAAGAGCCGCGGGATACAGGCCACCACCTCCGCGCCCCACTACTTCGACACTTGGGGTAGGCAGGAGTGGGTACCGTCCTATGCTACCTGCTCCACCTGGAGTCACTTGCTACACATGTGGCCAGGCTGGTCACTACTCCAGGGAGTGCCCCCAGAAGGCACCTCTCACGATAACTCCTGCACGAGCCCCTGCCACTCCAGTTGGCAAGGCTGGACCTATTGTGCGTGGTCGCCTGAACCACATCTCTGCTGAAGAAGCTGAAGAGGACCCCGGCGTTCTCATGGGTGAGTTACGAATAAATGGCAATTCAGCTATAGTTTTGTTTGACTCTGGAGCATCGCATTCATTCATATCCATAGCTTTTACAAAAGACCACAAAATACCGTTTGAGAAAATGAGGCGTGTCGGGGGAATACTTTCTGGATTAACCCGCGGCCCAGTGCGACTTAACTTACTCGCACGGACGAAGGCCCACTTGGGAGCAAGCCCAATATTGAACCGCCATAAGGGAAAGATCTAGAAGACATATCCCGGAGGACGTGAAGACCAAGTAGTCTCCGAGTAGGCCTCTGTGGATGTATTCCTTATGGGGAAGTTTCCTTTTGTAACCTAGCGAGCCTCTGTGTATATAAAGAGGACTCGCAGGACTTAGAGCGGGTCAAGCTATCAAGCCCCAAACCCTAGCTCATACGGCGAGTACCAGATCGGATCGCCTCCATTGTAACACCTCGATTATCATATCAATACCAATCTAGGGTAGGCAGGAAGTAGGTCTTTTACCTCACATTGAGGGGGCCGAACCTGGGTAAATCTGTGTTGATCTTTGTTCCTGCGATCCCAAGCTCGGAGATGCTTGACTCGCGTAATCCCACACCTACGAAGTCATCTATGACACCTGACGTGACAAACCCACGACAGTTGGCGCCCACCGTGGGGCCTGCGGTCAAAAGCGTCACGTTCCGCGCAGGATCGAAATCAGGCTTCAAGGACATCGCCATCGGCCAAGTTGAAGACATCAATGGGGTCCCCTTCATCGACGACTCAGAGTGGGGACCCGAGGCAGATCGCATCGAGTTCGGATACATCGTTCCCATCGGATCAGTAAAAGTTTTCGTCGGATCCGTCAGTCGCAGATCTATGGACGCGACTCAAGGAAGCGAATCGGTGAAGGAGCTGCGGCCGGTCAGGGTCCGCGTGTTGGAGGAGCTACAACAAGCTACGGCAAGATTGCCCATCCCCGTCCCGTCAAGACCTGTTTGGGGATCTCTACCAAATCAGGAAGGAGACCTCAAGATTGAAGAGATTGAAGCTATCAGGACGGAACTCTGTGAAGAGGCACAAAGACTCGCGGCTGAGCGCGAAAAACTCCAAGAAGAAGGTCGACGACTCCGTCGCTGCCAGCCGAAGCACCAGGCGGTGCGAACCAAGACGACATCTGAGCGCAAGAAACTCCAAGAAGAAGAGTGGCGACTCCGTCGTTGGCAGCAAAAACATCAGATCAAGATGGACAAAGGAGAGATGAAATCACAGTTCCACGGCGACCCAGAGAGCAACGTGCACGCCGCGATAGGGATATTGTCAAAGATAGCACCGGTTGGAGACACACGAGCTGATAAGGAAGCTCGCTATGCGATCGACCTACTACAAACCGCTGCTTTACAACAAGCAAATATGTATGGAGTCACGCCCAATGAGCCGCAAAAGAGGTATCATGGGGAGGAGAAAGTGCAGCGTCGAAGAAGTGGTCAACCAGCTAGCAGGTTTGCAGGTATCATTGGAAAAAGAAAAGAAGATAGAAGGCGAGTCGCGGACGTCCGGAGCGACTCAGCCATCCCAGATTGAAACTGATTCAGATGAAGATTCAGCGCCAGTAAACTCCTATTCATTATTGAAAGGACCAGCATGTTTTGGAGAGGAAATACGGCTCACTCGTTTCCCCCCGAACTTCGACGAGTCGCAGCGAGTCACCACCTATCGCAGTGACCAAGACCCTGCCTTATGGATAGAAGATTACGAGGCAAGCATGACAGGGGCTGATGTGACTCAAGAAATACGTGCGAAATACTTCCACTTGGCAATACAGGGAGAAGCTAGGGATTGGCTGTTAAGGCTGCCATCAAAATCAATAAGCACATGGGAAGACTTGAAGGACAAGTTCATCGCAGATTCCAAACAGAAGATATGAAAAACCTTAGACAATGCATTCAAAAAGAGGACGAATCAAGCGGCGACTGGATCAAGAGAATCGCGGAGATCCTTGGCTCCGCCAAAAACTTAACAGTACAAGCTGCAATACAAGCTATGAGAAAGAACTGTAGATTTGAGCCGTGGTGCACAAATTAAGTCGCGCTGAGCACAAGATTGATAGTTTCGACCAGCTTTTGGCAAGCTGACAAGTACGCAAAGACAGATAAAGGGACAGGCGGCTTATCACAGAACCCAACAGGGAAATTACAAGTCGCGAGATGAACATCGCACACCAGATGGAGCAAGAGAGTGATAAGGCCTTACTCCCTAATAACTGCAAGGGGATCTTCGACGTGCCTTGCGACTTACATCGCAGGAGAGATGGCAGGCCAGCGGGTCACACAAAGGCGCAATGTCATTATTACCGGAGGTGGAAAGAAGGCGACACGCCAGACAGCTCGCAGCGATCGATGCAGCACAAGAAAATCTAGCTCTCGTCAAGGCCTGACGTTTTACCTAGAAGAAACATAGGACAGTTTCATACAGTGGAGTACAAACGACGGATGGAAGCCGGAAGAGCGGTCAGATTTCAACGCCAGAAAGGTATCGTCGCTGGACAGAGCAATCGGTTATTTGGAGTCGCGGCGATCACCCCCCAGAAGTAAGAGATCCAGGACAGCCAGCTCTGGTGGTCACGCCTGAAGTCGCGGGATACAAGTTAAGTAAGGTCCTAATGGACGGAGGAGGAAGAGTAAACATCCTATATCAAGACACGCTCCGAAGAATGAATATACCCGAGACAAGGCTGCGACCATCCAGGAAAGAAATTCAAGGCATAATCCCAGGAGCTGTTACGCGACCAATCGGAAAGATAACACTTGAAGTTAGCTTTGGAACAGAGCGGAACTTCCGCACAGAGCTCCTAGACTTTGAGGTTGTAGCAGTCAAAAGCTCATATCATGCAATCTTTGGAAGAGAAGCCTATGTCAAATTTACCGCTCGCCCCTGCTACGTCTACCTACAGTTAAAGATACCAGGACCAAACGGTGTTATTACAATATATGGAGACAGACAGAGAGCGTTAGAATGCGAGAACGCAGGCTCAGTACTCGCAGAAGAAGCTTGTATCGCCAACTCTTCACATGGGTATCAGTCGCAGATCGGTGATCGCAGCTCAAAACGAGTCGCGTTGGAGGTACCGCGGAAGCGGCCAACAGGATGCAGCCACCGGATGGTAAATACCCACCGAGAAGTCGCGCATCAGCAAGATAATGCCCCAGAGGTCGCCTTGATACAAAAAGAAGACAAGAAATGGCGCATGTGCATAGACCCAGCCTCGATCAACAACCCCAGCCAAAGGGGCTCAGTTATCGTGAGACCTTACAAAGCAAACTCAACTCAACATAAGTCGCAGCTCAGTGCGGCTGATCGCCAACACAGTTGCTTCTGCTTCAACATGAGACATACATCGGAGCTATCATGCTCGACCCGAGTCGCTTTTAGCGACTCAAAATTGAACCAATCAGGTGTTCAACCCACTCCGTTAGGAGTATTAATTCGCAACTAAGTGCGATGAGTATCAAGTATGCATGGCCTGCGGGGAATAGAAAACCCGCATTAAAGGGCCTGCATCATCATGTAACACCCTGTAAAACATCGAGTGATTATGAAATAAAGCCGGCACCCTTGACATTCAAGGGTTTGTCGTTTCGCCTCAACTATCATTGAGTCGCTGAGTCTTTTGAATTTCATATATCACTGACCCTTGAGGGCTCCTTACGAGCATCGCGAGTACCAATCGCACCTCAAATTTTGCCAAACTAGTGGCAATCCTTAAGCTAGAAGCGTCTTGCATTATGCGACCAAAGTACTGGGGTGTGGCGTCAATCGAGCTTGATTGCCTATCATGGCCGCTCTCGACCCTGAACACACATGTTCCTAGGAAATACTGAGCCGCGCGAGCGTCTACTTAATGGAATTATCAAGAAAAGAACCTGCTTATAGGTCACAAAAATACTGTTTATAATACATGAATATCTTACAGACTAACGGGCATGTCCCACATTATTTATTTTTCCTCTTCCGAGCAACAGGAGTGGGAATTGGCGCGGCTTGTCTCGCAGTTGCAGTCGCAGGTGTCCTAATAATCAGGGCGCCGCCAGACGAGGCAGAAGGGCCACCAGATACTGTTGCTGGAGTGGCAGCCCGAGATGACTCAGCTCCTGAGGACTTTTCCTTTGACACCTTGCTCCCATCAAGATTGAATTTATCGAGATAAGTGCCCAAGTCTAAGTTATCAACAAATTTTGTGGCATACCCGCGCATCCCTTTCCAGATATCGAAGTACTCGCTTATTGGCAGTTCAGTATCATCTGCGCTCATCGCCAGGCCGTGGCGAGCAACCTTGCCAACATCTATCTCTGGATAATATGCTCGAAGCAATGTCAAGACATGCGCGGCTCCGGCGCGAGCAGAGGATCGTTTCCAATCAGAGACATAATGTGGAGCCTTGAGCAGTTTATTTATCCAATACTCGCAAGATGTTGGGCCATCAGTCGCAGGAGTGATTACCGTCATAACTTCCTTGGTAACCTTTAAGAAGCGCTGGCTGAGGTCAGACAGATATACCAGTTGATCCTTCAAATTGGAGCGGGACACTGGGGCCTCAGGTCCTATGTCAAAGAAAGAAAAGGCAAGAAACAAGTCAGAGACTAACGTTGGTTACCCAAAATATGTATGATTAAAGGAATAAAGACCAACCAGCAAGCTGCAGGACGGCTGATTTGACCATGGAGCCAAAACCCTCAAAGGCTTTGAGCAGCGAGTTATATTTTTCATCTCGCGCGGCGAGTTCCTTTGCGTGGTCTCCCTTCAGGCGATCAATCAATTCAGATTTAAGAGTCAGCCCTTCTCGCAAAGATCTAATGACCTCGTCTTTCTCCATGAGTCGCTGCTGCATATCAGCTTCAAGTTCTTTAAATTGCTCTTCGCAGGAGTCGAGTTGACCTTTGAGAGATTTTATTTCCTGATCTTGGTCCCTAATGACCTCATTATGCTGCTCCAGGCGAGACTGCATCATTTCAGGATGGTCTATGGAAATGCCTTTACCCTTTATTGAGCCAGAAGCATCAAGCAAGGACAGTTCACGCTGAAAACAAACAGAGCAAAACGCATAGGTAAATTATCCAGGAATTTGGGGGCTCGAGATTTGAAGCAGGAAAAGAATCAACACCCCGTGCGATGACACAAGGTTTTGATCCTTGGGGGCTACGGTATATGTACCTGGCGACTTGAAGAAAATTGCTCAACTAAGCCGCGCAGCAGAGCAGCATGCTTGTCTCCAGCAGAAATTATGGCATCTGCGATTGACTTAGAACTATTTCCTGGAGCTGGAATTCTATTTTCAGTAGATACCCTACCAGCAGCAGGAGTTGTGGATGGAGCTGCGACTGGAGTCGCGGCAGGAGCCGCGTCTGCAATACCTTCCTCCAGGGAGGGCCTTGGTTGAGTCGCACCATTACTGTTTCCCACGTTTTCATCAGCAGCATCATCCTCGCTCATAGCTTGCTGAGAAGAAGTGGGATGGGAATTAGACTTGGTAGCCTCTTCAGACATAGCCCTGCAAAACATTGATGGGTTAATAAGCTGACCTAGCAGAGCCGCAACATTGAAAAGAAGGCGAACCATACCCAGAGGCGACACGGATACTCTTCATCAGGCAACCAGAGGAAGGAGAAGATAAACCTTGCAAATCTGAACCTACAGAGTATGAAAAGAAGTAGTGATCAGCAATTCCTTGCCAGAAAACGTAAACACAAAAAGAAAAGGAGAAGAGTCGCAAACAATTACCCGAGCTTATTGAGAAGCAATCCTTTGCAACAGCCTCGGAAGAAAAAGTAGCCTTGTTGGGATCAGCGAGTTTTAAAGATTTGGCAGCTCTTGTTTCTGCTAGTAACGCCAAGGCTTTGCGACGTTTCTCAGGCTGCGCGGGGTCTTCTGAGCTCTGGCATAAAATACGTTTCGAGGACCTGCGAGGCACCTCAGGAAGTTCCAGGAAAGGTGTATTTGGAGTCGAGGACAAAGAGCGTCGGCCATTTGTTGTTCCTCTTCAGAAGCACTACCCTCGTGCATAACTGTATCTTCGCCAAAGGCTGCGGCTTGTTTGACGACTCAGCCGCGGTTCCTTGGTTCAAGTCGACGTCCTCTGAGGAAGAACCCAGAAATAGGGATCGATCTGAAAAGGAGCTCAGGTCAGAAATAATTAATTTTGGAGAAGGAATTTTCGAGGAAACAGTGACAAGTAAACATTACCACAAAAGGCTTGTGCTCAGCCCAGAAGGGAGCAAGTCCGACGTTGTCATACGAGTCAATATCCTCGTCCGTCACTCGGCGAATGAAATTTATCCACTCCCCTTTGTCCCAATCTTCAGGGCAAGTGCGATCGACGTCATTTGCATGACAAGTGAAATCCATCATAAGCCGCGAGCGGCGACTCACAGGCTGAACTCGCCACTTAGTCCAGCAAGATATGAGATCTAATCCAGTGAGACCATGGAGTGTCAGCGCTCTCACCTTGTCTAGAAGGGATTCGACAAAGGGTAACGAAGAAGGATCAGGTTTGGAAGACAAGCATCGGTAGCCTCGAAGGGAAGAGGAGACCAAAGAGGGAGAGGAATTTCACCCTCAGGAGAAGTGTTTTTACAATAGAAGAATGTCCTTTGCCACTCCTTGATTTTCTTGGCAAGAGTTAGTTTTGGGAAGATACTACCCCTACGGCGTTGGAAGGAAATGGCGCCGCATTGGAGAAAAGGACCATCTGTGGTTTCCCTTTGACTATTGCAATTGAAAAGAGCAAGCCAGAAATCTATTGAAGGCGGGATACCCAGATAATCTTCGCAGAGGACGTGGAAGTTGCTCACTTGCAACATCGAATTAGGGCCAATATCATGGAAGCGGAGACCTAACCGCTGCATCAAGGAGCGGAAGAAGAGAGAGCCCGGGGGCTTGAACCCGCGCTCAACATGCTCCGCAAAAATCACTATTCTCCTGGTTGAGGATTGGGGATTACCTCCTCACCAGCCGCCCGCCATTCGCATTGATCTTTTGGCGGAAGAAGGCCCCGTGCAGATAGGGATTCCAGGAAATCTTCGTCGACCCACGAGCCTTCCCAGTTGCACTTGCGGCGAGACATTTTTCTCAGATCGATGGAGATATCCACCGAAGGATTGTGAGTACGAGAAGCGAGATTGGAGGCGGCGGAAAGGAGTAGCGGATGCGTAATACAGGACTTGATGCAGAACGCTGGGGAAAACGATGAGCCAAGATAAATAACCCAGACGCGGAAGACGTTTAGATCTGAAAATCAACCGTCAAGACAGGATAAGTCGCGTTCTTGAGCCGCCAAGAAGAGTTATAAGCCGCAGATTGGAAATAAGAAAATTGGAGTTCAGCTGGGATAATTCACGTGCGCGGCTCAGGGGTTTGTTAAGACGAAGGAGCCTTCACTCGAAATCCAAGCTAAACTTGGGGGCTAATGTCGGGGGAATACTTTCTGGATTAACCCGCGGCCCAGTGCGACTTAACTTACTCGCACGGACGAAGGCCCACTTGGGAGCAAGCCCAATATTGAACCGCCATAAGGGAAAGATCTAGAAGACATATCCCGGAGGACGTGAAGACCAAGTAGTCTCCGAGTAGGCCTCTGTGGATGTATTCCTTATGGGGAAGTTTCCTTTTGTAACCTAGCGAGCCTCTGTGTATATAAAGAGGACTCGCAGGACTTAGAGCGGGTCAAGCTATCAAGCCCCAAACCCTAGCTCATACGGCGAGTACCAGATCGGATCGCCTCCATTGTAACACCTCGATTATCATATCAATACCAATCTAGGGTAGGCAGGAAGTAGGTCTTTTACCTCACATTGAGGGGGCCGAACCTGGGTAAATCTGTGTTGATCTTTGTTCCTGCGATCCCAAGCTCGGAGATGCTTGACTCGCGTAATCCCACACCTACGAAGTCATCTATGACACCTGACGTGACAAACCCACGACAAGGCGTCCTTGGAGATCTCCACTCCTGGCTCCAAATGGCAAACCGATGGGGTTACTCCTGAAGTTCAGATTACTATCGGTTACTATTCTTTCCCTTTCGCTTTGGTAGCTCTGAGGTCAAGTGGCATTGATGTCATACTGGGCATGAATTGGCTAGCCAAATACCAGGCTAATCTCGACTGTGCTACCAAGACCGTCACCGTGACCAATTCCTCTGGTGACAGTGTGAAGTATTGGTCTGCACTATCAAGACCTCCATCTTCAGTCATACCCAACTCACCTGAGATTCTCCTTTGCTTTATGGAAGGCGAATCCCCTCCTGAAATCCAGGACATACACGTGGTGTGTGACTTCCCGGATGTGTTCCCGGAAGAATTGCCTGGCATGCCTCCTGACCGGAGTGTGGAGTTTGTCATAGAGCTACTTCCCGTACAGCTCCGATTTCCAAGAAGCCCTACAGTATGCCGGTGGAAGAGTTGGCTCTGTTGAAAGAGCAAATTGATCAGCTGTTAGTTAAGGATTTCATCCAGCCTAGCAGTTCGCCATGGGGTTGTCCGGTACTCTTTGTCAAGAAGAGGGATTCTACCGTGCCTCGTCTAGTCTCTGACTATCGACCATTGAACGCGGTGACAATCAAGAACAAGTATCCTATTCCTCGCATTAATGATCTGTTGGATCAGTTAGCTGGTGCAACGGTATTCTCCAAGATGAATCTGAGGTCAGGATACCATCAGATCAAGATCAGAAAGGAGGATATTCCAAAGACGGCATTTGTTACTCGTTATGGCTCATATGAGTATACCGTCATGTCCTTTGGTCTCACTAATGCCCCGGCTACTTTCATGAGGCTTATGAACTCCATCTTCATGGACTATCTGGACAAGTTTGTCGTCATTTACATCGATGACATCCTCATCTATTCCAAAACCAATGAAGAGCATGAGGAACATCTTCGTTTGGTTCTGACACGACTTCGAGAACACCGCCTCTATGCCAAGTTCTCCAAGTGTGAGTTTTGGTTGGATAATCTTGTCTTCCTTGGTCATGTGATATCCGCTAATGGTGTGGCTGTCATTCCTGACAAGATTCAGTCCATTTTGGATTGGAAAACTCCAATGTCAGTCAAGGACATCCGTAGCTTTCTCGGATTGGCGGGTTACTACCGCCGGTTCATCGAAGGTTTTTCCAAGATAGCCAAGGCCCTGACTGACCTTCTCAAGAAGGATAAAAAGTTTGTATGGTCGGCCGAAGCTGAAGAGAGCTTCAAAACACTGAAAGCCAAACTCACGTCCGCTCCTGTGCTTGTCCTCCCGGACACAAGCAAGGATTTCGCCGTCTTCTGTGACGCCTCTCTTCAAGGCTTGGGTTGTGTATTAATGCAAGATGGCCATGTGGTAGCATATGCTTCCCGCCAATTGAAGCCGCATGAGCACAATTATCCTACTCATGATCTAGAGCTTGCCGCTGTGGTTTATGCTTTGAAGCAATGGAGACCATACCTGTTTGGTAACCGCTGCGAGATCTTCTCGGATCACAAGAGTCTGAAGTACCTTTTCACCCAGCCGGATTTAAATCTCAGGCAAAGGCGTTGGTTGGAGTTAATCAAGGACTATGATGTGAGTTTGAACTATCAACCCGGCAAAGCAAACGTCGTGGCTGACGCGCAGAGTCGGAAGTCCTATTGCAACAACCTGATGGTTGAGGAGGCTCAACCTGCTCTTCATGAAGAGTTCGCTCGTTTGAACCTGGAAATTGTTCCCTCCGGCTACCTTGCAAATCTGGAGATCAAATCTACTCTCGTAGATCAGATTAAGGATGCTCAAAAGCGTGACAAGGGTATTCTAAAAATCAAGGAGAACATTGCTAGCGGGAAGGCCAAATGCTTTTCTGTCAATGAATCTGGAGTTGTTTATTTTGGTGACCGCTTGGTAGTGCCAAAGAAACGAAAATTGAGGGAGTTGATCCTCCAAGAACTCATGAATCTCCCTCTCTATTCATCCCGGTAGTACCAAAATGTACCAAGACCTTCGGCCACAATTCTGGTGGACCGGATGAAACGGGAAATTGCTAGGTATGTTGCTGAATGCGACACCTGTCGACGGGTAAAGGCTGAACATCAAAGGCCTGCCGGCACTCTTCACCCTATTGCTATCCCCGAGTGGAAATGGGATGAAATTGGTATGGATTTCATTACTGGTCTGCCGAAGTCTCCAAAGGGACATGATGATATTTGGGTCATCATTGATCGACTATCAAAAGTGGCTCACTTCCTCCCCGTTCGTGTGGACATTACAGCTGCCAAGTTGGCAGACCTGTATACCTCTCGTATCGTCGTCCTTCACGGCATTCCCAAGAAGACAATTTCTGATCGTGGACGCCTATTCACCTCCAAGTTCTGGACTAGTTTCCAAAATGCTATGGGAACTCGTCTCAACTTTAGCACCGCTTTCCATCCCCAAACTAATGGTCAAACCGAGAGGGTGAACCAAGTTTTGGAAGACATGCTTAGGGCATGTGTAATCTCTTTTGGCAAGGACTGGGAAAAGTATCTCCCTTTCGCGGAGTTCTCCTACAACAACAGCTATCAAGCTAGTCTGGGCATGGCTCCATTTGAGGTTCTCTATGGAAGAAAATGCCGCACTCCTCTAAATTGGTCTGAAACCGGAGAGAGGGCACTCTTTGGTCCGGATATTATCAATGAAGCTGAGGAGAAGGTCAGAATCATAAGAGAGAATCTAAAGATTGCTCAGTCTAGGCAGAAGAGCTACTATGACAAGCATCATCAGGAGGTTCACTATGAAATTGGTGATAAAGCCTACCTCCGCATCTCTCCCCTTCGTGGCGTTCGCCGCTTCGGTATCAAAGGGAAATTGGCCCCTCGCTATGTTGGCCCGTTCACCGTGTTGGCCAAGCGAGGAGATCTTTCTTACAAGTTGGAGTTACCGGTCATTTTCCCAAATGTACATGATGTGTTCCATGTCTCCCAACTCCGTCGGTGCTTCAAGGATCCTATCCATGGGGTCAATCATGAGGAACTAGATCTCCAGGAAGACCTCACTTATCGCGAGCATCCTATCCGTGTCCTGGATGAAGCCGAAAGAAAGACTCGTAACAAGACCACCAAGTTTCTCAAAATTCAATGGTCTCACCATTCCGAGGAAGAAGCTACTTGGGAACGAGAGTCTAGTCTTCGTGAAGAGTATCCCGACTTCTTCTCGCAATCTTGAATCTCGGGACGAGATTCCTGTAAGGAGGGTAGATTTGTAACAGCCCAAACTTGTGAACCTAAATTTGTGAACCAAATTTCACTTTTGAGTTCCATATGCATCATGGCATCCATGCATCCTCATGCTTCACCTAAGTTGATACAACAGTTGTATGGAGATGATATTGAATGGCTAAACAAAAGTTTACAAATGCTAATTCATATTTGTCAAGGAAGTTCCAAGAGCTCAAAATCAATATTTTGACTTGCTTCAAAACTCTAAAAGAATATTACTTTGGATTTTAACAAGATTGCTATAAACGAACCCTATGAACAAAGTGGTACCAAACTATTTTATTTTGACGCACCAATTTTTGAGTAGCTTCTATTCAATATGGGGAGGCTCCCCAAATTTTCCCAAATTTTTATAAAATGTTTTGTTGCCCTAATAAAATTCAGGAACTGCTGCTGTAATTAGAAAATAACTGCGGAGGACCTATCCGTGATAGCAGTAAATGTCCAGGGGGCTTTTTGCGAAAACATCATCTCCTTCGTCGCTGTAGCGACCGCGCGCGCGCTCCCGCCGGACCTGCTCGACCCCGTGGTCGCCGTGCACGCCGCCGGGGCCCCCACTGCCTCTACCTGCACGAGGAGCACGCACACGAGGCCTGCTCCCCCAACCCTCACTCGCTCCCCGCTCCCGTGCCTCCCCTTCTTCTTCCCCCCGAGCTCCCGGAGCCGCGCCATGGCCGCCGCCTAGCGTCGAGGCTATGGTCCACGCCGAGCACCGCCGTGTGGGGCAAAAGCTCCGCCTTGGAGTCCTCCCTCGCCTAGCCGAACGAATCGAGCCCGAAGGCCGTAAATCGCCGCCGCCGTCCGCTTTCTGCCGACCACCGCCGCGGGCACCGCGGACGATTCCCGCCGCCGTGGTCCGTCTTCGACCCCGCCGTTGCTACCCACAAGTTCCTGGTGAGCTCCCGCGCATCCCCGTGCCCTCCTTCTCGTCGCTCGCGACCCGTAGCTCGAGTTCCCGTGTGAGCCCGACGAAGCTCGCCGTCGCGCACGTTTTCTCTCCGCTCGGAATGAACTCGGAACACATCCGGAATTCCGGTCGATTGGAAATTTCCGGCTATCTAACAACTTGATTCGGACAGGAATCCAGTACCGAAGTGCGATTTCCGGAATGAGCTCGGAATCGATCGGATTATTCCGAGTTCTTCGGAATTCCGAGAGAATTCCGACATGTCCAGTGCCTTTTCTTTTCTCTTCTGTTAACTTTTTCTTTCTTTCTAATTTGGTTTAAATACTTATCCTATGTTGGATTAAATGTTAAACAGGGATTAATTCAAAGAGAGTTTGTAAAGTAATAACTTGTTACCGGTGATTCCGAAAAATGCGTGTATTATATCAAAATGTCCGGAAAAATGTGATTTAATCATTAAAATAAATATCATGCTCATGTCATTTTGTCCATAATTTAATCTCAGGGTTTCAACTACCTTGTTCAACAAGTAAATATGCCGCTTTATTTAAATCCACGGAATATCCGAGATGTGCCCCTTACGCGTCCGGACTCCGTTTAATTTGAATAGTTGAATCATCCTCCTCCCGGGGACTTAAAATGTCATGTCATCATGTGTTTGCGCATTGCATTTGATAAAGCATGAGTGGTGATTGATTGTTTCTCCGTTGTCATGCTTCGATAGATCAAGCAACCGGGGTCACCCCACAATACCCCGAAGAGCCGTACTACCAGCACGTTGAGCAAGGCAAGCGTAATCCCCCCCTCTGAGCATGTCTTATCCTATATTTCCGCAAATATTTTCTCCACTATAATATTGCATGCGGTTCCAAATATCAATTTTATTGGATTAGAGTATCCTATAGTTGCATTAAGATTCCGATGCCAATGCCTGTTTTCCCTCCTATTATCCATAGGATTGAATTGTTGGCCGAGATACTTACTATGCTATGTGATGCTTAGCCATGCTTAGTTAATTGCATAGCTATACGATGGATGGTTCATGTTGGAAACAGGTGATGAGATGAGAATGATGGGAGAAATTGTGGTGACGGATAATCAAATGCTTAAAGGTGGGGATGAGAGGCCACTGTGGTTGTGGTGCTTTGTCTCGTTCTCGCCGCCTAGGTGCGAGTTCTATACCTCTTGAACCAAGACTGAGCGTGCAACCATGCGTGAGGCCTATGCAATTGCAGGAACCCTCATAGACTAAATAACTCGGGCGGGACTAGCCAGGGTCCTCTAGTTCGGGCTTCCATTTGCGCGTGCGTGAGGATGGTGGAATGAACTGAGATGAGGATGGTGGTGTTTAGGAAAATGAGTGGCCACGGGGCAGCGTGTTGGATCGCTGCTCCGTCCTCACTGATGATCCTGGGTTAGTCCTTAACGAGGGAGAAGTCGACACCGCTCCCACCCAGCCGGCTTTCCAAGGAAGAGAGCTAATGATCAGGTAATGGGCCGGACGGTACGCGTGGTAAACATTGTACACCCCTGCAGGGTAAATCTTTTTGAAAAGCCGTGTCCGCGGTTATGGACGAACTTGGGAAGTGAAGGTAAGATCATAGAATAACTTGAACGGAATGATTAAAAACTGGGTACTAGAGGTACCACTCACAGATGCAAGGTGAGCTTCCTCGAGGGTGATTCGGGGAGGTGCCTTTGATGAACAGGCACAGTGGTTGATGATGGTGGATGTTGAGAAAGGTGATCAAGAAAAGAGTCACTTCTTACCCCTATTTGAAAATATTCTGATTAGTCGATGCCTTTGAGTTTTGTTTCATAAATAAAACCAGCTTTATGCAAAACAGCCATATAACTTTGAAAGCCTCATCGAGCTAAAGCTCTATATATAATCTTGCGAGTTCGTCGAACTCAACGTCGTTTGTTTTGTTTCAGAGGAGGACTCCACCGACCTCGAAGGTTGGTTCTTTGTGGACGTCGACGAGTAGTCTGGGGTTCCCAGGTGGCAGCTTGGGACATCCCGGAACAGCTGGCGCTGTGATGTTTATCTGTAGGCCTCTTAGGCCATATTTTGGATCTTGTTGTTTAGAACAACCTATTTCGCTTCCGCCTATTGCAATGTTGGGTCTGTGACCTCTGGTTGTAATTTGCTATCTTTCTCTATTATAAGAGTTGAACTATAATGATTTGTGTCGTAGAGTCTGTGATGTGCCAGTTGGTCCACAAGTCTTGATCTCTCTATTATACATTGAGGGTTGTGCCTGTGTTAAGGCATCAATCGGGGTGTTGCGTTGCCGATGATCCATTCCGAGCAACGCCTGCCAGAGTTTTGGCCGGGATTGTAAACCCGTAAACCTCCGGTTGAATCGCTAACCGTGACACACAGCATCACTGTATAACAGTCGGGTCGGGCGCCACAACATGACGGTATACTCATATGAGCCATAACGAGTAACAAATGCCGTCTTTGTAATATCCTCCTTTCTGATCTTGATCTGATGGTATCCTGACCTCAGATCCATCTTGGAGAATACTGTTGCACCAGCTAAACTGATCCAACAGATCATTGATACGAGGAATAGGATACTTGTTCTTGATTGTCACCGCATTCAACGGTCTATAGTCAGAGACTAGTCGAGGCACGTAGAATCTCTCTTCTTGACAGAGAGTACCGGACAACCCCAAGGTGAACTGCTAGGCTGAATGAAATCCTTCGCTAACAGTTGATCATTGCTCTTTCAACAGAGCCAACTCTTCCACCGGCATACGGTAGGCTTCTTGGAAATCGAGCTGTACCGGGAAGTAGATCTATGACAAACTCCACACTTCGATCAGGAGCATGCCAGGCAATTCTTCCGGGAACACATCCGGGAAGTCACACACCACGTGTATGTCCTGGATTTCAGGAGGGGATTCACCTTTCATAAAGCAAAGGAGAATCTCAGTGAGTTGGGTATGATTGAACATGGAGGTCTTGACAGTGCAGACCAATACTTAACACTGTCGCCGGAAGAATTGGTCACGGTGACGGTCTTGGCAGCACAATCGAGATTAGCCCGTATTTGGCTAGCCAGTTCATGCCCAGTATGACATCAATGCCACTTGACCTCGGAGCTACCAAAGCGAAAGGAAAAGAGTAGTAACCGATAGTAATCTAGACTTCAGGAGTAACCCCATCGGTTTGCCATTTGGAGCCAGGAGTGGCGATCACCAAGGGACGGCTCATTTTCTCGAACGGTATGTTGTGGTCTTTTGCAAAAGCTATGGATATGAATGAATGCGATGCTCCAGAATCAAACAAAACTGTAGCACGATTGTTGTTGATTCGTACTCACCCATAAGGACGCCGGGTCCTCTTCAGCTTGCTCAGCAGAGACGTGGTTCAGGCGACCACGCACAATAGGTCCAGCCTTGCCACTGGAGTGGCAGGGGCTCGTGCAGGAGTTCCTGTGATAGGTGCCTTCTGGGCACTCCCTGGAGAGTGGCCAGCCTGGCCACAGGTGTAGCAGGTGAGTCCAGGTGGAGCAGGAAGCATAGACGATACCCACTCCCGCCTACCCCAAGTGTCGAAGTATGGGGCGCGAAGGTGGTGGCAAGAATGCAGCACGTGGTACGGCGCTGTAGGGGACAAACACCCTACGTTTCTTGCTCTCAGAACCCGAGGAACTCTGGTGGTCCCCGTGGGCTGGCCTCTTGGAAGCCTCAAGTTCCTTTCTTCCCTGCTCAAGAGTAAGAGCCTGGTTGAACAGCTCCTGGTAGGTCTGGAACTTGAAGGGCAGCAACTCATAGCGGAGCTGCGGCGTAAGACCCTTGCGGAACAGCTCTTGCTTGTCAGCATCATTTGTCACGTCCCTTGGGGCATAACGGGAGAGATTGGTTGAATTCACGACCATAAGTGCGGAGGTCCATACGTCCCTGTTTGCAGATCCAGGAACTCCCTCCTCTTCAAATCCATGATCGGCTGGGGAATGTACTCCGCACGGAAGGCAGTGCGGAAATCCGCCCAAGTGAAGACATGGTTGGCCGGAACAAAGCCACATGGCTCTCCCACCAACAGCCAGCTGCACCAACCAAGAGGTAGGTGGCAAAGTTGACTTGTTCAGCCACTGGGACATGCAGCGCGGAGAACTTGCGCTCCAATGTGCGAAGCCAATCACAGCTTCCAGTGGCTCCTTAGCATCAGCAAAAGTGGGTGGCTGCGAGCGCAGGAACTCAGTGAGATGTTGCAGCTATTCCTCTGTGCATTCTGCTGCACCAACTGCTCAAGCAAACGCTCATTGCGCCCGCGGTTCTCCTCAATGGCCATCAAGACCTGAGCCATCGAGGGTGGTGGCGGCAGATCATCCTCATCATTGTTGTGGTGAACCGCGGCCTCCGCGGCCTCCTCGAGCCATTCTGGAGATTTGACAATGACACAGTTAGTATCTTTCTCCGAATGGTCGAACAATAGCATTAGCGTCTACTCCAGTACACAGACTAGGGACGATAATACTTTGTGAAACAACTAACAAGGAATCAACAAGATAGAACTTGGGTCAAAGATCAGCATCATGTGCTACTAGCGAGAGATGCAATGGTTAAGAAACCATATGATTCAACACACGCTATTGGCACAATCCGGGACCTTATGTTCAAGTCCTTGGGTTAAAACCCACAAAATTGAGGCTAACCACTTGTTCCTTCGTTGGGTAACAGGGTTCAAACATCTGAGTTGATTTTAGTTTGCAACGCAGCGGGAGCAACCGTACACATAACACTAAAGGTAGAACCCAACCCCGTTTCTAATCATTTTGAAATAACAGATGAGAAGTAAAACCTTTAACTCAAATCGAGTAAGATTGCTCCGAGATTAGAGTGTAACCAGATAAGGAGTAAAAAGAATCCTAAGATGGTTTTCACAACTCATTTTTAGGTTCAAATATTTTCACAAACACAAGACTCAACATCGACCAGTAGAAGGGTTTCCTACAGGCAGTACTGCTCTGATACCAACTTGTGGCGCACCGACCCGACTGTTATACAGTGATGTTGTGTGTCACCGGTTAAGCGATACAACCGGAGGTTACGGTTTACCAATCCCCGGCCAAAACCTTTGGCAGCGTTGCTCGGAATGGATCATCGGCAACGCAACACCCCGATTGATGCCTTAACACAGGCACAACCCTCAATGTATAATAGAGAGATCAAGACTTGTGGAACAACTGGCACATCACAGACTCTACGACACAAAGCATTTGACGAGGTGTACCCTCATCAAATCCCATGGTTAAGGACCTAGGGTTGAGATTATGGGGAGAGAACGTGGTAGTACTGGTAGTTTCGTCGGCTGACAAGCAGAGGTAAAGATTACCCAGGTTCAGGCCCCTCGGGTGGAGGTAAAGACCCTACTTCCTCTTGTCTGGTATTGATTGTGGATTATGCGATTACAGGGGAGCTCCGGCGAGTTGAAGATCTCGCAAGAGCTTTGGTGGTTCGTGTATGGCTTGGTCCCAGATCGGTACCCCTCCCAACCTTTAAATTGGCTGGGTCTCGGAGTTTGTAACTGACCTAGTTTACACGTAAGGAAAGCCTAAACCGACTATGCCTATGTCTAGGCTTGGAGGGTACTCCATCTTCTTGGGCCTCTTGTCTTGGGCTTCGAGTAGGCTCTTCGATATTGGGCCTTAGTCGTCACGTGCACCAGGTACCCTCATGATAGGGTACCCGATATGTATACCCATGTCAGTAGCCCCCGAGTACTTGTCTGACTCGAAGAATCGGGCATGGACTCTTTCGTAAGTGCACGCCATATGCTTTGGATTCTGTATATATAATTTGGAATTCATGTATGAATAGCACACGTTTGGCTATGTCGAGTATCTCATCGACTGTGTTTTATGATGATCAAGGGATAATAGCTTAGCAGACCCAGTACACTCGACGGATCGGGACTGGTTAACTACACATTCGGGTAAAACCTTACTAGCTTTCAATCAAACTCGAGTCTCCGGACTCGAATCTGGAACAAACTGGTCAGATTCGACTAGGCTGCTGAGGTCTTACTGAGTCGATCTGCCGTATAACTTTGAATTTTACCCAACGCGTCCGTCGGGATTTTCATCATGTCTGCTGACACGGAAAGTATAAGGATTAACGTTGCTGGAACGGTCCTTAGCCCAGCTCGAAAGTTCGGCGGGTCTTACCTTTGCACTATGCGTGCAGCATCCGAGGTATTTGCGGCGGACGCAACTCGGAAATGTTTCGAGTATGATTTCTGAACTTTGTTGACGAGTCATGCCCTTTGTCGACTGATATTTGCTGTTATGCTATCGGTGCGCGACAGCGCTCCCGATGGGAGTAGCCCCCGAGATTGTGCTTTATTGCTTTGCAATGGAGGATAATCTCAAAACTCTTCTTACTCTGCATATGTCAATCGAAGAAATTTGTGCCATAATTCTATCGGGTGCACGACAGTGCTCCCGATGGGAGTAGCCCCCGAGATTATGCTGTATTACTTGTAAATGGAGGATAATCTCAATCATTGTCCCAAGCATCTTCAGTCGAAGAATTTTTTGAGCACGCTCCCGATGGGAGTAATATGACTTAGTCGAAGGAACGGTCGAGTGACCAATTTTGCCTTGAGAAAGTTTTGTTACACCCGAACTAATCAGGGCAATCGAATGACCAATATGCGTTGAGCATACTCGAACGTATTTTCTGAACAGATGCTCCAATGACGTCAGGATGACGTTTTATTGCGACTGCGATTTCTGACACGCGTGGTGTGCATTATGCTGCGATTGATGGGACATGACACGTAGGTGGGCCCATTTGTGCAGAGCTGACCAAAGACGGTGCCGTTTGGACTTTGATTTGACCACACGGGCCCACTTTTTCCAGAGGCGTGATGATGGCTCCTCTTTTTGCGTGCGTAGGGGCGGAGAGGCCGGCGACGGTTGCCCTCCGCGTTCGCCACGTGTACGGTGAGATCGCATGCGGAGCGCACGATTGTAATATGAATGGCTGTGATTGCGTTTGACTTGCGGTAAATAGGGGCACGGCGCTGGCGTCTGTTTTTACTTGACATTTGCTCCCTGCGCCGCCCCGTTTCCTCATCTTCCTCCTTGCGCTGCGCCTCCATTGTTTGTTTGCCCAAGCTCTTTGTTGATTTGTGAAGAAGCTGCTGGCGCGCCGACCTCTGCAGACAGGGCAAACGACGATCTGCCACTCGATCGTGCTGTGAGCGACCTTGGGGTCGTGTGCACCCACGCGAAGGATGCACTCGCCAAGTCAGCGAGTACACTCGGCACAGTGTACAAGGCCGTGCTCCCGAGTGGCGAAGTACCGACGACGGCGGATGGATTTGCCGATGTTTTTGGCCCGGGGACTTCCACCATGGCGAACTTCTCTCGCGCCCTTTCGGTACGCGGCTCGGAGTCCACCCTCAAGCTCCTTTTAGGCCACGGATTAGAGGGTGACTACGAGAGAGCGCTTTCTGATTTCCCGCGGAGGCCAGACGGGAGACTTGTGCCTTTGAAAGGAGTCAGCGCGCCAGCTGCACGACTGGCCGAAATATTTATGACCACCATGGAGCGCCGGGCAAAAGAGGTCGCCACTCGCTTGCTTAGGGGCAAGCCAGAGTCGACTTCCTAGTTCTAGGGCAACTGCATCCCTTCTTTTTTATGCCATGTAATAATATCTGTGAACTGCGAGTGTGCATGTGATTTTGCTACTCTTTATGTCAGTGGTCTTCTGTTAATGTGTCTGCGCTCGAAGAGCTGTATGCTGTTGCTTGTCTGAGTTTTGTGACTTGTTTCTCATGAAACTTTTATGATACTTGGAACAGAAACGGCCAGCCGCCACTCATCCAGTTCGTCGCGGCATCATACCCCTTCTCGATCTCGAGCTCAGGCGTCAAATGATGCCGCGGTAATACGTTATATGAAGGCTCGACTTGCGAAACAGGAGCAGGAACTGGCGAGTGCCCGAAGCGAGCTGGAAAGGATGAGGGCAAGGCCTGCTTTACCCACCCAACGGGAGGAGTATGTGCTTGGCGAGATGGAGATCGTGAACAGACAGCTCGAGTGTAAGCATGACTGCCTTGATCTTATGAGTTCACAGCCTGTTCTTTTTTGTTCACCCAACTTGTGTTGTTGCAGGTTTTGTTCAAGATTTCCAGGCGGAGCAGGCTCGCGTGGATGAGCAGTTGAACATGGCAACTGACGAACCCACGACTGGCCGCCAGCACTTTCGATTGGACAAGCACCGAGCACGCATACTTGCGACTCTGCAAGATCGGGTGTGGCGGAGCACTATGCTTCTTGAATTGTGCAGGTCGGCCTTCAGTCGAATCAACCAGATGGTTTTTCCACTGGGCCACAACCTCAAGGAATCCACGCGTTGCTCGATCTCTTCCGGTCAACAGGTTCCATTCGAGGCTTCATCACCCAGAAGCTTGTGGACGGTGCCAACGCAACCATGGCGTATCTCCGAAGTCAACGTCCAAATTTGCAGCTACGTCCACCCGTGCCTGGATCGTCTTTGTCCCAGTCGAATCTTGACGAAACATTCGATCATGCGAGGACATTGGTTGATTGCTATCAAGCGCAACTTATGGGCCCTGTTCTTCCAGCAAAGGATGAACCAGAAGATTAGGGTATTTATGTATAGGGAACAGCCCCCGAGTGTAAATTTGCCACTTAGTACATATTTGTTCACTTGTATGTATGCAGCCCCCGAGTGTATCGAGTGGGGTTTATGAAAAACAGTTTACATAGATCATGAATTACATAGCCCCCGAGTGCTCGAGTGAGGTTATGAATTTTATGAGAGTTGAAGCTTCAACTTATGCCTGCAGGCTCAGCCCCCGAGTGATTGATTGGGGTTGAGCAACTTTTTCCTTTGTTTGTTGTTATGATCCAGCCCCCGAGTATTCGAGTGTGGCTGGATTATTGTGTTTGAAGAGCAAAAGCTTTTATGTTTTGAGATAGCTCAGCCCCCGAGCATACGGGTGAGGCTAAGTTTTGTGCTGATAAGCTATGCGAGTAGTAAGCAGGAAAAGTATGAGGAATTTATTGACTATATTCCATTTATGAATGTTAGGCTGCAGGCCGCCTCATTAAAAACCTTCCAGTCCCCTTAGGTACCCTGGTAAGGAAAAGAGCGCGTCTGAAACCTGCAGCCATCCGACATATGAGCCTATTACATTATGCGACTGAGCAATCTAAGCATAGAAACGGCGCAGCTGCGCAACGTTCCAAGGATTGTGGAGAGTTCGCCGGTCTTCGCATGCTTCAGTCTGTATGCTCCACCACCTATGACCTCGGTGATGATGAAGGGTCCTTCCCATGGAGAAGCAAGTTTATGCACCTTCTTTGCTTCAGTCGAAGTACCAAGTCACCCACCTCGAAGGACCTGGTACGCAGTCGACGGCTGTGATAGTTGCGTAGATCTTGCTGGTAGACAGCTGTACGTGCTAGCGCTGTGTTGCGTGCTTCTTCGAGCAAGTCGACTGCATCTTCGAGTGCTTCATCTGCATCTCTTCATTGTATGCTTCGACCTTGGTGCGTTGAACCTTACGTCTGATGGCAGGATTGCCTCTGCGCCGTAGACCATGAAGAATGGAGTGAATTGTGTTGAGGCGTTGGGTGTTGTGCGTAGGCTCCATAGCACAGACGGGAGCTCTTCTACCCAAGCACCCGCAGCCCTTTTGAGTGGCACCAGGAGGCGCTTCTTGATTCCACTCGTCACAAGCCCATTGGCCTTTTCGACTTGGCCGTTTGATTGCGGGTGCGCCACAGATGCATAATTGAGCGTGATATCTTGCTCTTTGCAGAAGGATTTGAATTCCTCAGCCGTGAAGTTTGTACCGTTGTCAGTGATGATGCTGCTTGGCACACCAAAGCGGTATATGATGGATTTTATGAAATTGACTGCTGTAGTGGCAGTCGAACTTGTGATGGGTACTGCTTCAATCCACTTGGTGAACTTGTCGACCGCCACCAGAAGGTGAGTATGCCCTCCATGGGAGGATTTTTTGAGTGGCCCAACCATATCGAGCCCCCACTGGGCGAAAGGCCAGGCCAATGGTATTGTCTTCAACGCCGATGCGGGTGCGTGCGGCTTTGTGGCGAATTTTTGGCAGCCGATGCACCTTTTGACTATGTCCTCCGCGTCTTTGAGTGCTGTGGGCCAGTAGAAGCCTGCGCGAAAGGCTTTGGCTACGAGTGATCGACTGCTGGCGTGATGCCCGCAAGTACCTGCATGAATATCACGAAGGATGGCTTGGCCATCTTCAAATGCTATGCAACGCTGGAACATACCTGATATGCTGCGTTTGTAAAGTTCACCGTTGATGACAGTGTATGCTTTAGATCGTCGAGTGACGCGTCTTGACTCTGTGAAGTCTTCGGGTACCTCGCCGCGGAGTATGTATGCGAGGAAGGGTTGAGTCCAAGTTGGCTCGATGAGGAGTACCTCGACTGGTGGGTCCTCTGTGCTAGGTGTTTTGCTCTTGGCTGGTGCGGCTGGTGCAGGAGTTGCCGCTTCTTTTTGATTGATCTGTGCTCTATGCGCTCGAAGAAGACACCAGGTGGCACTGGTGCTTTGGTCGCACCAATGTTGGCTAACTTATCTGCTTCTTCATTGCTTTCACGCCCTATGTGCCGCAACTCGCAGCCTTCGAAGCTGCCCTCCATGATGTTGTACAGGTCACGGTAGGCATCATGTTATCTGCGATTGCGTCACAAGCCTTCATTGTTTGCTGCACCACCAATTCGAGTCGCCGTAGATCATCAGTCGAGTGCACCCGAGTGCTTTGGCCATCCTCATGCCATGGATCAGAGCCTCATATTCTGCTTCGTTATTGGATGGGAACTCGAATCCCATTTGCAGGATGTAGCGGAGCTTGTCGCCTTTTGGTGATATGAGGATGACACCTGCGCCTGCGCCTTCGTTTTTCTTCGAGCCATCAAAGTACATGGTCCAGGAATTGGACACATCTGGTGCTCCTGGGAGCTGAGCTTCAATCCACTCGGTGTGGAAGTCGGGTAAACTTGTGCTTTGATGGCCTTCGGGTAATCATACTTGATGTCTCTTGGTGCTAGCTCGATGAGCCATTTTGCTACTCGCCCAGTCGCATTGGGGTTTGTGAGGATGTCCCCGATCCCTGAAGTGCTGATTACAGTGATCGGGTGCTCGGAGAAGTAATGCGTCAGCTTCCTTGAGGACATGAACACGGCGTATGCCAGCTTCTGATAGTGCGGGTACCGCTGCTTTGATGTGGAGAGCACTTCACTCAAGTAATAGACTGGACGTTGTATGCTTTGGGCGTGTCCCTCCTCTCTGCGTTCGACCACAGAACAGTGCTCACCACCCTATTAGTTGCAGAGACATATAGGTATAGTGGCTCGCGTTCCCTTGGTGCTACGAGGATTGGAGGGCTTGTGAGGACTCGCTTGAGGTCCGTGAAGGCTGCTTCGGCTTCTGGCGTCCACTCGAACTTATCTGCCTTCTTCATCAGTCGATAGAACGGGAGTGCTTTTTCGCCTAGCTTGCTGATGAATCGACTGAGTGCTGCTACTCTACCCGCCAACTTTTGCACGTCGTGGAGCTTTGAAGGCCTTTGCATCGTCAAGATGGCCTGTATTTTCTCCGGGTCCGCCTCGATTCCTCGAGCTGAGACTAGATACCCGAGGAGTTGCCCGGCTGGCACGCCGAACGTGCACTTCTTCGGGTTGAGCTTGATGTGGAAGCGTTTGAGGTTTGCGAATGTCTCCGCAAGTCATCGAGTAGCGTGCTTTCTTCTCTTGTGGTGATGACGATGTCATCTACATAGACCTGGACGTTTCGCCCAATCTGCTTCTTGAGGCAATCTTGCATCATGCGCTGATAGGTTGCGCCTGCGTTTTTGAGCCCGAAAGGCATTGTGGTGTAGCAGTAGACCCCGAGTGGGGTTATGAACGCCGTTTTTTCTTCATCCTCTTCCTTCATCCTTATCTGGTGGTAACCCGAGTAAGCATCCAGGAAGGACAAGCGAGCGCACCCGGCGGTGGAGTCGACGATCTGGTCGATTCGAGGTAGTGGAAAGTGATCCTTTGGACAGCACTTATTGAGTGCTGTAAAATCTACACACATCCGCAGGATGTCTGTATGCTTCTTCTCTACAAGTACGGGGTTGGCCACCCATTGTGATTTCTTGATCTCTCTGATGAATCCTGCTGCGAGTAGCCTGTCGACTTCGGCTTCGACTGCAGTTCTTTTTGGGCCGGATATGCGGCGCATTGTTTGTTTGACTGGTTTAGCACCTGGAAGTAGCTGGAGAGAGTGCTCGGCGAATTCCCTGGGAATACCTGGCATGTCTGCTGGACACCATGCAAATATATCCCAGTTCTCACGGAGGAATTCGACGAGCGCGCTTTCCTATGCGATAGGCAGACTCGACGAGACATTGACTGTCTTGGTCGGGTCAGTCGGGTGCACCTGATGCGATCTTGTGTCGTTGGTGGCACTGAATGCTCTGTCGACTGCCACCTTTTTGTGCTCTGGCATAAGTGTTCGATCGTTGGAGACCGCTAGATCGCGAGTGTTGCTTCCATGCCAAACATCTCAGAGATTTTGCTGAATTCTCGGTCGCAAGAGTCAGACTTTTGGAAGTTCCCCTTGACTGTGATTACTCCTTTTGGTCCAGGCATCTTCAGCTGGAGGTATGCGTAATGTGGCACCGCCATGAATCGAGCGAACGTCGGGCGTCCAAGTATAGCATGGTATTGTGACTTCCAGTCGACCACTTCGAACTCAATCGACTCTGTCCTGAAGTGGTGCTTGTCCCCGAACGTTACGTCGAGTTGTATGGTGCCCTCTGGGCTTATTGCTTTCCCTGGAACGATACCGTGGAAGGTATTTGAAGATCTTGGCAGGTTTTCGACTGACCTGTTCATTTTGCGGAGCGTATCTGCGAAGATGATGTTTATGCCGCTCCCACCATCCATGAAGACCTTGGACATGGCGTAGCCTCCAATTTGCGCGTCGAGTACCAGAGCAGAGTGCCCTGGTCGAACAACCGATGGAGGGTGGTCCTCTTTGCTGAAGCTTATTGTAGTTTCGGCTCCCTTCAAGTATTCTGTTACCGCAGGAGGTGACATGACCGCCATGTTTACCTGTCGAGTGCGAAGTTTTTGCTCCCTGTTGGAAGGTCGACCTTTCTGTATCATGTACATCTGCCCTTGGGGCGGAGGGTACTGTGGTTCGTCCACCCGAGGCACGGGCTGTATGGCACCCGCGAGATTTCCGCCTGGGGCAGGCTGTGGTGGTGGAGGTGGTGCCATCAGAACAGGCACGTTGTTTGGCTGAGGCACGGGTGCAGGTGCTTGTGCGGCTGCTGCCTTTCTGCGATTTACGTAATCAGTCGCCATTTGGTCGAACTCCCTGCAGTTTCTCATCGAGTGGTTGGATCGCAGTTTTCCATCGTCCCCCTTGTACAGGTGGAATCTGCAATCAGCGTCCATCTTTTCTTCGAATGATCGCTCAGATTGTGCCCGTGACTTGCGCCAATCCTTCCTCTTGTAGCTATCACTGCGTTGGCCGTCTCGACGATCATCTCGACTGTCTCGCCGATCATCTCGACTGTCTCGCCGATCTTCCGACCGTCGGTCGCTTCTGTCCTGATCATTGCGGGGTGTGGAGAACCCAGCCGCCATGAATTCGGGTCTGTCATCGTCGTAATGACGTTTTGAACGTTTGCGCCTTCGGTCGTCTCTGTACGAGTCTCTATGGCTTCGACTGCTATTCTCATGTTTGTCACGGGGTGAGGACCCGCGTGTGGTGCGTGCCATATCCTCTCCATCTGCCCACTCAGTCGCGATCTGCAAGAGGTGGGCTACAGATTTTGGCTTTTGGCGGCCAAGTGCTTCTTTGAAGTCTCGCCTGGCGAGGCCCATGACGAAAGCATCCATGGCCATATCTTCTGAAACCACTCCAACTGAGTTACGTATCTCAGTCCATCGTCTGATGTATGACCTCAACGTTTCGTCTGAACGCTGAACGCAGGCCCGCAGCTCCTCGAATGTTTTCGGGCGCTCACATAGAGGCTCGAAGTTTTTGACGAAATCCCTGCGGAAGTGATCCCACGAGTCGTATGTTGATGGAGGTAGGGCCTTGAGCCAGTCGCGAGCTGTGCCTTCGAGCATGAGTCGTATGTACTGCATGGCTGTAGTGTTGGTGCCCCGCTGGCACGCAACTGCCAGCCTGTAATCTTCCAGCCACCCGGAAGGTTCCTGTCGACCCGTGTACTTGGGCTGTTCGGATGTGAGTTTGAATCCTTTGGGCATCCGTGTCTCGCGGACGCGTCGAGTGAAGCACAGAGCTCCATGTGGCTCAGGCTCTCGATCAGAGTATGAGTCGCTACTGTAAGATCTGCGTGATCTGCTCCTGGACCTGCGCCTTCGCGAGCCGCTTCTTTCCTTCGAGTGGTGGCGACGACCACTGTGATTATGCTCTTCCCGAGGTGCGTCGACTAGGGCACGGTCTCGACTCCCACCTGGAGTTCTTGGAACTTGGCGTATGGCCTTTGCAGCTAAGGCGAGTGATTTGATCTGTTGGCGGTGTAGTTTTGCGTTGGGGTCATCCGCTGGGGGCTTGATTGCCTCCAGGTATGCTGCAGCGGTGTAGAGAGCACCTGCTGCTGTTTTGGGCACCGGCAGTCCTTCCTCGTCGTATGTCATGAAGGAGTTGCCTAAGTTGCGGGTGAGTGCCGCCTTCTCGCCTGGCGAGAGGTGTGACAACCTTGATCTGCGTCCTGTGTCTGCTCGCCCGGTGGAGCTCAGGGAGAGCTGTCTTCTGCGCACACTCGACAAGCTAGCTTGCTTTTTGCGTTCTTCGAGTGTGGCTCTTATCTGCTTCAGTCGAAGTGACTCCTGCCAGTTGAAGTACTGGAAGGTCAACATCTCTTCTTGTGTTGCGTCTGCTGGCATCATTGTGCACTCCTTGATAACTTTATCTGCTTTTGCTGCCATCTCAGCAGTGATTGTGAGGGTTGTGGCTCCGTCCGGCATAGTGACTGTGCACGGGAATTCTGTAGGCCTGCGACTGGCCGCAGTTTCTGATGTTTCTGCGGCGATGGCCACATAGACCTGTTGGGGTATGACCCGAGGGCATATGTATGTACTTTCGAGTCCCGTCATGGACTCGACATCTTCATCGAGGCTCATGTCTGAGCCTGTATGTTCATCGAGTGGTTCGTCTGGACGGATCTCGCAGTCGACGTCTTCGTCGCCTATGCCCATCTCGGCGTCGGCGAGGTTGTTATGAGTCTCGAAGTCGAGGTTGTTGTTGGCGCAGATCTCGGAGTCGACGTGGTTGTCGATATGAGTTTCGAGGTCGTCGAAGTCGCTGAGGGAGATCCCGCAGTCGAAACTATCCTCGAGTGGGAGATCCAGCTCGGGATCGTTTGTGCGGTATGCTGATTCGGCCTCCTCGCCCTGGAGCTCTTCAATGAGCTCGCGCATCTCTCGTGTGGACATGGTTGTTGCAGACGAACAAGCTTGGAGGGTCGATGATGGTATGGACGCAGTGGAAAGATCCGCAGTCGAAGGAGCCGCAGCCGATGGAGCCTCGGGTGCGAAAGTCGCGAGTTGGCGTGGATCCGTCAAGTCCTGCACACCAAGCTTGTTGACGAAAAAATTGAACGAACCAACGGTTAAACCCAAACCTGACTCGAGATCGGAGAAGGCCTCCTGGAATCCTGGCGAGTGTGGCTCGAAATCCATCAGAGGATCCGATGTGCTTTTTGCGGGTGAAGCTGGCGTGTTGCCGTTTGTCGAGTGAGCCGGCGAGTTGCCGTGTGCCGCCTGAGTCGGCGAGTTCTGGTTTGTCGATGCAGCCGGCGAGTTGCCGTTTGTAGATCCGATCGGCGAGTCGCCGTTTTCCGATGGAACCGAAGAAACCGCGAGTCCAGCACTATTCTTTCCCACAGACGGCGCCAATTGACGAGGTGTACCCTCATCAAATCCCATGGTTAAGGACCTAGGGTTGAGATTATGGGGAGAGAACGTGGTAGTACTGGTAGTTTCGTCGGCTGACAAGCAGAGGCAAAGATTTACCCAGGTTCAGGCCCCTCGGGTGGAGGTAAAGACCCTACTTCCTGCTTGTCTGGTATTGATTGTGGATTATGCGATTACAGGGGAGCTCCGGCGAGTTGATGATCTCGCAAGAGCTTTGGTGGTTCGTGTATGGCTTGGTCCCAGATCGGTACCCCTCCCAGCCTTTAAATAGGCTGGGTCTCGGGAGTTTGTAACCGACCTAGTTTACACGTAAGGAAAGCCTAAACCGACTATGCCTATGTCTAGTCTTGGAGGGTACTCCATCTTCTTGGGCCTCTTGTCTTGGGCTTCGAGTAGGCTCTTCGATATTGGGCTTAGTCGTCACGTGCACCAGGTACCATCATGATAGGGTACCCGATATGTATACCCATGTCAGCATTATAGTTCAACTCTTATAATAGAGAAAGCTAGCAAATTACAACCAGCGGTCACAGACCCAACATTACATCAAGCGGAAGCGAATTAGGTTGTTCTAAACAATAAGAACCAAAATATGGCCTAAGAGGCCTACAGATAAACATCCAGCGCCAGCTGTTCCGGGATGTCCCAAGCTGCCACCTGGGAACCCCAGACTACTCGTCGACGTCCACAAAGAACCCACCTTCGAGGTCGGTGAAGTCCTCCTCTGAAACAAAACAAACGACGTTGAGTTCGACGAACTCGCAAGATTATATATAGAGCTTTAGCTCGATGAGGCTTTCAGGTTTTATGGCTGTTTTGCATAAAGCTGATTTTATTTATGAAAACATAACTCAAAGGCATCGACTAATCAGAGTATTCTTAAAAGAGGTAAGAAGTAACTCTTCTCTTTGATCACCTTTCTCAACATCAACCATCATCAACCACTGTACCTGTTCTACAAAGGCACCTCCCCGAATCACCCTCGAGGAAGTCAACCTTGCATTCTTGAGTGGTACCTTTAGTACCCAGTTTTTAATCATTCCGTTCAAGTTATTCTATGGTCTTATCATCCTTTCCCAAGTTGTCCGTAACCATGGACACGGCTTTTCGAAAAGATTTAACCCTGCAGGGGTGCACTGTGTTTACCTTCGGTACCGCCCGGCTCATTGCCTACGCTTAGCTCTCTTCCGGGGAAAGCCGGCTGAGTGGGAACGGTTACAACCTTTACCTTGCTTGGGACCAACCCAGGATCATCAGTGGCGGTAGGACAAGGGGTGCCTCCAACACCCTGTCCCGCGGCCACTTATTTTCCTGACACCACCATCCTCATCTCAGTCTTGGCCACCATCCCAACGCACACGCAAATGGAAGCCCGAACTAGAGGACCCTCGGCTAGCCCTTCACAAGTTAGTCGGTCGACGAGGGCTCCATATACCCCACCAAATGGAAGCGCGCTCTTTCTTGGTTCAAGAGGTAAAGAACTCGCACCTAGGCGGCGAGAGTGAGACAAAACACCACCATACCAAAGTGGCCTCTCATCCCCACCTTTAAGCATTTTATTACCTGTCACCACAATTTCTCCACCATCATCCAATCATCTCATCACCTGTTTCCAACATGAACCATCCATCGTACAGCTAAACATTTACTAAGCATGGCTAAGCATCAACATAGCATGATTTAGTAGCTCAGGCTAGCAATACAAACCTATGGATAATAGGAGGGAAACATGTATTGGCATCGGAATCTTAATGCAACTATAGGATACTCTAATCCAAGCAAATTGACATTTGGAACCGCATGCAATATTATAGAGGAGAAAATACTTGCGGAAAATAGGATAAGATATGCTCAGAGGGGATTACGCTTGCCTTGGTCAAGTGCTGGTAGTACGGCTCTTCGGGGTATTGTGGAGTAACCCCGACTGCTTGATCTATCGAAGCATAACAACGGAAGAGCAATCAATCACTACACATGCTTCAACATATGCAATGCGCAAACACATGATGACATGACATTTTTTTTAATGCACTGAAATTATTATAACAAGTTCTACCAATTTACATGGGGTGAAGAAATAATTATTCAACAAGAGAGAAATAAAGCTCCTTCTTTGTTTTAATGTTTTCCTGTGCTATCGATCATGTAAACATGCATGAAGATGATGCTACTGAGTAATGCACATTTTCTGAGCATTTTGATATAAAGAACACATTTTTCGGATGTCCCGATAAAAAGTTATTACATTTTAATTTCCTCTTCGGAAATTATGCCTTTTTATTATTTTATTTCCAAAGACAATAAAATTTAGTCACTCGAATTCGAGAGAGAGGGATGGAACATGGGGTTCACTAGGGTATGATGTCCCTAATGACGCGAGGGAGGAGCGGGAGGCATGCGCTAAACGGGAGGACAAGAAAGAATCGCGATAAAAAAAACAGATAAAAGAAACAGCTAAACCGGCCTCCAGCCCGGTCTGGGCCGGTTTCCAGGCCGGCCTGGTAACAGAGGGGTCCGGCCCTCAGCCCGGTCTGGGCCGGCAGAAAGGCCGGCTAGCTGGCAGAGCCCACCGGCCTTCAACCCAGTTTGGGCCGATCTCACGGCCGGCTAGGGGCCCGAGAAAACCAGCCTGCAGCCCGGTCCAGGCCGTCTCCACGGCCGGGCGTGCGAGGAACGGCGAACTACAGCGTACGGGCGTCGACGGCGACGATGGCTACGGCGAGGGGGAGCAAGGGGAGGGCATGGAGAGGTCCAACGGGACGGCGAGCTCACCCTCAAGGCGACGGAGAGGTCGGAGACGGTGGAGGTGCAACGACGGCGACTAATCCTTCTGGCGGAGCTCGGACGGCAGCGAGGAAGAAGAGGATGGCGCGGCGAAACGGCGGCTTCCCAGCTCGATTCCTTTGGCGGAGGTGTTGCAGGCGACGCGGCGGAGCCGGTGGTGGTCGTCGATTTGCTGCGGAAGCTCTCACACAGCGGCGACGAGCACGGCGGGCTCGAGCGGCGCTGCGGCCATGGAGAGGAAAATAGAGGAAGAGGAAGCAAGCAAGCGAGGGGTGGGGAGCAGCGTGGCCTCGGGGTGGTCTTCTTCCCCTCACGTGGACCGCGGCGAGCAAGGAGAGCAGGGCAGAGGCGGCGAGTTGGTGCGGCGCGAGCACGGCGGCCCGGTCGCTACAGAGGAAGGAGACGACAAATTTGCAAAGAGGCCCCTGGCAGTTTCTTTTCCCTCACAGATTGGTCCCTTTCTGTTCTGGAAAAATATTACAGCACTGTATTTAAATTAATTGAGGCATTTAAACACTTCCAAAAATTATGTGGATTTTTGTACACCCTCCCTACACCCTTGGCAAGCACTCCTAGAAGTTTGAAGGCATTTGGAGTCCATTTGCTTGGGGATTAAAATAGGGAGTTGCTTAGGACACTTTTCTTAAAAACCAAATTATTTTCCTTTAGAAATTTGAAGCAAGTTCCAAATATTTAGTTTGAACTCTTGGAACTTCCTTGACAAATATAACATGTCAAGTACTTTGTTTTGCAAGTTTGAGTGCCTTCCTTGTTGTGAAATTTGTCGGAGCAAGTTTGGCATTTTTGTTTCCCATGTTGCCAAACCCAATCATGTGTTGTTTAGCAATTCAAGATGGATGCCATGATGCAATGAAATGCAATGAAACACAAAAGCGAAAATTTTACTCAGGTTTTTAGGTTCTCAGTTTTGGGGCTGTTACAGATTGCGCCAGACTTCTAGGATTCTCATCAATTCAGAAATGCAATGCTGCTATACGGTGTGTTGCATATGGCGATTACCTCCTTACGTCTTAATCCACATCCATTGAAGCCACGTATAGGTTTTGCAGGGCGATGAATGGAGTCTTTGGACCGAACTATCTGAGAGTGAGCAGACACAGCTCAGCTCATGGCACAAGGTGAAATCAGAGGATTTCCTGAGATGATTGGGAGAATCGATTTCATGCAGTGCAGATGGAAGAATTGCTCAATCGCTTGGCAGGGGATGTATAAAGGAGGACATCTTGTAGCGTGCACTTTGTATTTGAAGCTGTGGCAGATTATGATCTGTGAACTGCTTTTTTGGTATGGCCGGTTCTCAAAATGATATCAACGTGTTGCAACGCTTTCCGATATTTATGAGATTTGATAAGGGCAACCTCCCAAGTGCAACTATGTTTAGATAGAAATATATGTTGTGAAAAAACTACAGGACCGGCCGTTTAGGGTTGACGCTATGGGCAGCACCTCGAATTGTGCCGGGTAAATGTTCATCACTCCATAACGGAAATAATTTGGAGAGTGCTGAACCCAAAATTGAGGGTGGAGATGCTCTTAGAGCATCTAAGAGAATCCCTCAATTGAGGCCCAATTGGGGGTGCCGGACATGTGTCCGGCCAAGTTTTGGAGGCCGCCCACAGCGGCGCCCCCCAAAGACCCGCCCCCCAAACGGTCCGAGATGCCGACCAAAGTACAAACACCTTGTGGGCGTTTAAATGGAAATCAAATTTTGACTCAAACTCAAACAAATTTAAATGTAAACCTTCATAATCTAAATCCTACAGCGCCTACGCGGCGGTGCCTCCTCTGCAGCGGGCTCGGGCGCCGCGTAGGCACGTGCTGCAGCTTCGGCAGCGGCATTTTGTGCCAGGGCGGCCTCGTACTCGCCTCTAATGATGCGGCCGGGCTTTGACCGGAACCTCGTCCGCCCCTCGGCGTTCTCGTTAAGCGGTGGTTGCTCGCCGTCGAAACGGTAGAGCGCCTTCTGCCGCTCCTTGCTGTAGTACGTGAGCCAATATGGATGGTGGGAGAACGGATCGTTGGCCTTGGGTACAGGCGCCACCGGCACCCCGCCCAAGCTAATCGCAAAGCCCTTAGGCAACTTCGCCTTGGGCGGGCACATGATGTCGTGCTCGGCGAACACTTTGGCCTCGTGCCAGCTTAGCCACCTCATGTTCACGTTCATGGTCGAAGCGGAAGAAAGGCGAGGAGGATGAAGACAAGCAGCACGGCGGTCACGTTTTATATGCGCCGGCGTCGTATAAAGCTATAGGCCGGTTCGGATGCCGGGATAATCACTGCATCGCTGGGCGCCTCGAACGGCGGTGATGTTTAAAGCTGGCCGCTGCACATCGAGCTCCGGCGCCGGTGTAATAAACGCGACCACTTTCAGATTCGAAGTTAAACTTAAGACGATACAAATTTAAACTAAACGATACAAACTTAAACCTAAAACGGTACAAACTTAAACTAAACTAAACCCTAATCTAACGCCGCCGCTCGGGCCAGCCTCCTCGTCGTGCGCGGCCTTCTGGCTCTGGGCCAAGCACGAGCGCACACGCCTCTCCTGCCGGAGCACACTCGCCGCCCGGCGCATGACATCCCACTCTACCGCTGCCCTCCCCTGCGCCTGCCTCGTCGCGCGCGCCTGGTTCAGCTCCTCGTGGGCCGCCCACTCGGCGAGCAGCTGGAAGGCGGCATGCGCCAGCCCCTCTGCCTGGGCTATGAGCTGCTGCTGCTCTGGCGCCGCCGCCTGGGCGTTGAGCTGCTCGTACGCCGCCCGCGGCCATGAAGGCGCGGCAACGGGCACCCCGCTCCGCGCTCCGGATGGAGGCCTCAATGATGGCGGCCTCCACGGCGTCGCCAGCCGCCTCGTAGCCGAGCCTGACCTGGCGGCTTGCCTGCTCGTTGCGCCAGCTCTCGAACGGGTTGACGACAACCACCTGGTCTGGCCACAGCGGAGGCGGGAGCGCCTGCTCCGGCTCCTGCTGCGGCGGCGGCGGGACCTCATCGAGCTCGGGCGGTGGCTCCTGGCCGGGGTACGGCACCTGCACCAGCTCCTGCTCCTCCTCTCTCCACGTCGACGTCGTCCACATCCGCCCAGTCGAACGGCTATTCATCGGCGGCGGCGTCCTCCTGCGCCGTGGCGTGAGCACGGCGTGCTGCCTGGGTGAGGGTGGCCCATGAGGTGGCGAGCCGGCGAGGCATGGCTGCTCTGGGCTACGGCTCGTGGTGAGGTGAAATGGCTACACGGCGAGCGACGGTGGTGATGTGGTGAAATGGCTGTACGGCGGGGGCCTCTATATAGCCGTCCAGGATCGAGGCGGGAAGCGGAGACGGGAAGCGGTGGCGCTGGGCGGGAAGCGCCGGGTGGGTGAGCACGCGTCGGAGTTAATGGCTGCGACATGATTCGGCCACGCCGACGCTTGGGAAGGCGAGAAAGGCTAGGCGCTCAGCAGGCGCCGCCGTAAATGCGAAGCGTGCCGCAGACGCATCGCTTTCCCGTCCCTTCGTCGCCTGCAGAAAACGCGCGTCGCCATTAACGCGGGTGGAACGACCTCCTGCACGACGCCATTAGAGCACTTGTTCGCACCGTATCTCTATGACGGCTGGGCCGCACCTATCGGATGGCGTGTCCGGGCAGTGTTTGGAGGCCCTCTCGAAGGTGCCGGACACGATTTCGGTCGGGGCGACCCTTTCGGGGTGTCGGTGGTGGCCGATTTTGACGTCCGGACACCCAATGGGCCTTTTAGTATCATTTGGAGGCCCCGGTGGAAATGCTCTTTTCGCTTGGGGCACATAGAAGATTTCAGTTTGCTACACATATCCGTCCACGCATAATCAGAGCACGGAATATATCCTTCACATGTAGACACGAATTTTGCAGTCATTTCTGCATCAAGATAATCCCAAAAGGTGTGAAGAGCTCAGCGTAGCAGTGTGGATAATCCCTGCTGACACTCTAAAAAGCCGCGACGAAAGGGATGAGGCAGAGAGACGTCGTCTTCGTGGGTGAGACGGGATGGAATTAATAAAACTATTATTTCCATTAAAAGTTAACAGCGGAGCCGTCGTTGGGTGATGAGGCTGGATATTATCCACTCCCTTGATTATTGCGTGCCGCGTCAGCCTTTTCTCCTGTTTTGCTGCGGCGCGCGTGGATCTCGAGGCGCATCCGGTGGTGGCCTTTGCACAGGCTCAAACGTCTCCACATCGGGGTTATATATGCTTTGCTCCGCGTCTGCATCCACGCTGTCGTGCTCCACAACAACCGACTGATTATCAAATTCAAACGCGAAAATGAGGTCTCTTTCGTTGACAGCATGTCGTGACCATCAGTGAGTAGTACGTAATCGTCTCTTCTTCTGGAACGAGGACCCAACTTTATCTAGATGAGTAATACTGTCTTCTGTTGTTATCCAATCCGGGGTCTAGATGTACAACAGTTTTTGCAACCGGGCTGTATTCTTTATCTCTACTATTATTAAGTGTATACTATTTAAAAAGTATCTCAAGGCTGTAAATTACTGATATGCGAAATTGATCTAGGTTGTAAATTACCGGGCAGTCATTTCGGGATATTTAGTACTCCCTCCGATTCATTGGCGGAGCCAGATTTCTGACAATGGGTGTACATGGCACAAAACAATAAGTGAAACATTATTAGATGTTTTTTGCTAAGTATGCGTGCATTGCACAAAATATATTGCTTCCCCCTAAAATAATGGGTGTACATTTGTGCACCCAGTACATGCCTAGCTCCGTCCATGCTAGCTCTGATTCAACATAAGTGTCGCAATTTTGAATTGTGGTTACTTCAAAACTGTGACACTTATCATGGATTGATGGTAGAATTATTTCTTCAGAAAAAGCTTTAACCTATGACTGAGACTCGATGAACAATACATAAATTTCTAGTGTAAGCTGATTAGTGGTAAGGACTACTATTATAGTCATCGCCTTAAATTTTGCAATATAGTCGTCGACTACCGGAAATTCGGAAGTACTAACCAAGGATCTCCATTGATATAATGATATGAAGGGCATTCATTTCTCTGTTAGCTCCTGATTGTGTATTGTTTCCATGTCCATAACTCCGTAAGGTTTGTATCGTTTGTTCTATCATAATATAGTGAAGCAGTAGCGCTGCATTCGTAATTTTTTTAAGGGCATTCGCCTTGTCACGACATACACAAATTACCGGATGGGATTATTCGCACCCAACTTGCCATGTTTAAATTTTAGTTATTGGTGTTCCAGATGAGTACACTAGAGGAGGTGAAAGAATAACCAATGCTGGCATCACGAAAATCTAGTCACGATGTTTTTTCTTTTATTGGGAGTATGTAATAAATATGAAGCTGGTTTTAATTCGGTGTGAGTTAGATTTTCGTCCTTCTTTATCATGTAAGGCAATAGGGTGACACAAAAATCCTCATGATACAATGTAAGATTGAACGAATTTGATAGATGAAAATTCTCAACGACTTTAAAAAAAAATGAATGAACGAATCCTCATGTTTGCTTCTCGTATATCAATATAAAAACTCAAAGGTTTTGACTAGTTTCAAAAAAATAATGATGCCAAACGGAAAATCACTGCAAACTAGTAAAGTTGTTTTGTTTTAGTAAAACCTAGCCCCAATCTAACACTATTTTTGGTGGGATTCCAAGGGGCGACTTATCATCCATGCACATATGGTTTATGCACTCTTCTCCGAACGTGTTTCGATGTTCTTATCAGGATGGAATACATGGTCCAAAGGATGTAAAAAATACGCCATATGTGGGGTTGAGACCGTAGTTCTTTTCATGCCGAGAACTTTGTCACTCAGTATTGTTGAACAATGGTTGTTCGTTCTGGATGACCCACATAACATGGAAGTCATGTGTGGCCTATTGCCGATTTTCACGCGGACGTGTGTGAGAATGGGCAGGGGACGACCTTCTTGTGGTTCATTCGAGTCTACTACGAACCTAACATGCAAAGGGACAAGTCTTAGCATCGAGTTTGAACAGAACTCTGAAAGAGCTTAATCGTGCACCATGCATGTTGAAAAATTGCTTTAACCATGTCATATCCCCTAGCAAAAAAAAAAGCATTTTCTACACCCAATTTCCCTAAAAAAAAGTTCAACACTAAGTAAAACATGTAAAGGAATAGAATGTGCATCCAACCGGGTCTTTCTTTCTCAGCTCTCCCTCACCACCGCTTTGAGAGTCGTCTTCCTCCCTCTCTCTTCGTCCCCGGCTCGCTCCCCTCTCTTCTCCGGCGGCGCTGCTGGCCGGTGTGGACGAGGATGCGCAGCGCGGGTTGTAAATAGCAGTAGTCTAGGTATGTTTTAGCTATGTATGGCTCTATGCCGATGTGTGGCTCTATGCCGTTGCTGTTTGAGGGTAGGTTCATGGATCTTGGCGGCCAGATCCATGGCGCCGTGTCCTTCCTCGCTCAAGCTGTGCCTCGCTGGTGGCAGGCGGTGGCGCATGTGAGGCCGCGGAAGCCGCACATCCCTCCTAATAAGGCGCGCTTCGGAAGCTCCGGGCGGGGGTCTACAGGCCGCTCCTTGCTCTGCTTTGTTCTTCTTCTCCTCGGCGTGGTGCTCTCATGGTGGGAGCCGATGGCGGCGAAGATGGTGGGAATAAGCAGCTTCCTCAATAAGGTCTGGATCCCGGTCTTCCTTGGCTACAATATTCTCTTTTATCTGCCTCCTCCAGCTTGTGGCGGGTGCTCGGAGTCCGACGGCGGATTGGTTGGTCCTGTGATGTGGCTGAAGGCCGGCTTTGGTGGGAGTTGGTGGTTTCAACCTCGAAGGGCTATGTCTTATTCCTCTACACTCCATGGTGGTGGAAGAGGGGTGTCGGAGGCTGCTTTGCGAGGTTCTGCTGTCAACAACCATGGAGTTGCGATACCCAATTTGGAAGTTCACTCACGGCGCCGTTCTTGGCGACCGACCCTGGCGACCAGCTGGTGGTCATTGTTGCTGGCGTTCTTAGCCAGTACGTTTCCAACCTCCATGAGGAGGCCCTTGTCCAGGCACGCGATGGCGGCTCTCTTTCCTGCAGTTCCAAGTGGTCCAGTCCCCGGAGCTGGAGCGGAAGGCCATGGCGATTGCTTGTGGTTCGTAGACGGTGGTAGAGGACCTGATTGCGTTCCCAAATCAGATGTAGGATCTGTTTCTGTAAAATGTAGGGGCTGTGTTGTAATTGTTTTTTTTAGGGTCCCTACTGTAATTTGTATCTCCACCAATGATAATTAATGGCATCCAGGCCCTTCGGGGCCTCTCCCTGTTTCAAAAAAAAAAGAATAGAATGTGCATCCACTGTTGCCCTGATGTGTTGTGGGGATAAACCATTTAGCTTCTCTTCACAGATTTTTAGTGGGAACTGTGGAAATAAAAGGATTGGAAAGATTGACAGAATATTGTTTCCACAACTAATTAAATTACTGTTCTGAACGTGCAACAAAGTTGCGTAGATCAAATCATTGCATCGTCGTGATCTATGTGTAATGTCAGACGGAAAGGAAATCAAATGGGGGTACGTGAATGCATTGGGTGTATATACGACAAAAGAGGCTACTTTTGTCAGGTTTTCCGCTCTATGTCTTTCACGAGGAGGAAAAGGGACCTCATCTCATGATTTCATCCATGCTAGCTGGAGCACTACAGAAAGTAGAAAATGCACTACGGTGGAACGTTTAAACAAACGGTTTCACTTTTACCGTATCTTTACTTTGATGATGGACGAGGTCACAGGGATATACAAGGAGATATCCCATGATGTATGCTCTTTGCGGATGATGTGGTGCTAATTGACGATAGTCGGGTGGGGTTAATAGAAAGTTAGATCTGTGGAGGCAGACTCTAGAATCGAAAGGTTTTAGCCTTAATAGAACCAAAACTGAGTACATGAGGTGCAGTTTCAGTACTACTAGACACGAGGAGGAAGAGGTTAGGCTTGATGGACAGGTGGTACCTGAGAAAGACACCTTCCGATATTTGGGGTCTATGCTCTAGAAGGATGGTGATATCGATGAAGATGTGAGTCATCGAATCAAAGCTGGTTGGATGAAGTGGCGCCAAGCTTCTGGCGTCCTCTGTGATAGGAAAGTGGCACAAAAGCTAAAAGACAAGTTCTATAGGACGGCGATTCGATCTGCGATGTTGTATGGCGCAGAATGTTGGCCGACCAAGAGACGACATATCCAACAGTTAGGTGTAGCGGAGATACGCATGTTGAGATGGATATGTGGCCACACAAGAAAGGACCGGGTTAGGAATGATGATATACGTGAGAGAGTTGGGGTAGCACCAATTGAAGAGAAGGTTGTCCAACACCGTCTAAGATGGTTTGGTCATATAGAACGTAGGTTTCCGGAAGTGCCATTACATACCAGACGGATAAAACAGGATGAGAATGTTAAGAGGGGTCGTGGTAGGCCAAACTTTACATGGGAGGAGTCTGTTAAGAGAGATCTGAAGGATTGGAATATCACCAAAGAACTAGTCATGGATAGGGCTGTGTGGAAGTTAGCTATCCATGTGCCAAAACCATGACCTGGTTTCGAGATCTTATGGGTTTCAACTCTAGCCTACCCAACTTGTTTGGGAAAAAAGGCTTTGTTGTTATTATTGTTGTTGTTGTTTCACTTTTACCGTATGTCGACGCCAGCGTTACAGTTCACGTGGCTGTAAAGGTCGTTTTTGTGTAGATAATGGCAGCAAAGTTCTGAGAACACGTGTTATACTACCCACTCTGTCCGAAAAAGGATGTCGCAAAAATAAATATATCTAGACATATTTTATCGATAGATACATTTATTTTAGTGACATCCTTTGTAAATTTAGCATAAGGAGAGATTTTCCATAACAAATGGGGTGAATTGCTCCAAGCAACATGGAGAACATAACGAGATTTGTCATAACATACATACATTTTCTTTGTGAATTTTGGGCTACTGTACGTTGTAAATTTAGCATAAAAATAATGCACTGGGTGGTTAATTTTCTGTCATCGTCCTCTTGGTTTTCAGTTTTGGGAGCATTGTCGGTCGTGCTAAAGAATGCAGTAAACGACCATCCATCCTACAAAGGATATTCTGAACCCTAAGAAAATGCAAAGCGAAACATTTGCAAGACTGGAAAAACTATTATTATTACCTAGGAATTGCATCCACCGTGGAGTCTGAGAAAATCAATCTTGCTAACATTGTGATCTCCGCCCATTCCTCTGCTGGTCGTCGCGCAAGCAAGGTGGAGGCCAGGCGGGCGGCATTGTTAAGAAGGATGCGTGGGAGATGTTTTAGATGTCTCAGCTCCTCTCACCACGCCATTGACTGCCGCGAGCCTCGTGTGTGTTGGAAGTGTCACAAGCCTGGGCACCTGGCCAAGGAGTGTGGCGAGCCGCCGGCGTCTCCACCACCTGTTCGTCGCCCGCTCCACCGCTCCACCCCCGTGAGCCCACTACGCTCCTTCGCAGAGGTGCTACTGGCTCCCGTCCGCGGCGTCTTGCCCATGGTGTTGGTGGATCTGGCAGGCAGCGAGGGGATGGACGTGTGCTTCACCAACGCGCATGAGGTGTTGTTGGCCAGCCAGTGGTGCTACATGGAGGGTGTGGATGGAGCTCTCTCGGAGGAGAATGAGCAGGCCGGCTGGAGGCTGCTGCTTTTGCAGGGAGAGGACAGTGACCGTGAGGCGATGGAGTAGGAGGCGCAGGGCATGCTGACGTCGAGGCACGGGATGATCGGCGAGACCTCGGCGCGGGTCTCGCGTCTGGCCTCGGCGTGCTCCCCGCTTCCGTCTGAGCGCGACGAGTCGCCTTCTCCGGGTGCGGGCCTCTCTAGGGTGCTCTTCTCGCCAGATGACGCGCCGTGCGAGGGGGGTATGTCAGCGGGGATGAGGAGGCAGAGGCTGCTGATGGGGAGATGCATCAACAGATGGTGCTACTGGACGACGAGGAGGTGGAGCATGAAGAGGAGGGCATCGCCGAACCCGGAGCGGTCTCAGCCTCGTTGTCTGATCAGGGTGAGCAAGCTGCGGAGAAGGAGGTCGGGTAGCAGTTCGAGAAGGACACCGTCTTGCCAATGCAGGTTGGCCCCGACTAGCAGCTTACATCTGCTTATCTATAATTTTGCAAAAAGAATTGGCAGCGGGGTGCCCAGCCCCCTTAATTTAAAACTTTCATCATAAACTCTTCTCACATTTTCTTCCTGAGCATTGAGTCAAACATCTGCATGTGTAAACAAAGGAGAAAAGAGAAATGATCTGCTTGCTGCAGAAATAACGTTCCTCAATGGGATCCGCTCTTAAAAGTCTGGTTGGCATGGGTAATATTGTATTGTTTGCTACCATTCGTTGACCATTAACATGCACCTCTCAAAATATATTTTTACTCTCTATATGATTTCAAAAACTAAAAAGTTCTAGCACATGACATAATCCCTGCTTCCCTCTGCGAAGGCCTTTTTTTTTACTTTTATGTTGAGTCAGTTTTCCTACTCCTGTCTATTGTCCACAAGCAAACACTAGTGTCAACTTTGGTACAAGAATTGTTATATGTTAGCATATTAGACTAATTATGCTACTTTGTGTTGATAATATCCATGAGATAAATATGTTGAAAGTTGAAGCAAATGCTGAAACGTAAATCTTCCTTTGTGTTGGTCAAACACTTTTAATTCGAAAATGTTGCTTGGTGAGATAACTTTTATGCAAATTCTCATAGCTCATGTCTCCAAAGTACTATCCCTGAAAAGTTTTTTTACTTGTATGATATATTATGTTACTCATTGTTTACTTTTTAGCAACTATAGACAATTGTCTTGGATCACTTCATTCAGTTCATGTGCCTCACACTACTATTTGATCAAGATTATGTTGGTAGCATGTCACTCCAAAAATTATATTATTATCGTTTACCTACTCGAGGACGAGTAGGAACTAAGCTTGGGGATGCTGATACGTCTCAAACGTATCTATAATTTTTGATGTTACATGCTTGTTTTATACATATTGCTACATGTTTTATATACACTTCATAGTATTTTTATGCATTTTCTGAGACTAACCTATTAACAAGATGCCACAGTGTCAGTTCCTGTTTTCTGCTGTTTTACCGTTTCAGAAAAGCTAGTCAGGAAATATTCTCGAAATTGGGCGAAAATCAACGGAGCCCAGTTTTTCACCGACACGAAGACGAAGTCCGAAGGGCGCACGAAGAGGCGACCCAGGGGAGCCATACACCACTAGGGCGGGCCCCCCTTGCTGGCGCGCCGAGGTGGTGTGTGGGGCCCTCGGCTGGCCCCATGCGCCGTCCTTTCGCCTATATATTGCCTCCGTACCGAAAACCCTAAATACCCGAGCATTATTCCACGAAAAGTTCCGTCGCCGCCGCCGTCGTCAACCCTAGTTCGGGAGGGTTCTGAAGCTCTTCCGGCACCCTGCCGGAGAGGGAGATCATCACCGAAGGGCTCTACATCACCATGCCCGCCTCCGGAGTGATGCGTGAGTAGTTCATCCTTGGACTACGGGTCCATAGCAGTAGCTAGATGGTTGTCTCTCCACTTTGTGCTATCATGTCTAGATCTTGTGAGCTGCCTAACATGATCAAGATCATCTTATTGTAATGCTACATGTTGTGTTTGCTGGGATCCGATGAATAGTGATGTTATGATCAAGTTGTTTATCAATCTATCTACTGTTTTATTTATGTTCTTGCATGCTCTCCGTTGCTAGTAGATGCTTTGGCCAAGTAGATGCTTGTGACTTCAAGAGGGAGTATTTATGCTCGATAGTGGGTTCATGCCTCCAGTAATCTGGGTGAGTGACAAGAGCATCTAAGGTTGTGGATGTGTTGTTGCCACTAGGGATAAAATAACTAATGCTTAGCTTAAGGGTACTGCTGTTAAGTCTAATGCGTTTGTTTACATTACACACTTTGCTTAATGTAATAATCTGTTGTTTGCAACTTAATACTAACGGGAGACACGGATGCTATCCCGGAAGTGGATTATTTAGGCATGGATGCAGCTGGTAAGCGGTCCATGTATTATGTTGTAATGCCCAATAAATCTACAATAAACTATCTTGTCATATATTGCATTGTCATGCGCTTGCTATTTGTCAATTGCCCAGCTGTAATTTGTTTACCCAACATGCATGTTATCTTTTATGGAGAGACACCACTAGTGAACTGTGGACCCCGGTCCATTCTTTTACACTGATAAAAACACCAACTGCAATCATCTGTTCTCTGTTACTTTCTGCATTTATTATTATTCTCTACACCATACGTTTAATCCTTTGTATTCAGCAAGCCGGGAAGATTGACAATCTTCCTGTTTCGTTGGGGCAAAGTAGTTTTATTGTGTTGTGTGCAGGTCCACGTCAACCACCAAATCATCTGACATTGCGTCGTGCCATATTTTCTGGTGCCGTTGACAACCTTCTGAAGCACTTTTGACTCCTACTGGATTGATAACCTTGGTAGATATAAAGGAAAATTGCTGCTGCACTACATCATACCTTCCTCTTGGGGTCTCCCAACGAACGTGTGTTTTCACGTCATCAAGCACATTTTCTGGCGCCGTTGCCGGGGAGTCAAGAGGCTACAGCAAGGGGAGTCTCACACTTCCAATCTCATTACTTTGTTTTTGTCTTGCTTAGTTTATTTTATTTTATCTTGTTTGCTTTTAAAAATAAAAAAACACAAAAAAATAATCCTGGATTTAGTTTATTTTGGTTTGTTACTATGTCTAGTTGTTTACTTGCTATCAATGGCTTCTTTCTTTGATACAAAATATTATTGGCACGGTGGGTTCACGGAGGAACAACAAAATTATTATAAGGAATACCGCCTGTCTCAAAAAGGGGTACAAATAAATAAATTGAATGGTTTTGCTAGAAACTTGTGCTCTACTTATGATGAATCCTGGTGCTTTAATGAATGTTTTTGTTGTAGAAGGCATAAACACCTCCCTCTTCAATGTGATTATAATGATAATGGAACCTTGGCTGCTTATGTTAAAGGAAACTATGACTTGGATAATTTGAACAAATTGAAGAATTTGTTATTTTTATGGGAGCTTATGAAATTGATGCTTTGCTTAAAAATAGAGATGATGCTCCTTATAAATTTGAGAATTTTGCTATACTTGGTTATTGCCTTGAATATTACAATGATAATCCTTATATTACTGAATATCTTGAGAAAACTTATTCTTAAAAAGAACTTGTTGTCTTTCAGGAACCTTTGGAAGAAGAAATTGCTGAAACTATGAGCTCATTGGATGAAAAAGAGGAGGAGAGTGAAAGACAAAAGGAGGATCTACCTCCTAAAGATAGTAACTCTTTAACTCTTACATTATATTATTACCCTCCATGCCTACTTAAGGAGGAAGAATGCTATATTGTTCAATGTCATGATTCTATTGAAATATCTATTTTGATAAATTTGAAGAAGCAAATTCCTTGACTCAACAAAAAGAGGAAATAACAGAAAGTAAAATGGTGCTCCCTACTATTATATATGATAATGCTCTTGATGATGGTCCTATATTGCCCGATGATATTAATTATACTACTATTGTCAAAAGTGGGTTTAATGACCCCAATGTTTCTGAGCTTGATAAAAATTATGTGTTTGTAGATCATGAAAAGAATGCTTTATGGGATAGTTATATTGTTGAGTTTGTTCATGATGCTACTGGAAATTACTATGAGAGAGGAAAATATGGTTGTAGAAATTTTCATGTTACTAAAACACCTCTCTTTATGTTGAAAGTTTTGAAGTTGCTCTTGATTTATCTTCCTATGCTTGTCACTATGTTCTTCATGGAATTATTTGTTTACAAGATCCCTATGCATAGGAAGTGGGTTAGACTTAAATGTGTTTCATATTTGCTTCTTGATGCTCCCTTTTGCTTCATTTTCAATTCTTATGTGAGCATCATTAAAACTATCAAGCCTAGCTAAAAGGCATTAAAGAAAGCGCTTTTGGGAGGCAACCCATTATCTTTTGTTTTAAGTTTTTATTAGTCAAGCAATTAGCTTACTTCTGTAACAATTCCTTTGTATCTTTTATTTTTCGTTTTGCTGTGCCAAGAAGAGCCTCTAATAGCAAGATAGCACTAAAAGTTTAGTTTGCTGTCCAGAAACAGATTTCTGTGCCTCACGGTAACAATTCGTGAAAAATCACGGAACATTATTTTAATTTGCAAATTTTTGTGCAGAAGCCTGAGCTTTTTACCCATCTTTTGTTAGTTCAGCGTTTCCTGATTTGAGCGACGGAAGTGTCTCGAAAAAATTCATCTTCACGGACTGTTCTGGTTTTGACAGATTCTGTCTGGTTTTGCATTCTCTCTTTTACAAGTGTTAAGTGAAATTCTTTAAAGGTGGAAGAGCTTCACATAAGGCTAGTAAACAGTAGCTAATGTTTAAAATGATGTTTATAATGTGTCTTTACAGAACCAAGTGAGATTATGATTTGATGCACTAACCCTCTAATGAAGTTTACTCTGAGTTTGGTGTGAAGGTAGTTTTCAAGTATTAAGAGAGAAGGGTGATAAAATAAGATCAAGAAGAGTGAAGAGCTTAAGCTTGGGGAGGCTCCCCTGTACCTCCCCAACATATTTCAAGAAGACTCGAGCGTCTAAGCTTGGGGATGCCCAAGGCATCCCCTTCTTCATCGACAAATTATCTGGTTATCTCTAGCTGTAATTTGTTTACCCAACATGCATGTTATATTTTATGGAGAGACACCACTAGTGAACTGTGGACCCCGATCCATTCTTTTACACTGATAAAAACACCAACTGCAATCATCTGTTCTCTGTTACTTTCTGCATTTATTATTATTCTCCACACCATACGTTTAATCCTATGTATTCAGCAAGCCGGGAAGATTGACAACCTTCCTGTTTCGTTGAGGCAAAGTAGTTTTATTGTGTTGTGTGCAGGTCCACGTCAACCACGAAATTATCTGACATTGCGCCGTGCCATATTTTCTGGTGTCGCTGACAACCTTCTGAAGCACTTTTGACTCCTACTGGATTGATAACCTTGGTAGATATTAAGGGAAAATTGCTGCTGCACTACATCATATCTTCCTCTTGGGATTTCCCAACGAACGTGTGTTTTCACGTCATCACCGTCTCGGCTCGCGGCCGGAGGAGGCTAGCACTTCGGAGCGCCAGCGGCAGGAATACCTGGCCCTGTTTGATGGACCCCTCATGGACCAGGCGGCGGCTGCCATCGACGACCTCGTCCTCTATGTGAAGAAGCCCAAGAAGAAGAAGAAGACGACGTCAGGGACCGGGATGGAGCGGCAGATGCCGCCAGGGGTGGCCTAGATGCTGATGCCAGGGAGAATGGCTATCAGGGCCATCATCCACCCGATGTGGGGGTTATGGAAGGAAAGGATCCGAAGGACCTTCCGTAGTGTGGCGATCTCGCCTATAGAGGTGGTGGCTTTGGTGCGGGAAGAGTTGGCGCTGCGGGCTTACGCCCACACGCAGGATCCTGGAGACTAGTTTTTTGACATAAACCTCTTTTCTATCTAATCGGATGGCGGATACGACCGCCTTAAACCTCAATTTTTTTTTTTGCATCCACCGTAGTCTCTGTATCTACCTACGTGAGTCGTGAGGTAGGGCACACGAGGGGGTGGATCATGTGCAACGTAAATTGTGAGCACTGTATCAGTGCGATAGTTCCTCTCTCAATATCTCGGGCGAACTAGTGAAAGGGGGTTGAAGTACAGTCAATCAGTCACCATGAAGCAGAAGCTGTCGGCACCGCCAGAAACCACACACACTGATCAATGTTTGATATCTTGTTTACAAGTACGGGGCCTTGGTAAGATACACAGTACGTCAAACCTAAGGTTAGTCACTGGTTTGTTGGTGGTATAGTACCACCTTCACTAGGGTGCTTGATTCTTAGTTTAAAGACGGCTAACACGCTGACTGGTGTCATGGGAAGTTTTGTGGCCCACCATAACTGAATTTTGAGGACTGCCTAAGCTCAAAATGTCAATGATCCTCAGGTGCTGGATTCTACTTTCTGGCGTTTCGACTGCTGCTGCGACAGCTTCATCCACTCCTTGCACTCCTCCATGGTTCCTTTTGGATGAGCAAGCTGCCACTTCAACAGCCTTTGTTGCTGGGGGAGAGTAGATCTTGTGTTAGGAGTGCACAAGAACTAGAGTAGTACGATCAGTTAAAAAGGGTTAGTATTTACCCATTTTCCGATCAAGGGACCTCCGGACTTGATCTCCAGGACCCCCATAATGGCCTTCCCATCAAGCAACGGCTTCAGTTTCCATACACCATCAAGATCTGGTGAAGTGAAACAGTAAGGTATAAATAGGGGCTATAAACCTATCACACATGAATCTAACACAACTATTGAATAGGAAGCTGACAGAAGGTATGCAATCATTCGCAAAGTTCTTTACCAAGGTCTGTTATATAACGCTCAACACTGAGGTATTTCTCTTTCCTTCGATGTAGCTCATCCTGCTTGCTGAGGGATCCACTAGCATTGTCAACTTCTGGATAAACGAGAGTCGAGATAAACAGTGCCACACGCCAAAAACCTTTTATTTCACGAAGTATAAGTCCTGAAATGCTCAAACCGTCAGAAATTTTAATCCAGTAACAGAACAAAATAAGAATACTAGGAAATCCTAACTCGTTAAATCTAAAGATATCATGTACCCCAAATGCCCATATTAGGGCCATCAGAGACATCCGATTGTGAAGAAATGATAAATGTGAAGGACATTTCAATTTTCAGAATAAGCATACTCGACACTGACCTGCCAAAACACGTTTTACTAAGTCTGTTGGTATCTCGAGATATTCATCATCCAGCTTCTCTTTGACAGTTTCCAGATTTTCATTTGACTCGAGGAGAAGAACTAATTCAGCAAAATTTTCACTTGCAACATGTATGTTCACAATCTTTGAAGGCAAAACAGATAACAAGAAGTTATTTTTTTATATAAAAGTAGACAAATAGGTGGAACAAACAAAAACAATTCCTGCTGAGTTGAGGCCTGATCAAGAAAGTGTACCGTGTCAGCATCACTAGCTTTGAGCTTTAGAGAGTCCCGAATAATATAGCTAACAACGGGAACCTGCAGATGATGCAACAGGCTGTTAGTACTTCCAACAAAACATTAGATGGCACATGAATTTGGTGATTATCAAGATGTTTAGTTTGCAGATAAATTTACCCACCTCGAAGAGTTGCTTTGAAAATAAAGTATTTTACACCTCGCAAACAACCGGCCGTCTAATATTCAGCCTTAGATTAGAGAGGAGATTTGGTGCACCCCGCACCAGTGATCTTGTTTTTATTTATTTATTCGAAATGGTACTTTTAAGTTTCAAAAAATTCCAATTTTTTGAGCGTGAATACATACACATGGTATATATATTTGTGCACAGTTTCGGTTGAAATATGTTTTAATTAGGGCTACAGAAAAATGACAAATTTGTGGCTGTATGAAGTATAATAAAAAATCCCCTATTTTAACCCGATTTATGTCTTTTTTAGCCTAAAATACAACGTATTTTTAACCAAATTTAGTGCGTACGTAGAAAATATGTATATGTACCCGTATACTTTTTCCAGATTTTTTTAAAACACAAGTTCATAATGAACCAAACCCGCCACCTCAGTCTAGTTATATTCCTTAAATAGTAGTACTCAAATTTGTTCACTGACACAGTTGCAGAAAGTGGATGATTTAGGAGCCAAAGAACAAAGAAAACATACAGAATTTGCCTGCTTAAATATTAAGTGCTTGGATTAAAACAAGTATGGAGAAGGGATGTTACCTGCTTCGATTTTTTGTCCATGTAGACCGTATTTCGAACTGGAATAAACAGTGCACTATACAGGCAAAGCCTTTGCTGTTCATCCTAAACATCATTGCAAATCTTAATGTTAGGAAAACACAAGATCAATGACAGTCAATTATGTGCTTATTGCTAGCCATTACAAACCATGTCTAGCCGTGTTACCTACCACAGGAATCATAAGAAAATGATTAAACTAGTGGTAAGCTAGACTGTAAGATTGCAACTGAGTCGATGATAACTGAATAATGAAAGAGCATTATTGTGTACTCCAAACCATCATGGCCATCAGGTTATAAAACATTTTATAAATACTCAAGTAACTGATTACCAAGAATCTGACACAATTTTACAGATAAGAATCAGGATACTGTTGGTTTGTGTTAATTTATTTCCAGAGAAGCTACTTTTTTTTTCCGAAATGGGGGAGCTACCCCAGCCTCTGCATCTAGGTGATGCATACGGCTTTTATTGCTTTTATTAAAAAATCAGAGAAGCTACATAACGTAAGTTTCACTCTTAGCCATATGCATTTCAATGCCAAGCACAGAAGACAGCTAAAAACAACATATCATCCGACAAAAATAAATTTTGGGTGTGTTATTTAACAGGATATACGCTGAAAACCCACAGACCTGCGACTTGGAATCGGAACCACCACTGAACACAGAGCGGCCAATAGAATGTGCAAGATTCCACGCCGCTTCAATATGTGAAATGCAAAGCCTGATTTAACAGAAAATATGAGATGAAACTGAACGGTCAAGGAATCCGAGGTGTAACTGTGTGACATATAGTTGGGCACTTGCATGCAATCGGGACGTAATTGAATATTAGAACAAAGACATACCAATCATGTTTGTCAAGAACTGGAGGGTCGAGTTTCTCAGGAAAAGCAAAAACAACATAAAATAATCCCAAATTACGGATATAACACATTGCATCGACAGGGTGCTTGTCTGACATCATGAGATCTACCTGCACAATATATAAAATATAATATTATGACGTGGGGATTTGCATCTCACTCAGTACATATTAAGAACGGTGCAGTTTAGTTATTTATACGATAAAGCAGGAAGAAACAAGGAAGCATTGTTTGACAGTGTAGAAATCAAACCTCGTGACCAATACGTTCTCTGCTGATCTTGCTACCAAGTTCAGACTTCACATTTTCATCAGAAGCAGCTTTTTTCAAATCTTCAGTTAATGTAAAGCTGAATCTAGCAGCTGTCAGATATGACTATTAGCATATTCAAGAACAAATATACTGACCAAAGTCACTGTCACACTCTTTAATTAAACCTCATAGCCCATTTCTTGATCAATCATTTATACAAGTAACGAAGTGGCCACAAACTGATTACTGATGAACACATTCAACTTAAAAAGAGAGGAGCATTTTCTAAGGTTTTCAGTTAAGACGCTATCAACTTGGCAAGTCAACTTAAGAAGAGAGGAACATTTTATAAGGTTTTCAGTTAAGGCGCTATCAACTTGGCAAATAAACTTATCATGAACACCTCTAAACTTTTGAAGTACATGTACTAGTGCTATAATAAATTATGAAAAATATTTACAATAATTATTTGAGATCAATCACAGGATGTTTGAATGTACCAAACCGGATTGCGCGAAGGACCCTAAGAGGGTCATCCAGGAAAGTTGATTTGGCAGGTAAAGGAGTAGCAATGAGGCCCTCTTTGAGATCTTCAAGACCTTCAAGCAGTATCGGATCACCATGGTTACTTATGTGCCGGAATTTAGAAAATGGTCAGATGAATGAATATAAATTTGTAATGCAACTTAACTCACCTCTTCCGGTTAAATCTTCCACCGATTTAGTGTTGATATTATAGAATAAGCTGTTAAAGTTTGATTATTAGTAATACTAAGTACGATACTAAGTTAAAATCAACATTGTACACTGAAAGCCTCACATTAGAGAATAATAAATTAATCTGCATAAAAAATAATATGGTATTACCTATTGATTGTTAGATCCCTGCGGAATGCATCTTCTTTGGCTGTACCAATTTCCTGCAAATTACAACGCATAACTGTAAACGGGTTGCAACTTGCAACAAATTATCATAAGCGGAGAGATCAATAAGGAAAAAAATACATTGCAAATATTGAGCCGCCAAAAATATTTGAAGGTTATCAGTTGCAGCTGAACTAGCACATGTTTTACTAGTTCTAGTACTATGCCCACATAAAACATAACCCCCACCTGAAATACACATTGCAAAGTAAACTCTGAAAAAAGTCCATATACGCAAACATATAATCTATATTTTGTGCAGAAGGTCAACACAATGAGTACAAAAAGGAATGCTAAATGCATGTGCATACCACAGTAGGAATACGACTGTTTTCAGCATACTTTTCAGACCTCAAATTTACAAAATCAATCCAGATGCCATTTATAAGCATTGTTGCAGTTTCCAAATGCTTCGATTGATCAGGGTTGCTGCAGAAAAGTATAAGATGTCACAACTCCCTGGTAAAATGCATTCAAGATGATTTCATATGCAATATGAAAAGCATGGTACAACAAGGAACATAAATGCAATACTCTGCTCGCACTAAACTGTGATATCCCCTGCCACTGTCTATGTGCGGGTGTGTGTGACCTCTTTTCTTCCCATACATATATAATTCAGCTCAAAGAAAATTACAATGCATAAAAGCATACAGGTTACGTAGGCTAGTTGATATACGTCCAAAATGTTGATCATTAATGTTGACTTTGACCAATCAAGTGACGAAAGGCATAAAGCCCGCCTATATTCATGAAACAAAAAAAAATACTGGGGCCTCCAGGTACAAATTTCAGCAGCAGCACAGCAGTAAATTGGTTGTCGGGGCATATTTGAAGCATAATATATACAGTCACACCATAACAAATTCGCACGAGGGCCACATTCACACCAGAGGGAATCATATACAACACATAACATTAGAATACCATGTCAGCCCTAGTTAGTGATAAGAGGCATCAACGAACAAAAGGCTGCTGACATAGTATTAGCAACAGAAGAAATAGAGTAATGAAGATTGCATACCACTGGATAACACCAATTCCTTTCTGCTCTTCACCTATCAACTTTGAGTACTCATTTACCCTCTCACAGAAATTTTGGCCCGTCATATTATCAAGTGCAATGTCAATGTCAGTAGAGTCTTTCCCCAATAGCTGCCAGATATTCCACAACATACAAGACAAAACGAAAATATAAGTACAAACTCCTTTTCCTTGCAAACGGATGAAAGTTCATGGTATGATCCTAGACCTCCAGAATCTCCAGTGACTTAATCACCACATACAGCAATCATCGTGCAAGACCATCATTCAAAAAGAATGGGGTATCCCCATCAGCCTAACAATCAAAGAACCTCGAAAACACAAAGAACTAAATTCTCCACACGGCTGTAGAACCCTAGAGCACACTAAAATCAAAGAATGTGGTTCATGAATCATGACAACAGTAAACAGTTTCTATAAAGTCTCGCACAAAACCTTACATTGTCTATGACAAAGCATACATTCCAGATGATCATCGAACAATTGGTAGCAACGCATAAAAGCACCTACAATTGAACATAATTAAGGAATATTACGGAACCATCATTCATGGGACCTAACACTGTAGTCGGAAGTTCATCGTGCCCACAATAAATAAACAAGTGATAAGCAAACAGTTTCACTACCTCGTCATTATAAAACAGGTCCATCGCAAAACTCAGTAAGAACACCATGAACAATCTAAAGGGCTCGTCATGTACAATCTATCCCCAAACAAATTCTCATAAGGGGAACAGTGCGGCATGAATGTACAAGAACTCCGCTAATTTATTCTTAGCAACGAGAAACTACGCAATAAGCCCTACACTTTAAACTCAAACAGCACTCCAACTGAGGCTCACCTTGTCCCTGACCCATCCGCCGGCGACGCGGACCTGGGTGCCGAGGCCGAAGCGGCGGACGACGTCGAGCAGCCGCCCGAAGATCCGCTCCTCCACCTCCGTCAGCTCCACGGTCTCCCTGACCTCCACGGTCGCCATGGCCGAGACGCCGGTGAAGGCGCGGACGGGGAGACCGAAGAAACTACAGGTTCTATGTGGGACCGCGGTGGAAGTTGTCCGAAAGGGCGGGCGCGTCGGCCTCTGGCGGCGGCGGAGAGGGGAAAGGAGGCGGAGGAGGCTGCCGCGGGGTGGGAGGAAGAGGCGAAGAGACATGCGGCGGGTTTGTTTCCCGGTGAGGCGCACGTATTTGTGGTGCCCTTCTCCGCCGCCCGTTTCGCTATACTACCCACGGGGCCACGGGCAAGACCTCGAATCCGCCGTTCGATGAGAGATATCGACGGTTCATATTTGGGGAGGGCAATATTCGGTAGTCCACGAGGTCCGATCAGACATGGAAGATGCAAAGCCTTCGGGGGCACGTTTGGTTGCTCTATGATTTCAGGACTCCTTAAATCGAAGTTTGTACTCCCTCCGATCCGTAAAGATTGTTGAGAGATGTGAAGAAATTTGCACTAGCTCAGTATTACGATAATCTTTTTGGACCAGAGGTAGTTGTATTTTTTTTGGAGTATTTGATCTTATAGAAAATTTTCTTATGTTGGTCGTTTAGTTGATACGATGGGTTCCTATAACAGATCTTTTCATAGATATCATTATACTTCATACTATACAAAATTTAGCATTCACTTCAACCTCTTTATTTTGTTTTTTCCTATGTCATCCGACACTCTCTGGTTCAATTTCTTGTGCTTTGCTAATCCTGTAGGACTCAATTGGGCTATGTCATCAACCCTCTTTTCACAATACCTTTCTTTTTTTCTTCTATGTCATCAAACACTTTCTACATCAATCTTGTACTTCTGCCACCATATGCCCAGTCTATACTCTGTAGGCGCCTTGATAAGGACGAAGCACCTCTCCTGCTTAAATGCAAACCTGTCAATTTTTTATTGAGGGAGTTGGGACTTGAAGATCGCCGTCGGGTTCGGGCTGAATTTGCCGACCCTCGCCTGTTTAGGGCCTGTTTGATTCAAAGGATAGGAAAACTAGAGGGGTAGGAAAAATGGAGGATTAGGATGGCCTGTACATTGGAATCCTACAGGAAAGAATTTGCACAAGTGCTCGTTTGATGGCAGCGTAGGAATATTTTCAAGAGCTGGGAGCTAATGGAAATTTTCCTGTGAAACACACTAGCCGAACCTGCGTAGGAAAAAATCCTACAGATTCTATTCCTGCATATCAAACAACGTTCATAGGAATTTTTCCTACGGATTCTGTTCCCGTGAAAATCCTATGCGTATCCTTCAAATCAAACGAGCCCTTATTGAGGAGATCTTAAAGCTGGATAAAAAATAAGAAATACATGAGCATTGCATTATGTTGGACGTGATGGTGTACGAGAAACAAAGTAAATGATGAAGGCAAAAGTTTCACCAGCGAACAAATTCTTCAAATATTGGGTTGGGCTTTAGCCCATCTAACAATTTCAGAAAAATCCCTAATGGCTCATGATGTCATGGCAAGTGATGTCATGGCGCTGGGGATCGGTGGCTGCCATCTGCAGGAGTGCATCGGGTTCCTTTTTGGGAGCATCGGCGCTAACCCTAAGAGGCGTTTCTGATCCGGCTGCACTGGAAGCTGTGGCATGCCGGGAAGCGCTTGCTTTGGCGGAGGATTTGCTGATCCGGCGGGCGAAGGTGGCGACGGACTGGCTGTCGTCAACAACCTGGCACAGCCATACGCGGGAAGTTACAGTTGCGTCCTTGCAGAGATCAAGGAGAGAGCCAAGCAACTGGATGTGGTGTCTTTTAAGCACGAAAGTAGAAGTTCGAATATGGAGGCTCATAGACTAGCTCGATCAGTAGTTTCTAGTAGTTTTGGACGTCAAGTCAGGCTAATCCAGGCCCCTGATGGTCTTTGTATCCCTGCAAACATTTTAGTTCAATAAAGAAGTATGGTTACCCTAAAAAAAAAGTGATGGGAGTTTATCCCACATGGCTAGTTGAGAGAGATTTACACCAGTTTATAAGGTCAGCTCTTCTCCCACTAGTGTATGAAGTGAAAAGAGGCGTTCCACACGCGCACTCCTTCTTCTCCGCCGCTCGCCTCCCCACGACGCGCGCGCGCCGCGTGAATCTCGCCGAGCCGATGTGTTTTTTTTTTTGTCAGGCAGAAATGGAATATGAGCGGTCGCAACCCAAACGTTTTGCCTTAATGGAAAATGAATACGAGCTGAAACGTTTTTGTTTTAAGTGCTCTTAAGTACAAACGTTTTCAGAATTTATTGCGTACGTTTCGGTTGGACCTCTCGCCTCCGCCTCTGTGCCTATATGAGGAGAGGTCGCTCCTTTCCAAAGGATATAGAACAAATCGCATATGCTCCACGCGCTCTCGCCTCTGTCGTTCCTCTCGCTGCTGCTGCCACCGGTGATCCCATCATGTCCACCGCGTACATGGCTGACGGGAGAGCAAGCCTCCGAAACCCCGCCTCTCCACATCCTGTACGGGAGAGGGGCGATTAGATTTTTGGGGAGCGACTCTTACGCGACTGCTCGGCTCCGTTCGTCTGCATTCACTACGTCTGCGCCGCCTTCGTCATCACCATGAGCACCGACGCTGCCGACGAGACCGCTGCTGCCGCTGCCTCCGCTGCTGCTACGGCCAACTGGCTTATGGGAGGGTATAACACGTTTATCCCGCTCCTGTTAATTTTCATGTCTGCAGTACTAATGATTTGTGTAGATGTTTCTACTATCTGTCTAGTACATGATCATATTATAAAGTTTCAGTATGTTCTTAGTAGTCATGCTCATGATTTATGGTTGGATTAATTTAATCGAACAATTACTTATATACTCAACACAAACACTGCTGCAAGTGCAAGTTCGTAGACTTGCTCTTGAATTTCAGGATTTCTTCGGTAGGCCAGAGAAGGTGGTGCAGTCAGCAATTTATTCTTGGCAGCCTCCAGCGTAGGATGTGATCAAGCTAAATATAGATGGAAGCTTTTTACCTGCTGAGAAGAAAGGGGGCTGGTGAGTAGTTTGCCCGGGATGCAGACGGAGATGCGTGTGGCTCAAGTGCAGAAAGAATTGATAATGCCCAAGATGTGCTACGTACTGAAGCTGAAGCGTGCCTCCAAGCCTTGACACTTGAACAACACTGGGGTATGCACCGTGTTCATGTCGAAACTGAAGCACGCATACTCGTCCAAGCTATCTCTACAAGTGAGTGTGACGTTGCTCCAAATGGTGTCTTGTTCTGGGAGATAAAAGCTTTAGCCTTTTTTGAATTTCAGTTCCTTTTCAGTTTCGTATTGCCCAAGGGCATGTGATAAAGTGGCTGGCGCTTTAGCGAGCTTTGGCGCGAAGATCGTCTCGGAACCCCAAGCCGTATGACCGGGCCCAGTTCCTACCTTTGCCCAAATTCTGGTTGCCGGCGATTCTGCTAATCAGTTTTGGTTAATTGAATGTTTTCCATCTCAAAAAAAAACTTGTACTTCTTAATACTGTGTTTTTTCTATCATGTGAATTAAAGAGGCCCTCAAGTGGGATGGGGTCAGAACGCCATCGTTCTTATCTCTTTCTTCTCTCTTAGTTGACCTCACGAGTCGGGTCGCTCCGATGCCTTCCCGCGTCGAAGAGTTCGACTGGTTGAGGCTAGGAGGCGATGTCGGAGTGCATGTATATAGAAGATCTATTCGTAATAGTAAGTTTCGTCCATGTGCCAGTAGTAGGCGTCATGCTGGGATGAAGGTATCAGCTCTTTTCTGCTAGATCCGGTATCATCTAGTGGTGTTTCTTCTTGCTTCGGCTCAGTCCATTCAAGCCAAGGCCACCGTAACCGCAATGCTCTTTCAAATTTCTCAAGGTCCAAAACTCCAAGCCCTCCCATATTTTTGGGGCTTCAAACACCTCCCATTTGACTTTACACTTTCCACACGGGACCTGTTTCGAAGCCGCCCAAAGAAAAGCGCGCTCAAGCTGAGCATGTCCTTCATGATGCCTTTGGGAGAGGACAAAGCAGTGAAGGGGTAAAATGCTTGCGAGGTAGTGACAAATTTGACGAGGGCCACTCTCACGGGCTCACGGCGGTGGTGATGAATTTTCCTCGTCCAAAAGAAAGCTTGCGAGCCATCTTGTCGACAATAAATTGGAAGTCCACACTTCTAAGGCGATGCACGTAGAGCTGGAGGCCCAACTAGCGGATCGGGAAGTGAGAGCGCACTGCGGGGAACTCATTGAGGATCACATCAAGGTCAACCATAAAGCATTGAATTGGGACCACCATGTGTTTTTAGAAATTTTCATTAATATGTTTGGAGTACCTGCTTGGCCTCTTACCCGAAGAAATAATTTTATAAGAAGCCTCCAAGGGAACATCGGAACTCTCGGTACCATTTGTTTGTTTGCCACACCTGATTAAGTAGGGAATGACCTGGCCATGAACAACTTTGGGTCTTTGCCTTGGTGTGAAGCTAAAGGTTGTTGAAGCAGTGTTTGTATAAGCACTCTTGGTGTAAAATTTGCATTAATAATAGGTGTTTTCATGGTGGCATTAGGGCTTAATAGATAGTTAATCAAGTTTGTGTTCCAAAAAAATTGGGCTAGGATCCAAAGATCTTTAACTTGAGAAAGATAAGCAAAAGATTGTTGTTGTTGTTGTTGTTGTTGTATGGTGAGATGATCATAAATAGTTTCTCAACCCGTAAACGAGGGTGAACTTCAAATAGGATTACTGACATCAACAATTTGGTATATTGAAGTATAGAAAACCGATTTGACAAAGGTTAGCTCATACAAGGGCCTGGCTGCATCGGATGAAAAGTAAAGTTCCAAGTAAGAAATAAGCCCATCTGCTCTCGACGATTATGAGCAATAAAATGATCACCCGACATGAAGCCATAGGAGTTGACACAAGACAAAAACTTTTATCAGACCAATTACATACGCCTTAACTTTATCTATAAAGTGTCATACCAAACCCCTTTTTTTTTAATGTTTTATTGGCTATTTTCCCACACAGTTTGAAATAGCATTACACACACAATTCAGTAAATCACCGCCTGCCTAAAATGTTAGGAAATTGGGTACACCCTTTTTGTCAGCTTAGGATGAAATATCTGCACATACAAATAAGAATCGCTTAGAGGAGAAAAAGTCGCATGAGTAAATAAATTTAGAACAATGCATATATATGCATTAATTTATAAATAAGGATAATGATAAAAGTGTATTTAAGTGTTATGGCCTCTTAAAAAGCGTATTTAAGTGTTATGGCCTCCTAAAAAATATAAGGCAACTACGATAAGTTAAGTCATGGGGTTAGTAGAAGAAGATACGTATGTAACCATAATTGATATTAATAATTTCTGAAAAAATATTAATTGAAGGATAGACAACGAGGGGTGAGAATGAGAATGGAACCAAGAAATTTCGATGCATGCAACCTTTGGTCATCATCATACTTAGATTCTTCTCTGACAGTGTAATGTAATGAATCAGAAAAATCTTATAAAATCGGATCATGCTTATTCAACACTTGGCTATAATCTATTCTTTTATTTGGGCTCGTATTTTTTCAGATAAAAGTTTGCAACGTGGGAAAATTGGCAAAGAAAGAAGACATGTTCCGGCTTCGTTCATAAATAGAGGACATCGCAGAAAGTGTGAAATCAAACTTATCTAACATTTTCATTATTGTATAAATATAATTGCTTAAGAAAGGTTAGTATAAACTATTGTCATTTTATTTTATTGAAAATGACAGCCGTTATATAAGCATATAAACGATCAAACTACGTAAACAATCTAGCCACACAAACGCACAGGTCATTATGGTGGTTATATGAGAAATGAGGGCAATTCAATCAAAGTGTCCTAATTCGAATATTTTGAAGCACTCTCCTAAAGTATCCCAACCAAAATGCCCTAAAAGCTCTACCGTGGTGTATTGAGTGGGGTGTAGAGGGTAAAGAAAAGAGAGTGGATTTTTGGAACCCGAGCTACATGGAGCTTCTTTTTTTTTTTGAAAATCCGAAATCGACAGTTTTAAGTTTCCAAAAATCACGAAACAATTCCCGGATGTAGATATTGTTGAGATCTACCATCGTACAAATTTTCATCTCCAAATTCGTTGTATTTTGGGCTGTACAAAAAAGACAAATCGAGGGAAATTTCAAATTTTTGAAATTGTGTATTCTTCACCACCCAGATCTACCCGTTTGTCTTTTTTTGTGCAGCCCAAAATACAACGAATTTGGAGTTAAAAATTTGCACGACTGTAGATCTAGACAATATCTACATCCGGTAATTTTGTCGCGATTTTTGGAAACTTACAAATATCGATTTCGAATTTTCAAAAAAAAAAAACAAGCTCCATGTAGCTCGGGCTCCATTATAGGTTTTCGGTAAAGAAATGACTAAAGAGAGCACAAGCACAGAACAAGGACGCATACAAAATGCATAGCTTCCGATCGTTCAAGAAGGCAGTAACTCTGTAATTTCAAGTCAGAATTCGCTAGTTAATTTATGTCAAATGAGTCATCAAATTCAGAAAGTGTAGGCTATGGGAGTTTACTATTGAAGTTTTTTTGTTCACGGTTTGAAAGATTCGAAGAAACTACCATTATAACTCCAAAATTAACCAAAAGTGGGTAAAGTTATTGATGATGAAGATCAAGACAAGAACAAACTAGTACTCCCTCTATTCACTTTTATAAGACATTTTAGATATTTCAATATAGACTATATTTTGGATACATGTATTTTGAAAAAACTAAAAGGTCGAACAGAGGGAGTATTAAAAAGAAGCGGTGCAAGCACCTAACATAGAGATACGGAGTACAACATTAGGGTACCCTCTACCCTATTTAGTGCAAAAAAGAATTAAATTTTTTCAAAATGATTATATCAATCATAGAAGTTAGTTGATCTTTTTGGAAATAAAAATGATAAAGGGTACCCTAAAAAAAACGCACTTGCATCTATAACCTGAAATTTCGCTCAACTGTCAACACACGCTTTATAAATAAAGTAACAACCAGGTAGCTTAGCTTCGGTAATATGTAAGGTTGTAAACTAAGGCTTGGCTCCCGGTTTGCTGAAATGTGTTGTCATGCCGTGAAAAATAGACGCGAAATCAAAACTTGTAGAATAGTGTGTGGGCCATATTTATATTTTACTCATGTTAGAGGGGTTGATATGTAAAATGTAAACTCTGTAAAAGATACGGTAGAAGAAAGCAGAGGACTAGAGAGTTCTCCAGTTCTCCACATCGTACTTGTGTCCAAACTCCTCTCTTGATTTCCTGTCAAAAATTCAGTCTTGATTTGTGAGTGATTTCAACTTGGTATCAGAGCAATCGGTCCGGGGGCGTGTCCGTGACTCGGATTTGATCTGATTCGAGCTAATTTTGCCGGAATCTCGTGGCCGGCCGCCGTGGTCGTGGCTGCCTGTGTGCGCCGCTGCCGTCACCGCCGTCCTGGCCGCCTTTGTGCGCCGCTGCTGTCGCCGTCGTCCTGGTGCAGAGTGTACTGCGTCGTGCCGTGTGGTTATCATCGTCGTTCCCGTGCTGAGGAAGTAGGAGCTGTGCGTGACCATCTCAGGCGCTCTCAGGTACAAGTTTGTTCTGTTCGAGAGGGCTTGTGGTGGATTTATTTTCTTGGCCTTTGGAAGTCTCGTGAAGAGGAACTAGTACTGTTGGTGGATATATTGATTGGAGTCTAGCTGATTTCTGAGTACTAGTAATCATGGGAGACAAGGATGGAGATGTGGCAAAGCTGTGTGAAACCATGCAGAAAATGTTGAAGCAGTTCATGGAACAATCTCAGACCAAAGCTAATGGTTCTTCTGAGGTTCTCAAAACACTTGAACCAAACCCAGTCAAATTAACTGGCCCTGGAGATTTTTTCAGCTGGTCCCGAAATGCTATGTTGATCTTAGAGTCCCACGGATTGCAGAGATTCTTGAAGGAAGACGAGGAGAAACCTGGAGATGTCACTCAAGAGCAGTGGGATCAGAACACTAAACGTGTTATGGTATGGCTATTGGGCTCGATGGAAAAAACAGTCAGGGAACAAGTGGAAGGATTTCAAACTGCAGCTGAAGTTTGGGAGAGTATTGAGAAGCAATTTTCTGGGAAATCGAACAAAATGCAAGTTAGCAGAATCCTTCACGAGTTAAGGCACATCAAACAAGACAAGAAAAGTGTGACAGAGTATGCAGGGGAGATTAAAAAGCTCTATAGGGATCTTGAATATTTCAGGCCATTTAAGGCACATGATCCCAGGGATGTCCCTCTACTCCGTGAGTGGTTTGAGCCAATTCTTGTGCAAGCTTTTTTGGAGGGCTTGAATCCGGAATTTAATTTCAGAGCTCAACTAATATTGTCTTCCACGGATTGGCCTACTCTTGACCAGACAATTGCAAGTGTTTTAGAGGAAGAAACACGGCTAGCTAATCAGGATGGTGTGGCGCCAGTGTATGGAGAAAACCGAGCTGCAGTAGTGAATGACCAGGCAAATGCAATCAAATTTGACCTGAAGAGGAAGAACAAAGTAATATGTGATAACTGTAACAAACCGGGGCATATAAAGAGGAACTGTTTCGACCTAGTGGGGTATCCGCCAGGCTGGGAGCGGAAAAAATTTAACAAATTCAACCCAGGCAATAGTGGGGAGAGGAAGCAGGACCGTGTCCATCTTGTGACTTCATCAAAGGATTTACCTCAGGTGGCTGCACAAGCTCTAGAAGAATTCAAAGCAAAATTGATGGTAGCTGCTAGTAATGGACTAGGCGAATCTTCAAGCTCCCAGAATGGCAAAGGTGAGGATGATGTACCCACTCCCTGGATTATTGATTCTGGGGCAACAAATCACATGACAGGTTCGCCAAAGAATTTTTCATCCTATATACCTCGATCAGGAAGAGATCGAGTTAGCATAGCTGATGGGTCGTCCGCCCCTATAATTGGTTGTGGAACAGTTAAATGCACTCCAGTGCTGTCATTGAGTCCGGTTCTACATGTTCCCAAGTTCCCTGTCAGCTTATTATCAATTAGTTCCATCACTAAACATCTGTGTTGCAGAGCTATATTTGAACCGGATTTCTGTGTATTTCAGGAACTGAAGTCCGGAAGAATTCTTGGGACTGGGACTGAGCAAGGTGGCTTATACTACCTCGACAATGCATCTACAGAACTTGCTCTTGCCTCCAAATACCACTCATCCACAGATGAGTTGTTGCTACTCCACTATAGACTTGGTCATCTTTCGTTCCAGTTATTAGGACGACTGTACCCATCGTTGTTTGGTTCATGTTGTAAGGACAAGCTTATATGTGAAGTGTGTGAGTTAGCTAAGCACACAAGAATTAGTTATCCTAGTAGCGGTGAAAGGAGTAAAGTACCTTTTGAAGTTGTGCACTCTGATGTTTGGGGTCCAGCGAATGTAACCACTTGTTTGGGAGAACGTTGGTATGTTACTTTTATCGATGGCCATAGTCGTTGTACTTGGCTATATCTATTAAAACATAAATCTGAAGTTATATCTGCCTTCAAAAATTTCTATACGCTGGTGTGTAATCAATATGGTGCAAAAGTGAAGGTGCTCAGGTCAGATAATGGAACTGAATATATTAACAAAGATTTTTCAGATTTCTTGTCCTCACTGGGAATTATACACCAGACTACGTGTGTAAATACATCAGAACAAAATGGGGTAGCAGAACGTAAGAATAGACATTTGTTAGAAGTGGCTAGATCTCTTATGTTTATGATGAATGTGCCCAAGTTTCTTTGGGGAGAAGCGGTGAAAACATCTGCATATTTAATCAATCGCATGCCTTCCAGGGTGTTAAACTTCAAGACCCCAATTGAGTTCTCCAGTTCTCCACATCGTACTTGTGTCCAAACTCCTCTCTTGATTTCCTGTCAAAAATTCAGTCTTGATTTGTGAGTGATTTCAACTAAACTATATTGGTAAACCGAATGGGAAATAGACAATTGACCCAAAAAGATGAATCATCGTAATCCACATCCTTGTGGGATGCCGAGTAAGTCGGGGAACTTAGCGTTCATCTGTTACATCCAGAACACTTTGGTATCAAAACCCTCGTCATAGGCAGGCACCTCGTACAAGCGAGTGGCCGGTGAGCCATTGTGGTGACGAGCTCCCCATCCTCACCATACTTGAGCCTGAACACGGTGAGGCGAAGCACGTGCTTCGTCTCGAAGACTCCTTCTGCCTCGACTACTTGTCTTAGGTGCTCCACAAGGCAATACTCCCTGCGCCCAACCATGTACACGAGCTGGACGTTGATGCGCATCCAGTCAGGGTCCTCCTGGAACAGCGTCTCCCTGCTGACCTTCCACTCCGGCGGCCGGCGGCTTGCACAGGCCGCAGAAGTGGCACGGCACGCACACAGATGGCCGCTTATTGCTTCAGTTTCATCATGGAGGTCATTGGTGGAGGCTTCGAGGCGATGGAACCCAACCCAACCCAAGCGTCCAAGTCCCTGTCGTAGTGTGCCTGGCTTGTGAATGGGAGCACCCAGTCGCCACGGCGCTTCCACTTGCCACTCTTTGTGCCGTAGGTAAGAGCATCTCCACTCGCGCCCCCCAAATCGTGTCTGGATTTGAGCCGGCGCGGGCGTTTTGGGAGGCGTCCGGACCAAAGAGCGCCTTTGGGCGCGCCCTCTTTCCACTCGCCGCCCCCAAATCAATTCTAACATCAAAAAATAAAGATCCACAAATATAGTTCAACAATAGTAGCATACATATAGTTATACAAATGATGAAGTTGCACAAATCGTGTCCGGATTTGAGCCGGCGCGGGTGTTTTGGGGGGGGGGGGGGGAGGGGGGGTCCGGACCAAAGAGCGCTTTTGGGCGCGTCCTATTTCCACTCGCCGCCCCCAAACAGACGCCCCAAATCAATTCTAACATCAAAAAATAAAGATCCACAAATATAGTTCAACAATAGTAGCACACATATAGTTATACAAATGATGAAGTTACACAATGAAATAAAAATTATTCATACAACTAATTTGCGGCTAATCCTTTGCGCACCCACAAATGCTCCACAAGATCGTTTTGAAGTTGTTCATGAAGACCTTCATCTCTGATCTCCATCTGCGCGGCGATGTAGTCAGTCCAATCTGCTGGCACTTCATGATCAACATCGGCCAGAGGACCCTCGAAGTCGAACGGAAGAGGGTCATGCATTGGATTGTCACGCTCATCCTCGATGATCATGTTGTGCATGATCACACATGCATTAATGACCTCCGACATCTGCTCGGTCGACCAAGTGAGAGCAGGGTACCGGACAATAGCAAACCTCTGCTGAAGAACCCCAAATGCACGCTCGACATCCTTTCTTTTGCTCTCTTGTTGCGAGACAAAATGGGATTTCTTGTTGCCATTTGGTGCCGAGATTGTCTTCAAAAATGTAGACCACTTGGGATAGATGACATCCGCTAGGTAGTAGCCTTTGGTGTACTGGTGGCCATTGATCTCATAGTTGACAGGTGGAGCATGACCTTCCACAAGCTTGGCAAACACCGGAGAGCACTGGAGCACATTGATATCATTGTGAGATCCTACCATCCCAAAAAAAGCGTGCCAAATCCAAGTCTCATGGTCAGCCACAGCTTCAAGGATCACGCTGCAAACCCCATGATGACCACCCTTGTACAATCCTTGCCATCCAAATGGACAGTTCTTCCAGCTCCAGTGCCCAGGGAACCCTCTTTCTGCATTTGTTGCCAAGATGCGAGCCGTTTCTTGCTCATTTGGTCCTCGCAGATAGTGTGGACCAAACACAGCCACCACCGCTCTACAGAATCTGTACATTGCCTTGAGAGCTGTAGACTCTGACATGTGCAAATAGTCGTCTTGACCATCTGCAGGAGCTCCATAGGCAAGCATTCTCATGGCGGCGGTATACTTCTGGATCGATGTGTAGCCGAGCATGCCCACGACGTCTTTGCTCAACTTGAACCAGGGGTCATACTCTCGGACTGTTTGCACCAACGTCTTGAACAACTCTCTCCTCATCCGAAAGCGGCGGCGAAAATCCTTTGCATCAAACCTTGGATCGTCGGCGAAGTAGTCGGCATACAACATGCAATGCCCCTCCACCCTCATTCTTTGCTTGCTCTTCCTCCTCCCTGGATGTGATCCTCCTCGTTTGGGTTCGGCACACGCGGCCTCATCAGCTTGGAGCTGGGCAAGACAAGCAAGAATGGCCAAATGCTCATCCTCTTCGGCGTCGATGTCCGCCTCCTCTTCCATGATCATCTGCGCCATCAACTCGTCGTCGCTGTCCATCTGTAGGAATGGAAATAGAAACGCAATCAACGTCCTGTCGTCGGCGCCGGCGAAAATAACATAAAAGTCGACGACTACCTTTGGTCGAACACCTTCGGTGCAATGTGGGCGCGCGAGGTCGCCGGCGAATTTCTAAGCGCTGCGGCGAGCTCCGAAGCGGCGGGCGGGCGGAGGAGGACGGAGGAGAGCCGGGCGTGGGGTGGTTTTCTCAGTCCGGCGAGCTTCACCGCCGGTCGGAGCCGGGGGTGGGAGCGGCGACACAGATGGCGGCGCAGCGAGGTGGGCAAAAGAACTGCGGGGCCGACGGCGATGAATTAATTTGAGGCGCCGTGACGCTGACCGGCTAGCCCCACGAAGCGTTCCATTTCGTCCGGCGCTACCACCACGGCCCCCAGAGAAGGGGGTTGGGCCGGTAGCACCGGACGAAATTTGGGGCGCGTCCGGACAAAATCGGTCTTTGGGGGGCACGAGTGGAAGCCGTTTTTGGTTTGGCGCGTCCCAAAAGCTTTGAGGGCAGCGAGTAGAGATGCTCTAAAGGTACCCACGTCCACCCTCCACCCGCCGGCAGACACGAAGATGGTGCCCCCGCGCGGGTGGACGGCGTGCGCGGTGATGCTCTAGGCGTCGAACGGGAGCTCGGGAGGCCAGCTGTTGTTCCAGCTCCAAGAGAACCGCGGCGAGTTGGGCAAGCGCTGCCAATTCCACTGCTCGTCGTCAGCGGCTTTTGGATGATGACCTCACCTGCTGCCCGGAGGCAGTGCAGGCCTCCTGGAAAACACACCGTGCAGGCAGAGCAGTTGAAGTTGTCCGAGCGTGATTAGAACGCGTACAGCCTGTTCCCAACGGCCACGGCTAAATCACAGCCGTCGTAGAGTAGAGCCCTCGGGAGAAGATTCGACGCGGCCAGCTCCGCCGTCTTGGTGTCGTATATGACGGTCACGCCGTCTTCGAGGCAGGAACCTATGGCGATGATGCTGCTGCCGAGGGCGGCGAACTGCGTAGTGTTCCGATTAATGGAGGCCCTACGCGGACGGCCGGAGGATCAGGGAGGCGCCGTGGCAGCAGGGTTCCTGTAGGTCCGGAGTTGGCGTCCGGGTCGTCATCGTCAAGGTCCAGCTTGTGGATTTCGAATCCGTTCTTGAGGTGGTCATCTAGCTAGCACCACGTACAGATGCCGCTTCGTCGTCGCCGGCCGCTGATCCCGAACAGACCCGCCTCGGTAGGATCTGGCTGGGACTTGCAGAGAAGAAAGTCGAGCTATACATGCTGCAGATCGCTGCCACGAACCTGACGACGCAGGCGGAGATCGGAAGGAGGTGCCGGTGAACTGCTGGAGGAGGCAACGTCGATGGGAAGAAGACGTGGACTCCGGCCCTCGGGAGGAAAAGAGATTAATTGCTGGCCTTAGCCATGCCGCTCCCCTCATAGTCCGCCAGAGGAGATCTGAAAGAGGAAACCCTAGTATCAGAGCAAGACGAGAGGAGCATTGTTAACTACTCTCTCTCAGATGTATTGATCTAGATCACAAGGTTCAGATACAGAGTAGCTAGGGTTCGATTCAGTGGGGAATTACAAGCACGAAGTGCTGAGAACATAGGAACTAGTAGGATTGGTAGGTAGGTGTTGCCGTTGCCGCCGCCGCCGCCGCCGCCGGGTTCCGTGATCGATCTTCGATGGTTCTTGGATGGCCTCCTGCCGAGTATAAGTAGCATTGCTAGACCCTGGGCTCGGCCCATCAGTGCCAGCCCGACATAGCAGCCCAACAACGGGTAGGCAGGCGAGGGTGCTAACACCCCTCCCTCCTTAAAACTCGGCTTGTCCTCAAGCCGAAGCTTCCAGTGATAGAAAAGGACTAGCTTGCCTGGATCCCATGGCACATGAAGTTCCTTGCTCTTGCTGGGGTCGCCATGGCTGTCTTCACGGTAGTAGATGAAGTAGAGTGCTTGATTGCGGTAGTTGTACGAGTCGGTCGGAGTACGGTTGATGAAGGCAATGTAGTAGTCATGGCTGATATGGACTTGGTCGGAGAAGGCTGCTCGGATGACATCCACAGTCCATGCGACCAACCAGAGCTGATATGCACGCCAAAGATTATTGGCCAACCATTGTCTAAGTTCACCACCCCCCTCTGATACGCTAAACGACCTTAGCTGCTGCATGTGTAGCACCGGACCTGAACTGAACTGCTTGATGGCATTGAATAAGCAGTCAAGAGCACTGTCCCATTGTTCTGCATGGTTGTTCAAGTTGCTCCAAGCCAAACTGAACTTAGTTGGTGCCAGAATACGAAGCTGATATGCATGAGTTAACATCAAAATTGACTTGACTCTTTGGCTGCTAGCTGTGTTGCCGTGAGAAGTAGCCAACACAAACTGCATAGCTAGCACTGCCAATCCCGTAGGCACTTGCTCCTGTGGTAGCTCATATGTATTTGTTGATGGGCAAAGTGTCCGTGCATACCAACGACAGATATTGTTGCACTTGAGAAAAGTACCAGATATGATTCCCCAAGCCCGCTGCTGGTTTCCATACATGAGTGTAGATTTTTGCAATATTGATGCAGTGGTACAGTGGAGTACAGTATACCAAAACAATGAATTCAGAAGACTGTAATTCCTGTACAGAAGCGGTACCATTGCCATATATGCTGATGGCCATCCTTCAGAATCATTGCCACGACAGTAATGAACTCATGGATATGACTCATGTGGAGATACAACTTCCAGAACAATCTGCATCAAGTACATGGATGGAACAAATATGGACAATGCCCAAGCAACAAGCCATTGGAAATAATAAAAACACTTTGCAGCGAGTTGCCAGGCTATTTCCGATTGAAATAATGTCAGGTCATCGCAAGAATTCCAGTGCTGCAATCTATAAGTTGACCGATGCAGAAACTCACTTAGAGACTCACTAGTCAGGTCAAGGAAGATGAAACTGAGCCAAGGAATGTGCCACTGGAGAACATCTGCGCCTCTGCTAATCAGACCACTCACTGTAGCTTCTTTAGATTCTGCACATGGTTTCGTCAGAAAATTGTCCGAAACATTCAGGCTCATACCAAATTCTATCACCCTGTAGCAATCAATTGTAGATTGTACTGAAGACTTCCGGCATACAGGCAAACAACCAGCAAATAACCATGGACTGATGCAAACAATACTGTTGACACCCATATACTCACAATTCAAGATAAAATACCCACTGTCCAAGATAACACAGAAGTCTGAGATTGTAAACACGGTAGCAACACATACTTCTGCATGGGAACCGTCAGAATCACACAGCCAAGACGCCTTCTCGCTGGCATCATTTAGAAACTGACAGCCTTTAATATCCTTGAACGATGGCCATGGCAAGGGTCGTGCCTCATCTCCCTCAGCATGGACACCCATGAAAGATGGCCAGGGCATAGGACGATGTATATGAACAGTAGATGCGAGAACAGACGAGAACTCACATGTCATGGCCAGGGGCAACGCTGCAGCAGGGATGTTGTTGCTGTCGATGCTGTACGCGGTCGGAGACGCAACCAGCACAGGGGCGGCCACTAGGTGTTGAGGTCGGCAAACCCTCAAACAGTTGGTGGGCGTCGAGGCAACGCCATTGACGGCTTGGTCGTCGATGGTTCCGTCACTTGCTGCAGGTGCAGCAAGCACGGGGTCGATGTCGACAGTGGCCGTGTGCACCGTATGCGCAGTCGTTGGGGTCGGTGCTGACCTCGACTCGGCGGTGTAACACCCCAGGCCTTCCATCGAGCAGGTTGCAGGCAAAGTAGTGGTGAAGCCGCTGGAAGCAGGAAGGACGATCTCGGGGCCCCTCCCGACGATGGCTGGCGTCGCCCTGTCGCTGGGAACCACGAAATTGACCGCCGCCGTCGCGGATGTAGCCTCGTCGTCGAAGATTCTGTCGCTTGCCGCCGCTGCATCGAGCACAGGGATAACGCCACCGGTGGTCGTGGGCGCCGTCATGCTGACCTTCCGCGCCAACGGATCGAGTGGATCCGCCGTGGACGCCTCCTCCGCGCTGTTGCCCTTGTCACGTTCGACTTGCTCCTGGAGTAAGTCCACCGCCGGCTTCGAGGTACCGAATGCCTCGGCGATCAACTGCTTGATCGATTGCTTGAGTTCACCGCGAATCTCGGCGAAGAATTCCTTGAGATCGGCCTTCGTGATTGGCTCCATGGTGGATGGCAAGGTGTGGATGAGGGAAATCGGTGAGGAAAAATGTGGAAAAATTTCAAGAAGGGTGATGGGACGGCTCTGATACCATTTGTTAACTATTCTCTCTCAGATGTATTGATCTAGATCACAAGGTTCAGATACAGAGTAGCTAGGGTTCGATTCAGTGGTGAATTACAAGCACGAAGTGCTGAATGAGGAACACAGGAACTAGTAGGATTGGTAGGTAGGTGTTGCCGTTGCCGCCGCCGTCGGGTTGGATCTTCGATGGTTCTTCGATGGCCTCCTGCCGAGTATAAGTAGCATTGCTAGACCCTGGGCTCGGCCCATCAGTGCCAGCCCGACATAGCAGCCCAACAACGGGTAGGCAGGCGAGGGTGCTAACAAGCATGGATGTTAGGATTCGGCCCCTTGTATGGTGGGCTTTGCTTATTCAACTCGAACCGGTCCTGAGTACATGTACTACATGGGGAGCTCCTTTGCGGCGCTCGTTAGCGCCGCATTGGAGTCGCGCCGCCAACGTCGTACATGTCGTGGGCCGGCCCATTTCATCGCGCGGTCGTTCCACTGTTTCTTTAGCGCGCTCGTTTTCCTGGGTCGTTCGACTGAGTCATTATTTCTGTTTCGCGCATGGTAGTGGCTTCGAGTGTACTGACTGTGTGTACTGTGTACACAGTCTAACACATACTCCATCTCACAAAAAAAAATTCATTTCAAAATAATTTACACACGAAATATGTGTGCGTTCACGATTAGGTTTCATTCCCGTGATCGGTTTCGAGTTTCGTGTAATGTAACTTCTTAATTTTGGACCAAAGTTTTCAATATTTTTAGATGAATTTTGTTAAATTTGTCACACTCAGTCGACGGTTTCAAAATTCCTTTCACGGGTATATGAAACTCGCCGTTTTCCACAACTTTCGTGTTATAACTTTTTCGTTTCAACAGAGATATGAATAGATCTTGTACGGATGTATGCACTTAGCCTCTTCTTGTTGAGGACCATTTTCGTTTCAATTCCCGTTTTCCATTTTAAAAAATGAACCAAAACATTGGAACCATTTTCAAAATGGAACCATTTTAAAATTTGGAACCATTTTCAAAATGGAACCATTTTCAAATTTGTAACCATTTTTAATTTGGAACCATTTTAAATTCGGAACCATTTTTAAATTTGGAACTATTTTCAAAATGGAAACATTTTCAAATTTGGAACCATTTTTAAATTTGGAACCAATTTCAAAATGGAACCATTTTTAAAAATGAATGATTTTCAAATTTGGAACCATTTTCAAATTTTGAACCATTTTAAATTTTGAGCCATTTTAAAATTTGGAACCATTTTCAAAATGGAATCATTTTAAATTTGAAAATGGAACCATTTTTAAATTTGAAAATGGAACCATTTTTTAAATTGGAACCATTTTCAAAAATGAAAAAATTACAAATTTGGAACCATTTTAAATTTGGAACCAATTTAAATTCGGCACCATTTTTAAGTTGGAACCATTTTCAAAATTGAACCATTTTTAAATTTGGAACCATTTTCAAAAATGAACAATTTTTAAATTTGGAACCATTTTTAATTTGGAACCATTTTCAAAATCGGAACCTTTTTTTTCGGTTCGAAGCCATTTTAAAAAAGGAACCATTTTTTCGGTTCGGAACCATTTTTTTGGTTCGGGACCATTTTCAAAAAGGAACCATTTTCGAAAAAACGGAACCATTTTTTCGGTTTGGAACCATTTTAAAAAATCGGAACCATTTTTTCGGTTCGGAACCATTTTCGAAAAATCGGAACCATTTTTTTTGGTTTGGAACCATTTTCAAAAAATCGGAACCATTTTTTCGGTTCGGACCCATTTTCAAAAAGAACCATTTTCGAAAAATCGGGACCATTTTTTCAGTTCGGAACCATTTTTAATTTGGAACCATTTTTAAAATGGAACCATTTTTAAATTTTGGAACCATTTTTTCAGTTCGGAACCATTTTTTAATTTCGGAACCATTTTTAAATTTGAAACCTTTTTAAATTCGAAACCATTTTAAAATTCGAAACCATTTTCACAAATGGTTCCATTTCTAAATTTGGAACCATTTCAAAAATGGAACCGTTTTAAAAAAAATGAACAATTTTAAAATTTGGAACGATTTTCAAAATTTAACCATTTTCAAAAACAATTTTAAAAACCATTTTAAAATTAGAAACCATTTTAAAATTGAAAATAATTTTAAAATTTGGAGCCATTTCTAAATTTAGAACAATTTTAAAAATGGAACCATTTTCAAATTTTAAAATTGTTTCCAATTTTAAAATTATTCATTTTTTAAAACGGATCCATTTTTAAAAGAAACGAAAACAAAACAGAAAAAAGAAACAAAAAACAAAAAAAGAAAAAGAAACGAAAAAAAAATAAAAACGAAAATAAAGAAAAAGAAACGAAAAAGAAAAGAAAAAAGAAACAGAAAAAAAGAAACGAAAAAGAAACAGAAAAGAAACGAAAAAGAAAAACATAAACATAAACATAAACATAAAAAAGAAACGGAAAAAAACGAAAGAAAAGAAGGAAAGCCGCTAATTGGGCCGGCCCGCCAGGAGCCTTACGCGCCGCTAACGGGTGGCGTATAGGTTTCGCCTACTACATGCCCTGGACTAATGAAATCGTATAAGGTCGGATCTTTGCAGTACCATGTCCGATAGCAATCTTTGTTGGAGTCTCCCCCTGAGGATCTTGTAGTTGTTTCCATTACCATGTCCGATGATTTTGGTTGAGCAATGCTTTTTTAGTATTCTTGTGCACTGTTTGAGTTTTGGTCATAACTTCGTTGATAGGGTAATCCAAAGACTGAAGGACCGCATAGAACCTCACTACCTTGGAAGTTTTATCGCAAGCCGACTCCGGCCAAATTTTATTCAAAAAACTCTGCCTCTCTACTTTACAACCCAAATTATCATGAACTATGATTACAATGTTGATCTCAAAACAAGAACGAGCGTCTTGCAGAAGTAGCATCCACACCAGAATGATTGAAAAATGATGTGTTGTGCATTAACAGCAAGAACATTTTTTCTTCTCAGTTCCCAAAGAAAGAAGATCTGAAAGCTATAGTTGACAAGGTGAAGGACTTCTCCGATGAGGTAACCTCAGACGCAAAAAAAATCCTTTGCATAGATAACATGATCTACCAGGACGGATGCATAGACAGAAGTACAAGCAGAAGATGAGAGGCCCCGCTCCAAGAGAAGAAGCAAGAGGAAGGGGAAGCAGCAGAAGCCGGAGCAAAGGTTCAGTAAGTAGAGACAACACTCGTCGCCGGGCCACGTTACGCGAAATCTTTAGCCTTTAAAATTGCTCTGTTTCTACGGTTCTTTTACACTAAAATTGCTCTGTTTCTCCTGACTGATCATTTGATCAACAACCAGGGTTACAAATTAGGGACTGCGAGCTGTAGTACATAGCAGGCAGGCAGCCGGCCAAGTCCAAGACGTTATACCCCGTGATCTCCTGCATCTCCGTGCTCCACGGCATCACGTCCGGCGGGTTGAGCGCAAAATTCGACAGGAAGATCGCGGACGCCGCGACGATGGACGGCCGGTAGCCGAGGCACGCGTAGTCGAGCAGCGACAGGTCGGCGAGGCGATGCGCCATGCGCTGGATCTTCAGTTCTTCCTCTCCCTGGGCGTGCCTCGTGAAGTGGCCGACGAAGGTGTGCGCCGTCGGGCCGCCGAGCTGGTAGCCGGGCGCCGCCACCATGTGGCGCTCCATGTCGAGCACCTCCTTGCCTGTTGCGAACCCGCCGTAGCTGGCGATCTTGTGGGCGTCGAGCGCGAACACGGTGCGCCGGTCCTCGTACTTGGCGGCCACAAAGACGGCCGCGGCGCCCAGGAGGCGGAGTTCATAGCTGGTGTGCGTGTTCATGGACCGAACCGACAGGACCCGGTCGAGGTAAGCGACGGCGTGGTGGAGCGTGCCGTCTGCGAGGTCGTAGTAGCGGACGAAGTCGTCCATCCATCCGACGAGGGAGGCGCGCGCCGACGGGCTCACCCGGTCCTGCTGCACCGTCTTCAGGTAGTCCGGCCGCGGCCGCTCCTCCGGGTTCTTCTCTGTCGCCCGGAGGTTGGAGTCGATGTCGTCTTCGTAGTCGGAGCGGAGCCGCTGGCGCTTCGTGGGCTGCGTCTTCTCGGCGGCGGCGGCGACGCGCTTTAGGAAGAGCTTCGGTGGCACGGGGAGCTCGCGGGGCGATGGCGGGAGTATCCTCCTGGGACGGGCGAAGCCGGGAGACGGTGGTCGACGGGGCACATCGGCGACGGCCTGCCGGGAGCAGGAGAATCCGTGGCCGAAGAAGCCGGGGGGCGGAGGGCGAGCGAGGGCGTAAGGATCCATGGCGTGCTGCATCATCATGGACGAGAAGTAGGTGATGGAAGGCGCGGATTCTTTTCTTGGTTGTGCTTGGTGTTCTTGCGAGCGAGGAGGCAGAGGGATGATCTCTGTGACTCCTCTGCAATGCGCTATGTATCCTCAGGCCGTCGGGCGGCGAGTCCGACTAGGGAGGATCCGGAGTCCGGATGCGCGTGCGCTCCACGCATGGCAAGCGCCAACGGGGTCACTGGCAGTCCGACTCCGAGAATAACTCCATCTCTCCACGACTGGTTTACAGCTTGTATTGCGTCGTGATCAAGCGGCTGAAGCCAGAGGATGGAATTAAAATTGATTAATGGGAGTATACAACACTGATACACACGGCTGAACCAACTCTTGTCGTGCGAGAGGTCTTTTGTTTACGACGATCGTGCATGCTAGCGATTCGGCCTAGTATCAGTTCTTCTTCAGGATCCTGATGTTCTTCCAGAGCGACACCATGCGCGCCGAGGCGTCCCTCTGCATGTACACGCCGAACTTGAAGAAGTGCAGGTCGCCGCCGCGGCCGGGGACGGTCAGCTTCAGCTCGCCGTCGACGAAGACGGTGAGCCTGGACGCGCCGACGTCGTGGACCACGTTCACCCGGAGCCACCGGTCGCAGATGCCATCCTGGACGAGCTGTTGGTTGTAGTACCACAGCGCGCCGTTGTAGACGTGCAGCATCAGCGTGGTGGCCGTGGCGTCGCCGCCGAACACCTGCATGATGGACATCCCCGACGAGCCGGTCGGCACGTACACCAGGCCCTCGAATTGCCACACGCCGGACGAGTAGTCGTATCCCTGCCAATGCACTCACATATCAGTCACCACTCAACAGAATTATGGTTGCAATATTGGTAATTTCGGTGGCACTTACTGTCATCCTCATCTCCGTCCTGGGCTTGGTGTCGCTCTGGGCGCGTAGGGGTCATCGGAGGGCACTATCCACATCCGCCGCACCGTGCCGTTGAAGCTGTACCGCGAGCTCGCCGGCATGTTGTACGGCTTCTGCAGCATGAAGTTGCTCTCGCTGAGGCTCACCGCCGTGAACCCCGCCGTCGGGTCCTCGGCCTTCGCCGGCGATGGCGAGGCTAGGAGGATAACCTGCAGCAGGCACACGGTAATCCATGGCAAAGTGCGAGACGCCATGTGTATGCGTGTTGTGTTTGCGTTGCTTTTATGATGAATACAACTAATCAGGTTCTCCGTGGTTTATATAGTGAGCTTGGGAGTATGCCCCTAGATGATTTACTGTGTGTTAAGATGATTGATTGGTTTGAGTTCTTTAAAGGGGATCCCATATGTGTTTACTACGGAGTAGAGTGGAAAGCTCCTTACTCCACGTTGAATATCAAAAGATCTAAATTATGTTGGCATATCAAAATGTGCAGTTCTTAATATACACAGTCCAGTTCGCGCCACCAGGTCTAAGAACAAAGCACAGCAGTTTACATGCCGTACGTTCTATCCGCGCTAGAAATACGTCGTACGTACGTTTTCAGCCATCCCCAAGGGAAATTGTCGGGTATTTTACATGTTTACAGTCTGTGTATTAGTTTTAATCAAAGTCAAACTTCGTAAGATCTAATCGAATTTATAGAAAATAAATAAGTGTCTAAAACATCAAATCGTATTACTAGAATCATCATGAACTGCACTTCCATATAGCATGCATTTTGTACATACTGATATTTTCCTATGTACTTTTCAAACCAAAACTAATATGTAATCTATTGAGAAACAGAGTGAGTACTACAAGTACCAGGACAGAGTCTCCTAAAAAAGGTATCAGGACAGAAGGGTGGAAGCCAAGTGCAGGGCGCTCTGATGCTGACATGTGTCATGCGGGGAGCGCCCCGTCGAATACATGACAAATGGATAAATTTTTTGGTGGAATCAACTCCCAATTTATTTGTCACAAAAGAGTACGAGAGAACACCCTAGCCACCGCATGATGTGGTGGTTATGACGGTGATGTGTGGAGTAAGAATAAGATCTTCATGTCTCCTCGTCCACCTCATCGGAGGTGACCTCGCCCGTGACGTTGAGGAGGGGTGGGGAATTTTCTGATTGATGCTCATCTAGTTGGCGGATCTCGTTTTTGTCTATGTGTGTTCCAAATTTGGTGTCAGATGTTTCGGATCGTGTCAAATGTTCAGTGGTAACGACTTCGGCTCGGGCGCCTATAAAGTCTGTAAACGCTTACTATTTTAAAACCGACTGAAATACCACCAATTATTTTAGCTACACAGCAATTGTCAGTATCAGATTAAAGTCGGATGGTGTTGAAACTGCAACCGTTATCCGGATGAAGCAAATTATAATTGCTTGACAACATGGAACACTAGAATGACAAAATAACTAATTCTTTTTGTATCAGATGAAAAACAAAATTGCAGCTTGACACCCTTATATTCTGACTGGGTTTCTGAATGTTTGCAGATGAGTTCATGCCAGATGAGTTCATGCCAAAGAGTATGCCAAAGAACCTGAACTTCAGCAGCTCCTTTTTTTTATAATAAAAATCATATTTTAACGTTTCAAATATGTTTGAAAATATATCTGTATGTAGAAAATGTTGTATGCTATGAACGTGTAAAATCTCAACTGAAAATATCTTGTATTTTTGGCTACGCAAAAATGACCAAATATAACCTTAGAAGTAGTGAAGAGTGCAAATCTAGACTCTCCCAAATCTGTCAAATTCTTTCATTTGTGCAGCCAAAATACAAACTATTTCTAGTTAGATTTCACACATTGGTAGAATACAGCATTGTCTACATGTAGGATATTTTTCAGATTTTTTTGAACTTCAAAATATGACTAAAAAAGTGCTCCCTAGAGCTCGGCTTCCATTTGTGGTTTCCAATGGCAGAAAGGCCTTTTCACTTCCGAGGTTCACTGAAACTTGGGAGAGTTTCCATGTTTGCTCTTTACCCAAAAAATTGTTCCTAGAGTATGAGATCACAGTATACTGGTAGAAGTATACTTCTGTATAGGAGATGGTCACATGACCCTGTCATATATTCATATTAACAAGATAAAGTGCAATTATGAGTTTTTCTCTTCCTACAATCATGAGCCTCTCTGTAAAGAAAACCGTATACATCCCTCAACTACAGCCTATGAGACAAAGGGATTAAGAAAAATACAAAAAAGGATACCGGTGCTGCATCAGAAGAATATAAACTATTGCCAATGATAAAGTGAGCACTTCATCTTCATTTGAATAACGTCATCGCTCAGGCATACCATTTGCTCAAGTCATTCATTCTCATCGAATCAAAATATGTAAGAAACAATCAGATCATCTGGCATAAATAAAAGAAAGGCTTGATAAGAATGTGTTAATAATAAAAAGTAAATGTGGAGAATATAAGTAGAGTACCTACCAGTCAATTAAAGGAATCTGCACCCCTACCACCTCTCTTGCTAACTAGTTCACAGAGTCGACAAGGCAGTGTGTCAAGGCTCATTTCACGCGTCCTGCCAAAGTTACCCAGAACACCACACCTCCTCCATGCATGATATTCCGCATAGGCTACAGGATCATTTGCAAGCGCTTTCACATACGATGCCAGTTCTTTAAGAGAGCTGAATTTGGAGGCATCAATGGCAGAATTGGGAGGAATGAAATCCCAGACGTTGGGTGCACCAAAGTATATTGGCACTGACCCAGCCTCCAACGCATAGAACAACTTCTCCGTCACATAACTTTCCGTCTTGGTGTTCTCAATTGCAAGAACAAACTTGTAATGCGACATTGCGCAGTGTAGGTGATCCCACCAGTGTGGTGATCCATCGCCATTGTTTGAGCAAACTGGATACATGGATAGTGCCATGTCTGGACCACCGACATTATTCAAGCATTTACCAAAGGAATGGTGTGGCACCAATGAAAGGAAATCTTCTGCAAGCTTGTCTCTGTGAGGAAGACACCTTGAAGATGACCAGTAGACAAGTGCATCCTGAAACAATCATACAAGGCAGGAACTCAGCAGTTCAGACAATTATAAAGCATATAACAGCTGTCTTAATACAGCAGGATTGATTCTTAGGGCAACACCAATGCAGCTGTGGACATGCAAAATTATGCATTTGACACGTGTGTCCCCTCGTTTTCATATTATGAGTCGTGGCCATTCTTGGTATCATCAACTGTACTACTCTTCAGGCTTGCCATTAAAAATAATTTAAAAAAAGTTCCACAAAATGATAGAATCACCTCCAGTTAAGGTGTGAGGCTGTAGATGCCTGCTAAAGTGTTAAATGTTCTACAGACAACTAACAATACCTAATCATGCCAATTTTCCATATTCTATATGTACTGTTCCAGCTGATGAACAGTGACTGACCATGGGTAATCATAATATCAAGCAGTACATAGTTGAAGAAACTAATGTCAAGTAAAGCATAGTTGGAGATATATAGTGCATGCAAAGTGCAAAAGTCACCACATAGGTGATACATGTAAAAAAAGTGCCTTATACAATGATGTTACTATACTGTGGAATCTACACTATGCAGGATTTGGGCTTACATTTGTCTTTTCTGTTGATACATGGTAACTCCGGCTACTGTGGAATGATTTTCCAGCATATGTTACTTGCACATCATCATTAGCATGGTAGCCTATAAAAATGTCTTCAAAACCAGTTGGCTTCCTAGCAGCCTCGAGATCCAGATAAACACGAAGAGGTAGACCTTTCATTCTCTGTAAAATATAAGAAATATTTTAAAGTTGATACACAGAAAAATTAAGAATTTACGTTAAGAAAAAAAGTAAATAGCGCACATTCGATTAGTCACAAACACAATGGTGTTCACTAAAGGCATGTGTTCATGCAACTTATGACCCAAATGGAAAACTGTCAAGCAATCTACATTCAATGAGAACACAAAAACTAGACAAATGCATAAATGTTGATTTCCTGATCCATAGTTACAGCTCACGAATACTCAAACAATTGTCTGAATAAAACTGTACCAGTTCTCAGGGTTATCCTACACAAGCATTGTATTACTTATTAATCTTGAGGTTTTACCTTTAGCCGTTAGGAGATTTCTATCTTCACTGCATCATGGTTGACTTTACTTACTCATTCCAAATCCTTTTATTGATTATCTGTGGTGATATGGTGCAACAGTCAAGAAGACCTTAAATCATTATTCTGCTTCTAAACAACCACATAATTTATTAATTTATCATTTCCCTCAAAAGCGAGCAACACGATCCTATTCAGAACTCACTAAAAGCGAACAATCCATGCAGAAGCAACTTCTTCTGTCTGGCTAATTTTCTCCACAAGCAAAACAATCCTTGTCTTTGAGAAGAACTGAGAAACAGTACAAGACTCGTGATCTCATCTCAAGGAACTCAATATTTGCACAATTGTTGGAATACCCATATACACCAAATCAGTTCACCCTATACGGCCAGCAGTCTATATGAAAGCGAGTTCCCAATTCTTGAAGGAAATGTCATTTTGCATCGTTATCACGGCAGAGGGGACGAACTGCAGTACCTGCTGCGGCGGCGTAGCGCCCTCGAAGAGCATCGCGTCAGGTCTGTCGACGACGGCGGCGGCCTTGCTCCACACGCAGCTGAGGCCGCAGCGGCACGTGTACACCCCGTCGAGCGCGTCGGGGATCCACGTCCACCCCTTGACGAACACCCCGACGTGCCGCGTCTTCATATCCTCGCACCTCGCGCCTCCCCACCCCGCTCCGCCGGTGATGGAAGCCATAGCAGACGCCGTGGTCGCGTTGGCGGCGCCGATCTTGGCGCGGATGCGGGGGCACCCGACGGCGGAGTCCCAAGCGCCGAAGGCAGCGAGGACGGAGGTGAAGGCGTGCCTCTTGCGGGAGCCTACGGAGTCGAGCGCCGTATCAAAGCGGGGGCGGTCCGCGGCGGCGAAGACGGGGCGCAACGGGGTGGAGAAGGGGGAGGTTATGGAGGGGAGCTCGAAGTAGCCGGAGAGGAGGATGAGCAGGATGGCGGCGGAGGCAAGCATCGGGGCCACGTAGTTGATGCGCTTCGGCACGAGCATCGAGGTAGAGGGCATCTAGAAAAGCTTCTCGGAGCTCCTCCGCTCGCCGGAGCGGGAGATCTCGGAGGCGAGGCGGAAAGGAGGAGGAGGGGCCTTTTCGAAAAACTGGCGGGGTTTTTTCTTCACTTCTGTGGGCTCTATCAGTGGTTTTATTCAGTAGCGGTAGATTTGCACTTAGGCACTTTGGTATAGATGGTTTTACATTATGAGGTCGGTGGTGGAGGCTAGCTGGGTCACGTCACGTGGGTGGCGGTCGCCGGCAGTTGTTTACCATTTCCGGCAAATTTTCGCCTGTTGCTCTTGACTTTGGCTTTCCGACGAGGAAAAACAAGCATACATTGTGTGGTACATTTGTACTATCTCCGGTTTTGTTTTTATGTTTGTGTCAACATAGACTTTTCGTGCAACTTCAGATATTATTTTAGTCACGTCTGATTAAATTCCAAATTCAAATTTCGTTTCTGGTAAGAGAAATTGCATTTTCCCTTTTTCTTTTTAGAGAAAAATATTTCATCAAATCGAAACGGGGGAGCGGACACATCAACAAAACTGTGCCTAGCCAGGGACGGAGGTATTTACATCATGTTTTCGTCCATCTTTTAAAAAAATTGATATCTTCGCAAGGGATAGTTACTCTTGTTCATTGTCAGTTTAACACGAAACGCACGGTACGACATTACATGTATTCTGTTTCATCCATTTTTATAAGAAGGAAAAATGGGGCTCTGAGTTCCTTTCGTCGGAAAAAAAAATCAGCATCAAACTACCAAAATGTGGCCACATAATAATTTGCAAATTGCAAAATGACGACAAAAATGCTCAATGCAAATGGAATTAGAAAGGATGGTACTGCAGTAGTAGAACATAATATACGAAAAGGTATCAGGCAAGAGCTATGCAGCCAAGTACAATGCCATGCCATGAAGAACAATGGGATGTGTACTATTTTACAGCTTAAGGGAGGATTGCTGAAGGACCGGGACCATTGGTTCATCTGAAACTATCAGGGCGAAGAATGATCTGAATTTTTAGCTCTCCCCATTCTTTTCAGCGCTTTGATAATGGTCCGAAGGCAGCATCCGGAACGAACCCTCAGAATGATCTTCTGGAAACCCATAGAAGTGCCCCAAACCGAATCCAAAGGAACCAAAATTCGTCGTAGAAAGGAAGTCGCCGTTGCAGCTGTCGAGCCCATTGACACCTGAAGGCTCAACACCGTTTCCTGAGGGGTTACCCCACATGAAGCTATTACCCATGGAGAATTCAACCTTGGCTGGTTCTTGATGGCCTCCTGCCCGAGCCACCTGGTCTGAGGCCTCAGGCTCGTCTGCTGGCAATGATGGCGTGTGGCCCTTGAACAACCCCACGTGTGCAAAGAGCTTGTCCTTCCTCGAGAAGGTTGTGCCGCAGGAGCACAGCCACTTAACCTGGCCGCAGTGCTTCTCGTGTGTCTTGAGGTCGGCCATGACGGAGAACTTTTTGGCATGGCACCGGCTGCAGGTGTGGCTCTTCTCACAGTGGCTCCGTTTGTAGTGGTTCTTCACACACAGAATGGTCTTGAGGGGCAGGAAGCTCTTGTGCAGCTTGTTCCGCTTGCACCCGGCAAAAGGGCACGAGTACCTCTTCACGACAGCATCGTGATCCAGGCTCGCGTCTCTAGGTGGTTTGGCCAGTGCGGCAGGGCTCTTGTACTCGTCGCCATGCCCTCTCATGTGCATCCGTAGGTTCGCGTCCCTCTTGAAGCCCTTTCCACAGATGGCGCAGAAGTGCGTGTGCGGAGCCAAGATCTCGTCCTTCTCCAGCTGCAAGAGCTCATACGAGCCCGGTGGTAGGTTATCTCCATCCATGCCAGCCTCACCACCATCATTGCCATCCTTCAAATCGTGATCCATGACAACAACATTCTCAATGCCTTCCGCAGCACCATCAGTCAATCCCTTGAAGAACTCTTCGTAGTCAGGGCTACGCAATTCCTCCTTGTGATCTTCAGAGACGGCTGCATTAGGATCCGAGCTTGAGCTTGTGCCAGCAACATTAGCCATCTGCCCTGCAGGGGGGTGGCTCAAAAAGGACGAGTTCTTCAGTGACGGGAGAAGGCTCCCGGCAGTAGAGATGAGCTGAACTATGAGGCATGTCAGGTCTGCATTCACCTGCTGTTGCTGCTGCTGCATGAGCTCCCCTGTTTCAGTCGATAACTGGACGCCATCGCCAACCATCGAATGGATGACATTCTTTACTTGCCGTATCTTCTCTTCGATAAATGTGAGATTGTCAAGCATCGTACCCGGGTTCCAATCCATGTGAGGGATGCTGGTGGATGGTGCAGTATCGAATCGTGAGGTGAATGTTGGAAAAGGCTGTTGGATTCCCATGTCAAGGAGCAGATTCTCTGAACTGCGCTGGTAGTTTGAAATTGTAGGATAGGAGCTAAAGTTTGCAGATTCCTCTTGGATGATGTTCTTGCTGCGGTCCATCGTTAACTTCTATCCAGTCACGTGCTTGAAATCAAGGGAATGTAGCCTGTTCAGATATTTGAAACCAAACTACGTCAGTTGATGAGCATTTTACACCTGAAGAGGACAGAACAAATCACGGCATTCTATCAAGGCTAGACAAACTTGATAGAAAATTAAGGCATTAGTATCACAAGGCATTCTATCAAGTTCCAGCATTCTACAACCATTCTATCAAGGAATTCTACATCTTAATGCATTCTATCAAGGCTAGACAAACTTGGTAGAAAATTAAGTCATTGGTATCACAAACTGCCTTATGATTTATCGAATTCATGTTTCCTAAACAAACCCTTCTTCAGAGGACAGAACTATTTGTGAAAGCGCACAAACTTTAATGATAATAATCAGCTTATCAAGTGTAATTTAAATGAAAAACAGAACTCAGATAAGAAAAACAAGTATGCAGTTTTGTTTCTTGCAACATCCGACTTGATTGTACTAACATTTTGCTTAGGAGAAGAGGGGGCTAGGAATACGCTATCTCAAATTATTATGGGAAACAAAATTCAGTTTAGAATGTTTTGCTACACAAATTCGTGAAAGAATAGCCACACAGGTCTCCCCACACCTTAAACAGAACGTCACTGATACAAGATTACATCCATAATTATAGTACAATTTAAGCTACACTAGATTAACAAATAGGCATCACAATTACAGTGGGCGATGCTCATTAAACATAACAATTGAGACCATTGGGGCAGACAATGTACTTCAGCATGTAACACAACAAGCTGTTTTGACCAAACAAAGAACTTACTTTAGCAAACAAATCAGAGTGGCTACTGTTTGTTAACCATCACATCAACGACATGTAACACAGCAAGCTATAGACCAGAATTGTGAACAGGTGAGAAACATTTAGGGTAATCTTATATATACCAAATGGCACCACCTTTGGTTTCACTATAGTCTGTTAAACGCTGAAGAAATCACTGCAAGAACAAATAGGGGAATACCTTTAGACCAAGACCAGTATGACATCCAATCCTAGAGTGCGCCCTTTGCCCTCCGGATCCAAGCAAGATCTCCGAAAAGGGCAGAATACCCCTTCCGACAATGATCTAGGAAGCAGAAAAACAGGATCTTGCCGAAAATCAGCTAGTACCCCAGGATGAGCAGCAAGATGCGCTCATCGGTGCGCACGCCTCGTTTCGTCACCAGGAACAATGGAGTCTTGGAGAGGCCAGGGGAGGAAGAGGAGGAAGGAGAAGGAAGCCGCCAAGAAACGGGACTGCACGGGTGAGCTGGCTAAACATTAGTGGAGGATCGCTTGAATGCGAGATCGAGATGGGCAGGGGATCAGTAGCCGCACAGGCAAATAATTGTGGCGTAAATTGTTAGATTAATGCTTGGATTGCTGCGCCTCGCTCTCGATCCCGCTGCTCGAGAAGAGATATGTTTGATTACTCCAGTTCGTTTGACCTACGTAGGGGTGGGCATAAAAACCGATGACCGAAAACCAAAACCGAAAAGACCGATTTTGGGTAGCAAATTTTAAAGACCGAAATTTTTCTGGTAAATTCGGTCATTAGTTTCCGATAACCGAATGGACCGAACTGACCGAACTTTACGTGAGAGCCTAATCTCCACTCTGACGTCATCAAACTATGTGAAGTTCTCGTAGACTGTGAGCACTATATTGTGCTAATATTTTTGTATACGTTAACATTTATTCTTGCAAATTGATAACAATAGATGTATTAAAAAATGTCCAGATTTTAGTTAAATTGACGCCAATTGTTTACTAAACACTATCCATATTTAGTCAAAAATCTACCATATGATCGAAACCGAAAAGCCGCCAAATTTTTTGATTACTCCAGTTCGTTTGACCTCTGCGCGAGCCTGTGTGCTGAAATGGCCCTTGAGCCATGTAATCCTAGCCACCCATCTACCTTTTCGCATCTAGACTATAAATAGGTGCCTCCCACCTCAGATCTAGGGTTAGACTGAGTTTAGACTTGAGTTGAGCTTTTGAAAGGACAATGATGTCGCCTCGAGGGGGGTGAATAGGCGATTAAAACTTTTCCGGTTTAGACTTGATAATTGCGGAATAAAACTAGGTGTTTAAATTAAACAAGCGAACAACCTAAATAAACTAGGCTCACCTATGTGCACCAACAACTTATGCTAAGCAAGACAAGCAACAAGGTGATAGCAATAGAATACTTCAAACACGAAGGCTATCACAATGTAAAGTGCATAAGTAAATAGCTCGGGTATAGAAATAACCGAGGCACGCGGAGACGAGGATGTATTCCCGAGTTCCTCCTTTTTAGGGGAGTACGTCTCGTTGGAGAGGTGTGAACCAACACAATGGTTCAACAACCACAAAGGTTTCACCTTATTCTCCGATGAACCGCACCACAAAGGTTTGGTTCACCTTCCACTATCGGAATCCTTCGAGGCGGAAATCCGGAGCCTTTCAACAACGATCCGGGGCACAACCCACAACAGGATTGGGGGCTCCCGAACAGCTACAAGTGACCACACAAGGGTCTCAACCACCACACGGGCGTCTAGGGTCCAAAGACCCAAGAGTAACAAGTTCACAAGCTATCAACTTCCACGAATCCTCGTGGAGAGCACAAACCGATGCAACGAAGCAATGGCAAGAGCACAAGTGCTCAAATCCTTCACTCTCAAATCCCACCACAAGCAACTAATGCTTATGGGGGAGAAGAGAGGAAGAACAACGAAGAACACAACAAATGGAACTTCAAGAACTAGATCGAAAAGGTTCCCCTCACTTAGAGGAGAGACAGATTGGTGAAAATGTAGATCTAGGTCTTCTCCTTCAATCCTCCAAAGATCAACGAGTTTGGGTGGATGGATTGGGAGTAATAGAAGAAATGAGCTTTCAACAATGGAGGAGAGAGGAAAAACGTGCTCAAGTGCTTAGATAACCATTGGGGAAGAAACCCCTTAAATAGGTCCTCTAAAAAAGGGCCGTTGGGCAGAGTCGTTGGCTCGCTGTGCCAGCCGGCCTAGCAGCCGTCCTGGGCCGGGCGGGAGGCCGGGCGGCTCACAGAGCCAGCCGGCCTGGGCTGGGCAGGAGGCTGGGCGGCTCGCTGAGCCAGCCGGCCTAGCAGCCGGCATGGGCCGGGCGGCACACAGAGCCAGCCGGCCTGGCAGCCGGCCTGGGCTGGGCCGGAGGCTGGGCACCCAACAGAGCCCGTCGGCCTGTGGGCCGGCCCCACAAAAAACTGCAAAAACGACCAATGCGAAAACGAACATATCTTGATCATCCGGACTCCGTTTTCGATGTTCTTGGGCTCGTTGGAATCGCAACGAAGAGCCCTTCAAGATTATGCAGAGCAACATCATAGTCCATCATGTGAGGATAAAACCAAATGTAGAAGGGTAAACCTTCTCTAAATAAGAACAACCGGTAAATCCTGAAATGCAATAACTTTCTCGTTCGAACTCCAAAACAGGTGAATCCAATTTCGTTGGAAATATTAAGGGTCACAAATATAGAGGGGATACCACACATGGGAGGTGTGGACCCTATCTCGAAGGTGGACCAGTAATATTTCCAACGCCGGGAACTAACAAGCTTTCCAAACAAAATCCATTTTCGAAGAACTTGGTCTTGTCATGAGGATCACAACAAGCACCAAAACCCAACAAGGAGAAGAACCAAATAAGAACCAAGAAAGATGATATGCCAAGTATGCAAAGGTTTGAGCTCTCCACAAAGATGCGATCAAGTTACTCACTTGAGAGCCCCTCTTGATAGTACGCCGTCTATCCTATAACCCGGTCTCCCACTAACACCATGAGACCGGTAAAATAGAAAACCTATCAAGATCATACCTTTGCCTTGCGCATTCCACTTGAGCTAGATGATGACGATCTTGACTCCCTCAAGTTGGAACACCTTTCTTGATTGTGCTTGCTAGCACATGCTTGATGATGACATCTCCAAAATACTCCCCCATACACCATGATGGGAGAACCTTGCTAAGCTCCGTCTTCATTAATCCACTTGCACTTCATCTTCTTATCTTGATATATATGATGGCTTGGAGATAACATGAAAGTTCACTCAATCTTCTTTTCCAAGCCATGCTTGCAATAAGCTCAACTCTTCACATGACCATTCTTCATATAAACCCTTGGATAGAACCTTGGTCATCATGAAATCTTTTAGAGTCCAACACATGAACTCCAATGTTTTTCTATGGACAAGATCTACAAGAATATCTCAATGCAAACATTAGTCCATAAGGATTGTCATTAATTACCAAAACCACACATGGGGTAACACATGCACTTTCAGCTTTGCTCCTTTTCCACCCATGTTGGTGTTGCCTCTTAGGAGATGAATCAAGGCCTCCCCTTGTGGAGATGAACCAATGCCTCCCTTTGTGGAGAAGATTCCTCTAGTGGATTCAAGACTCCTCCTTGTAGTTGCGATTACTCGCCAATCATTCCTCTTGTGGTGATTGGACCGGTAGGATTGACCGGTGAGCGAAACAATCTTAAGAGTAAGGTGTATTTGGAGAAGGAGAATCGGGGGCTGCCCACGGGGACTTGTTACCGATTGATTTCGTCCGGATTTGCTTTGCCAGTTACCCTTTTTGTGCTTTTCTCCTCGTTTTGTTCTTCGTGTTCATCGTTCCCTCCGCCCAAATCCGTGAAGATCGGGACCTACCCTACATCACTCCTCCTTGTAGTTGCGATTACTTGCCAATCATTCCTCTTGTGGTGATTTGATTGGACCGGTAGGATTGACCGGTGAGAGAAACAATCTTAAGAGTAAGGTGTGTTTGGAGAAGGAGAATCGGGGGCTGCCCTCGGGGAATTGTTACCGGTTGATTTCTGCCGAATTATGCTTTGCTAGTTATCTTTTTGTGCCTTTTCCCCTTCGTGTTCTTCGTGTTCGTCGTGTTCTTCGCCAAATCCGACCCAAATCCGTGAAGATCGGGGCCAACCCACATCAATTGTGTTCTATTGATGAATCCATGCCTTGTTTAGATTTTTTTTCAAGTTTGTGGTCTTTGTTTGGATTGCAGGATTTTGAAAACATATGAATAGGAAAAACGCAGGATTGAAATGTCATGTGAAGTGGATTCTCACAGGATTCTAAAACACGGGAACTTTGCAGCAGGTGCCTTTGCATAGTGCACAGGAATTGAACACAGGAGTTTTGAAGGATTGATGAGAGAGAGTAGAGAGAAAGATAGAGTGAAACTGCATTGGACTTCGTATAGGAAAATTAAAATGATGTTTGAGCTCATGTTGAGAATACTATGCAATTGGGGCCATAGGAATGGATTCCATAGGAATATGATGGCCCCAATCCTATGATCCAAAGGGCTTCTATAGGAAAAATTCCATAGGATTTAAACCCTCCAAAATTTCTACGAGAATCCTACAATCCAAATCCAAAGAGGGCCTTACCTTGTTGTGTTGAATTGAGTTCATCTGGATTTTGTCTAATTAATGTCTCATCCACGGCATGACAGGGTGACACCAAAACCACCAAACTCGTGCGGCCGGTCTGCTCCCCACGCTGCCCACCGTCCATCCGTCTGTTCCACCAGTGGCCTCACCCACTGCCACGCGACTTTGTGCCTGCTGCAGTCCGCCGGAGGGTCTATCTGAAATATCCACAGAGTTGGAGAGTCTGGTTGCTCGTCGCGCGTGGTCGTGGATTCAAAATCGAGTCGAAAACGCGGCGCTCGACACTGGGTCATGGTCCACGCGTCGCCGAATTATTAAGCTGCAGTGGGTGCGTACATTAAATATTCTGCGACGTGTTACGGAAATCTTTGGATCGGGCCCTGCATTTGCCACGTACTCCACCAAGGTAATTAATTCCAACAAAATATTTGGTATATGTCCGCTGCAAGACCAATAGTCCTCCATCCGTTCCGAAACGTACACAAGGCTATTCATACCGAATCTTATTTTGAGAATGTAAGGCCACTTTGGATTGCAAGAATTTGAAAACGTAGTGATAGGAAAAATACATGAATATAAGATTACACATATGGTGAATTCCTACAAAATCTGAAAATATGGGAATTTTCAAAGATGTGTATTGTTGGATGGTGCATAGGAACATGGCCGAGGAGAGAAGGTAGAGAGAGAGGCCGAAAATATTTACTCATTCTCTAGGTTTTAAATTGATCTCACCTACCAACACAAGTCTTTTATACGCACTTTGTGCTGCACAATCTGGAAAACTTTCTAGGAAGTCACTCGTCCCGACACTACTTGTAGCGAAACACATTTAACTTGGGAATTATCAGCAGAAGAGCTTCTAAAAGGAAGTTGTATCTTGTGGCAAAAAGATAGTCCTAGTGAAACCTAATATGCAACATGTTTTGGGATGGACGAAGTGCAAATAAATACCGGCTAGAAATGTTTGTGTACCTCTTGCATCTTTTATATGGTCTCTTTAATTTAATGCATATGAATTTTGGAGGATAGAAAACCTCAAGGAAATGTTAGGGTGTGTTTGGTTCAGTGGTTAGAAAAAAGTGGTTGGGGTACCCCCAACCACCTGGTTGGTGGTAACCATTTTTCATGTTTGGTTGTGTGGGTTGGTTAGCCAAGTTTTATGTTTGGTTGAAGTGATAAAAAGTGGTTATGGGTAGCCATGGTTTGAGGTGTGGGTGATATGGTAAGCTCTTTGATATGATGGTGAGAATACCCTCACAACATGACCTTTGGCTACATAATCGATTAAAGTATGGTATGAATAATAAGAATTTTGAAAATATAATATATTTTGACATCACGTTTCATTTAGACACGAAGAAACAAAAATTTCAGCACCATGCTTCAGTAACACAGACAATTTCCAAATAGAACATGACATAGTGCTATATCAATATACAATACTAGTTCAAATATAATTAAAGTGATACATCCCATAGTTTAATGGTTCACATCAAAAGCACAAGTGGTTGATTTACAGGACAATATTTTGTAAAGATTCCCTTGCACTATGTTTTACCGAAAATCTAACATCCACTCAATCCTCTTATAATAACCCTTTATTTTCCTGTGAAGCAATCAAGCAAATTCTCTGCTAAAATTTAAATACTCCATCCGTCTCCAAATAAGTGTCTCAAGTTTGCTCAAAATTGGATGCCATGTATAGATACATCCACTTTTGGGCAAAATTAAAACACTTATTTTTGAACGGAGGGAGTATTATATAATCCTGCATTTTTCTTATTCGCACGTTGTCAGAATCCTCCAGCAAATGCAAAATGAAACCATCCTCGTGTTAATTAACTAGAAAGTCTACGCAAAATATAACGCCATCACCACGAGTACACTTAATAATTCAAGATCAGAAGGACTGAAACAGAAAATTACCGACGCGCTATCGAAGGAAAGCCGGGTAGGAGAGGAGGGAAGCAGAAACACCATTCAATCTGCTCTTGTTCCCACCTCGCCGGCCGCCGCCGCTGCCACCGCCCTAACTGTGTTGGAGTCTCGCCAGAGTCACCCACATGAGCTCCGCGGTTTCTGCGGCGCCACCGGTTAGGCGCACGCGCAGCCAGCCGCCGTCTGCCTCCTCCCGCAAGTCGGAGGACCCCGCCGCCGCCAACGGAAATGGGAAGACCTCCCCAAAGCTCGCCTCCCCGAAACACCTCCCGTAAGCGCCTCGATGCTCCTAGTTCCTACGTCTATCTGGGCTCCTACTTGGATTACCAAAGATTGGATTTCTAACTGGGGTTTTGGTCAGTGGGGAGAGGACGGTGAAGAAACTGAGGCTGTCCAAGGCGCTGACGATACCGGAGGGCACCACGGTGTACGACGCGTCCCGGAGGATGGCGGCGAGGCGGGTCGATGCCGTGCTACTCACCGACGCACAAGGCCTCCTATCTGGCATAGTCACCGATAAGGTGAATTCTCTTTCCTGTCTTAATTATATGGTTGAATTCTGCGGCTGGAATGTGCTGTTCTGTACCCTCGTAGGGGTTTGTAGCTGGGTGGAAAAAGAAAAGATAATATGATGTTACGAGGAGTCGACGATAGTATCTGTTCCCACCTTTCTTTTGAAAACACTGATGTTCGGATTGGATTCTTTGGTTTGGACTTTAGCACGTGGCCTTTACTGCTAAAACAGAACTTCTCTTGGTTTTGCTATCTGTAGATTGCTTGGTTTTTTCCTGGTGTAAACCAATTTTTGTGACACATTGGATTTGTACACATGGCGTTACTTGATTAGGTGTTGAAGAGAAAATGTGGATTATGCTTAAGAAAAAATAAGTTACCTTACAAGTAGACATTCTCATGTTATTTTTGTTTTGTAAACCAAATGTTGCCCACTCATTGGAATTTTGACTTACTGATGTGAATCTTTCCTTGCCTTCTCTTCTCCTTCTGTTAGAAAAGTGGAAGCAGATGTCACTCTACTTGTTTGGTAGTGGTTTCTTCATAAAACAAACTACTCCCTCTGTTACAGAATAATCGAAGTTCTAGGTTTGTCCTAAGTCAGACTTTTTTAAGTTTGACTGATTTTATAGAAAATATGTTACTCCCTCCGTACATAAAGGGATGTCTTAAATTTGTCTAAATTTGCATGTATCTAGACATGCTTTAGTGTGTAGATACACGGACATTTAGCCAAAGTTGAGACATCCTTTTATGGACGGAGGGAGTAATATATATATAACAATTCAAATCTGTATGGTACAAAACTATTTCTTTTATGAATCTAATGAAACTAAATTGGTGTTTAGATGTTGGTATAGTTTTCTGTAAGATTGGTCAAACTTAAAGTAGTTTGACTTAAGGCAATCCTAGAACTTCAATTATATTGGAACGGAGGGAGTAATTAGTTAAGACAACACATAGATGGTTTGTGTTAGCTAGTTGTGCTTTGTACTTTATTTTCTACTCCAATGAATCACACCATAGTAAGTTGTAAATACCTAATAGCGGTATTGTGCCAAACGGCTCATGGCCTACTTTTACTCCTTTCAAGCTGAAGGCGTTTTTCTTCTTTGGTATTCAATTTGGGGTGTAGGATATATCGACGCGGGTGATTGCAGAAGGGCTGCGGGTGGAGCAAACAATTATGTCCAAGATCATGACAAGGAATCCTTCTTATGTCACTTCTGAATCGCTTGCAATTGAGGCATTGCAGAAGATGGTTCAAGGTATATCTAGTTAATATTGGCATTCCCATTATTGTGCTCGCTCTGGTAAATATTCAAGGAGTTTTCTGATAGAGAATTTAACTGAATTTCTATATTTGTAACTTTCACAAAACAGTTTTTCTGTCTGGTCTTTAGCTATATGATTGGTTTAGATTAGTAGAGATTAAACCAAAGACCAGAATGGTTCTGCTTTCCAAAGGGTACAATGGTCCTGTTTAGTAGAGAAATTAATATACAACGAGTATTTGCCAGGACACTGACTTTACAGAAACGAACAAACAGCAAAATCGAAAGCAGTAATATCACTCTGAGTGATTTTTCACCATCACGACTCTTTCCAAACTGCAACCATATTATTGAACCATTTCAATAAATCTTTGAATCGGCCTATATTTTGAACACTGGTTAGTACTTAGTAAGGCTCTCGGCATGTACATGCGTACCTGTTAAGCTGCCTACATCCTAAAGTTGTAGTGTAACACATGATTTTTGGTGCTTCAAAAAGAATAATAATTTGATTTTAATTTGTTTGATATACAATTCTTTGATTAAATTTGACGTTTAAATCGTATCATGTGATAATGATTAATCATTGTGAGTCCAACTGAAGTTTTCGTTTCTCACACGTGTAACGAAAACAGAAACACATAATTTAGGTAAATGTTAGGTGTAGTCAGCTCTATTCCTGTATCATCCAATCACTAAAAGTTAAAAATGACTCCTGGATTTATTCGCTCAGACATCTAGGATTTCTGTGGTATGTTGACGAGTTTCTGACATCATGAATTCAGTAGCATACTAGCAGATATATATGTGGGCTTGTTTAGTGTTCTTGCAGAGAGACCTTGTTTAGATTCATTCTTCCTTTCTCCACTTACTTTTTTTTTGTATGTTCCTTCCTTTTGTAGGTAAATTTAGACACCTCCCAGTTGTAGAAAATGGCGAGGTTATGGCTATGCTGGACATTGCAAAGTGCCTTTATGATGCTATAGCGAGATTGGAAAAGGCAGCTGAACAAGGGAGTGCAATAGCAGCGGCTGTAGAGGGGGTTGAGCGTCAGCTGGGAGGCAATTTTACAGGTCTTGCAATGTTCATATTTTCATTCAATTCAAATTTATTTGATTCTGGAAGTAGGACCCGATGCATAAATGAATGGTTAGTAATAAGCATGATATGTTTACTATCTGAAAAAAAGCGAAGGTTCATACTATGCCAACGTGTCAAGTATATCATATTGTAATGCAAAGTTACATGTGTTTGATTTTCTTAAGTATGCTACTTGTCATTAAGTATCTATATTTCAGCGTAGTCTTGTCTTACCAATCAATTTAAGGTATTTACTGTTTTTTGCATACAGCTCCTTCTGCTTTCATAGAAACTCTAAGAGAGCGGATGTTCAAACCTTCTCTGTCAACCATAGTCACGGAGGGCACAAAGTATAGTATTTGTTTGTTCTGACTATTTTCTCTCAACTGTCAGTGAAATGTTTAATACTAAGAGCTACAATACTTCCATCTTTCAGGGTAGCAATTGTTTCCCCTTCAGATCCTGTGTATGTGGCAACACAAAAAATGCGTGAATTTCGAGTAAATTCAGTGGTTGTCACTACAGGGAACACGGTGCAGGGGATCTTTACGTAAGTATTCTGGAGTAGCACCATAGGACTGTTATTATTGTTCTTGTTCTTGTTGTTGCAGTTTTCTTATAGATATGTGATTCTGAAATGCAGCTCAAAAGATGTTCTTATGCGTGTTGTGTCACAGAATCTTTCACCTGAATTGACCCTAGTTGAAAAGGTTTCCCCGTGAGACTTAAATTTGCCTTTCTTGAAATTTCATATCATTTTGTACAATTTCTTGTAACTCACTGTATTACTTGTGACATCTTTAAAGGTGATGACTGTAAACCCAGATTGTGCTACATTAGACACGACAATTCTTGACGCACTACATATAATGCATGATGGAAAATTCTTGCACATTCCCGTTCTTGACAGAGGTAAGACCCGATTCTTGTCTCAGCCTGTGTATAAATCTTGAGTTCCTGGTGCTTCATCTGGTACATATATTCAATTTCCTGAACAGAGGGACAAATTGCTGCATGCCTGGATGTCCTGCAACTTACCCATGCAGCCATTCAATTGGTGATCCCTAACTCCTTCCAGCCCTTTTCTTACGCTCCGCCAAATTCCTGCCCTGATTTTTAGATTTTAATTCTATAATTTTAGGTTGAAGGAGGCAATGGGACTGCTAATGAGGTAGCAAACTCAGTGATGCAGAGGTTCTGGGACTCTGCGCTTGCTTTGGATCCTCCAGATGATGAATTTGATAGCCGTAGGTATGTTGATGGTCCTTTGTGCATTTTTGCTTTTTATTTGTTTTTTCACTGATACAGTACTCTCACACATGGTTCAGCGAAGCATCCTTAATTGTGGCGTCAGAGTTCGGGGATGGAAAGAGTAGTATATATCCCCCTATTATTGGCAATTCATTTGCCTTTAAGGTTCACGATCAGAAGGGGCGTGTGCATAGATTCACTTGCGGTACATGCTCGCTTGATAGTTTGCACAAATATGTTGATGTTGTTTCACGGCTCCAACATAACCGGTTCTTAACTTGTGTGTTGATGCTACAGGCTCGGAGTCATTAGACGAGCTTGTGTCTTCTGTAAGGCAAAGATTGAGTATTATTGATGGAAAGGACAGCATACAACTCTTGGTAAAATGAACTAATTTGGCATGAAAGCATTCAAAATTTTACAGTAGGCTTGTTGAAGACACAGATTAGGTGTGTCTGAGTCTGATAGGAAAGGTCAAGCTTTCCTTTTTTCTGTCTTGTCAGTGATGTAATCAATGCCTTTATGTACTTAAAAAAGGAAAGTGATTCTTATATGTTATATGATTCTTGTGTTAGCATCACCACTCTATGTACCTCATTGGCGATGCTACATATAGATTGCAAGAGTCTTTTTTCAGTCATCATTCATTAACTCCCACATGATAGTAAAATATATTCCTTTGCTGCCCCACTTAAACTTTAAATTCTGATGATGTAGTATGAAGACGATGAGGGTGACCGGGTGCTACTGACAACAGATACTGATCTTGCTGGTGCAGTGCTCCATGCCAAATCATCTGGGCTGAAGGTATTCTTGAATGTAGATACTGTGAATTGCAGGCTCCTCCATTTGTCTGGTGCTTGCTTTCTCCAACTCATCAAAGTGAAAATTCCACTGTTAGGTTTTGAAGTTGCATATTGAGGACGAGTCGAGTTCGAACACAGAGGTGGTAAAACCAGTGCAGGAGATAGCACCTCCGCGCAGGAGCGGGCTATCTCCTATTAAAGTTGGGCTCATGGCTGGTGCCGTTGCTCTCAGTGGCGCGGCAGTCATGGTGTACTTGAGACGATCCAGGGTGTGATTACCAGACAGAATCAACAATTTTTCAAAACCTGCATTTCCAACAGCTGACATCCATCCGCTTCAGAACTTTTTTGTATCATTGTGTTCCAAGAAATGGAGGTAACTCTACATGTTGCAAGTTTCTCAGGTGACTGAAAGATCTAAGATCGGGCAGAAGGAGCTGTCTATCTTTTGCAGAAATACTGCGATTTCACGGCTACAGATGTACGATGCAACATATAAACATTAGTGGGTTTCTGGCACTTGGAAGATGTACCGCACTTGGAATATAACGTTTGTAGATAAACAGAGGATGTAAACTCATTTCGGAGCATACCAGTAAGTTGGTTGCTGCACTAGGAAGATGTACCGCATTCCCCATGTTATCATGCTTCCTACCTATTGCACTGGAAAGTACAAAAACAAGAATATCTTGTCTCTTTATTCTCATCGGATGATCTGTGATTAGATTCTTGCATTTCCCCTTTCTCGAACACTAGATTCTTGCATTATGTGTCAAGCAATTCATGTATGATTTAAGGTAAATGCACATTATTGTTTGATCATGTGCCCTCTCAAGATCTTATCTGTTCCCAGTAGAGCAGTGTGCCCCCCTAATTAACCTTTGTACATGTGATGGATTGGTAATGAAGCAATGATTAGTAAAAAAGGATTGGGTTGGTGTGTGGGTCAAGTGATGGTTGCTGGCTGCACATGTTAGTGGTTATCCTTTTTGTTGAGGTGGTTGGTAGTTTCTTAACCTCCCTAGGGTGGTCTCCCTATGGTGGTGGCTTCGAGTGGAATCGATCGGTCTCGTGCTTCTCTTCCAACCATCACGAACTTGATTCTGTAGCTTGAAAGACAGTGTTTGGATTAGGCAATGATATCCAGCCTCTCATGCCAGACGTGTTGCATGCACTTTATGATCCGATACAACTTTACACCCACTAGTTGGCATGTACGTGCAACGCACGTCTTTTACAATTATAGAAAAGAACATACCAGGATATACATATATTAATTCTTTTGAACTTTTGCATCGTCTTCCAAATTTATATTGCAAAGAGAACGATTCTTATGTAAGTACTCCCTCCGTTCCAAAAAGGATAACTTCCATTTGTGAAAAATTGGATATATCAAGACATACTATATGTCTATATACATCCAGTTTTGCACAAATGGAAGTCATCCTTTTTAGAACGGAGGGAGTATCATATAGCACACAAATGCCCCACGATGAAGGGGTGGTTTTTGGGCGTATTCTCGGCACAAATTATGTCATAGTCTCAATGTCACACTCGTATTATTCAGCACAACCTTCGGCGCGGCACCGCCTCGGACATTATCACCTGCATGTAGACGGTAAGATAAAGAGTGCGGTCCTCTACCGTGAGCTTCCTCCGAGCGCCCCCACGGCCTCACCGGTTTTCCACCGTTAGTGATCCTAAGGTTGGATCAATTTGATTGAAAAAGTAAGTCTACAACCTCGTTCGGGTCTCTGTCTTATGGCTCACCATTCTCTGTCTTATCGCTCACCATTCATATGTTTGGTTGTTTCAAGATTGGTGCTAACATTTTACAAAAAAAAAGTATATCAACAAAATCAAGTTCGTACCAAGAGGTCCTTCAAACTTGTGCAGCACGCACCTTACATTTTAAAACAAATTCATTTCTCGTCTTGGAGAACATTTTCTTTTAGAATCAACCGCTTCTGATATTTAATTACCTTCCAATTTTAGATCTTGAGAAGGAACCGACCGGATTTAGAAGAAAATAAAATAATCATATATTTAACCATATACCGAAAGAAAACGTATCCAATCTTCAAACTATCAAAAAAAAATAGCAGGGTATCCCGCACAAAGATTTAATTAAGCTTTATATTTGTGAATCATATTGAATTAACAAAATATGCACTTTTGTACCCAACTTTTCTCTTCCACTAACTTTTCTAATTGCATGTCTCCTACTTATACTTCTATATTGAATAAGAAAAAATTGAAAAATATATCTAAGCCATTGTAGTTTGTACTCATATTTGATTATAAAGAACACCTTCTCTGCGCAACTAAATGATTCAATGCTAGATCTGGCCATCATGCATATCGTCCGTAGAACAGACGTATCTTAAGTAATACTATGAGATACCAGCCCTATATCCTTTGACAAGAACCAACTGATATGATCATATGACAGTTTTAGCTACCCGACTGTCAGCTTTTCTTTCTGTGTTGTGTAGCTGTAGTAAACATGAATCTGCTCCACGCCTCTGCCAATGTTTTGCCTATGAAATTAGTCACGGATGGCTCAGAAAACAAACTGTCTTTGTGGAGAGGAGTACATCCTCTAGCTAGCCGGCCGGCCGGCATGTCTCGAGGGCCATCAGGCCTCTTCAAGGCTTTTCTGCAGCAGGTCAGTGACGGACATGTAGGCTCCATGATGATCGAGGACGGGCCCTCTGGACCACGCGATCATGTCTTCTCTGAGTGTAACTCCATTCGTTGTATCTCATTAGACGATCGTTGGCCTCCAGATTCCAGCCGCCGTTTCCGCCATGTTCGGCCGGTCTTGCCAGTTACCCCGCACCCAAGGTCGTCGATCCGAACGAATATGTGGTGCCGTTCCGATCCCTATTCGACGTCTTGGTTTGCATCGTGCGTTTGATCCGCCGTGTATCACAGATACATATGGGTTGCCATCGATTACCGAGCATGGGCTTCCTACAAGATAGGATGAGGGCTTCGTTGACGGGATTCTTAAAGGTTACCATTGCGATTTTAGAGAACGTATCCGCTCCGCTTACAATTCCATCGGGAGATCAAATCGATGTAACGGATGCCTTTTTTCCGAAGATTGAACATAAGGATGGAAATAACTGTTTGACTGGGGACAATCTGGATCGTTGATTGAAAATTAAACGGACAAGATTTAAAGTGTTTGCTGCTCGACATCGGGACAATCTGGATCATTGATTGAAAATTGAACGGACAAGATTTAAAGTATCCCAACATGTTTGCTCTCTTAATAGTAGTATAGATATGGTGCATGCATTGTAATATATACTGTATGTTCTTCTGTATTACTGAAACATTTATTTTATCAATTGGGGTTAGATACTACAGTAATAAATAAGTACACATAGGTGTTCGGTTGGAAACTACAATCATTCATTCATTTGGTTCATACATATACATTTGGTTAATCTGCATCATTTTAATCCGGGTATGCCGAAGTTAGCGGAGAATAATGCACTGTTTTGTCTGATTAATTAATGGATGAATGTTCAATGTGAAAGCTGCGTGTTGGTGACAGCTTCAGTGAGAGAATATAGCGGACATTAGGGGGTCACAAAGATTCGGTTTTGTACCAGCAACGTGATAGTAGTTAGTATGTCGCCTAACAGAATAATGCGGTCGCTACAGTGGTTGGTTAGTTTGTGATGGCATGTGAGGTGTCTAGCTAGGATTAGGACCCTCTAAAAATAGAAGGCGTAACTAAGTGAGCTTAAAGGCACATTTGTCCTGGCTTCAAAAAAAAAAAAAAAGGCACATTTGTCCTACCTCCACACGTCCAAATTGATTTCGAAATATATCTTTTGTTCGAATGCCTTACTATTGTTTTCGTTCTACTCATGAAACCATATGCGAATGGGAAATAAGGTGTTAGTTTATTTTTCTTTAAAGGATAATAATTCCCAAAATGACAATGAAAAAAGTTTAGGGGCTATTTAGATAGCAGGATATTACAAAAAGTGTAGGAACAAGAAAACGATAGACTTTGATCTCATACCTTATTGATCTACGTGACTGAAAAGAACATTAGTATGTGACATAAGTTTTTTTTATTGCAGCGCATGAAAATGTACAAATTTTACTAAAGGATTAGGTGCATGCACTAGTAGGAGAATAGCTACCACTCGCGAACCAAAATGGGCTACTGCTGGCGAACAACGGTGCACCAGTACTGGTGGGCCAGTGGTAGGTGCTACCGCTGGCGAACAAATTTGATCGCCAGCGGTGACGCTGGTTAGTTAGTTTCTTTTTCTTTAAAGGATAATAATGCCCAAAATGATAATGATTTTTTGGGCTATTTAGTTAGTAGGATATTAAAAAATGTAGGAACAAGAAAAAGATAGACTTTGATGTCATACCTTATGAATTCCTACGGGACTGAAAACAATTATGACAGAAGTGTTTTTTATTGCACCGCATGACAATGCACAAATTTTACTAAAGGATTAGGTGCATGGCATAGCTAAAAAATATAGAAATTTCCATGAGTTCGGAATGAAATTTTCTCTTTGAAACCGTACGCAAAACAGATTATACAAACTTTTCTCCGACACGGAGTAAACAAGCTCTATGGGATATAGGGAATGCAATCCTCTAAATTGCTATAAAGTTCCTTTATACCAAAGAGTCTCTTAACCTAAGGTGATAATCTACGGCGTCTCACTTGATTTATATGCTACTTGGCTATATGTAAAGTTTCTAATCAAAGTAATTTATCTACAATGTGCTAAAGGTATACTTTAATTTTGAGATCAAAGGGTACACTGTTTGACGGGCATCCATACAACTAAGTTTGTACTATGTCATACTCGTGAATTCGCAGATACCCAACCACAAATTCCACAGTAGAAGATGCACTCAAAATTCCCATTCAGAGGTATGATATACACGGGTCCATAAAACCATAAATGGTATTGCCATCGTTAGTACACCTACTCAAATTCCATGTTCCATGATGAATATGCATTTGTTTGTAATTGGTGTTTGTTAGTTTTTTGGCTACTGAGTATACCTCCTTCCTTCTTACTTAACGATGAAATTGACAGTGCATTCTGAATTTTGCAAAAAACATCCGTTGGAAATTTTGCACAAGAAAATATATGTTGAAAATGCATTTCAATAGCAGTGATGGAACTCGATCGATCTTCTTTTTCTACAAGTAATATTGTATTTTTTGGATGTTCTTAGTCAAAATTCCTGGATAAAGAGCAATAAAACAATGCTGACTTTACAATGCGCAAAACAGTCGTTTCCGTTGGTTAACCAGTTGATTCTCACTTTTAAATAAATTAATAAGATAGTATTGTCCATTATTGTTCGAAAACAGTGCACAAGACCATCCTCGTTTTTCTTTTAAGAAAACATAAATCACAGGTAGCCTCTTGATACACTATTACAAGGTTGCACTCACCCAGCCACAAGATACCTATAATAATCTTTTTTTTTTGTGAAACACAGTACAGACACAGACGTTCATATACACGCGCACAGACTCACTCCTATACTTATCTGAATCGCACGCACGCACGCACTATCCCTATGAGCATTTTCAAAAGACTGAACCGGCGAATCAGGTGTTGAAATTGACGAAGTCACCACGGACGCATCGTTATCGATAAGAAATATTTCGTCTAAATAAGAAACACCAACGTGAAATCTGAAATTTGAACTGAACTGGATCTGATGAACTGGAGGAGCATGATTATATATTCAAGCATCCCATCATCGTGACCGCGTGAGTTCGGGAAAACAAATCGTGATCGCGCGTGCCGCCCAGCCTCTCATCCCGGTGTGTGTACCCGTACCCGTACGTACCCTCTACGCGGTGGATTCCATAGTTTCCGGCGTCGGTCGGGGCGAGACACACGAACCGAGTACCGGGAGGAAAAAGCGGGGGCAAGACACGAACCGCGCGTCGTGAGGTGCGCCTACGACAACGCAACCCCAACCCCCACAGCACACGCCCCGGCCCGGGAGAATCGAGATCGAATCACGCCAAACTAAACTAAACTAAGCTAAGAACCCTAATCCATTGCGGCAAATCCGTCACTCAAGCACCAGACGCCAAGGAACCACCACCTACTGCTACTACCACCCATCGATCCAGTCCAGTGGTTGCATCGACAAAGGCACTATCGAGACGCTGATGAGTGCCACTACTACCTCAAGGTAGAGAAAAAAAAGCATCTTGAGCGATTTCGAGCTGGCTGGGCGGGAAGGAAGGAGCGCCGGTGGAGCGCCATTGATGCGGGTGAGTGCACCTCGGGTTCTTCTTGCTCGCCGCATTTATTTTTCTTAGTCGAGGGGAGGAAAGAGCCGCCTTGGATTCTTGCTGCGAGCATTTATTTCTTCTTCCGAGGCCACAGCACTTGGGGCTTCACTCCTCCTGCTGCTTCCTTCACTCCGGAACTGGAAAGTACTCGTGTACTATAGGACCATCGGCGCACCCATCACATGGCCAAAGCTGAATGACTGACGAGCTGGTGGTGGTGGCCAAGCTGTTGCTGCAGGAGCAGTGCCGCCGCCCGCCCATGGCTACCTCCTCTCCAGCCCTCCAGCTCCCTCCTCCCTTCCCTTTTTCCCCACTCCGCTTTTCAGCTCGTGTTCTTGCGTGCTTGTCTCCCTCTCCTGATCTGTGCGAGTGAGTGCGTGAGCTGAGCAGCCTGCCTGACGCTTCTCGCTTTCCGTTCCTAGCCTGGCCTGCACTGCTGCACACCCATCCCATCCGGAATCCTAGAGAGAGATACAGGGAAGAGAGAGAGAGACATTTTTTTCGACGGGGAAACATTGAACAAGTGTTGTCTTGTTTTCACGGAGTTCTTGCCATCGATGCGGGGGCGTTCCTCCGTGTAATGCTTAAATCCAGGTATTAATGCTGCCCATTCCCTCCTGTCTTCTTCGCCAGAACTCTCCTCGTTCTCGGTTTCCGCCATCAAATCTCTCTGCCTGCTCTGATTTTTTTCTCTCTCCCCCGAATCTCCGGGACTGGTTTTCCTCTTGAAGTTAGGTCTAGATTTGGGGTTTAGCTGATTGGCGAGGAGGGATTCTGGGAGGCGTACAAAGCTGATTTAGGGATTGCGTGCTTGCGGCGCCGCTTGTTCTTGCCAAATGATTTTAATTTCCATGATTGGTCCAAGAAAATATTGATATTTATTCCTGGTGGGTTTCTATTCTATTTGGGGAGTTGGGAGTAGTCGGTGGCTACAACTTTTGCAGTGAGGCAATCTTTCTTTCTACTGCTCCAACCTGTATGCAACTTTTTTCGGCACTGGTTTGCTTGCAGCGCATCTTCTTCTCTTGACGTAAAGGCAGAATAGCGTTGAGCTAGTTTAGAGGACTTTGACTGGATTTTGTGGTAGTAATTTTCGTTTAGTAGTGTTGTTTTCCATTCTGCAAGTAATACTGTGTTTCTTTGGATGTTCTTGGTCGAAATTCCTGGATAGCCATAGGTGAACTTTTTGGTGGCAAATTTTGGTCTTGCACTTTGCCAAAAAAAAAAAAAAAATTGGGGATCGCTGGGTATTTATGGAATCCAACCAGTTCCTACGTATACTTCCCTTTTCATATAGGTAGAATGCTCTGCGAGTTGCATCATTCCCCTATCCGTTGGTATCATGCCCGAGTGATAACTGATACTAGCAATTCTCTATTGTCTGATGTTTGATGCAGATTAGTGATCTTTAGCTCGACGCATTGTGAGGAGATCTCTCTGCGTTGCTTCCAGCACCAATGTTGATGGATGAAACCTGCATATCGTGGTAGCAGATACAGAAGAACTGCATGATCTTTCAAATAGTTGATGGTCATGGACCGCCCGAGTTGGCTCTGGAGGCGCAAGTCATCGGATAATAGTCCTGTGGCAACCGAGAGCTCTGTGCCCGTGTCATCACATTCTGAATGCTGCCTTGGTGATCAGGTTCTACCCCATGCCTTAATTGTGTATCCTGTAAATCTTTTGACCTCAGTATGGCTCTTATCGTAGTTGTTTTGTAACTGCAATGTTCTTCCAGTCTTTCGACAATGAATTGTATAAGAAAAAAAAGCTAAGAACTGTATGTTACATGTGCTCGAAAAAGGAGAACGTTTATGTTGTAAATGTAACGTTAGTATCACTTTAAGCATTTATAGGCAAGATGTCATTTTCGCTGCCTTGGACTGATTGATAAAGCATACAAAACTCACAGTCTGACCTGATTCAAGTAGCCCACAAGGGGTTCAGATGCTAATGTTGAAATCTCGTGATTGAAAATGGCCTGTGGGTTTCCACCTATCGAGGATCATGCTAATAAGATTAGTTCCAGTTGTATAAGATTTACATGTTGAGCACCTGTCAAGTGAAGCTATATGTCTACTAGCAAAATACCCATTCTTTGTTGAGAGAATTCCTTATTTGGCCCTTCCTTAAAATCGGCTTCCCTATTTGGCCCTATAAAAAAAATCTTCCCAATTTGACATCTTAATTTCATTTTCTTCCCAATGTGACACTACCGTTTGTGGCGTTATGTTTTGCCGTCAGTTATTTTTTTATTGGACCAATATACCCTCGCTGAGTCAACGAGCGAACCAGACGGAATCCACGGGAACGGCCCGGCCCACCCGTCGCACCGCCGCACCACGAAGCTTCCGGCGCCGGCCGCGATGACTGGGCGACGGTGGGGGCCCGATGGAGACAGAGGGAGGAGCGCGACGGCGACCATGGGCACCGGCGGCGCCCCGCCGCGGGCCACATCGACCCGCTGGTGATGGGAGGCGTAACGACGACGGGGCGTGGGCGGCGCTCGTGGCCCAGAGACGCGGCGCGAACACGAGCATGAGCACGTCGACTCCGAGCCTGGCGCCTGGCGCGAGCATAAGCTAGTCCGGCGCCGACGCTAATTCCCCTTTCTCGGACGCTCGTGCAGGAGCAGAGCTTGTGCTGGAATTTTTTTGTCACATAATTCATTGGGGGCAAAAGAGTCTTTTCGCGTTTCTGTTTAACACCGGCAGTGTACAAAATGGACTACATGGCCATGTTAGGAAGGAAATGAAATTAAGATGTCAAATAGGGAAGAATTTTTTTTAGGGCCAAATAAGGAAGCCGATTTTAAGAAAGGGCCAAATAAGGAATTCTCTCTTCTTTGTTACTAATAACACACCAAAGCTCAATATCCCTGCATACTATGCTCTTATTTTGTTAGACATTGTAGGATAGGTGTTAACTTAGTTTGTTCCGGATGAGCTTTGTTCTGTTTGACTTAATGTTTGTTATTTTTTGTTAGTATTTTTTGGTTCGTGGAAAGGGGACGCGAGAGGTGTAAATGAATCATCACGACCACCAGCTCCCATTAAAAGAATAGTGAAGTGTTCATAAGAGGATTGGAATAAAATTATTATTTTTTATAATATGTATAGCGGTAGTTCTTATGTCATGCAACTTATAAGGAAATAGCTGTAGAGATGAAACAATAGTTAAGGAGATGCCAGTGAATTATTATGGCAGTATTTGTTTTTTGGAGATGTCATTTGTCCATATATTTAGGGTTGACTCTAAAGTCAGTTCATTATTGTTGATTTTCCATGAGCCAAGTGTGTTTCCTAAGAGTTCAACATTAGCGGTAACCTAAACATTAGACTTAGAGTGATACTTACCCTAGTTCTCAGGGCTCTCAGCAACTGTAGGGCATAGAGTGATTGGCAAACAAATGCATTAGAAAGCCTGAAGAACATAGGTTGTCTGTTTTCTAAATGGCTCTTGTGGCTATCAGAAGTGCTTGATTCACATGATGCACTATGCAGCACTGATACGGATACGTGTATCGGTATCGGGCTGATACGGATACGAAGATATGGCATTTTGAAAAAGCGTCAATATGAGGATACGTTTTCAGTCTTTAAAATAAATAAATACATGTAGTAGCTAGAGGTGCCAACGTGATCACATAAATTATATTTGCATTTGGTGAGAGCATCAGAGAGGAGGCTGAGAAAGCAGTGTGCTGCTGGCTGCCTGTGACTTGCAAAGGGTATCACCAATTCTTTTAAATGCTTTATTTACCGATATGTTGCCAATAGGTATCGAAGAGGTATCGTGTCCGAATTGGTATCAGATACGGTATCCGACACGGACACGAGCTCCGAGCAAGGTATCCGTGCAGCGTAGATGATGCATCAAATTTTGTAATTATGATCTTGTTTATTCAAACGAACTTGAGTTCTGTTGTTGCTCGAATTTTTTGTAATGCTCAGTACTTGATACTTAACATCAGCCTCATTTGAGTTACATCAGTTGATGGTTTACTTCTACCCCACGGTAGCTGGTTGGCCCTTGTTTGGTCAAGGCACTGTTCACTATGATACAGTTGACTTTGCTTTTGAAATTTATACTTCACTTGAAAAATTCAGCAGTATTAAGATCCACAACAGTCGATATACTTCTTCTGAGTAGCTTGATATCTTTGTCCTTTCATTGGAATAAAAGTGATTTAGCTCAGTAATTAAGAGTACCTTTGTAAATGTATATGTACGTACATGGCATATGTTGCTGACTCTGGACACTACTTGTATATTTCAAGAAACATTTTGGTTTTACGAGTAAAGATTTTACTCAAAGCTATTAAATTTGCTGCTTGTGTTTAACCAGGAGGTTCTGAGGCCTGTCTCAAACAATGCTTCAGCATATCATGGCCAATCACCCGGAGTCTCTTCAAGGATTAGGCATGATGAGACCCAAGAAACTGGAGTACCGAAATCCTTGAATGAGAAGCGAGCATCGAGAGTTACTTTAAATGATTTTTCTCCGCAGCATGGACAGTCAATAAAATCATACCCATCCTCAAATGTCAGAGATGAAGAGAGCAAGGAGACCGTGAAGAGTTTAAATGAGAAACTTGCTGCTGCACTTTTGACTATCAGTGATAAGGAGGATCTTGTTAAGCAGCATGCTAAAGTCACAGAAGAGGCTGTTGCAGGTAATCTTTTTCTCCTTACCGGAGCATTATTGATATAAATTGAGTGAATGATTCACTTAGCTTTAATGATTATTCCATACATTAATTAAAAAATATATTTTGTTGATAGATTGTATTTCTCGTAGCTACTGTAAGCGAGAGAACACATTGATGCACTTAGCTTTATTATTCGATGTCGCAACTTGCAATATTCATAACAATGTCTTTGCTAACTTTTATGTAGGTTGGGAGCAAGCTGAAGTTGAAGCTACTGCCATCAAGAAGCTACTTGAAGCTGCTTCCCAGAGGAATGTTTATCTCGAGGGTCAAGTAAACCACCTAGACAAGGCTCTCAAGGAATGTGTCAGGCAGCTGCGACTGTCACGGGAAGAACAAGAGGAGAAAATACGGGATGCACTTACCAAGACGTCTCTGGAGTTGGAGTCTGAGAACTCCAAGCTCCAGAACCATATCGTTGAGCTGAAGAAGCAGCTGGAAGCAACCAAATCAGAAGCCTCCTTGTTTGAACAGCCTGATCTACACGAAAAGCTTCAGACAATGGAGAGAGAGAACTTGGATCTCAAGGCCAAGCTCCTTGTACAGTCCAAGGATCTGAAGATACTCTCACTGGAAAAAGACTTGAGCAATCAAGCAGCGGAGGCAGCTAGCAAGCAGCACTTGGAAAGTGTAAAAAAGATTGCCAGGGTTGAGGCAGAATGCCGAAGGTTATATCATCTAACACAGAAAACAACATTGGTCAATGATTCTAGGCCTCTGCCAAGCAATGCATGTGTGGAATCACTAACTGACAGCCACTCTGACAGTGCAGAACGTATGGTTGCTATTGATAGTGAATTGCGAAATTCTGACTCATGGGCATCTGCTCTGATTTCCGAGCTTGATCAGTTCAGGAATGGGAAGGCTAGTGCAAGAGATGCTACGAATAATCCTGTTGAGATTGACGTAATGGATGATTTCCTCGAGATGGAAAGATTAGCTGCATTGCATGAATCAGACCAGACAAGCTCTACCTTTGACATGGAGACAGATTCTGATAAGGCTGTGACGAGAAACAACTCCTTTAAAATAGAAAATGAAGAATTGCGAAATCATGTCACAGATTTGCATGCAAAGGTTGAAATAGTTGAAAGCGAGAAAAGGGAGCTTGAGATGGCCCTAATAGAGGCTAGAAATCAGCTTGACATCTCCTGTGATGCACTAGTGGCAGCAAGGAACAGGTTGGTTGAAATGCAAATGCAGTTTGATTCGGCAAATGACTCAAAATATGCTGCTCTGGAAGATGTGGACCGATTGGAAGCAGCAAACAAAGCTTTGGAGTTTGAATTGGAGTCCAAAGCTGTAGAAGCTGAGGAGCTACATGCGGTTGTCGCTTCATTGGGAGAAAATGTAGAAAAGAAGGAATATGAGTCACAATTAGAAGTGATGTCAGCAGAAGCTGCAGAGCTTCGGGTGACTGTGTCATCATTGCAGAAGAGGATTGAAACAGAGACTGCTCTTTCTGTACAGCACAAAGCAAAGTCAGATGCTGCATGCAATGCTAAAGAATTGTTGGAGACACAGCTGTATTCAGCGAAAATCGAAGTACAGAAAATGCGTGACATCGTCCAAGCACTAGAGAAAGATGTCGAAAAAGAGAAGGCACTGCATGAAGAACTCAGGACACAATTGGCGGGGAAGATTGAAGCAGCTGTTGAGGCTGTTAAAGAACCATTGGAGGCACAGCTGTGTTCAGCAAACACTGAAGTAGAGAAACTGCGTGGCATTCTCGAAGCGTTAGAGAGTGAGATAGAAAAGGACAAGACACTGCATGAAGAACTGACAGCACAGTTAGAGATGAAGATTCAAGCACAGAGAACTGATTCTGAGGTTATTAAGGAATCATTGGAGGCACAGTTATGTTCAGCAAATAGTGAAGTAGCAGAGCTGCGTGACATTGTCAAAACACTAGAAAACGAGTTAGAAAAGGTGAAGGCATTACATGAAGCAGAGAAATCTCAATCGATGGAGTCTATTAAAGAATCACTGGAGGCAGAGCTGCAGTTAGTGAACTCTGAAGTTATGAAACTTCGTGATATGGTGACTGTGCTTGAGCATGATGTAGTAAAGGAAAAGGAGTTTTCTGAAGAGCTCCAGATGCAGCTAGAAGCTCTAGAGGCCATAAAAAGGGTGTTGGAGTCGGAGGTTGAGTCTGCGCATCAGGATGCCCAAAAGCTTAATGAGAAGGTAGAGTTGTTCGAAGCAAAACTGAAGGAACAAATGTCTTCAGCAGTGGAGTTCACTGCCAAAGAAGAGGCTGTGCAGTCAGAGAGAATGGCAATGGAGCATCAACTTGAAGCATCAAAGGTCAATGTTGTAAAACTGACAAACATGGTGAGCTTGCTCCAAGGGGAGATTGTGCAGGAGAGGTTGCTGTCAGAGGATTACGAACAGAAATGCCGAAAGCTGGAGGCTCAGTTGTCAAGGGATATTCGGGATGCGAAACTCTGGAGGCTTGCAAACTCAAATGGAGATCTGAAGGCAAGACAGGTAAATTTTCTCTTTATACTTAATCTGGCTGTTTTTTCCCAAGTCAGATACTACATTTAGTCCTGCCTTAGTATACCCACACACAGTATGAAGTTATTATAGTTCGTTAATCATCAGTTCAGAGTTGAAAAGAGGACCACTAAAGTTATTGCAGCTCAAAGATCATACTGGTTAAATGTGAATCATGGTTTTTGTGTAGGAGAAGGAGCTTGCTAATGCAGCCGGGAAGCTTGCAGAGTGCCAGAAGACAATTGCTTCTCTTGGACGTGAATTGAAATCACTAACCGACCTTGACAACGTGGTGCTGGAGCCTGGACTACTGCTGGAATCCAGGGACATACCACTAGATTTCAGAACCACCGATCCTGACCATCTTCAAAAAAGAAACACTGATGCTGACTTTGCGGTCTACGATGACGAGCTATATAATCCTGACCACCGCCAGAAAAGAAACACTGGTGCTGACTTTGCAGTCTTTGCCGACGAGCTATACGATCTTGACCTTCCGAATGTCGGTGTGAGCTGCTTTTCTCCACTCCCATCCATTCGACCCTCATCACCCCCTGCCTCGGAGATGTCGGTCTTTGCAGGGGGCCTGTCGTCGCTTAGTAGCTACAGAAGCAAGAGAAGAAAATAATGGAGAAATAGATTGTCAAGATTGCCACTAACAGTTGATGGGAACTCTCCTCCGAGCAAGAGAAGAAAGTGGAGATTGTCCAGATTGCGCAGCTAACAGTTCGTTGATGCTCTCATGTGTAGAGGTAGTAGACCAGTGTACATTTACAGAAACTGATTGTTAGATTTGTGTTACTGAAATTCCATTCCAGCATGCTCGGTTTTTTTTACAGCCTGCTTGATGAAGTCTTCCTCTATGGGTGTTGGCTGTTTGCTTCAAATGTAAACTCGGTAGTATCAGTGTGAGGCTACAGAAATAGTGGGTTGGTTCATTTTTCTTACCATATATCCGTATGCTTTAGTTATGTATAATTACTGTTTGAGCACGTCGTACATGTCTTTAACCCATTTTAGCTTTTTTTTTTTTGAAAGCCCTACGTAATCAACATAGTACCACATACAACGTACGCAGTACAAATACAGAAAGAAAAGTACAATACGAAGGGGCAACAGATCCAGAACGGAGCCCAGCAGCTCCACCGGCGTCGGCGATGAAGACCGTCTTCAACCTCCACACCACAGCCTGAGAGCGTCCAGTACCTTGACAGATGCCGCATGATCCGTCCGCCGCACCGCGACGGAGCCTCTGTCGATGAACGACCACGGCGACCGCCCTCTCTCTCCAGCTTCTCCACCTTGCCGTAGACGACCTCGATCCCGACGCAGGCAGGAGCCGCCGCTCGCGCCCGGTCCGGAAAACCAGCCCCCAGATCCGCCGCCACCACGGATCCGAGCGCCAGCAAGTCGCGCGCGAAGACGACGAGCTCCGCAGAGCTCCACCGCCGGAGAAGGCCGCGCCGACACCAAACAGCCCACCACCAGCACCACCTCCTCCAAGGCACCGCCGGCGAGGACACCATCCTATCCTACCGTATGTACAGGCCGGAGACGGGATCCCCCACCCTCCCGCTGCCGAGGCAGCCGGCGGAGGAGGGGAATCCCACGCCTCGGCGGCGCGGACGCGGTGGATCGACGGGGATCGCCCAAAAAATCGCCTCCGCTCTCCTACTACAGTGACGGGGAGGAGAGGATAAGGTCACAAAAAACGTCTCTTTAACCCATTTTAGCTACTCCAGTGTTACAGGAAGAAGCGCTTGATGGGGAGCAAATTTAGGCCATGTGGGCTGTAAAATCACTAATGGGCCGATTTATCTGAGCTTCTCTCTTCACTTTTTTTCTCCTTTTAGCGCGTGACGGGATAACAACTGCTAAACTGATGCTGATTTCTTCACACAAGATCTGGGTGTGCCGGGGCACACCGGCACAACCCTGCCTCCGCCCATGCCAGTGTACAAGTTGAGTTTTCAAAAAGGGAGCTAATCGCAGTGCCTTTTGAGGTTGTCGAAAATACAGTAATAATTTGCCATGTTTGGAAACGCAGAAATTTCACAAGTTGAATTTTTCCACGCTTAACGCAAAACCTTTGTTTGCGCTCTTTCGGTAAAAGATCTATTGTGGGCCCACATGGCATTCTTCCATGTACTCCCTCCGTTTCAAAATAGTCTACATTCTGGCTCTCTATTAAGTTTCAAAATAGTCTACATCTTGGCGGGGTCCCACGTAGTACTAATTAAGATGAGAGAGAAAATTGGGTAATCAAGTACCTAGGGAGTAAGTCAATTGGGTAATTGCATGACTAACATTAATTAAATTATGGGTAATTGGTACAAATGCTTTGTTTTCTGTGATCAATTAATGCACCACATGCTTGGTGAGTGGCTAAGTAGCACTAATAAATATTTTGCTAATTTGTCTGAATTTTTGTATGATGTAGACTATTTTGGAATGGAGGGAGTATGTCCAAAAGACATAGCCAGCGTGGAGCCTACTGCTGCAGCGCTACTCACAATAAATATAAAAGTAAAAGGCGTCACTGTTTATGGGGCATGCTTACCTGATGCCCAAGGACAAATATATCTCATTGTCTATTGACATAATCCCTCCATTCCAATCAATAAGGCGCTCTCGTTTTACGTGTTTTTTCTTTGACCAAAAATTACTCCAGATATCTAAAGATTATAAGTATAAAATTAGCATCATTAGAAAATGTTTTTCAATATAAATCCAACGATATTAATTATGTACAATATAATCAAATAGTTTTGCTTAAATTTTTGGGTCAGAGTTTATCTCGAAAAGCGTGTACGCCTTATTTATAGAAACGGAGGAAGCATTGCCTTTGTTCCCACTTCCCACGTTAAACTTGCACTCAATCTTAGGCATCATTGGGTATTTGTTGCGGATTCATTTTATGTTGATTTATTTTGCTGGATGTTCGTGGTTGAAGATCATGGATAATTTGGCTAGTATCTTTGTCCTTTATTAAAGGCAAAAGACTCACCATTTTAGTTAGTTAAGAGAAAGACTTACCGTTAGTCCGATAATCAAATTTGCCATTCCGTCATCTTTCCACCGTTAGTGATATCGGCTCAAAAGTTACTACATATCGGCTCAAACGAGATTTACCATCACAGTTCTCAGTTCTCGAGGGAAAAATGATTAGAATGAAAGTAATCTTCATGGCACATCTCAGGGATTTAGCATTGTTGTCCTCCGCACAAACCTAGAAGTAAATTCAGTAGTGCATGATGATTCAAATCTTTGTGACACACTTATCTCCAATTTTATGCCTATGTTCTAGAAATATAATTAAAAATGTTTTAAAACACTTTATTCACAATTTTTATACAAGTTATTCGGAAAAAATATTGGATATAGACATCAGCCATGCATTCCAAAATATAAGAGCAAAAAAATAAAAATTGGCATGAGCTCAACAAGAGATGGGATTAAACAAACAGGTCACAACGGCATAAGCTCAGTCGATGACAAGGTGTGGCGGCTAATAATATGTCTATTATTTCTGTCCAAATGCTATATATCCAAAATTGAGTAATTTCAGCACACACCATGCCAAAACTTTAGCATACATCATGCCAAAATTTAGCTCTCACAGCATGTAATCATGCACATCTTTATCCATATTTAAAATCATATATTTGTCGATATATCACTCTATACCTGCCACTAATTATTAATGTGCAATATCTTTTGCAAAACTTCTTCCGAAATTATTTTTTTGCAGTTATGGATGGTATTCTGGTGGATATAAAGCATTACTAGAAAAATTATCTCACTAGGAGTTTCCAAAAATATAAAAGATCCAAAATATGATGAAACAATACTTAACGATCACCGCTATGGCCGCACACGACTGTACCAGCCGCCGTACCGATGTCGGTTGAATCCGCACCGTAAATCGAAGCAACTTTAACGAAGGAACCCATGTCCAATTCGCAGCAGAAGACCCTCAAAAGCGTAGTTCCATTTGCTACCAATATAATAAGGCGAGGGGAAATCCATCAGAGAGAGACGCCATTCACCGTGCAGCATAATTAGATGTCGATGTAGATATTGATGAAGCCTGATGAAGCTTCTCGCGACTAAGCCTAGCAGTGAGGATGTCGCAGGTTCCTCGCTCCAAGCCCAGTGTCAACATGAATAGGATCAAAGATATGATCCCTCTGAGATTTCACACGCATATGTCTCCTCCAGTTCAGCAGTACTTCGTCGTCCAGGACTAAGTTACTACTAGAACAAGTATGGTGGAGATCCCAACCCATGGGAGAGAGAGATTAGATCTACATCTATTGGAACATGACACCTTAAAAACTCAATAGATCAAGTTCCAATCAAGAGGGGGGAGGGACACCTCCACAACTCCAATGGGATGGGAGGGGTGCCTCTCACCTCCTTTATATAGGGGCAGCAAGGGATGGGGCAAAACCCTCCCCTAGAGCCGGCAGCACCAGGTGGCTTGCCCCCCAAGAAAGGGGCAGCCAAACCCTAATGGGCCTTTCTGGCCCAATTCAGCCAAGCCAAGTGGGGGGGCAACCCATGGGGGCTAGCGCAGCCCTAGATGGCCTAGGGGCCCATTTGGCTGGCCCATGTGACCCGCCATGTTGGGCAGCGCGGGATCCCTCCCGAAACTTCCTTCCCTCTCCGGTGTTTGTCCAAAAACCTCAGGATTAGTATTTTCCTCCAATGTAAAATCTCGGAAAAATTTCGACAGTGATAAAAACTATTTGTATGACTCCGTGACATCTCATGTCCGCATATATAATCCTCGGAACATTTCCAAAATCTCTCCGAATATAATTAGATCACTCCAGAACTATCCAGGTGACTCTTTCTCATGTTTCCAACCATTAACTTATTCAACTAACTGAAGTCGACTTAAGCGTGTGACGCTATAGGTTCAATAACAAGTGGACATGACTCGTAACACCTTCCGATAAATAACCAATAGCGGAGCCGTGGACGCCCATACTAATTCCCACTGTTAAACAAATGAACTCGAGTGACCCTATTAGTTCCCATACATGGTTCCCTGTAATATTCCAGCATTTAGGAGTTTACGAAGGGTAGAAATAGGAACTTGTGCATCTGCATGCATGTATCTGAAAATCCTGAATAATTTTTTCGCAAATTAAAACCCTGAAGTGATCAGAGTTCATTCATCTTAATGAATAAGATTTAGTTCATCTTAGGTGAATGCAAATAAATTTCGACATGACCTCTAGGTAATTTATTGGTTGTGGAAAATTTTGAATCCAGTTTGAATATTCAAACAATTTGAATTTGTAAAGTAATTCAAATTAAAACAATTAAGTAACAAAAACAATAATTAAGTTAACGAGTTAATAAATGTTTGAATGATTCAAATATTTACAATGAATACTATAACTTATTGAGTTCTTGCAAAGACAAACAAATAATTTTATTAATTAAAAACAAATTACATTGTTTTTACAATTATATTACAACAATTTGAATTACACAAAAAGGAAAAATTACAATTATTTTTAAACTACAAAGTCTTGTATCTTCTTCCTCTGCATTTGATCTTAACTCCAACATTGTTTTCCTGCAAAACAAATAAGAAACTAAGATATAAAACAAAGAGGGGTTAGTGATTAGTATTACTCTCAGTTTTAGCAATGTAATGCATTGCTAATCTCATCATTGAGTTGTATTTTGGGGCTAAGTGCAGTATCTATTCTTAATCAGCATATATTAGCCTCACTACAACATCATAGGCAGGCAATAAATTCCACTTGGCAACCAAAAATAATCACAATAGGAGGGATAAGATCAATTGGTCGAAGTACCAGATTGCTTGAACCTGGAGGCACACAAGCTAGCAGGCAGCACAGTCACAAAGGCAGGCACTCTGCTGCTTACAGCACAACAACCTCACTGCAGAAGGATAAGAGCAAGGAAGTAGCCGTAGGAGCTAGCAAAATAGAACCACAACACTCACTCAAGCAACCAGTTCGAGTTCATCAACCACAGCCACAGTTCATCACCAAATCACACATCCATCCATTTTTCACCACACAATCCTTGCCAAAAGCAAGAACAAGATGGAATTGAAGCATAAGGCCAAGCTGGAGCATGGAGGGAAGGCCAGGAGCTAGAAGGGAGCAACTGGAGCAGGAGGAGCAGGCCAGCAAGGAGAGCAAGCAACAGATCCACAAGAAGCACCACAACCACCATCTCAAATCATCAAGAGGTTGATCCTCTAATTTTCTTTAGCAAATAAAATTGGCTAAGTACTCATATGTGGTTTGGATGGGGAATTTTCCCTCAGATAGGCATAGAAGTGCTATGCTAGTTCATCACAGGGATCTTAAATCAAGCACAACATCTGTTCTTAATAAATTTGGGCCTCAGCCTGTGCATCATTGGCATGGGAAGCAAATCCACATAATAAAGCAAAGGCTTGCAAGCAAATATTGCTTTGATCCACATCTGATTGAAGCACAAATCCAGTAAATAGATGCTGGGCACTAATTCCACAAGGGAAATAGCACCTCAAACACATCTGTGCACTAACCATACCACTGGAAATCATAAATACATTTTCTAAGCTAAAATCATCAGCCAGCTTCTGTGTAACTCCAGGGAGGCATCACAACAAGCTACACTAAAAATAATTAGCTCTAGAAAACATGATACACTTACACAAAGCACAGTCAGAGCATCATTTCCATTAAAAACCATCAGTGGCACATCTCTGAACTCATGGTTCAGAGTAGCACTCTCTTAATACACTGTTATTAACAGAACCACCAGACCAAGATCACAACCAGAGCCACTAGCAAGATAATCTCTAGTAAACACCACAGGAGCACTAGAGCACATTCAGAGAACATCATAGGAGCAGCAAAGCAGCTTAACACCTAAAACAGAAAACTTGGGATTATCATGGGATAGCTAGCAACACAAAGCAAGGCACTAGCCTGGGGAAGAAAAGAAGAGAGAAGAGGGAAGAAAAAAATCATACCTAACGCCCATGGTCGAAGCTCCACGGCGACAGGGCAGTGCCCGTGTGGCCAATGGAGAAGGACCACAGGGAGGCGAGCTTCACCGTCACCACCATGGCGGCACAGAGGGTGCATCTCTGCACCGAGCCATGGCGGAACACCAGAGAAGCACGAGCACGGCGGAGCCGCGCATGCACCCAAAACCCTAGCTTGGGGTTGGGTCGCGCACGGCTGCGACAGGCGGGGAAAAACAAATCGCCGTGGAGGGGAAGGAGGAGGACCGGTGGCGCGTCGATTCTGCCCCAGCACAGCGGCGAATCTGGCCGGAGCACGCCGGGGACGGCCGGCGACGGCGTGGCGGCAGAGGAACACCAGAGGGACTCGGGATAGAGAAAGAGAGAAGAAGGGGTCGGGTTAGAGTGTGGCTCGGTCGGGTTGACCACCGACCCGAGCCAGTCCTTGGTCTGGTTCAACCCAGTTTGACCAAGGGCATTTTGGTCATTTTATAAATCAAAAAATTAATAAGGAAAAAAATTCCAGAAATATTTTAAATTGAATAAACTTTGGAAATTCATAACTATTTCATATTAAATCAGAAAAATACAAATAATATACCAAAATGAACAGAAAAATAAATCTATCTGTTTGTATAAAATCAAACACTTGTTTGACTAAAATTGAATCACTTGAAAATTGAAACAACAATTTACTTATTAATTCAAATATGGAGTTAATTTGAAATGCTATTTTGGATGCATTTCAACTTCATTTAAAATGCTTCACCTGTTTCAATTTCAAACTTGAAAATATGTTATAATCATTTCATGTCCTACATTGTGAGCATTTGAAAATACCATGTGTGGATATGAATAATTGATATTTCATTAAATGGTTAATTAAAATGCTATTTTCTATAAGAAAAATAATTATTAAAAAATGTTTACATAATCTACAAATGAAATCTCTACTTAATAAAATATGCTCATTATTATTATTAGCATTAATACTTGGATTAATTTTGTGTTATAATTTTATTCATTCAAGACCATATCCTAAAACTAAGAATTTAATCACAAGATGATGTTAATCTAATTATTTCTTTTAAGTGTGATACTTAAATAATAAAGAAACTTAAAAGTGGTTGTTCGTAATATTTGTTAATAATTCTACATATAAATAAAAGTGATACACACTTAAAGACATGAAGGCATCACATTCTAAGTAATCACTAGACCCAATTCATAATCAAGTTAAGCATTAATAACATCACCTAAAGGTGATGAAATAATATTAAGTCAAGTTAATATGAAATTATCGAATTGGTGCGTAAGACGAAGCTTACTTAAGCTTTGGGTATATTTGGGGTATTCTGCGATGCATCTCATACTTATGCATAATAGCATATTGCTTCTTCAAACATTAGTCCTTACCGGACCAATGATATTTCTTCCAGATTTTGAAGTCTTTATTGTATCGAAGACCTTGGCTGCATAATCTTGCTGTCAAAAAGGCAAGTTCACTCTTGCTCATGTCCTACTTGATTATGTTTATCAAAGTAAATGCAAAATACTATGGTTTATCATTGTATGAAAAAGTAAAATCTATTTTCGAATGATGTGAATTGCTATATATATATATTGTTGGCTGGCAGATGGGAGGTTCCATTTGCACGGGAAAGTATTATCTAGGACTTAATAACCAATGTCGTCAGTGTTCTTGCGCCGTAAATGAAGCGTTAACCATGAGACTTGGAATGGGACGGGAAAGTCATCTGTGATCTTTTCCCTTTCGCATGTCAACGGACTGCCAGTTCCGTAGGCTGTAGATCTTGCGGGACTACATGCACATGGGTGGGATCCCTTAATTCCCACGGTTTCTGGGGTCTACGATGGATTGTAGGGGTTGTCTGGAACAGTCTATCTGTTTGGTATAGGGGAGGACTTCGGTCCGGAACAGTGTACCAAAAGATATAGGGGAGGACAAACCTACAAAAGGGTGGGCATGCGGGGTTGTTGGAGAAGCACGGCGAATGGCTTGGATCATCGACTGGGCCCCACACCAAAGGAAGTGTGGACGGGAATGAATCGCCCGGTTGTGCAACAAGGCGTTGATATCTTATGGGTAAAGTAACGCACCTCTGCAGAGTGTAAAAAAGTGTGACATGTTACTCCCTGTTCCGGGAAGGAGCTGCGAACGCTGCAGGAAAGGTGGCTCCATGAAGCCCTAGCACCTGTGAATGGATGACGGGCATAGTTTTCTGAAGATAAAACGAATCTTTTCGTAAAAATGTTTTACAAAGATATGCATGTTCATCCATGACCTTTTGGTATGGATGGTAGCTAGTGCATAAAACACCTTATTCCTGTTATATGAACTTGCTGAGTAACGCTCGTGTTGCTCACCCTTTCCTCCGTTGACCCCCTGCTTAGATTATTGGAGACAGCTGAAGAAGGACAGGAATCCATAGCAATGTTGTTGAGATCTTCGACAAGGAGTCAAATCAACCTGGTGGAGCCTGAAGGAGTCAACCTCTACTTTGCCAACGGATGAGTGGCATCAACAGTGCAACGGTGGACACGTCGACAACAATTTCTATGGACAAGAGGACTATAATTAGATGGAGGAAAACAACTCTAGACACGGAGATTTCAGATGGGTAGATTAGGGTTGTGACCACAGCAGTAGTGGATTAGGAGTTAAAAGTAGAGCTGGCATCCAGCTTAGTGCTTTGACTTGAGTTTTTCGGAAGTTTCATTTGCATGAGACCTACTTCTGTATATAAAGGAGGTTCTCGAGATTTTGTACTGAATAGTGTTGTAATCCTATAGTGTTACCTTGGACCGACTATGTTTCTGTTGTACTACTCTGAAGGATGTAATATTTACGGAATGGTCCTTCCGTGAGTATTATGTCATCGACTTGTACACTACAACATGCAGTGGTGTGCTGGGTCACTACATTCCCATTGCTTCACGATACTGAACATACCCGAGGTGAGATATTTCGATATATATGTGAAGCAACTCTTGATCACCATATCTTGTTATCCTCGTTACCGGTTTGTGGCACTGACGTTTTGATCACCCTTTTTCAGTGTGACGTTTGACAGAGCTAAAGCAACCTTTTGAATGCGCATAACCCTAACACCATCATGGTCAAAGGATTGCACGATAACTAATCTGTAATAATACTAACAACGCTGGGATGATATGATCTCATACCATATCAACGGTTGGGTCTGTCCAGCCAACATTCTTTCGCTAAAAATGTGCTCCGATTGATGTTGGTATAATCATACCCATGACCAGGAAGACATGGCCAATGAATTAGTCTCTAGAGGCAAAACTAGGACCTTTATTTGGCGTTTATTATTCTACACGTGCGTATGGGTATTCATTCTGAAAACTCCTTCAAAAATCACATCAGTTATAACATCGAATATAAACATTAATTATGAAACATAAATTAATAATACAATTATTATGGCCTCTAGGTCATATATCCAACACAGATCTCATCGCGACCACCCCCACCCCCACCGGTAAATCCATTGCTCGCCTTCGCTTGCTGAAGTCTTGAAGGCATCCTCTCCCTAACGGTTGTGGTGGCGTCATCGGCGTTGCCGACACTTACTGGGGATGGGGGAAGAGAAGGTAGGAAGAGGAAGGTGGAGAAGCGCGTCGCGAGGCAATCGAACGAGAGCTCGTGGGGTCGTAGAAAAGAAGATTCGTGTTGAACCATAAATGCCATGGTCGTCGTGGTTTGAGGTGTCGTGGCCGCCATGGCATGTGGAGTAGCACGTTGGTTGGCGGGAGGGCTTGAAAGCCCACCCTTTTGCTCCTTTCGCTTCATGGTCGGATCGATCTTTGGGTGAAAGCCTTCTTACACGGACTTCGGCCAGTGCCGACGACAACGCCTCTGGGCGTCATTCTTCTTCTTGTTTGCGTCGTTGTAGAGATTCAATTTCGACAACCTCAAGTGGTTCTATGATTTGCAGGTGAAAACATAAACTCCTTATGAGCAGGCAACGACGGCGGACACATCACTTTTTTTTTTAATACGTCGCTGTCAGGGTGGCTCCGATTGGTTCACAGTAGATGGGCAGGATGGGTCCGCTGTCAGGGAGGCGGATGCTGGGCGGTGGCCCCGACAATGGTGGTACGTCGAGGCGGCGACCTCGGTCTCCCATACAGTGACGGTTCTATTTGTCAGGATCGTGGCCTAGTGCGGTTTGGTTTGGGTGGCGAACTGGAGCTGTGTGGGCGGCAAATTCATCGGCCCGGCTGGTTCGCATTCGGTTAATGCAAAGATCGATCTGGTTGCTACGTCGGGGCGGCGCCGGATTTGACGTGACCTTCAAGGTCCATGGGTAGTCGTTTGGGTGGCTAAGGCTACAAGATGATTGTGCCATGCAGCGTTGCCACTTGTGTGCGGTTTTGGTGCCGAGTGGCATAAGTCGGAGTGGCGGCCCTAGAGTCGATGGCAGTGTTTTGTCGCATTTGGTAGAGTAGGGTCGTGCGGATGATGTGTCTCCTCGCTTTCTCGCTTGTGCGATTTTCGGCTTGGTTTTTCTTATGAATATGGCAATGTAAGGTTTTTGATACTGCTCCACTCCCGGTGGATATACACCAATACATATTCCCCAGGTTTGGCATGCAATGCTGCCAAGTGTTGCTTTCCCCCACAAGATGCAAATACCTCCATAATCACGCATCATCATGGGTAACCTAGGCTTGTTGCTAGTGACTACGTAGTGAGCACCCCCACCTCAAGGACTGCATATATATCCAAGATCCACTATTATCGTCTACATCAAGGCTAAGCTTGGATCTACGTGCAATCAATGGTGAATAGGAAACCCTGGCATGAAAGAAAGGAAAAGCTCAGCGGTACAAGAGCATCAATTGGCCACCCTTTTGGGTGAGCACACCGCAGGGTTTAATCATTTGGGGGCAACAAGTTAATGCATCCCTAACCATAAGGCTATTCAATGGGTTTTAGGTTAACCACAACTTTGCAAGGAGCCATCCATGGGACGAAAGGGAGAAGAGAAGAATTGAATGGGCATGCGGTGCAGATTTTTGCAAGCAAGCACATCAATTGCATGCTGGAATAGTTGGTTGTTGTTGGTCCTTTCTTTCTGCTATCCATGTTTGTTTTGTAGTATAATTTTTTTCATGAGCTTCTAGAAGATCCTTTTTTTTCTGTGGTTATGAATTTTAGGCGTACATGCATGCTACTTGTACTCATTTTATAGTTTAGAGCGGTTGGCAACATTTATTGTTTGTTTAGAAAAAAAAGCTTATATTGTTGGAATAAATGGCGTATGACTACACAGCAAGACTTCCTTGAGTTCAAGAAGGTAAATCATACTCCTTGATTTAGTAACTAAATCAAGTTGCACAACTCAATCACGTGGCTACTGGAATTTGTCTCACATACACAATCAACATCATATCGTAGTGATTCCTATCCCTAATATTTAAATATGTTCACCATTTAATCATCCCCTTTTGCCGTTGGAAAACAAGTCTTTTAAGTAGTCCTTTCGGATCACTTTCTATTTATTTGTGCCGACCATAGTTCACAGAGAATGTGATCAAGTAGAGAGCTCTGATTTGACGATTGGACAACGCTTAGTTATTAGACGGAACAAGCAGGCAAAATTGACCTTGAGAAACGGCTGTACCAATTAAGTGCACATAGTGCCAAACTGATGATATCACAATCATAAAAGTCCTCATACACTTTCTTTTTCTCATGCATACATGTGGCTTAGTATTTTCACCATATTGAGTTATTATTATAATTTTCAAATCCTCGATGATAATTAATATACTCACTATAATGGAGTATTCCTACGATTGTGCTTCTGAGTGCTGTTGCAAAGTTAAAGTATATAAGAATCAGTCCTTGAAAAAGGAGCATGATGTTTCTATAGAAGAAAATGATACTACGATAGAATAAATTAAGCATAAAAACCGATGTGATCCACAAGGAAGAACATCGGATTGCAGGAAGTTACCGTTGGGAACCACGCAACCGTTTTCGTCCCCGCCAAATTTGCAACAAGAAAGTACAGCGGCGATTGACACACACACACCAACACCAGAACACACGCATTCCACCAGAACGCTCGCTTTCAGTCTGCCATTACTTATACTTTTGTACACTCCCTCGGGTTATTTTTCCACCAAGAAATTACCTCTCCCTACCTCGTTGTCGTCGTCCTCCTCCTCAGCGCTCTGCGCCATATATAAGCACCAATTTCTTCTTGTGCTCCTCAAGATTCAGACAGCCCGCAGAAAGCAGTTCTTTTTGTGCCAGTTCAGACAGGGTCCTCTTGTTCTTGCCACAATCGTCATGGGTGTCTTCAGCTCCTCGGCCAAGGTGTACCAGCCGGCGGCGGAGGTCGACCTCGGCCCCGGCAGCGGAGAGCTCTACATCAGCCCCAATGTCAAAGGTTCGTTTTGCCGCCCCAGTTTCTTGGTTAATCCTGTTGTTGGTGCTGAATTCTGGCGATTTTTTGCTTGTTGGCATCGTCGATCAGCTCCTCGGGTTGCCGGGCTTCTGGTGAAGATCTTCGTGTGGATCCTCGAGATGCCGGTCGTCGGCTGGGCCTTGCTTTACATCCTCAAGAAGGATAATCTCATCAACAAGGTGCAACTCCAACATCTGCAAGTTCTCCCTCTCTGTTTTTTTCTTCTTCCTCTGTCTGACAATGGGAGGTGACAGACGCTTCATCCTGGTTTTCAGCTCATTATGCTTGCATGACGAGTTGTCAACTGTAAAGGTCACTAAAGTCTCACCCAAAATCTGTGACACAACTGTTCTACAACAGAAAATTCGCTGTTCCTTCACTTCCTTGCCGCAGTCTCATGCATAAAAAACCTGTCTGCTCTGACACACGTTTTTCTTTTCTGACTTACTAAACCCTCTGTCTGCAGTTTGTCTCCGAGGCTGAGATCCCTGAGCCTCCACTGTTCACTGCAACCCACAGTTGGGAAGGTCTGCTGCACTCTGATAGCACCAAATTCCTTCTCTAATTTCAGCAGAGTCTTATTCTCTTTCTTCAGTGATCTGATTCAGACAAAACATTGTTGTTGTTGGTGCGGCAGACACTCCAGAGCAGAACGTCAGCCTGACGAAGCCCGATCTATCGCCTGCTGAGCGCGTGAAGGAGGCCGTCGGCTGCCTCCCCGCGCGCCTTGAATCGACGCTCGCCGGCGATGGCCTGAAACGCTGGACGATCAGGGACTTCTCCAAGGCTTACAGCTCAGGAGAGACCACGCCTGTTCAGGTCCGTTGTAGGTTTGCATTGCTGTTGACAGCAGGTGTAAGGTTCAGACAGTAATTAGTTCCTCATAATTTACTGTCCCTGGCTAGTGAATAGTCAGGTCCGTGCAGGTTTAGGACAATTACTGCATGATTAGGACCAGTAAGTGAATTAGTATGGTAGATGAGCAAGGACATGTTTTTTTTGCAGGTGGCCAAGAGGTTCCTGGCTGCAGTGAAGGACTCCTCAGGCCCTACCCTGAACATGGCATTCTTCATCAGCTGCAACCCCGAGGACATCATGAAGCAGGCTGAAGAATCCACCCTCAGATACCAGAGAGGTAAAAAAAAAGATTCAAATCTGCATTTCTTTATACTACACAGCAACAATATTATACCGCAAAATGCATAATGGCACAAACGAAATCATATGAAGCAGAGCATGGTAGCACAGCTTAAATTATATGAAACAGTGCATGGTGCCAGAAACAAAATCATATGAGGCAGAGTGTGGTTGCAGAAACAAATAACACTACACAAAACAGAGAGTCATTGTGACAGAACAGAGCAAGGGCTCAACTATTCGTCAACCAACAAATCACCTCTCCTTTTCCTTCTTCTCTCTCTTCATCCGTACCTTTTCATTTGCTTTGACATGTACATATCACCAACCAAACTGTACACCCACTTGGTGCCAACCAATCAATACCTAGACATACACCCCATCCAGGAACACAACACAACCAGAACCTGCCCAAGAAGTTCCTGCTTTTTTTTTCAGTTTTTACCTTAGGTAAAACAAAACGAATCGATTCTATTAGTTGAAGTAACTTATTTGTTTCAAAAATTGATTAATCGTAGAGGAAATCGAATGGAGAGGGAAGGAAGCTGGTCAAATGAATGTTGGTGATGCATCTACTCGTGTCCTGAAGATACACATTTATTGCTAACCGAGAAGTTGGTTGTAGTTAGTGCATGCGATTGCAGGTCGATCAGGTCTTTCGCTTTCGCATGGTGTTATGGCTAGAGATCCAAGATTTGGTGTTAGGGCAAGGTCTAATTACAGAAAGGGATATGTAGCCTCGTACGTAGGGAGAAAAGAAAGAGGTGGTCTGCATATACAACAGCACAAGAGTCACATCAAAAGGATAACTCATCTAGAGTGGATCTAAAAAAACTCACCTAGACTTAAATCGCATCTGTTAACAGAGTGGATCCACATTTGAATTAACAGATCCACTCACCTAGAGTTAACAGTCGTCGTCTTTAGCTCACTTGTTTTTCATCTTGACGTTCCTGCAAAACCCATTTGAACAAATCGTAGAACACCAAAACCTGCACAGGTTGCATTAACCTCAAAGCATAATATTTCGCTTTTCTGAAAAATTATGTGAAGGCCATAAGTTGCTCAAACATAAAGAGAACAAGCTTCTTGTTGACAGTATTATGCATGAATGCTCCTTGAAAATAATGGTGTCATTATGGAGTTGTGTTCGTCCTCATGTCTCAACTTGCTCGTGATATCGAGTTGTCGGGTGTATTTAATATTACTATACTACTCGAAAAAAATGTGAAGAATGGGCTCTTAGAATGAGAAACTAATATTTGCACCTAGTTGCGCCCGCACTCCAGCATGTTCATCGTCCTTTGCTGGAGCAACGAAGTTATGCATCATGAGTATTGTCCTAGCTATCTCTGACATTTTCTTGTGTGAACACAATGACTGATATGTAACATCATTACCTTGATACGAACTACGCAATATAGTCACATCACACCACTGTGATGCAAACCAGTTTATATGCGCAAAGGCCGTTGGAAGAAAAGCATCTGACTTTATCATATGTCTTGAAAGGAACATATTGGATTCATTTTTTGTTGTCGGATAACTTATCACATTCATTTTAATTTTTATCAAGTTTTATGCGCTAACCATTATTTAAAAGACCGATATAATGAAAAGAAACAACAATCGACTTATGCACTTCAACATACCACCTTACATGTGACGGGAAGACAAGTCAACATGTGTAAACCCACATAGGACTCGAACTCGAGATCTTGACTCTAATATCATGTCAAGTTTCATGCGCTAACCACTATTCTAAAATACCGATCTAGTGAAAAGGGACAACAATCCACTTGTAGACTTCAACAATTTTCACTCTTCGGATTTTCTCACATGTGCTCTTTTTTCATTTTATACCTTGACTGCTGCAGGGACACCGCTGTCAGCCCTGGACGGCGTGCTGGTGGGAGTGAAAGACGAGATCGACTGCTTGCCGTACCCCACGACAGGTACTGAATTCATGGCACGGCAAACCTACAAAGTAACCACTATGATTCCGTTAACTTACGCCGATTTGTTTGGCGCGTGGCGCGCCGTTGGCATGCGCAGGTGGGACGCGGTGGCTGGGCAAGGCTCGGCCGTGCGAGGCGGACGCGGCGTGTGTGGCGCAGCTGCGCGCGTGCGGCGCCGTCCTCGCCGGCAAGACCAACATGCACGAGCTCGGCGCCGGCACCAGCGGCATCAACCCGCACCACGGGTACGTGAAACGTCCCGCACCAAACCATTTCCGCCGCCACACGGACACGTGCCACAGCAAATCGCACGTACTACTCCTACTGGCTAGCCTGACAGTTGCAGGCATGGCGTACTGACAATGTCTCATGGGTGTGTGCAGGTCGGCGAGGAACCCGTACAACGTCGGTAGGGTCGCCGGGGCTCCTCCAGCGGCTCCGCCGCCGTGGTCTGCGCGGGGCTCTGCCCCGTCGCGCTCGGCGTCGACGGAGGAGGCTCCGTCCGGATGCCGGCGGCGCTGTGCGGCGTGGTCGGCTTCAAGCCCACCGCCGGACGGCTCTCCTGCGCAGGGTGCGTACACCACCCAACATCACTGGCCTGTGTGAACTGTGAATTTGTGATGCGTGCAGTCAGCATTCTGAACGTTCATCACTGACCTGTGTAGTGATTTTCAGAGTTCTTCCGTTGAATTGGACGGTGGGGATGGCTGGGATCTTGGCGGGGACAGTGGAGGATGCCGTCATCGCGTTAGTGACTGCTCCCTCATTCACACACACACACACAAACAGTTTTTTCTTACTGAGATTTACAGTATGCATTCCATGATCACTAATACTACACTGTATTGCTTTGCGTGTTGCAGTTACTCAGCTATCGTTGATCAGTCCCAACCATCTTACATGAGGGTAAATCAAATGCCTCCTGTTTCTTAAAGCCTTTTTTATTACATGGCACTGAGTGATAATCGAGTTAATGACAACCTGTTGTGGCCTTGCAGCCTGAGCTGAACCTGCCTTTGCTGACATCGACACCCTCAATCAACAACATCAAGCTAGCAAAATCTGCAAAGGTAACCAGTGTCTCCAGTTAAAAAGACTTGTTAATTAAGTCCAAGGGATTCCTGAATTCACCAAGAGCTAATTAACACTGCATTATTAAAAAAATACAGTGGGTTAACGACAGTTCAGAGGACATCAGAACCTGCTGTGACAAAGCTCTTAAGACTCTGCACACACAGTACGGTTGGGAGGTAAGAGACTACTGAGATCCTATGGGTAGCAATTGTCCAAGTAGGAGGGTTTTTGAGCTGTTCTTCTGATGATTTCTTGGCTGCTAGACTCTGGATGTGACGGTACCCGAGATCGAGGAGATGCGGCTCGCGCACTACGTCACAATCGGATCGGAATGCACTGCTTCGCTTTCCAAGTATCTCGAGAAACTGTAAGCGGCTCAAACTACTTATTATTATGCATTTAAATTATGCAGAACTTATGGCTGGACTGACTCACCGACTTAACATACCCGGTGAACTATGACAGGAAGAGGTCTGAGATCGGGTGGGACGTGAGAGTCGCGCTGGGTGTGTATGGTTCATTCAGCAGCAGAGCTTACCTGAACTCGCAACGACTCCGGTGCGCTGTCATTTTGAGATAGAGTAACAAATAGAGCAGTCATTGATTTCTTGGGATGCTGCACAGATATTCTAAATCATTGTATTAACATTGAGTGCTTAGTTACTTCTTATTGATGATTCATATTGCTATCTTCTGACCGGGTTTTCACTTTTCAGGAACCGGCAGATGTTTTTTCATAAAAAGATCTTCAAGACAGCAGATGTCATCGTCTCACCGATGACTGGGTAATTATTTTTCAGTTTCCATCACTCTCGGAATTCTCACTAAAAATTTAGTGCTTATTATTACCAATCCCTTGTGCAGTGTCACTGCCCCTGCACTACAAGATGACGCGCTTAAAAGCGGTGAACTTGACTACATAAACGGAGGTACTTCTAACAAACCAGAATACAGGAAACAGTTTTAGCAACTCCATGTCTTAGCACAATGTCTCTGTCCTAAATGCCTATCTTTTTTGCGGTGAGCTCATTTCCTAACTCGGTGCTATTTTTCCTCCAATCAAAGCTGCGTTGATCCGGTACTCGATAGCAGGGAACTTCCTTGGTTTGCCGGCGATAACTGTCATGGTAACAAATATCTGAACATATTCTATATTCTTGAGAAAAGAAATTGCACAATGCTCAAGTGATAACAAGTTAACATGGTTAGAAAAACAATGTACCAGGTTGGACAAGATAATGCCGGGCTGCCCATCGGTCTTCAGTTCATCGGCAGGCCGTGGTCTGAAGCGACTCTGCTCCACATCGCATTTGCTATGCAGGTAAGATTTATCAAGAATTAAGTGAAGCAATTTTTTGCCTAAATAAAAAACCATAATGTGGAATAGTTCCTCTGTTTCTTTCTTCCAAATCCTGTAAAAATGGAAACAAACTTTCGGATACTGATCCCCAAACATCCTGTGACTTTTTTTTTTTTGAAACGAGGCAAAAGATTTGCCATTTTAATTAATTAAGGAAGGAGTTTTAGAAGTGTTACAAGCCAAGCCTTGCCCGCCAAAGGGGCAAGGCATACACAAATATAGTCTACTCTCGCGGCATAATATTACACAACGCTTTGGCCCCAGCGTGCGACCACAAACCCATTTCATCTTTAATCTTTTGAAGGATCATAGAAGCGGTGGCCGACCTATTTTGAAATACCCGAGCATTTCTCTCCAACCAAATTTCCCAAGAGACAAGCATGGCAAGCGAAGTTAAGGCCTTCCGATTGGCGCCTCTCTTGTGGATGACATGAACCCACCAATCCTTGACGCTTCCCCAAGAGTCCCACTCCAAAGGATCTATAGCATTGAGCCCAAGCCAAGCTTTCAAGGAGGACCAAATCCTTTTGGTGAACCGACATTTAAAGAAGAGGTGCGCCGCCGTTTCTTGCACTTGGTTGCAAAGCTTGCATTGCCCACAATTTTGCCACCCCCTCCGCTCAAGCCTATCCGCCGTCCAAACTCGGTTTTGAAGGATCAACCACGAGAAGATTTTGCACTTGGGAGGCGCCCATGGCTTCCAAACCAAAGAAGGCATCGTGGAGGAAGTTTGCCCCAAGAATTGCATGTTGTAGGCCGAAGAAGAGGAATAATTGCCATCCTTGGAGAACTTCCAAGTTATTTTGTCCGGTGTAGACGGGTCAAGTTGGATATCTTGAAGCGCTCTCCAAAGGGTGACGAATTGAGAAATATGTTCAACGGAGAGACCATCTTGCAAGTTTAGGTGTGAGACCCAAAAATCGTTTTCCATGCCCTTGCGAACCGTAAATTTTTTCCTCTTGGAGATGCCGAAGATGAGAGGGGCCAAGTCCATGGGCCGCATCCCCTCAAGCCAAGAAGAGCTCCAAAAGCTCGCCTTATCTCCATTTCCCACGACTACCTTAGTTGCGGCGGCGAACATGTTGACATCGCTTGGGGTGCAAGGATTCCCAAGGCCTACCCATGGTTTGGGCACCTCCTCCCATTCAAACCAAAGCCAACGAAGACGAAGAGCAGCGGCAAACTTCTTGAGGTTGAGAATTCCGAGCCCTCCCCAACTTTTGGGCTTACATACTTGCTCCCAATTAACTTTGCATTTTCCACCGGTAACCTTCTCACAAGCCGCCCATAGGAAAGCACGTCTAATGCCATCAATCTTCATGAGGGACTCCAAAGGCACATCAAGGACGGTGATGAAGTAGATGACCACACTTGTAAGAACCGACTTGACAAGGACCGCTCTTCCGGCCATAGTGGTATGCTTCCCTTCCCATGGACGGAGCTTTCCGGCGACCCTATCCTCCAATTGTTGAAAGTGGATTCTTTTTGTTGGCTGCAGGAAGCCTGCAGCAAAAACCACGGAAAGCCTGCAGTGTTCTATGATCTCCTCAAGAAAGACTGAGCGAGTGACCGGAAGACAGTGATGTGCATATACATCGTCGGTTCATCCTTTTGATCAAGTCTCTGGTGACGAAGAATAAGATAACATTGATGTGACGGAAATGCAGCAGATTGTTGCAGAAACTGAAGGAGGCAGCTTGCCTTGAGTTTGACCGCCCTGTAACATTCCTCCATTTGAGTAGCGTACATGATCTGAATGAAAGGGGGGAAAATAGCTCGTATTCAGTAGCACTTAGGCTCCGGAAATTCAATCAATGTGAACAGTCATCGTGAAATGATATGTGTCTGCAAGAAAAAAGTATATAATGTGGAATTTTCTGTTTGTTGAGGCGTTCATCATAGTAACATTTTCTTCGCAATGGCATTTGTTTGCAGAAATTCTTGGCAATCATCCAGCGTGTCACTAACATGTGGCCATAGTCCTGATCTTTTCAACGGGCGTATTTATTTATTTTATGAGGGAAAAATGGTTAAATTTTTCTGGTGTATAAGCTTGGCTCTGACTTCGGACAAAGCGGTACAGCCGACCATACGGTGTTTTTTTTTTTTTGAGGGAAAGCCATTGCGGCACGCTTTATTTCACTTTAAACATAAATACATCGATGTATAAAGCTAAGGGGATCATAGTCCCAAAACAATCAATTATTTGACTCATAATAAAATCTAGCTAAATTATGCGCGACACTATTAGCCTCGCGGTTGCAATGCTGCAAACCAATGTGACCAAATCTTCTAGCCATCTGGAAACAATCAGCTAGGATAGCTGTGTAGGGACTCCATATTTCTTTTTTTCTATTGAAAGTTTGGGCCAATTCTAGCGAGTCTGTCTCAATGATAACTGGAGAGCACCTGATCTGGTCGACCAACTGTAAGCCTTTTTGTAGAGCGAAGGCCTCCACCGTGGTTGCATCCAGCAGATGATTCAGAGTACAGCCTGAATCTGCTACAGCCTGACCAACAGAATTACGCAAAACTTCTGCTCCTGATCCGTTTGGGAAGAAGCAAGCATCAATATTGAGCTTGTATGTGTTTGGAGGTGGCCTGCACAATAGTATCTCTTTCGGTTCAGAATTTTCCTCTACTCCAACATAATTTGCTGTCAAAGCTTGAATAGAGAAAGCTTTACGTGTCGGATGAGCTACAGTTTCTCCTTTGACAAATTCCCTTTGCTGCCACCAAATATACCACGCGCCCACCAAGATTAACTCCTTCAGGCCCATATGAGCTACAGTTTCTTATAAAACCACCAAGCCTGATCGATCAACAAGTAAGTACTGCTGCTACGATTCCTGAAACTCAAAGCCAATTCCTCATCGCCGCAAAGGCATCAATCACCATTATTAGTCCTCCAATTTCGGCTTCCATGACATTATCCGCTTATGACTTCATCATAGTTTGCCCATGATGGCAACAAAAGCAGAGCTTCGTGACGCTCCCTCCGGCGCGACCGAATCTCATCTGATCCAGCAATCCGTAGACATAAACGCCCATACGAGATCGTCGGCGGAGCCTTCCGGAACCCGTCACTCCGCCCAGTTCAAAGAGGACCTGGGCAGGCAGATCTCCACCTTGTCGTGTGAGGAACGCTAGGACCACCGCCATTATTTTTCAGCCTCGCAGGCCCCGACGCCGCGAGGTCACACCCAGCAAAAACGACAGCAACGGAGGGGTAGACCATTGCCCACTAGGTCATCGGCGTGACTAGAGGCCACAACCACCACCACAGTCGGCCCCGGCCGGATCCAGACATCCCTAGATCGAGATCGAGGCATCTAAATCCCAGCGCCCCGAGCAGGCCACTTCCTGGACGCGTAGTGCCAGATCGGCGACCTCCGACGGTGCCCACCATCTCCATGCCCCCGATCCGCTGGGGAACTCAGGCACCGGCCCGAGGCCGCGCTGCCCTATGCCCGCCGCCGGCCTCCCACCGCTCCCATGAGACGCCGCCGCGGAGCACCTCCTCTGCCCACCGTTGACGGGATGGGCGCCGCCACCACCGCCAGCGACGGCGGCAGCAGCGGCAGGTCAGAGACGGGAGCTAGGGTTCCTTTTTTCGTGGTTGACGGCGCCTCCAGAGCCGCCCGGGAGGGAGCGACTCGGGAGGGACGAAGCGTTTTTTCGGGAGGGAGCCCGCCGATATGGCGTCGGATCTAGGCATTAGCAATTTCATGGCGCCACAGCCGGCTGCCTATTGCTAACACCTCTTTATAATTGTTAAGAGCATCGTAGTCTTTAGTTAATTTATAAACCGTTAGGCTACGACTTGTTAAATATATAAACAATTTAGCAATTGATTTAATCCATGAAAATAGGAAAAAGTTCATGAAAGAAATAACGAGTACCGTACTAAACATGCGATCTACTGTTTTAGTAGATAGACAGATCGAATCTAGAGCAGATACTCGAAACAGGAACTCTAGCAGTATAGCAAACATGAAAGACATGAATACGTACGGTGCAACAACAGAACCTTTTGCGTTCATGTTGGCGTTCATGCCATCGATGAAGAGGTTGCCGATGTCGGAGAAGAAGTCACCATTGGGTAAGTACTTGATGCCAGTAGTCGCTCGAGTGCGCTCCCCAAATACCTGATCGCCCCTCTCCCGTACATGATCACAAGAGACGGGGTTCCGGAGGCCTATTGTACCTTCAGCCGGTGCACGCGGGAATACGGGATGGAGAAGACTTGGAAAACGACGGCGCAAAGGTTTGGAACTGGAACGACGAGAGACCATGTGTTGCGTGTTGCGGCTAGGGTTCGCCCAGCCTGTATATATACTTCGGGTCGGGTAGGACGCGGGTGCAGCCCCACGATCCAGAGGAATCGAAAACGGCGGAGTAATTAATGACTCATTGATTTTCCCAAACAACAAAAATATAGGCATCGGTTCGGCTCATTCCCGAAACCCGAACGCGGTGCGGCGCGTCGTGACGAGGCGTGGCATGGTGAGGCGAGCGAGGGGGAGCGTGCGGGAGGCTTCCCTCTTCTCATGCTCTTACTAGTGTATAGAGCTCACCTTATAAGGTGGTGCAACTCTCTCCCAACTAGCACTGTGGGACAAAACTTTAGTCCCACTCCACTCACAGCCAATGCATGAACGGGCCAATGAGAATTTCAGAATTTTAAGTTGGACTTGGGCCAAAGATCCACTAGCAAATACTAGTCAAAATTCCAACAATCCCCCACAATCTCATTGCTTACATCTCATCATTTTAGTTCCAAAATATTGTTTTATATATCAGTGCTTAGTGGAGACTTTTTTTTGCGAGTGTAGTGCTTAGTGGAGACTGTTAAGTTAAACTTTCACTTAGAAATTTATGCTACACTAGATCACAACTTGAATAGTGGACTATGCCTTAAACTACAAGTTTGTTTGCGAAACTAGTTTCACAAAAATCCTAGACGGACACTGGGCTGCCGCAAGGCTTCCCCGTGGGTGGATCTTATACGTCATACTCCAAGACCTTTCATGAGTTTATTAGAGAAACACCTAACTCTGACAGACTGCAACGTTTAACAGTTAGACTCATATATGTGTATTTCTCAAGAGATGCTCTGCAGGACAATATCTCCGCTTATACTAAGTAAGGCACTTGGAACAAATTAAGATAAATTTCAATATGCCTCTAATCAGGAAAGTATGGCATCTTCACGGAGTGGGAAATTATTGTAGGGATACTCTCCTCCCAGCTGACCAACAACTTGTCTCCCACTTCTACTTCACGAGATCTCCGATCACATAGAGTGGGTCCAAAACATTTTATTTGCAGGCGCCAATTTTTGTGGAGCTCCCACATGATATAAAAAGGCTACAAAAATTATTTCATATTTTTCTAAAATGTTTAACTGCCCCAATTAAATCAAGGAAGTACGACTGGTTTTAAAAGAAACAGAAAAGGGCTTCTTTGTAATTTGAGGAGGACCTATCTGTGATGGTAAACGTTTTTACGGGGGGTTTCAGAAAACGGTCGTCTTCCCCACGCTGTAGCGACCGTGCGCGTCGCTGCCGCTGGACCAGCTGGCCGCCGAGCTCGCCGTGGGGCCTCCCGCGCCCTCCTGCCGCACGTGAGGAGAAGAGGAGCATCCCGAGGCCCACTGTAGGAAATATGCCCAAGAGGCAATCATAGAGATGATGATATTTCAATGTATCCATGATTTATAATGTGCCTTGAATAATGTCTTGTATTGATTGGCGAGTTGAGGACTTGTCTGTGAAACTCATTACTTATATGGTTATTCTAAATATGTCCCTAGTCGGAGTTCATGTGAGGACACACTTGAATATTAGACTAGCACATGTATTAGTAGATGACTATGTTTCACAAGTCATAGACATGGAGATGTCAAAACTAATAATGTGGACTTATGTTGTGAACATAGAGTTGGGCTGACCCACCTTGAGACAATGAAGCAAACGTTCATAGCTCTCTCTCTACACGATGTGTTTGCTTTGTCCCTAGACCTGAGATTGTCGTATGTACTTGAGATGTGAATTAACTTACTTTGGGGCTATCCAACGCTACACCGTGAAAGGGTAGCCATAAAGGTAGCTTACGGGTTTGTCATGAAACATGCTGCAAGGCATAGTCAGTCAAGATGGGATTTGCCCCTCTCTACTTGAGAGAGATATTTCTCTGGGCCCCTCGAGTGATCGGATCCAGAAATGCATGGCCGTGCTACATAAGGTTAATGGTTAACCTAGTATGGGATTCCGAATCACAGGATCGAGAAAGAGAGGTCAGCTGGAGGCTTGACCTAATATCGTGAGGCAAAGGGAATGGCATAAACATTGTGATGGTTCGTCCGATACGATCTTTATGTGCGTTTGGGAGTTGGCACGTTTTGCTAGAAGCCGCTACCAACTATTGGCCGAGTAGGTGTACTCGTGTCATGTCTAAACGTGCGTGAACCTATAGGGTCACACACTTAAGGCAGTGAAGGCAGAATTCGGATTGGATCCGAGTTGGGCTGGAATAGACTCCAGAATGGGCTTCGGTTGAGGCAGCCCAATATGGGGAGGTCTATATAAGGAGAGGAGGCTGGACGTTTTAGGGTTGCCCAATTCCGCACCACAATCCACCCAGCCACCGTCTCACCACGCCCCTGCCGCCCGCGCGGACCTAGCAGTCCGGCGAGCGGCGCCTCCACGCCGTACGTGTGGATACCGATAGAGGTGCTGCACTTGGAGCACTTGGACGAGCCGCCGAGAGGAGCTGTTCGTGGGAGCTGTTCGTGGGAGCGACTGGATCGGAGAGGATTGTACGTCTACCCTGCCCCGACTCGCTTCACCGACTTCGGCACGGCACAGCGCGTCTAGTGGTAATCCCGTGATCTATAACTGCAGCAGTTCCTTGGATGTCGCGGTAGAAAATTTTGATTTGCGCTAGTGTAGCCTACACGCGACCCTTCAGTGGTATCAGAGCCGATGCTGCCTCGTTATAGGTTCGGATCATTTGCATATGTGATATGTAGATGGGGTAAGGCCGATGTGATCGGCAGTCTGTTGTAAATGTCTTGATCTGTGATCTGATTTCCGTGATCGTGTTGCAAGAGGTCGTCGAACGACTTACCCCTACCGGTCGGTTTCCGCCATCGGGGTAGACTGTGACACGTAAATCCAACAGCAGCACGCGAAGATCAATTGGATTGGTCGAATCGGAATTTAGATCATATTCATGGTGCATGAGATGCGCGGGTGATAGATCGGATCTATCGCCGGTAACAGGTAATCTGCCAAAACGAACAGTTTCCGGTAATACGGCTGTAACTTTTGCAGACGACCTCGGATCGAGAAAAGGTCTGAATAAAAGTTGTAGATCTTTTTATTTTGCTTCAGAAAAACCAGGGATCAATTGAAGAGGGTCAAATTTAGATTTGGCAAATTCGATTGATAAAAGCAAGTTTTAGGGGTTGCAAGTTTCGGCGTTAGAACGTCTAACTCGTTTTTGCAGATTTGTGTTTTGTGACCAGTATGGCCCATGTGTATGTGATGCATGTGTGTAATTTTTCATGACCTGCGTGTCGTGAGTATGTCAACACGGCAGGAGCCAGATGTGTTGTCACTTATTGTATTAACGGCCTGCGTGCCGACTTGTGATGATCCCCACACTTCATGTAATTTACATTACTAGCTGTTAGGCGTAATAGCTTGTAATAGTTCTTGGAGGACTCATCACTCGGAGGGATGGCGCACATGGACCATGGAGATGGAGATCACCATGGTGGACAGGTTCTATGGAGATGGAGATCACCATGAGAAACGGGCCATACTGTGTCACAACTATGTGATTGCTATTCCTGTTGTTTTACTCCTATGCATGTTAGATTCGTGGAAGTAGAACGATCCCTCACAAATGTTAAGTTAACATGCCCCCCAACTAAACCTTGCACCATCCCATGTCTTCTACGATCGATGGTGGGCCTATGACAGTAGGGTGCCATCGGTTTTCGTTGACTAGATGGGTTTGTATCGGATACTTACATGCATAAGAGTTGGTTAGCTCAACAAGGTAATCTTAACGGTTAAGCGCCTTGGGGCATAAAGGTTGGGTTTTGACATAGAGATGTCACCCAACAACAAGAGTCATATGTGATATGATTAGCAAAGTGTTGCTTACCGAACTACCTCGTTTTCTAGCGGTGAAGCGTCCGGCTCACTAGGAGACTTGTTCGTTGTGGATCTTGAATCACTAAGTATCAACAGAGGGATGTTGGTTTTAGTGGGAGTAGACCATATTAAATTGTTTAATGTTTTACTCTATCATGGATTTTTGTCTTAGTATTTTGCATGTTTTCTGTTGTAGATCAATGGCACGTAACCAACCCACCCCTTTTGCTTTGCGTTCCATCCTTGAGAAAGAAAAGTTAACTGGAACAAACTATTCGGATTGGATCCGGAATCTGAGAATTGTTCTCAGGGCTGATAAGAAGGAAAGTGTTCTGGATACCCCAATCCCAGATGAACCTCTTGACACCGACACTGCTGCCATTAGGGCTGCCTACAAGAGAGCATGTGATGAGTCTCTTGAGGTTAGCTGCCTTATGCTTGCTTGCATGGAACCCGACCTTCAAAAGCAGTTTGATGGTCAGGAAGCGTACGATATGATCGTTGCGCTTAAGGACATGTTCCAGACCCAGGCCAGGACTGAAAGGTTCAATGTCGCTAAGGCCTTTGGTGAATGCAAGCTAGCTGAAGGAGCAGCAGTAGGCCCGCACGTGATCAAGATGCTTGGTTACGCGCAGACTTTGGACAAACTTGGTTTTCCATTGGGCCGAGAGTTGGCCACTGATTTTATTTTAGCGTCGCTTCCAGCCAGCTATGGGCATTTCATTTCGAACTACCATATGCATGGGGTGGAGAAGGACCTTAATGAACTTTGTGGAATGCTCAAGACGGCAGAATGTGACATTAAGAAGTGTGCAGGGCATGGCCAAGTGTTGGCTGTGCAGAACAAGCCTAGCTTCAAGAAGCATGGCAAGTCCAAGGCAAAAGGAAAAGCTAAAGATGTGATCTCTAAGCCAAAGCCTAAGCCTAAGGATGGACCTAAACCTGACACAGAATGTTACTACTGCCATGAGTCTGGACACTGGAAGAGAAACTGCAGCAAGTACCTTGCTTCTTTGAAGAAGAGTGGGAGTAAGACTTCTAGCTCAGGTACGCTTGTGGTTAATGTTATAGACATTTTTCTCGCTGACTCCATTATTAACTCTTGGGTATTTGATACCGGATCGGTTGCTCACATTTGCAAATCGATGCAGGGGCTAGTAAGGAGTAGAAGCGTGAGACAAGGAGAAGTTGATCTTCGCGTCGGAAATAATGCAAAGGTTGCTGCGTTGTCCGTTGGCGTCATGCAACTGCACCTCCCTTCAGGATTTATTATGGAATTGAATAATTGTTATTATGTTCCAGCTTTAAGTCGAAACATTATTTCTCCTTCATGTTTGATGCGAGATGGTTATTCATTTGCGAGTAAAAACAATGGTTGTTCTATCTCTAAGAATGATATGTTTGTGGCTTTTGCTTCCATTGTGAATGGGTTGTTTATTTTGAATCCTGATGATGTTCATGATGATGAGCAAGTTTATAACATAAGTGCTAAAAGGCTTCGGCCTAATGATTTGAATCCCACCTATGTTTGGCATTGTCGTTTGGGTCATATAAGTGAAAAGCGCATGAAGAAACTCCATTCTGATGGACTTCTAACTTCGTTTGATTTTGAATCATACGAGACATGTGAAGCTTGTTTGCTTGGGAAGATGACCAAGTCGCCTTTCAATGGTTCTCCTGAAAGGGCGACGGACTTACTGGAACTAATACATACTGATGTATGTGGACCAATGAGCACGACCGCTAGAGGTGGTTTTCACTACTTCATAACTTTCACTGATGACTTTAGTAGATATGGATATGTCTACCTAATGAGGCATAAGTCTGAAACTTTTGAAAAGTTCAAAGAGTTCCAGAATGAAGTAGAGAATCAACGTGGCAAGAAAATTAAGGCTCTACGATCAGATCGTGGAGGAGAATATTTGAGTCACGAATTTAGCAATCATCTGAAGAGTTGCGGAATTGTTCCTCAACTTACGCCGCCCGGAACGCCTCAAAGAAACGGGGTTTCCGAACGACGTAATCGGACTTTGTTGGACATGGTTCGATCAATGATGAGCCAGTCAGATCTACCATTATCGTTTTGGGGTTTCGCTCTAGAAACAGCAGCTCACACACTAAATAGGGTACCATCTAAATCCGTAGTTAAGACACCATATGAGATGTGGAATGGGAAGAGTCCCAAGTTGTCTTTTCTAAAGATTTGGGGCTGTGATGCGTTTGTCAAGCGACTTCAGGCGGACAAGCTCACACCCAAGTCGGATAAATGCATATTCGTAGGATACCCCAAGGAAACCTTGGGATATTACTTCTACAACCGAGAAGAGGGCAAAGTGTTTGTCGCTCGAAGCGGTGTTTTCTTAGAGAAAGAGTTTCTCAAGAAGGAAACAAGTGGAAAGACGGTGCTGCTTGAAGAAGTTCAAGTTGAGCCTACCGGGGAGGACTCAATGGGTGATGCCATCATGGCAGAACGAGTTGAGGAACCCGTGGCAAGAGAAACACCAGCACTACGAAGGTCAGAAAGGATTCGCAATGCGCGAGAAATATTATTGATAGACAATGATACGCGTGAAATATTATTGTTGGACAATGATGAACCTTCGACCTATGCGGAAGCAATGATGGACCTAGACTCTGAGAAATGGCAAAGTGCCATGAGATCCGAGATAGATTCCATGGATGAAAATCAAGTTTGGAACTTGGTTGACCTGCCTGATGGTCATAGGACCATCGAGTGCAAATGGATCTATAAGAAGAAGATTGATATGGATGGAAATGTTCACATCTATAAAGCTCGACTTGTTGCAAAAGGTTTTCGACAAGTTCAAGGAGTTGACTACGAGGAGACCTTCTCGCCCGTAGTGATGCTTAAATCTATTCGGATAATTCTAGCTATTGCTGCATATTTTGACTATGAGATATGGCAAATGGATGTCAAGACAGCTTTCCTGAATGGAAACCTTGCCGAGGACGTGTATATGATGCAGCCCGAGGGTTTTGTCGATCCTAAAAATGCTGGAAAGGTTTGCAAACTTCGAAAGTCCATTTATGGACTGAAGCAAGCATCTCGGAGTTGGAATATTCGTTTTGATGAAGTAGTCCAAGGATTTGGCTTCACCAAAATCGAATCAGAGTCTTGTGTTTACAAGAAAGATAGTGGGAGCTCGCTCGTATTTCTAATCTTGTATGTGGATGACATACTGCTGATTGGAAATGACATTCCTATGCTTGAATCCGTAAAGACTTCGTTGAAGAATAGTTTTTCAATGAAGGACTTAGGAGAAGCAGCATATATTCTGGGAATTAAGATCTATAGAGATAGATCGAAGAGGCTAATAGGATTAAGCCAGAGTACATACCTTGACAAGGTGCTAAAACGTTTCGGCATGGAAGAGGCTAAGAAAGGGTTCTTGCCTATGTCACATGGTATAAACCTTAGCAAGACTCAGTGTCCTTCGACTACTGATGAGCGAGAGCGCATGAAAAATATCAAATATGCTTCGGCAATTGGATCTATCATGTATGCTATGATTTGTACTCGCCCAGATATTTCTTATGCTCTAAGTGTTACGAGCAGGTACCAAGCTGATCCCGGTGAGAGTCACTGGACAGCGGTAAAGAATATCCTTAAGTACTTGAAAAGGACTAAGGATATGTTCCTAGTTTACGGAGGTGAGGAGGAGCTCGTTGTAAATGGTTACACCGATGCTAGTTTCCAAACTGATGTGGATGATTCCAAGTCGCAATCGGGCTATGTGTTCACGTTGAACGGTGGGGCGGTTTGCTGGAAGAGTTCCAAGCAGGACACAGTTGCTCATTCTACAATGGAGGCCGAGTATTATGCTGCGGCAGAAGCTAGCATGGAAAGTGTTTGGATGAAAATGTTCCTTACTGATCTTGGTGTTGTCCCTAGTGCGTCCAGTCCAGTGGATCTCTACTGTGACAACAGTGGAACCATTGCGATAGCAAAGGAGCCAAGGAATCACCAGAAGACCAAACACTTTATGCGGCGGTTTCATCTCATTCGGCAGTACATCGAACGAGGCGAAATAAACTTATGCAAAATACATACGGATCTGAATGTGGCTGATCCGTTGACAAAGCCTCTCTCACAGAAGAATCATGATAAGCACACAAGAGCTATGGGTATTAGATATCTTCTAGATTGACTCTAGTGCAAGTGGGAGACTGTAGGAAATATGCCCAAGAGGCAATCATAGAGATGATGATATTTCAATGTATCCATGATTTATAATGTGCCTTGAATAATGTCTTGTATTGATTGGCGAGTTGAGGACTTGTCTGTGAAACTCATTACTTGTATGGTTATTCTAAATATGTCCCTAGTCGGAGTTCATGTGAGGACACACTTGAATATTAGACTAGCACATGTATTAGTAGATGACTATGTTTCACAAGTCATAGACATGGAGATGTCAAACTAATAATGTGGACTTATGTTGTGAACATAGAGTTGGGCTGACCCACCTTGAGACAATGAAGCAAACGTTCATAGCTCTCTCTCTACACGATGTGTTTGCTTTGTCCCTAGACCTGAGATTGTCGTATGTACTTGAGATGTGAATTAACTTACTTTGGGGCTATCCAACGCTACACCGTGAAAGGGTAGCCATAAAGGTAGCTTACGGGTTTGTCATGAAACATGCTGCAAGGCATAGTCAGTCAAGATGGGATTTGCCCCTCTCTACTTGAGAGAGATATTTCTCTGGGCCCCTCGAGTGATCGGATCCAGAAATGCATGGCCGTGCTACATAAGGTTAATGGTTAACCTAGTATGGGATTCCGAATCACAGGATCGAGAAAGAGAGGTCAGCTGGAGGCTTGACCTAATATCGTGAGGCAAAGGGAATGGCATAAACATTGTGATGGTTCGTCCGATACGATCTTTATGTGCGTTTGGGAGTTGGCACGTTTTGCTAGAAGCCGCTACCAACTATTGGCCGAGTAGGTGTACTCGTGTCATGTCTAAACGTGCGTGAACCTATAGGGTCACACACTTAAGGCAGTGAAGGCAGAATTCGGATTGGATCCGAGTTGGGCTGGAATAGACTCCAGAATGGGCTTCGGTTGAGGCAGCCCAATATGGGGAGGTCTATATAAGGAGAGGAGGCTGGACGTTTTAGGGTTGCCCAATTCCGCACCACAATCCACCCAGCCACCGTCTCACCACGCCCCTGCCGCCCGCGCGGACCTAGCAGTCCGGCGAGCGGCGCCTCCACGCCGTACGTGTGGATACCGATAGAGGTGCTGCACTTGGAGCACTTGGACGAGCCGCCGAGAGGAGCTGTTCGTGGGAGCTGTTCGTGGGAGCGACTGGATCGGAGAGGATTGTACGTCTACCCTGCCCCGACTCGCTTCACCGACTTCGGCACGGCACAGCGCGTCTAGTGGTAATCCCGTGATCTATAACTGCAGCAGTTCCTTGGATGTCGTGGTAGAAAATTTTGATTTGCGCTAGTGTAGCCTACACGCGACCCTTCAGTGGTATCAGAGCCGATGCTGCCTCGTTATAGGTTCGGATCATTTGCATATGTGATATGTAGATGGGGTAAGGCCGATGTGATCGGCAGTCTGTTGTAAATGTCTTGATCTGTGATCTGATTTCGGTGATCGTGTTGCAAGAGGTCGTCGAACGACTTACCCCTACCGGTCGGTTTCCGCCATCGGGGTAGACTGTGAGACGTAAATCCAACAGCAGCACGCAAAGATCAATTGGATTGGTCGAATCGGAATTTAGATCATATTCATGGTGCATGAGATGCGCGAGGTGATAGATCGGATCTATCGCCGGTAACAGGTAATCTGCCAATACGAACAGTTTCCGGTAATACGGCTGTAACTTTTGCAGACGACCTCGGATCGAGAAAAGGTCTGAATAAAAGTTGTAGATCTTTTTATTTTGCTTCAGAAAAACCAGGGATCAATTGAAGAGGCTCAAATTTAGATTTGGCAAATTCGATTGATAAAAGCAAGTTTTAGGGGTTGCAAGTTTCGGCGTTAGAACGTCTAACTCGTTTTTGCAGATTTGTGTTTTGTGACCAGTATGGCCCATGTGTATGTGATGCATGTGTGTAATTTTTCATGACCTGCGTGTCGTGAGTATGTCAACACGGCAGGAGCCAGATGTGTTGTCACTTATTGTATTAACGGCCTGCGTGCCGACTTGCGATGATCCCCACACTTCATGTAATTTACATTACTAGCTGTTAGGCGTAATAGCTTATAATAGTTCTTGGAGGACTCATCATTCGGAGGGATGACGCACATGGACCATGGAGATGGAGATCACCATGGTGGACAGGTTCTATGGAGATGGAGATCACCATGAGAAACGGGCCATACTGTGTCACAACTATGTGATTGCTATTCCTGTTGTTTTACTCCTATGCATGTTAGATTCGTGGAAGTAGAACGATCCCTCACAAATGTTAAGTTAACATGCCCCCCAACTAAACCTTGCACCATCCCATGTCTTCTACGATCGATGGTGGGCCTATGACAGTAGGGTGCCATCGGTTTTCGTTGACTAGATGGGTTTGTATCGGATACTTACATGCATAAGAGTTGGTTAGCTCAACAAGGTAATCTTAACGGTTAAGCGCCTTGGGGCATAAAGGTTGGGTTTTTGACATGGAGATGTCACCCAACAACAAGAGTCATATGTGATATGATTAGCAAAGTGTTGCTTACCGAACTACCTCGTTTTCTAGCGGTGAAGCGTCCGGCTCACTAGGAGGCTTGTTCGTTGTGGATCTTGAATCACTAAGTATCAACAGAGGGATGTTGGTTTTAGTGGGAGTAGACCATATTAAATTGTTTATGTTTTACTCTATCATGGATTTTTGTCTTAGTATTTTGCATGTTTCTGTTGTAGATCAATGGCACGTAACCAACCCACCCCTTTTGCTTTGCGTTCCATCCTTGAGAAAGAAAAGTTAACTGGAACAAACTATTTCGATTGGATCTGGAATCTGAGAATTGTTCTCAGGGCTGATAAGAAGGAAAGTGTTCTAGATACCCCAATCCCAGATGAACCTCTTGACACTGACACTGCTGCCATTAGGGCTGCCTACAAGAGAGCATGTGATGAGTCTCTTGAGGTTAGCTGCCTTATGCTTGCTTGCATGGAACCCGACCTTCAAAAGCAGTTTGATGGTCAGGAAGCGTACGATATGATCGTTGCGCTTAAGGACATGTTCCAGACCCAGGCCAGGACTGAAAGGTTCAATGTCGCTAAGGCCTTTGGTGAATGCAAGCTAGCTGAAGGAGCAGCAGTAGGCCCGCACGTGATCAAGATGCTTGGTTACGCGCAGACTTTGGACAAAATTGGTTTTCCATTGGGCCGAGAGTTGGCCACTGATTTTATTTTAGCGTCGCTTCCAGCCAGCTATGGGCATTTCATTTCGAACTACCATATGCATGGGGTGGAGAAGGACCTTAATGAACTTTGTGGAATGCTCAAGACGACAGAATGTGACATTAAGAAGTGTGCAGGGCATGGCCAAGTGTTGGTTGTGCAGAACAAGCCTAGCTTCAAGAAGCATGGCAAGTCCAAGGCAAAAGGAAAAGCTAAAGATATGATCTCTAAGCCAAAGCCTAAGCCTAAGGATAGACCTAAACCTGACACAGTCAAGATGGGATTTGCCCCTCTCTACTTGAGAGAGATATTTCTCTGGGCCCCTCGAGTGATCGGATCCAGAAATGCATGGCCGTGCTACATAAGGTTAATGGTTAACCTAGTATGGGATTCCGAATCACAGGATCAAGAAAGAGAGGTCAGCTGGTGGCTTGACCTAATATCGTGAGGCAAAGGGAATGGCATAAACATTGTGATGGTTCGTCCGATATGATCTTTATGTGCGTTTGGGAGTTGGCACGTTTTGCTAGAAGCCGCTACCAACTATTGGCCGAGTAGGTGTACTCGTGTCATGTCTAAACGTGCGTGAACCTATAGGGTCACACACTTAAGGCAGTGAAGGCAGAATTCGGATTGGATCCGAGTTGGGCTGGAATAGACTCCAGAATGGGCTTCGGTTGAGGCAGCCCAATATGGGGAGGTCTATATAAGGAGAGGAGGCTGGACGTTTTAGGGTTGCCCAATTCCGCACCACAATCCACCCAGCCACCGTCTCACCACGCCCCTGCCGCCCGCGCGGACCTAGTAGTCCGGCGAGCGGCGCCTCCACGCCGTACGTGTGGATACCGATAGAGGTGCTGCACTTGGAGCACTTGGACGAGCCGCCGGGAGGAGCTGTTCGTGGGAGCTGTTCGTGGGAGCGACTGGATCGGAGAGGATTGTACGTCTACCCTGCCCCGACTCGCTTCACCGACTTCGGCACGGCACAGCGCGTCTAGTGGTAATCCCGTGATCTATAACTGCAGCAGTTCCTTGGATGTCGTGGTAGAAAATTTTGTTTTGCGCTAGTGTAGCCTACACGCGACCCTTCACCCACTGCCCCTGCCCTATCCCCTTGTTCCCTGCCCCTCTGCTCCCCGTTCTCTCCACGCCATGGCCGAGCCGAAGCTCGCGCTCGCTGTCAAATCCCCACCATTGTAGTCCAGCTCGAGCATCGCCGTGAGGGGCAAAAGCTCCGCCGTGTCCCCATCGCCGTCTCCGCCGAAGGAATCGACGCGGGAGGGCCGCCATCACCGCCGCCATTCGTTTCCTTCCCCGACCCCGACCTCCGCGTCCGAGGACGCCGCTGCCGCTACGGTCCATCTTCGGCGACGTCGTTGCCTCGTACGTGTTCGTGGTGAGATTTCCCGAGCCCTGGCACGCCTCCCCTCTCCCCTAGCCCTCCGGGTTGCCATCGCACCGCACTTCGCCGTGCGCCGCCGTGTCCGCCCGTTTGCTCGGATATTCCGAACGGAGGAAATGCGGATACTCCGACGGATGCCAGTGCTGGATCGTTCTGGTCCTTAGAAAATTTTCACTTCGTGTAGCGATCGGATAATCCGATGTTGCAGACTTCGGATTTTCCGAGTACCACCAGTGCTGAGAAGCTCTAGGTCCTTAGCCGAATTCTGAGTGTGCAACCCGAGCGGATATTCCGATTTTGAAAAAAATCGGATATTCCGAAATAGTTCAGCACCAATTAATTTCTATTTTCCACCTCTTCCTTCCAGAGTTGTGTAAATAGTTCGGTTGTGGTTTAAAACAACCTATTAAAAGGATATATTAAAAAGAGGTTTTAAAATGTAATAACTTAGAATACTGTGGCAATGCGTCAGTTTCACGTGAGATCACTAGATCACTAGATTTACAACCCAACCTCCTCCCGCGTTGCCCCCGCGCGGCGACTCCGGAGGCCCAAACCCAAGCCAAAAAAGACCCCAAATCCGGCGGGCCCCTGGCCGCTGCCGCCGCCGGCGCTGGCGGTGGTGGCGGCACCCTGCCGCCAAAGGCGGAGGGCGAGGAGTCCGCACCCTGGCGTCTCTTCTGCGCGTGGAGAGGAGGTTCCTAGAGGGCTGCGAGGTGCGGCGCAAGGGCGTCGGCGAGCTGTGCGTGCGCGGCGGCGCAGCTGGGAAGAAGGAGAGTTGCCGGCGTCGGGGCGGAGCTTCGGGTGAGGAGCGGTGGCGTCCCGTGGCAGGGGCGACCGGGCGGCGGCGCGGGCCGGATCTGGGCCCGATCTGGGCCCAGAGGGCCGCGGCCGTTCCCCTCTGTGCGTCGACCGGCTCGGTCGTGCGCTTGTGCTGCACGCTGGTGCGGCCGAGCTGCGCTCTGGCTGAACTGGTTCGCCTACGATGGCCTGGTTCCTGGTGCTCCGTTGAACTTCGCCGACAGGGACAAGTGTAGCTGTGGTGGAGGCAGAAGTGGCAGCGGTGAGCCGGATGGAGATGAATGGCACCCCTCTTGGTGTTGCATCCTCCTGTTTTCGGTGGTTGACAAGCAAGACGTTGTTGTGGTTGTGCGGGAGAGATGGTGTTAGCTGGAGGGAGAGGAATGGCGCCGCTACGGGTTGCATCCTTCCAAGAGGGAGATGAATGGTCCACGGGCGTTGCATCCTCGAGGAGACGAATGGCGCTGGCGGGTGGGTTGCATCCTCCTGAGGGAGACGAATGGCGCCGTTGCGGTTGGTTGCATCCTCCGTCCGAGGGAAGAAGAGGAGAGAAGGCTGTCAACATGTCGAGCTTGTCGGTAGGTGTGGTTGGCCGTGGAGGCAGTGGCTGAGTTTGGCGTAGGCTAACTGGACCTTTGTTTCGGGCTGTGCGGGTGAGACTACCGGTGAAAGCCGTACTCCGGCCTCGGCCGGAGTCGTCGATGGCGGCACCTATGGGTGTCGTTCCCTTGTTGGAGGCATCGACGTTGCTATTCTCACCTTGCCTTCCCTCACACACTCCGGGGGAAACCCTAGGTTTAGTCTTCTAGACCGGACGATGGCGACGCTACCCGGTGTCGTGTTCTCTGTTGGGAGCATCGTCCTGGAGGTGGTTCCGGTTAGAGGGTCTTGTGGTTCGTGAGGTTGGTTGGCTTGCCGTTGTCGTGTGTGGGTGGGTGTGTGTTGTAAGCCGAAAGGCGTCAGCTGTCAGCTGTATGGTTTTTGGGTCCGGTCTCCCTCATAAACTGGACCAACCTTCTATCTATTCATTGAATTTAGCAGTGATCCTGCTAACATTCAAAAAAAAAAATGTAATAACTTATATCTCATCGGTGCTTCAGAAAAACGTGTCGGTTATCCCAAAATGTCCGGAATTCGGGAACGAACCTGTTAAAATGATAACATGCATACTTGATCACAAATAAGATACTGCACCTCTAGTAATATTAGAATCACTAAGTTAAATGTGGGGTTTCTCCTTCTCTCATTGAAGTAGTTATTCCCGCACCCCATTTAAATTGCTAGAGAGCTATTAATAATATTTCGGTGCATTAAAATGCCATATCATCATTTTTGTATGCATTGCACAATTGCCATGTGTTGATAGTTGTTTTTGCTTTCCCGTGTTGTTTGCTCTCCGGTAGATCACGAGTTTGGAGTTGAGCATCATTACTCCGACAAGCAGTTTGACTACTCCGCTCAACAAGGCAAGCATAATCCCCCCTCTGAGCATATCTTATCCTATGTTTCCGCAAATATTTTCTCCACTATAATATTGCATGCGGTTCCAAATGTCAATTTTATTGGATTAGAGTATCCTATAGTTGCATTAAGATTCCGATGCCAATTACCTGTTTCCCCTCCTATTATCCATAGGATTGTATTGTTGGCCTGAAATACTTAACTATGCAATGTTAATGCTTAGCCATGCTTAGTTAAATGCTTAGCGGTGCGATGGTTACTTCATGTTGGAAACAGGTGATGAGATGAGAAGGATGGTGGAGAATTGTGGTGACGGATAATAAAATGCATAAAGGTGGGGATGAGAGGCCACATGGGATGTGGTGGGTTGTCTCGTTCTCGTCGCCTAAGTGCGAGTTCTCGCCTATGAGCCAAGTTGAGCGTGCAACCATGCGTGGGCATTTGGAACCTCGTCGAGCGACTAACTTGTGGCGGACTAGCCGAGGGTCCTCTAGTTTGGCTTTCCATTTGCGCGTGCATTGAAGATGGTGGCCAAGACTGAGATGAGGATGGTGGTGTCAGGAAAATAAGTGGCCGTGGGACAGGGTGCTGGAGGTACCTCTTGTCCTACCGCCACTGATGATCCTGGGTTAGTCTTAAGCGAGGTAAAGGTCGTAGCCGCTCCCACCCAGCCGGCTTTCCCCGTAAGAGAGCTAAGAGCTAGGCAATGGGCCGGACGGTACGCATGGATAGGAAGCTGGGAGGTCCCTCGGGAACCTGGCGACTTTCACATTGTACACCCCTGCAGGGATAAATCTTTTCGAAAAGCCATGTCCGCGGTTATGGACGACTTGGTGACGGATTCAGAGATCATAGAATAACTTAAACGGAATGATTAAAAACTGGGTACTAAAGGTGCCACTCAAGTTTGTAAGGTTGACTTCCTTGAGGGTGATTCGGGGAGGTGCCTTTGATGAACAGGTACAATGGTTGGTGATGGTTGATGATGAGTAAGGTGATGAAAGAAAGAGTTACTCCGTACCTCTTTTGAAAATATTCTGATTAGTCGATGCCATTGAGTTATGTTTTCATAAATAAAATCAGCTTTATGCAAAACAGCCATAAAACCTTGAAAGCTTCATCGAGCTAATGTTCTATATATAATCTTGCGAGTTCGTCGAACTCAACGTCGTTTGTTTTGTTTCAGAGGAGGACTTCACCGACCTCGAAGGTGGGTTCTTTGTGGACGTCGACGAGTAGTCTGGGGTTCCCAGGTGGCAGCTTGGGACATCCTGGAACAGCTGGCGCTGGATGTTTATTTGTAGGCCTCTTAGGCCATAATTTGGTTCTTGTTGTTTAGAACAACCTAATTTGCTTCCGCTTGTTGTAATGTTGGGTCTGTGACCTCTGGTTGTCATTTGCTATCTTTCTCTATTATAAGAGCTGAACTATATGATTTGTGTCGTAGAGTCTGTGATGTGCCAGTTGTTCCACAAGTCTTGATCTCTTTATTATGCTTTGATAGTGTGTCCGGTGGTATCGGATAACCGGGGACACAGTATCACTGTATAGCAGTCGGGTCGGGGCGCCACAAGTTGGTATCAGAGCAGTACTGCCTGTAGGAAACCCTTCTACTGGTCGATGTTGAGTCTAGTGTTTGTGAAAATATTTTTAACCTAGAAATGAGTTATGAAAACCATCTTAGGATTCTTTTTACTCCTTATCTGGTTACCCTCTAATCTCGGAGCAATCTTACCTCGATTTGAGTTTAAAAGGGTTTACTCCTCGTCTGTTACTTCAAAATGATTAGAAACGTGGGTGGGTTCGACCTTTAGTGTTATGTGTCACGTTGCTCCCGCTGCGTTGTCACTCCCAAATCAACTCAGATGTTTCGACCGAGTCTAATCCTTTGCTCCTTTGTTGGATTGTAACCCAAGGTCTTGAACCGAAGGTCCCGGATTGTGCTGTGATTCTGGCATGATGGATTGTGTGGGTTGTTACCCATGTGATTGTTATGCTACTTATGATTCTCGGCGCATGAAGCTGACCTCTAACCCAAGTCCTGGATGTGTTCTGTGTGGTAAATGGTTGGACCTTAATTTCCCACAACTCAGCTGGTTATGTAACTTCAGCTCTCCCCTAGGATTGTTTTGGGTTCTGTCTTGGAACCATCGGGGTTACGACCAAGATTCCCCTAGCGAGTCTCCCAACTATGCGCGTGACTCTGCTGCATCTCTTCTTTTTGGGCATTGTTATCACAATTGAGTAATAACCGGTGCATCTTCAACATCTTAGGATTCTCCTGAGCATGTTTCGTACTCTGATCTGCCTTCCGACCTTTGTATGTCTGACGACAGTAAGGTTCCATCGTGCGTCGGTATGTTCCGATGCAAGTCACTCCCTTGATCCGTCACGACTTTCAACTTCGTCTGGTTAAGAGAAACAACTCTAGTACCTTGTCCATTTCTCGGACCAGGTCAAAGTATTGTAATCTGCAGAATAAGGGCCGTGTCTAGCTTTTGTGCTGCTCCACCTCAGAGTGTCACACTCTTTGATATCAGGGTATCGAGCTAAGTATCATGATCCTCTTGATGAAGTGATGCTCTTACACTTTGTTACTCTCCGATCTCCGAGTGACTTATTACTCCAGAGTGATGAGACGTGAGTAATAATGTAACTATCGGATATTCTCAGCAGTCCTTACTACGCAAAAATCCAAGGACATTTATTGTCCTCCTTAGCATGATTGGTTAGCAAATCAATAAGCTGAGTTTGACAGTGCTACCAAGTCAGTTGGCTCTGATGCACTCCCTCGGTCAAAGAGCTAGGTTCGTGCCAAAGCTCCCAAGACCACCCCGTTGTGCCTTGAAAGGCATGATCCTCTCTTGAACTCCAGATCCACCGGTATGTCGTGATATCCTATATGGGGATCGTGATATTCTGGAGGTCTTTCCAGAAGTATCGCCAGGTTGTCACCTGACCGTGATGTTGAGCTTATGAGTAAGCTGGTTCTCTGAACAACTCCTTCTCCAAGAAAATCATGTTAGATATTCAGAATTATTCGGTTGAGCTTAAACAACTTGGAAGAGTTGAAAGACAAGAGCTCTATCCCGATATAGTTCCTTTTCAAAGGGATGTCTAGTCTGTCGGTGCTGAAGCTAGGTGGTATCCCCTTTGTGGATATGCTATCCTACAAGTCTTTGATTTGAGTTGGGCTATCGTCAAATCAAACTCAGACCTACCTACCTGAATGTGTTAGTCTGACCAATACTTATGCCTCGTTCTGTTGAAATATGAGTCTACCGTCTTGGAGTATCTGGATAAGTTTGTTGTTGAGCCCATCAACTACATTCTTATTTTCTCCATGTTTGAGGAGATTCATATTGGATATTGGGCGTTAGCATTGGAAATTTGTTGGAACTAACTTTGTGACCTCACAAGGTATGTGTTCTGGAGTTAGAAGTGACTTTCCCTGGTTCACGTGCAATTGCTGAAAGATGTCGCCGTGGATCTGAGTGAATTGTCTGGTTCCCTCTGAATCATTTCAACTCGATCATGCACGTGTAGAATATTCTCGGAATGGTATGTTGTTACCTCCATTTGATGAGAATTTTATCTATGCATTCAAGCCACTGATTGAATTGTTCCAGAAAGAGAGGAAGTCGGAGAACTTCTTTTGTCTTCGTTGGTGTTTCCCCAACAGAGAATCAATGGTGTATTGTCGCAAGTAATTCAAGTAGGTGCTGATGCCCGCTGACAAGTTGCTAATACGCGAGTTCCGCCATCTAGTCCCTCCTTTGGAGTTTGACCTTGTAGTCCAACTCTTGGGGTTCTAGCAATTGTAATCCGTTGGTATGCTTTGCAAAGATTCCCTAATCATCTATGTGGAGTCTGAAGTATCTCTACACCTGACCAGATCTGAACCTCAATCAGGAACGATGGTTGGTGATCCTCAAGAAGCTTGTTCCCGACGTCTAGAAAATCAAGAAGTTTTTCCCGATACTAACGTTCCCGGGGTTTTTAAAGTTCTCTCGATCTAGCTTCCCGACCCTTCTCATGTGATCTGAAATGCTCCTCCGTGAGGAAAGTTCTACTCAAGCTGTTTGGTAGAAGTTGCCTCGTCATCTGTTGGAATCTTGCTTAACCTTCGTCTTCAGAAATTCTAGGCCTTGTGCAAAGTTCATATTCTGATCATCTGAGAAACAGTGTCTACCTACTGGAAACTCCTCCTCAAATCTCCCGTCAAACGCATGTGTCTCCTAACTGTCAAATCAAGGGTTGCTTTAAGTCTCATCCTAAGTGCTACTAGGAGGTACTCGGTCGTTGTATCCTTGCAAAGATCCATCCTTCCGGTAAAGTTTCCTTCTTTCCTATGGTGTACGTTGTTAGTGACCTCGAAAGGAAGCCGATGAAGATCTTCATGATGCCCTCGGTCACCACCTGAAGCGAGAAGATCGTGTAGTACCGTTGTAACCCTTTCCCTCTTTCCTACTCTAAGAATCTCGGGACGAGATTCCTGTAAGGGGGGTAGAATTGTAACAGCCCGAAGTTTAAGAACCTAAAAACCGGTGTAAATTTTCCACTTTTGTGTTCATTGCATCATGCATCATGTTGTTGTTGCTAGCGAATTGTGCTAGGGAATTGTTGTTGTTGCTAGGGAATTGTGGGTGTTGCTAGGGAATTGTTGTGGTTTGGCACCACTTCAAACAAGATGCTAAATTTGCTTCAACAAGATTTCAAAACAACGAAAGCACTCAAACTTGCAAAACACAAATACCTTGTCCTCTTATATTTGTCAAGGAGGTTCCAAGAGCTCTAAAATGATATTTGGCACTTGCTCCAAATTGTTAAAGGAGCAACATTTTGAAAATTAGCAAAATGCCATTTTCTACCCTCTCTAAACAAATGTTGTCCAAAACATTTTATTTGGAGGCGCCAATTTTTGTGGAGCTCCCACATGATATAAAAAAGGCTACACAAATTATTTCATATTTTTCTAAAATGTTTAACTGCCCCAATTAAATCAAGGAAGTACGACTGGTTTTAAAAGAAATAGAAAAGGGCTTCTTTGTAATTTGAGGAGGACCTATCTGTGATGGTAAACGTTTTTAAAGGGGGGGGGGGTTTCAGAAAACGGTCGTCTTCCCCGCGCTGTAGCGACCGTGCGCGTCGCTGCCGCCGGACCAGCTCGCCGCCGAGCTCGCCGTGGGGCCTCCCACGCCCTCCTGCTGCACGTGAGGAGAAGAGGAGCATCCCGAGGCCCACTGCCCCTGCCCTATCCCCTTGTTCCCTGCCCCTCTGCTCCCCGTTCTCTCCACGCCATGGCCGAGCCGAAGCTCGCGCTTGCCGTCAAATCCCCGCCATTGTAGTCCAGCTCGAGCATTGCCGTGAGGGGCAAAAGCTCCGCCGTGTCCCCATCACCGTCTCCGCCGAAGGAATCGACGCGGGAGGGCCGCCATCGCCGTCGCCATTCGTTTCCTTCCCCGACCCCGACCACCGCGTCCGAGCACGCCGCTGCCGCTACGGTCCATCTCCGGCGACGCCGTTGCCTCGTACGTGTTCGTGGTGAGATTTCCCGAGCCCTGGCACCCCTCCCCTCTCCCCTAGCCCTCCGGGTTGCCATCGCACCGCACTTCGCCGTGCGCCGCCGTGTCCGCCCGTTTGCTCGGATATTTCGAACGGAGGAAATGCGGATACTCCGATGGATGTCAGTGCTGGATCGTTCTGGTCCTTAGAAAATTTTCACTTCGCGTAGCGATCGGATAATCCGATGTTGCAGACTTCGGATTTTCCGAGTACCACCAGTGCTGAGAAGCTCTAGGTCCTTAGCCGAATTCTGAGTGTGCCACCCGAGCGGATATCCCGATTTTGAAAAAAATCGGATATTCCGAAATAGTTCAGCACCAATTAATTTCTATTTTCCACCTCTTCCTTCCAGAGTTGTGTAAATAGTTCGGTTGTGGTTTAAAACAACCTATTAAAAGGATATATTAAAAATAGGTTTTAAAATGTAATAACTTATATCTCATCGGTGCTTCAGAAAAACGTGTCGGTTGTCCCAAAATGTCCGGAATTCGGGAACGAACCTGTTAAAATGATAACATGCATACTTGATCACAAATAAGATACTGCACCTCTAGTAATATTAGAATCACTAAGTTAAATGTGGGGTTTCTCCTTCTCTCGTTGAAGTAGTTATTCCCGCACCCATTTAAATTGCTAGAGAGCTATTAATAATATTTCGGTGCATTAAAATGCCATATCATCATTTTTGTATGCATTGCACAATTGCCATGTGTTGATAGTTGTTTTTGCTTTCCCGTGTTGTTTGCTCTCCGGTAGATCACGAGTTCGGAGTTGAGCATCATTACTCCGACAAGCAGTTTGACTACTCTGCTCAACAAGGCAAGCGTAATCCCCCCTCTGAGCATATCTTATCCTATGTTTTCGCAAATATTTTCTCCACTATAATATTGCATGCGGTTCCAAATGTCAATTTTATTGGATTAGAGTATTCTATAGTTGCATTAAGATTCCGATGCCAATTACCTGTTTTCCCTCCTATTATCCATAGGATTGTATTGTTGGCCTGAAATACTTAACTATGCAATGTTAATGCTTAGCCATGCTTAGTTAAATGCTTAGCGGTGCGATGGTTACTTCATGTTGGAAACAGGTGATGAGATGAGAAGGATGGTGGAGAATTGTGGTGACGGATAATAAAATGCTTAAAGGTGGGGATGAGAGGCCACATGGGATGTGGTGGGTTGTCTCGTTCCCGCCGCCTAAGTGCGAGTTCTCGCCTACGAGCCAAGTTGACCATGCAACCATGCGTGGGCATTTGGAACCTCGTCGAGCGACTAACTTGTGGCGGACTAGCCGAGGGTCCTCTAGTTTGGCTTTCCATTTGCGCGTGCGTTGAAGATGGTGGCCAAGACTGAGATGAGGATGGTGGTGTCAGGAAAATAAGTGGCCGTGGGACAGGGTGCTGGAGGTACCTCTTGTCCTACCGCCACTGATGATCCTGGGTTAGTCTTAAGCGAGGTAAAGGCCGTAGCCGCTCCCACCCAGCCGGCTTTCCCCGGAAGAGAGCTAAGAGCTAGGCAATGGGCCGGACGGTACGCATGGATAGGAAGCTGGGAGGTCCCTCGGGAACCTGGCGACTTTCACATTGTACACCCCTGCAGGGATAAATCTTTTCGAAAAGCCGTGTCCGCGGTTATGGACGACTTGGTGACGGATTCAGAGATCATAGAATAACTTAAACGGAATGATTAAAAACTGGGTACTAAAGGTGCCACTCAAGTTTGTAAGGTTGACTTCCTCGAGGGTGATTCGGGGAGGTGCCTTTGATGAACAGGTACAATGGTTGGTGATGGTTGATGATGAGTAAGGTGATGAAAGAAAGAGTTACTCCGTACCTCTTTTGAAAATATTCTGATTAGTCGATGCCATTGAGTTATGTTTTCATAAATAAAATCAGCTTTCTGCAAAACAGCCATAAAACCTTGAAAGCTTCATCGAGCTAATGCTCTATATATAATCTTGCGAGTTCGTCGAACTCAACGTCGTTTGTTTTGTTTCAGAGGAGGACTTCACCGACCTCGAAGGTGGGTTCTTTGTGGACGTCGACGAGTAGTCTGGGGTTCCCAGGTGGCAGCTTGGGACATCCTGGAACAGCTGGCGCTGGATGTTTATTTGTAGGCCTCTTAGGCCATAATTTGGTTCTTGTTGTTTAGAACAACCTAATTTGCTTCCGCTTGTTGTAATGTTGGGTCTGTGACCTCTGGTTGTCATTTGCTATCTTTCTCTATTATAAGAACTGAACTATATGATTTGTGTCGTAGAGTCTGTGATGTGCCAGTTGTTCCACAAGTCTTGATCTCTTTATTATGCTTTGATAGTGTGTCCGGTGGTATCGGATAACCGGGGACACAGTATCACTGTATAGCAGTCGGGTCGGGGCGCCACAGTCTCAAACCCATCTCACTCGATGCATTATATATCACATTACGTTGTAAACCCTTTGTGAAGGGATCTGCCAAATTTTTAAACATTTGGATATAATCCAACACAATAACTCCGGAGTTTTTAAATTTTCTGACATATTTCATTCTCCTCTTCAAATGCCTTGATGAATTCAAATTATCCTTAAAACTTTTAATCTTGACTATCACAGTTGGATTATCACACTTCATAAGGATAGCGGGTATTGGTTTTTCAACCACGTGTAAGTCCATCAAAAGCTCACAAAACCACTGTGCTTCAACAGTGGTTGTGTCTATCGTTGTGAGTTCTGCTTTCATAGTTGACCTCGTTAAGTTGGTCTGCTTACAAGACTTCCAGGAAATAGCGCCACCACCATATATGATTTCGTGCGTGAAAAAAAACGCCAATAATTTTCCAGTCTAACTGGTGCTTCATATGATTCAGAAGTATTTTGTAATGGTTCCATTTCACCCGAAGTTGGGCATGTTGATCATACTTTGTAATAAGAAAATTGTTTCCTATTGGTATTCCATAACCATAAGTAGATTTGGTTGTTGATTGGGGAGTTGTTTGCCTAGTGAACCAAGTAGTTTGTTTTGTGGGACAATTTTCTTGGTGTGTTAGGTAGATGTCTTGGCATTCATGTTTTTTTGCGAAAATCGGTCGGTGTATTAGTTCAACGATAGAATCTGGGAGTAGTGGACTATAAAATTGAAAAATAGCCGGAAAATGAGAATTTCAAATGATATTACGTTTTTATGTTTATGTTTATTTTTTCTATGTTACGTTAGAGGATTGTATGCATTGATTTGTATCTTGTACATGTGTATTCGCTTCTGGATGCATTGGTATTATCAAAGAAAACTACAGTAATATTTGGCTACATAATATTTTCTTTCAAAAAACCGTGATCATATAGTTATTGATGAAATGGGCATTCATTTTAGGTTTTAAATAGTTCCACTATTATCTACTACGGTATACGGACATACTATCTCTTTTATACTACTTCCATCCATAAAAGAGTGTACTTCCAACTTTTATGGAAAGTCACAATGTTTAATTTACCAACATTTTGGCCACTAAACTAGTATCATTAGATTCATGATGAAATATAGTTTTATCATATAATTATTTGTTTTCACAAATATTGCTATATTTTTGTGTAAACTCTGGAAAATTTTGAATAATTTGATTCAATAAAAAATTGGAAGTACACTCTTTCTTGGACGGTGGAGTACACGTGGATTTCGTGGACATTTTTAGAGATAAAAGAACATCAACCAAATAGCACTCCTTTCGATGGGCCCACTCATTTTACGACGTGGACACCCGGACAAGGATGCCCTCCCGACCCGGCAAATACGACTTGCTATATCCAGAGGGGTAAAACCGTCAACTAAAAGAACGTCGCACCCCACCGCATCTCGTCTTCCTCTTGTCCTTCCCAAGTTCCCATCCCACCTATCCCAAACTCCTTCCTCAGATCAGATCGCGAGAAAACCAAATCCCGTAGCGAGAACAGAAAAGCTCTCGCGAGGAGGCGAGCGAGGAATCCACCGATCGCGGCAGCAGAAGGTAGAAAATGGCGTCGGTGTTCAGCGGCGATGAGACCGCCCCCTTCTTCGGCTTCCTCGGCGCCGCCGCGGCGCTTGTATTCTCATGTACGTTTCTCTTCCACCTCTCAAAAAAATCCGGGACCCTTTGTGTAGCTTCCATACATTGCAGCCCTCGGACCGTTCCTTCGATCCGTCCGGATCGGCCGAGGTTTCGCTGCTCGTTCAATTTCATCGATTCGATTAGTTTAGCAGACGACACGATACGCGCAATTTCTCTTTGCGTTTGATCTGGCCCTGGGAGCGCTTGGATTGGTCCGTGCGATCGTCGACGAGATCTCACCGTCTTTCCTCTGTTTGAATGGGCCTGCAGGCATGGGTGCGGCCTACGGGACGGCCAAGAGCGGCGTCGGCGTGGCGTCCATGGGAGTCATGCGCCCGGAGCTCGTCATGAAGTCCATCGTGCCCGTTGTCATGGCTGGTGTGCTCGGTATCTACGGCCTCATTATTGCCGTTATCATCAGTACCGGGATCAACCCCAAGGCCAAGCCCTACTACCTCTTCGACGGCTACGCCCACCTCTCGTCGGGGCTCGCCTGTGGCCTCGCCGGCCTTGCTGCTGGCATGGCCATTGGCATCGTTGGTGATGCTGGAGTCAGGTAAACACGCTTGATCTTCTCTTCTGATGTTGTACGCGTTGATATTACTGGCATGTTAGTTTGCTCATAGTTAATTTGATTGCTAATGCGCACACCCGTGTCTACATAATTTGAGCTAACGTTTGTGCATATCAAGAGTTGTATTCGGGTGGATGGTTCTGACCAATTTCATAGGCCTGGATCTATTCGTTGATCTCTCAAGGATTTGCTTAGTGTTGACCTTGTGCATAAAAAAATGTGCACACAGTTCAAGTTACATTTGTTTGGTTTGTCTAAAGAGCACAATATCACCTTAACAGAAGTAAATGATCGTAAATCCACTTGGGCTGTGTATAGCTGGACTAAGTATTCATTAATAAGCTGAAATCTGTGGGGGAACCTATGCGATATTATCATTACAGTTTTCTATACATGATATAACTGTTTTACAGTTATCGTAGGAACTAATCTTGCTTTTATAGACAAATGATACTATGGCTACTTCTTCCCAACGCTACTTATTTTAGATGATGTATCTTTGTTATACTGAAAGAAAATGACTCCTTTATTTATGCTGAACGTTCAACTGTATACTTCTTATTTGTCCTGGTCTTTGTAGTTACTAGTTAGTTCCATAATCTACATGTTACTGAATTTTGGCAATACGTAGTGTCCTATCATCCATGAAAGAAACGTCCAAACTTGGAACGGCTTTAGGTTTGTAGTATTTGTCAATACATACTTGTTTGTGGCTTGCCTGGGATGAAACCTGATAATAGCTAGAATTGCTTAGGCTCTAACGCACAAAGGTTATCTAAATCCAAAAGATTTTCCTTCTACTAGTTGTCCGTATGATGATGTCATTTTATTCGCACTGGCGCATGCAATTGTTGCATCATTATCATTGTATGGGCATCAGATGAAAGTTGCCTAAACTATACCCATTCTGATCAATTTCATTGTCATATTCTACAGGGCGAATGCGCAGCAGCCGAAGCTATTTGTTGGCATGATCCTCATCCTCATCTTCGCAGAGGCGCTCGCTCTGTACGGCCTCATCGTAGGCATCATCCTGTCGTCCCGAGCTGGTCAATCCCGCGCCGATTAGGCACGTTTCCACACGCGGCCCTGCGTGGCCTCTTGTTTTATTTTGTTATTCAGACAACAAACTGAGCACTAGAGGTTATCATGTCTAGTTTTCATTCTTCTGTTTGGTCGAGAAAAAACATCTGCTAGTCAGGGGCTTTGCCTTTGCCGTACCATTCTTTTCTCCGTCAGGATGTTGTGTGGTGGTTGATGCTTATTGATGCACAGTTATTTATTTATTTTGTCTGGCTGGACGGTGTAATCTGGTGAATAAGCAAGAACATGCAATGCAATTGAGCTTAATATTCTCTTCTCAATAATCCTCCTCTCCTTTTTATTCGTTCTTGTGAAACATCTCTTTGGAAAAGAAATTGCACATGGTTTCAGTCTACTTCTAGTTCTCGCAATCCATCTACTTAATATAGTCCCTTTAATGTTTGCTAACAATGTTCCTCTTTTTTTTTTTTTTACGATACAAGGCAGGGGTTCTGCCGATTTCATTTCAGAAGAGGGAAACACAATGTCAGGTTACATAAATCACCCAGAAAAACCAGCGGAATGCTAGCTTCTGCTCGCAACTAAGAAAATCTCAAAATCCTCTCTAGCTAGGGAAGCAACAACAACATGCGTTGCCTCTTTTCCTTCAAAGGATCTTCTATTTCGTTCTTTCCAAATATGCCAGATCAAGTATGCCGCGAGTGTAGCCCAAGGTTTGGTTTCCTTGAGCCTATTGAAACGATGAACCTTGGACCACCACATAGTCAGGGAAGTTGAAGAATGGCCAGCTTCGGCAACCTGCCTATGGCTCGAAGAGAGCTCATTCCACACCTGCTTCGCGAAAGGGCAACCCAAAGATAAATGCTCGGCAGTTTCAGTCTCTTGGTCACAAAAGAGGCATTTGCTTTGATCTGTTAGCCCTCTTCGTTGAAGCCTGTCTTTGGTCCAAATTCTTCCTTGCAACAGCAGCCAACAATGGAATTTGACTTTTGGCTCTGCTTTTAAACTCCAAATCTGATTCAAATACGGCTGCGGTATCCTAGACTTGAATTGGACATCATAAGCCGACTTTGCCGTGTACTGTCCATCGGTTGTGTGCATCCATCTAATTGTGTCAGTGTTATCATTTAACACAACTCCTTGGATCAAATTCCAGAGCAGAAAGAACTCATCCAGCTGCTCAGCCGTGACCATCCTATTAAGTCCTTTCATCCACCTGTTGTTAATGAGCGCTTCACAAACTAACAACTGCTTGCGACGAGCCAGCTTAAAGATCATAGGAGCAATTGATTTGGGCGCAATCCCCTCTAACCAGCTGTCAGTCCAAAACCTGCATAGTTTCCCATTGCCAATAGTCACTTGAGTGCAAGCAGCGAACAGGGCGCGGTCAGTATCATCACAAGGCACAACCGTGCCAAACCATGGCCTTTGTTCAGCCCCCCATTGGTACCACATCCACCTTAGCCGAAGAGCTCTACTAAACACCTTCAGATCCTTGATTGCAAGACCATCTAAATCTTTTGGGCTGCAAATTTTCTTCCAACTCACTAAACATTTTCCTCCTCCATTAGCGCCATCTTCTATGTCCCAAAGGAAATTCCTTCTCAGCTTATCTAACTTTTTTACAGCCCAAGGGTTAGCATCGAAGAGAGTGAAAAAGTAAGTTGTAGCAGAGGTCAACACCGAATTCAACAATGCCAAACGCCCAGGTTTGGCCATTAACCGTCCCATCCATCCTCGCAATTTTGAAGCTAGCTTATCGATGATTGGCTGAATTTCAACTCTTTTCGGCTTTCTGAGGCCCAAAGGCAGCCCCAAATAACGGCAGGGGAAAGTTCCAACGGGGCAACTGAAGTTTTGCAAAATCTGTTGAAGGTTGATCTCGCTGCAACGCACCGGATAAATCACACACTTGTCCAAATTAATGCTGAGGCCCGAGGCCAAACTGAAACCATGCAGAAGCTTGTATGTGGCATGGACGTCAGTTTGGCAGGGGTTGACAAAAACCGCCACATCATCAGCGTACAAGCTGACCTGCAACTTTGCAGCCTTTGGAGCAATGGGGGCTAGCACTCCATCTAGAGTGGCTTTGTGCATCAGAAGCTGAAGCGGCTCCATGGCAATGATGAATACCATCGGCGACAGCGGATCGCCCTGCCTCAAGCCACGGCGGTGAGAGAAGGGGCGCCCAGGAATTCCATTTAGTAGGACTCTCGAAGTTGCAGATGACAGCAGCAGGGAGATCATGTCTCGCCAACGAGGTCCAAAACCCAGAGCCTTCAACAAGCTAAGCAAATAAGGCCATCCAACTGAATCAAAAGCTCGAGCAAAATCCAACTTCAGGAAAAGAGTAGGAAGGTGCTTCGAGTGGGCCTGCTTGATGACATTCTGGACATATAAAAAATTGTCTTGGATGCTTCTCCGCTTAATAAAAGCGCTCTGACTGACTGAGATGAGGTTCTGCAGCTCAGGGGCCAGCCTATTAGCAAGAATCTTGCAAATGATCTTGGCAAAGCTGTGCATCAGGCTAATTGGCCGAAAAAACTGAGGTTCATCGGCGCCATTCTTCTTAGGGAGCAGCACGATGTTGGCGGAGTTCAGAAGCTTCCATTGTCCATCACGGAGGTTATTTTCTCTCTACACCCAGAAAAGGCACCTGGGCCGGATGGATTCATTGGCAAGTTTTACAATGTTCCTCTTTTGAGATGGAGAGTTTTCTGAAGTAATTTTCTTGAATCTATTGTACTTTTTTTTGGAGAAATACTGATGAGTATTTGGCGCAATCTATCTATAATCTTTGCCGATATGATAATAGTCCTGCAGAATACCAGCACCAGCCAACAGTTTTCCCTTTTCTCGTATCCCTCCCTAATCCTGTAGGCAGAAACTGATGAATCCACCTGAAGTTCATACGTGGCTGTTACATATTCAAAAAACAAACAAACTCGCGATACCCTATGCCATATTTCACTGCTCCAAAAATTCGAAAAACACATGTGGATGGTCTCTGGAATGACTGATATTCAGCTCTTACTCTCCTTATATTGTTCTTACGGGCGATTTACATTATGGCAGATTCACTTCAACCAGGTTTGAACTTCAAAGGATTTTGGTTTTTGTGGTCAAAACCTAAATGTATAAACATGATTTATTCCTTATATATGTACAATACACATTAATTAAACACCCACAAATTAATTCATCTCCACCTTGGGGTCAAAGTTGACCACATAAACCAAATAATTTCTCAATTTACTGCAACGCTCTCCCCATGGATGTGCATTTATCTGAAAAGGAAAAATACTAAATGGAGGTCACTTCAGGTAGAGCAGTTTCCCAATTGGGGGAAGCATGCAAAATGTAAGGCAGGTGACAGGTTTGTGCTTTTGGTGTGTGAGGCCACAAGTAGCAGCTGGAGTGCAGAACTGCACAGGCAGCACCATCTTGCCCAATCTGGAGCTCCAGAAATGGTATGTTTCAGTGACGAGAAATCTTGGCCAGTCCAGGAATCTAGCCTATAGGCTATCTCGATTGTACTTACTACATACACACAGTTCTGCAGCTTAGCCTGAATAAAAAAAAATCCATAATACCTTCAGACATATGTGGCTGTGACATATTCTAACAACAAACAAACCCGCGATACCCTATGCCATATTTGTCTACTCCAAAAATTCGAAAAACAGACGAAGATGATCTCTGGAAGGACTGATATTCAGATCTTACTCTCGTTCCAAAAATTCAAAAAAACAGATGTGGATGGTCTCTGGAATGACTGATATTCAGCTCCTACTCTCGTTGTATTGTTCTTACACATTAATTTCAAAGGATTTTGGCTTTTGTGGTTAAAAACTAAATGTATAAACATGAGTCATTTCCTTATATGTACATTACACATTAATTAAACACCCAAGATTAATTCCATCTCCACCTTGGGGCCAAAGTGATCACCCAAAGCCACATGAACGAAACAATTTCTGAATTTACTGCAACGCTTATCTCCCCATGGCTGTGCATTTGTGTGGAGAAAATATGCTCAATGGAGTTCACTTGGAGAGCAGTTTCCCAATTGGAGGAAGCATGCAGAATGTAAGGCAGGTTACAGGTTTGTTCTTTTGGGCGTGTGGGGCCACAAGTAGCAGCTGCAGTGCAGAACTGCACAAGCAGCACCATCTTGGCCAATCTGGAGGCTAGATTCCCAGACTGGAGCTCCGGAAATGGTAGGTTTCATTGACAAGAATCCAGCCATACATTATCTTTCCCGGTCTAGGAATCTATCCTCTAGGCTATCTGGCTAAGCAGCCATCTTGACAAATATACCTTTGATGCTAGTGCCAACATACATCTGTGTCTTCCAATTTCCATGCATACTTCATGAACTAGTTGAAACTCACTATTTTCTATGGATTCCCGAAAACATGAGTAAATGGAACTTAAAAATCCCCCTGGTTGTAGCTGAACCTAAATGGTTAAATTCATAGAATTATTTTTTAACAACATATAATTAGTTTGATAACTGCTTTGTCTCAACGTACATGCATAGAGAAATATGGTGAATACTTAAAAAAAGATGATGAAAATATCAGAAGAAAGTAAATAAAAAGGACTAGCATTCTCATCTCCGCTGAATTATTCTTCCTAGGCTAGCTAATCAAGAACTCGTTGCTCTCTACAATGAGCGGTGCCGATGGGCCGTCGAGCAACAGCGAGTCCAATGAACTTGGCACGTCGATTGGCTTGTCGATGCATCCCGGTGTGTCCGCTGGGTCTTCCTCGTCGGCGCGCCCTGCTGTGTCGGTTGGGCGGTCGTCTCGGATAGGGGCCACGTTAGTGAAGCTGTCGACGGGCGGCGGCGGTGATAGGTCTTGCCGATTTTGATGCAACTTGAGCACCTTGCGGCGAAAATTGGCATGCTTTGACGGCAGGAACGTGGGGCTTGCTGCGGGACGGTACTCCGGCAGCAGCCCACCCTGCCTGTACCGCACGCCGCACGCGTTGCACAGCGTGCCCTTCCCCGTCGGCCCCTCCCTCCACTGCGGCGTCTTCGACGTCCCGCAGTGCAGGCACGTCTTCCCCTGGTCTTTCGCCCATGGCGCCGGTCCCTTAAGCTTCTTCTTCTTCTTTGATGTCTTTTTGGGCAGGTGTGCAGCGATTGAGATTCGCTGACGTGAAGATGGAGGAGGCGCCTCAACATGCTTCCTCTTCTTCTTTGATATGGGCAGGTGCCTGGACGGAGGAGGCACCCAGGCTCCCAGATCGGACTCTCCGGTGGGGAATTGGTGATTGGGCTCTGCAGTGAGAAGTCCGTCCCTGGCCTCGCTTCTGGAGGACACTCCGGCAGAAGTCTCCCCTTCTTGTACCGCATGCCACAGTCTGCGCAGACCTCTCTCCGCCCCATCGGCCCTTCCATCAACAACGGTAGCTCCGATGACCCGCAGTGCAAGCAGCTCGTCACTGGCCGTGGCGCTGGGGCCGCTTCTGTCCGGTGAGTGGGAGGCCTCCTCTCTGCCGCTGACTTTCGGACCAGGTAGATGGCACCCGGCACCTCGGGCTCCCAGATCGGGTTCTCCAGCGGCGGCGAATTGACGATTGGGCTCGCAGAGGGACAGCAGGTGTTGCAAAGTGTCCCCCGCCCCATCTCCTTCCTCCCACACTGCAGACACTTCCTCAATCTCTTCAGACCCTGCCTCAATCTCTTGGCCGGCTTCTCCTCTCCCGCCGCGGCCGTGCCGAGATCCAGCAACGGAGCAACCCGCACGCGCTGGGGGCGCGGGAACCTTCTCCCCTCCTCTTCCTTGGCCGGCTCCTCAGCCGGCGGCGGCGGCGGGAAGAAGGAGATCCTGCCCGACCACCAGGCGGACGGGACGGCGCGGGGCAGGCAGGTGCGCGCCCTTCGCGGGACGGCGGCATCGAGGCGGGAGACGACGACGGCGGGGAGAGCCGCGGCGGGGAGCGCGAGGGTGTAGAGGAGCTCCTTCCCGCCCACGCCGCCGCCTCCGGCCATGTCGCTGCTCGCGTCGGTTGGACGGAATCTTGGACGCCTCTGCCTCCCTAATCCTGGTGGCTGAGCTACAAAGAATGCTATCTTTAGGTCACCGAGTTAAAGATGTAAATCAAACCACCACCCAACAACCACAAGTACAGAAAGACAAATCAATACTTGTACCTCTCCCCCATTCCCTTCATCCGCCGTCGCCATGGACGGCGGCTGTCAGCGGGCTGTGGCCGGGCGGCGGCTGTGACAGTTGACCGGAAGAGCGCAATCTGCGGGCGGGCGGGCGCGCGCGTTAGACACTGATACACGCTAACGAAAGGAAAGGAAGATGGATGTACACGACACGTGTGCACGCACTATCGTACAAGAACATGTCGTGTGCACGCTTCCACGAGCGGCACACTTTCTAGTTACGCGTGTGGGTATCGCAATTATTTTTCCACAGTAAACCAATGTAAAAAAAAAGGAAAATTCCATTTTAAACTGTGAACTCGTATATGTCAGACCGATGAAGTCGGAATATCTGTCCTCGCATCCTGAATTTTTAAATGCCGACTTAAAATGAACGTTGCGCATGTTTTCCAGAGACAATAAAGTAAAATTACAAACAGTTACCCTTACTCACCACTTATTATATTCATCTTCTTCCCAATCTCTATATCAGCTTGAAGGCCACCGTGTCGGGAGGAGCCAGGCCAAGGATGCCGCTGTGTCGCGAGGGTTGAGCCGAAGACAGGAAGATGCTCCACAAGTCAAGCTACGGGTCGCGCAAGGGAGGGGGAGGGGGTACCGCGTGGTACAAAGCCCACATATGTTTTTTTTAGTTTTTTTATGTCATGATTCAAAAGGTTAAGCGCGCGAATAAATCAGATTCAGTTACAGTACTCATAAGTTTTCTGGATATGACAGGCTATTAGAGGCGTTTAATCCGAGGATATGGACAAATTTGCAAGCCATTAAAATGATATACTGAAAAAAGAATCATTCCACTAGACATAAATTCATACCTTGGCATTTCAGTAGGTGAAAGACAACATGATTACTGAACTAGTGTTGGCATTGCCAGACTTTTCCATTCTCTTTGTTCTAGAATGTGATGCATTTGGGTCTGGTATTGGAGCTATCCTAATGCAGAACAAGAAGCCAAATGCATTTTTCAGCAAAACATTAGGTGTTGAAGTCTCGGATTTTTTTTACTTATGAGAAAGAAGCTATATTGCCATTTTGGAATCCTCGAAGAAATGGCGCCATTATGTGTTGAGTGCACCTCTAGTCATCAAAACCGACCATCAAGGCTTGAAATTCATGACTGAACAGAGAGTCCACACTGACATGCAACATACACTCATGATAAAACTAATGGAATTTGATTACACCATTGAGTACAAGAAAGGGCAAGAGAATAAGGTGGCAGATGCTCTTTTGTCATCAACCTCACCTTATGGCAATAACAAGTGTTACCTCTACTGGACAGAAGACATTGAAAACTCCGATACACAAGACACACATTGCTTGGACATCATAGCTAAAGTAACATCCGGTGCTGAAATTCCTGTCAATTACGGTTTTACTGCTGGCATTTTGAGGAACAAAGGTAGAATAATTGTTGGCAATGATGAGAAACTCAAGGAGAAACTCTTGGCTACCTTTCACTCTTCACCCATGGGAGGCCACTCAGGCATCAGGGCGACATACCAGAGAATCAAGATTTTTTTGGCCCAATCTAAATAAAGAAGTGGAGTCTTTCATTTAGCTTTGCCCAATTTGCCGAAGATCAAAGGCTGAACACTGTCATTAACATGCTATGTTTGTTCCTCTTCCATACCTGGCAGGGCATGGCAACATATTTCTATGGATTTTGTCGAAGGTCTTCCAAAATCCAACGGTAAAGAGATTATTCTGGTAGTTGTGGTCAGGTTGACCAAATACTCTCACTTTATTGCTTTTTCACACCCATATACAATGCATACATCTGTACAGGCATTTTTCAACAATGTTTTTCAAATTACATGGGCTACCTATCTATATAGTGACCGATTGTGATAGAATCTTCACCAGCAAGTTTTGGCAACGAATTTTCAAAACTGGAAACTGGAAACTGCCTTAGAATAGGTGCTACTCCAAATTTTAATTCTTTTTCGATTAAGGTTTGACACAAAAGTAAATTCTCTAGATATGCAACTACGGTGAATTTACCTATATGACAAGTTAACACTAAGCAAGGCAAGATACAAGTAAGAACTAGTGAGTAAGGAGTAACCGAACGGGAAGCACGCGGAGACAAGGATGTATTCCCGAGTTCCTCGTTTTTAGGGTAGTACGTCTTGTTGGAGGGGTGTGAGTTTCAATACTCAACGCCACAAATGGCCTCGCCCTATTATCCGATGAACCTTGCCCAGAAGCTTGGTTCACCTTCCACTATCGGAATCCTTCAAGGCGGAATTCGGAGCCCTTACAACAAACTTGGGGCACAACCCACAACTGGATTGGGAGCTCCCAAGCACCACGAATCTGCCACACAAAAGTAGCAAGTGAGTACAACAAGATGCTCAAATCCCTCAAGTGAATGAGGGGGAAATGAAGAACGCTTTGGTGAAGTTGTAGCTCTTGGCCTTCTCCTTCAATCCTCCAAAGATCAAGGTGTTTGGGTGGAGGGATTGGGAGATCTAGTAGTTTTGAGCTTCCACAATGGAGGTCAAAGATATCCGACCTGGCTTCACAACTTCTGGCCCAAAGGCCCAGTTTTTCGAGAGGCTCGCACAACTGGCTGGCATGTCCTTAGCCGAAAATCCAGTGGACTGGAATATCCGGCCCAGACTCAAAAGGTCTGGCCAAATATTCCGGTTTTTCTAGAGGCTCGCACAATTGTTCCTTAGCAGAAATTTTAGCACCCCGGAATATCCGGCCCTGACTCAAATAGTCCGGCCCAATATTCCGGTTTTGACATAGGCTCGCACTAGCTCTTTTGTCTCATGTTTTTGGAGTTCGATGCTTATAAGATTAAATCCTAAATCCTGCATCACTTAAAACACGGTTAAATTATCACTAGTGTTGTTGCCTAACACACAAAACAATCGAGGGATTATGAAATGTTCTTTCACCAGCTCCTCTTATAAGTGAAATCTCAATGGCTGGACCTTTGGAATATGATGCCAAATCTTTTCTGACCAAGAAGGTGGAAATGCTCCAGTAGCTGAAAGCAAATCTATGAAAGCAGAGCTCGGGATGAATAAGTATGCAGACGCAAATCACACTGAACATCGGTTTTCAGTTGGCGACATGACATACATTAAACTCCAGCCTTATCGTATGGCAGCATTTGGTGTGAAACATGGTCTAAAATCGACAACTAAATTCTATGGTCCATATTGTGTTCTGGCAAAGTTTGGTCCTATAGCTTATAATCTGCTGCTATCGACAGGGACCAAAATCCACAATGTTTTTCATGTCAGTCAATTGAAATGTCATCTGGGACCAACTGCTGTTCCAGCTCCTGATTTACCTCTCATTGATCGCTTTGGCAACCCGAGTTGTTCCTCGCCCTCTAAACCTGGTGACTCAATGGCTAGTACAGTGGGTGAACATGTGAAAGGACACCGATGTCGCCTAGAGGAGGGGTGAATAGGCGATTAAAACTTTTCCGGTTTAGGCTTGATAAATGCGGAATAAAACTAGGTGTTTTAATTTAACAAGCAGACAACCTAAATATTCTAGGCTCAACTATGTGCACCAATAACTTATGCTAAGCAAGACAAGTAACAATGTGATAGCAAGATATAATACTTCAAGCACGAAGGCTATCACGATGTAAAGTGCATAAGTAAAGAGCTCGGATAAAGAGATAACCGAGGCACGCAGAGACGATGATATATTCCCGAGTTCCTCCTTGTTACGGGAGTACGTCTCGTTGGAGGGGTGTGAGTTTCAAACTCAAACGCCACAAATGGCCTCACCCTATTCTCCGATGAACCTCGCACAAAAGCTCGGTTCACCTTCCACTATCGGAATCCTTCAAGGCGGAATCCGGAGCCTTTACAACAATCTTGAGGCACATCCCACAAATGGATTGGGAGCTCCCAAGCACCACGAACCGTCTAGGGTCCAACGACCCAAGACTAACAAGCTCACAACTTTCACTTCCAGGAATCCTCATGGAGACAGCAAACCGATGCACCAAAATGCAAATGGCAAGAGCACAAGTGCTCAAATCCTTCACTCTCAAATTACAACAAAGCAAGAAATGCTTATGGGGGAATAAGAGAGGGAGAAAAAAGGGGAGAAACACCAAGAACTCCAAGATCAACATCTACTAGGTTCCCCTCGCTTAGAGGAGAGATGGATTGGTGGAATTGTTGATCTAGATCTCCTGTCACTTTTCCCTCAAAGATATGCAAGAATCATGGGAGGGATTGAGAGGAAGGCAAGATTTTCCAAGGTCAACAATGGAGGAGAGAGAGGAAAAAAACGTGCTCTAGTTGTTAGGTACCATTTGGGGAAGAAGACCCCTTAAATAGGTGCCCGAAAATCTGCCCGTTGGGCTGTTTTTCGCCCCGGGTCGGTAGTACCGGGCTTGACCCGGTACTACTGGGCGCAGGGTACTACCGGGTCACTACCGGGTAAAAAACCACTCGAATCCAGTACCAAAAACGAGATCCGGTAGTAAAGTTGATAGTAGGGCGGTACTACCGCCCTTTGAAAAAACTGCAAAAAACTAATACCAAAACGGGTAAAACTTTCGCATACGAACTCCGTTTTTGATGTTCTTAGGCTCGTTGGAATCACCACAACGAGCTCTATAAGATCATGCAGAGAAACATCATAGTTCAACAAGGGAGGGTAAAACCAAATGTAGAAAGTTAAAACCTCTCTAAAAAGGAATAACCGGTAAAACCTCCAAAACCGAAAACGCAATAAATTTTCCATACGAAATCTGTTTTCGATGAACTTGGGCTTGTCATGAAGATCACAACAAGCACCAAAACCCAACAAGGAGAAAAGCCAAGTAGAACCAAGAAAGATGATATGCCAAGTATGTAAAGGTTTGAGCTCTCCACAAAGATGCGATCAAGTAACTCACTTGAGTGCCCCTCTTAATAGTACGGTGTCTATCCTATAACCCGGTCTCCCACTAACACCATGAGACCCGTAAAATTGAAACCCTATCAAGATCATACATTTGGCTTGCGCATTCCACTTGAGCTAGAAGATGACGATCTTGATCTCTTCAAGTGGACCACCTTTCTTGATCGCGCTTTGCTTGGTGAAGACTCACATATCGCTCCCCTATAGACCAAGATGGGAGTGCATCTCTTAGCCACATCTTCACTTGACCATTATCTCCAAATGGGTTGCAAGGTTCAAGCATATGATATCTTCTATATGCCCATCTTGAACTTGCACAACTCAACCTTGATGACGATCAACACTTGACGTCATCCTCCATGAGCTATAAGAAATCTTCCTTTTGATGCAAGCCCATGGAGAGATACCTAACCCAACAAAGAAATGTCACACACACATAATGGGTTAGTTCACAAAGCTATATGGACAATTTCTTACCATACCATTGGATCACATGATCCCACATGGTACATCATTTAGCTTTGTGTGTTGATTAACTTGAATCCACTCTTTGCACTTAGTCTTGATCAACCTTGTATATTTCATTCTCTCTTCACAAAGATGATGTCTTAAATCCTTCAAGACATACTTGCAATATGCTCAACTCAATATATGACCATTCTTCATATAACCCCATGAATAGAACATTGGTCATCATGTAAGTTTCTAGAGTCCAACACATGAACTCCAATATTTTCCTATGGACAAAATCTATAAGAATATTTCAATGCAAACATTAGTCCATAAGGATTGTCATTAATTACCAAAACCACGCATGGGGGCAACATGCACTTTCAATTTCCCCCATTTTGGTAATTGATGACAATCCCTATTACGAGGGTTTATATAATGAATTAAGGAACCATAGCAAGGATGCAAGCACGAAAGGCAAATGCTTAGGAACGAAATTAAAGCATAAAACCAAAATCCCTTAAACCCTCTAAACTTCTCCCCCATTGGCATCCATTGCCGAAATGGGTGAAAATTGAGAAGGCCAATATAATAAGACCTCCCCCATAATGTGTGCATTTCTCATGATGTGAGTGGAATCAAATACACATATCCAATGAAGAATAGATGGAGAGAGATCAAACTATATCGAGGATCCAAAAATTGCAAAAGAATATCAAAGAGAAATACACTTCGACGAAAGAAGCAAGCAATTAAAAGGATCTGAAAAGTGTTAAAAAAATCAAGAGGGAACTCCCCAAAGTACGTGCACAAAGTAGGATATGCATTTCAATATGGTGTGCACAACATGGAATCCTCACTTCCTCCTAGATAATTTTGAACACAAACACGTGCAAGAGAACATAAATGGGAAAAGAAGCAATACAACTTGCAACAAAATAGGTGGTGTGACATAGAAAGACATTTTAGGAGACTAATACAAGGATGAGCCAAAGCATCAACATAGTCTTTCAATATATGTGGCACATAGTGCATATCATGTCTTTCCCATACACACAAACCAAAGAAGATATAGCAAATAGGTCCATAAGCTTATTAAGATGCCAAAATCATACCAAATAAAAAAAACGAAGCTTCTGCCATTTAGAAACCACCAAAGAATCAAAAAACAATAAGATGTGGTTACTAAAGAATTGGAATACCAATTAAAGATGTAACTATTCTCATGTGTATAAGTTTGTAAGTAGACACCAATCACGAAGATATAAGTCCACAAATAAACATGGACACACAAAATAGGTACAAAGGTAAAGAACATGATATCCAAGAGGAAGTCATAAATACACCAATAAGATCTTTGTTTACAAGCATATCACAAAGCTCAATTTTATCTTAAAGAATATAGATGAACTTCCAACACACACTCATCATAGCATCAAAAATATCCACAAGGGAAAAGGTGATAGTTGGGATGCTCCGAGAAAGATAACAAGTATCACAAAAGGCAAATGATTTTGAAAATTCATCAATATTGCACATGAGAGACTTTAGAAGAATATGCTAGATTGACATATTTGGGATCGATGAATCTTGAAAATGGTTATATGTAGTCCTCTTATATGTAATCATCCCGGCTTACTCACATTTGCAATAAAGATGTTTTGGTAAGAACTTTGCAAGAATCAAATCAATTGCAACAAAAAAGAGATTCATGACAAGGTACAACCTACACAAGGTTGAAAGCTAGAAATATATGCATGAGGTAGATACTTGTTACCGAGATAGCATTGGGTGATGTAGAAGATAAGAGTTCACGACCATCCGAGCTTGGCTCCAATAAGAACATGGTGGAAACACCTTCCTTATAAATGATACAAGCTTCCAATGCATCTCGAGTGTACCTAAAACACATTGAAGTACAACATGGCACCCAAACTCATTGGGTCCAAAGTAGTTAGAGCAACTACAATACATAGGACAAACTCCACATAAATATGTGCATATTAATATGAAATTGAATTTCATGCACATCTTAGCCATTTAAGATTTGATGGAGTTTATCCTATATATTGGATCAACGAAAGTAAGAATGCCATAAGAAATACATATAATAAATATGCATGCACAAGACTTTCAAGAACCAAACGAGATACAACTTGGACAAAATACCGCTTAAACCAAGAGAGCACACAAAAGTGTGACTAAAAAAATGTCCAAATTATATCAGAGACCCAAATCAACACATGATTGAGGGTACCAATTTGAGAAGATATCAAATGAAAATAAGATCAAGGAATCAACCAAACCCTCTACATTTTTCATGATGGCACAAAGTACCAAGACAAAAAATGCTTGTCTTCCAAAGAGACATATCATCGGGATCAAGAACCAATTGAAGACAAATAGTGTTCTCAAGCATATAGGTTAGCTTCCTCAAGTTCTGTGCATCATTTATGATCTTGCATTTGAATACAAAATGCACACAAATGGGATCATCACTTTCCATATATAGTTCAAACACTAGTCATGTTCAAGAAAGGCAATAAGATACAATACTAATTTAAAGTATGGTGTTCTACTCAATGTAGGATAGCTTCCTCAAGAATAGTGTATTATCTCGAAGTGTGACTTTGAATGTAAATGCACAATAATGGGATCATTGCTTTTCCTAACTCAAGAAAGCATAAAACAAATTTTGAGTAGAGCACAAAGGATCCAAAAGGATACAAGGAAGACAAAAGGTGAGTTAGATCAAAACAAATCATTGGCAATAAATAAGGCAAATTTCGATCAAAAGCCAATGTAAATATGATCAATATATTTACCACAAATATGATTATCACTTGTCAAAAGACAAGTAATGTATGGAGATATTTCTTGGTGGTAGATTGCAAAGATATATTCAAGATCATATTCACAAAACATAAGCATGTGGCAAAAGATAGGAATTGAAAAACATGCTTAGATAGAGATTCTTGATGGCTTCAATTAATCAACGATCATGCAAAGCACCAAGAAACTCTCTCACAAACAACATACCAAAGGATGAGAGACAAGAAGTAATTTAAGAAAATATGGAACTTGTTTGAGCAACATGCCACATAGGAATAAGATAATTAACAATATAAATTCTAGGTGGCAAAACCTCACATCTTCATATTTTCTAGGCTTGTAATATGCACATAGCTTATTACTCCCCCATAATGTGATAAATCATTTGATCTTAACAAGAGGAAAAGAAAGAAACTAGAGATAATTAATGGACATTATAGAATTTGAATTTCTCATGAGCATGACATACCACATAGAGAATAGATAATATTGATATATCATCGCTAAGTGGTATTCCTCATGTACACACATTTTTAGGATTGTGAAGTGCACGAAGCATATCACTCTTCCAAAATGGAACAGTCCATTAATCTCTGAAAGAGAGCCAACAAGATAATATAGCAAATAAAACCAATAAGGCTCAAAACAAGTAAATGGTGTGCAAACCAACATACACATGATACGTCCCAAACGTATCTATAATTTTTGATATTCCATGCATGTTTTATGTCAATTGCCACATGTTTTATATACACTTTATCGAAAATAGTGGGCTAACATGGGGTATAGCTATGCACATGCATCTCACCGTTTGAGCATCCTATAGGACAATTTCCACCTCAGATCTTTTTAAACGCCGTTCTATAGCTGTTAACTGCACTTGACCGTGGTTCCTTTTTCTCTCCCGCAGTCCCGCCCCCACCGAAAAAGGAAAAGTCTCCTTCTCCACCGAGCCCTCCGCCACCGGCTCCCACAGTCCCTCCGCCGCGCCCCCACCTTCTTCCCCTCCGGCAGCCCTCCCCTCCCCAGCAACCCGCAGATCCGGTGGCGCCCCTCCATTTCCGGTGCATCACCGGGCCGGAGGCGGCCTCACCTCCGCCTGCATCGCGCGGACCAAGCGGCGCCCCTGACCTCCCGCTGCATCCCGGCTTCCGCAGACTGCGGCGGCTCCGGGCCCCTGTGGTGGCGGCGCTCAGAGAAAGGATATGGACGGCCGAGACGGCGCTCAGAGGAATGAGATGGAGCGGCCGTGTCGACGCTCGGAGGAAGGATCTTCTCCTCGCGCGCCGCAGATGGCGGTGTCGAGCACGCTACCCCGCGCGCCGTAGAAGGCGGTGCCGTCGGGTCCGTCAGCGAGGCCGCCCGTGACGTCCATGGGAGCGGAGCCCGCATCTCCTGCACCCCACGCCGCCCCCTGCTTCTCCCACATCGGCCGCCGACGCCGCCCGCCTGTCTCCTCCCCCGTCGCCCCGTTCCTCCTGGCAACCATCTCAGGCGCCGCCAGGGATCCCATGCGTCGGCGGGCCACCCCTGCGCCAGCGGAAGTGCGCCAAGTTTTTTTACCCGCTGTCGTCCGCCCCCACCCTGAATCCCACCGCCACGAAGAGGAGGAACGGGAGGCGTCCATGGCGGTACGGTGCCAGGCCTCGTTCTCCTAGCCAGCCAGCCCGCCAGACCCGGGGAAGCAGCGGCACGGTGATGGAGCCGATCAGGGGTGTCTTTTTTTGCGCGGACGGTGAACGGACGTCAAAGAGAATCACGGCACCACATCCGACGGTTTTAAAGATATGCATAGTTATCACCCTTGTTAGGAAATCCGCGTCGTACACTTTATATCATATTATGACATTTATTGGATTAACCTACTAATAGTTGCCAAAGTGCAAAATCTTCTTGTTTTTCTATTTGTTGTGTAGGAATTATCAAAAATACAAAAGGAAACCATATTGGAGTCGAATTGGGACTTTCCTGAAATCTGTCTGGAAACGTTTTTCGAAGATGGTCACGTTTGGGCCCGAAGACGACATCAAACGGAAACCTGACAGAAGACAAAGTTGCAGAGAATTTTACGAGAATCGATCTAGACTTAAAATGCGCCCAATTCCGAGTCCGACGGTCGAGATATTCCCGATTTACTGCAGCCCTAGATGGGATGACGAGAATCTGAAAGATTGTGACTTTATTGACTCCAACTCTTACCAAATTTGATGGATTCGGCCAAGACACGAATTGGAGCCTCATTAGGGCAGAGAGGGGTTCCTAGGAAGCTTCTAGAGGTGCCCAAGAGCCCTTGGCTCAAAGGGGCATCCATCCCATGGCCTAGATTGCATCTCCACCTCTATATAATGAAGGGAAACCCTATTTTCCAAGCAAGCCACCAGAAGCCACGAATTTTCCTCCTCTTGGCAGCCGCCAAGGAGGGGGAGGAGCTCCTCCATTGCTCCACCATCACCAAGGAAGAAGAAGTGGGGCCAAGGCCGCCGCCGCTCGCCGCCGCCGCCTCCACTCCGGGCTGCACCTCTTCATCAACCTCTCCATCAAGTGTGCTCACCATGACCATGTGTGAGTAGTTTTCACCGAGGCGAGGGCTCTGCGGTAGCTATGTGGTTCATCTCTCTCCCATGGTGTGATCTTTATGTGACCATGAGCTTTGTAATCTAGTTGGATCCATGGATGTTACTCTTCGTTATCTTATGAATTATGCTACTTGAGTGGTTTTATTAATGTAAACTCCGGAGTCACCTTTGTCCCATGGTACGAAGTTGACAGTGTGCGTACCGTGTGTGACTCTTAGGCTAAAGATTACATGAATACTTATCATGAGTTATTATTTGTGTTGGATGTCTCTATGAAATTGTGGTGTTTGTCTAGTACTATTTTGGGGCGCTCCTAGTGACATTGGGGTTCCCTAGATGTGGAATGCAACTTTAAGGTGTGCTTTTATAGCCCTACGCAGTGGATTGGTGTTCGTTATCCAACAAGGGAATAGCTCAGAGTAGCATAGTGAAGAGGAAATATCTATGTATTCAATTATATTATTATTGTTGAGAGTGTCCACTAGTGAAAGTATGATCCCTAGGCCTTATTTCCAAGCATTGAAACACCGTTTGCTCTCACTTTGTCTCATGTTTGCTTGCTGCCATTTTTATTTCAGATTGCAATTACCACTTATAATCATCCATATTACTTGCATTTCACTATCTCTTCGTCGAACTAGTGCACCTATACATCTGACAAGTGTATTAGGTGTGTTGGGGACACAAGAGACTTCTTGTATCTTAATTGCAGGGTTGCTTGAGAGGGATATTTTTGACCTCTACCTCCCTGAGTTCGATAAACCTTGGGTGATTCACTTAAGGGAAACTTGCTGCTGTTCTACAAACCTCTGCAGTTGGAGGCCCAACACTGTCTACAAGAATAGAAGCGTGCGTAGACATCAACACATATTTGATTTCTCAAGATAAGTAAGTAGAGAGCACAACACATACAAACACTAGCAAGGTACAAAACCGAACACATGCAAGGGTGCAAGCGACTTTCAATGTATATATGATATAAACACAAGTTACCGCAAGGAGGAGCATTGGATATGAGATAGAACAATATAACCCAAATGACTTGACTTGAGGGAATATAATTGATGAAGGTCTCTTAATTATTCATGATGTTGCCAAGTCTCCAATACGCTCCAACAATACCTATTGATCAAGTTTTACCTTGTTGGTCCCCAACCAAGTTGGGTCCTAAGAGCTTAGTCACAATAGGCTTGGCAACCCAAATGGTCTTTTTCTTGACACCATTTTGAGTACCAACATATTTGGCAAACACATTGCCAACCTTATCCTTCCGAAGAGAATAAACATCATCAATTATAATATGGTTGGATGAGGTACCATTAGTGCATGAAGAAGCAAAGTGGCCCTTCTCACGGCATATGTAGCAACATTGGCTTCACTAGTACAGAACGACACATCGGATACCCTTCTATGGAAACGGCAGGCGTTAGGCGACGGAGAATCGCGTTTTCCGCGTGACCAGTGCGTACAAACCTGACCTGGGCTGCGGCTGGCCCGTCAACATAGGTAACGGAGAAAGTATTAACTCCGTTAACCATAGTATTGGCAACGGTCTTAATTCTGGCTCCGTTTTCGATATGTGACTCTATAGCAACGGAGACTTTTGGGTGTCCGTTTCCAATGTGGACACGTTCCATCTTGGAATTCGAAGCGAGGCGAGTAAATGCCATGGCGTAGTGGCACCGCCCACTACTCCTTGAAAACCCCAATCCTTGCTAGCTCAAGACGCCACCGAATCTGCTCTCTCTCTCGCTTGCTCGCTCCCTCCTACTGATTAGCGAAGATGCCTCGCAGCAACGACACACAGGAGCACACTGAGTCGCCGCGGGACAGTCCCCCCGTCAGCGGCGAGTCCGTTGAAGGACCGACGCCGGAGACGAGCGACGATGAATATGCCAACTTCCATGATCCCACCTTGATGCTGGGCCCGCCGAGGGTTGATTCTGATGACGAGTCAACCGAAGAGGAGAAGGAGGAGGAGGAGGATGACGAGAAGGACGAGGCGGAGGCGCCGGTCCCGAAGAAGGGAGCCCCGGCGACGGAGAAGAAAGCCGCCACCACCGCCTCCGATATGCTGTCGCCGCCGCCGCCACCACCACCTCCAATGGCCCCCAATAAGCGAGGTCGTGAGAAGGACGAGGATTGCGCGGAAGCAGGGCGCAAGAAAAACAAGAAGTAGCTAGTAGTAGTTCTATAAGTTCTCCAACTGTAATTTACTTTTTTATTATTAATATGTACTGCGTATGTAATGTAGTCTATACCTAATAATAAAAGCATTAAGGTTTCCTGTGGTACGTCATTTTTCTTTCCGATTTTACCCTCCACCAAATCACATATTACCCACCACTGCCACCCATAAGTGGAAAAAAAAACGTTTCGCTGTTATTGTCACACATTTGCTCTGCATCGGCGTTGCTCGTCGATCATCGGTCAGCGCAGCTCGGTGGGCGGCGCCGCCGACCTCCAGACGAGCGGCACGCGGCCCTCGTGGTCACGGCTGAACCACTCCTGCGCGCCGCCACAGAGCTTCTCTAGGCGCGGCGCTCCGCTCTGGTGCATCACGAACACCTTAGCAAGGTTGAACACGGCGCCCACCAGCCACAGCACGCTCCCGCACAGGCACATCGTCCACCTCTCGACCGGCTCGCGGGCACGGCGGCGGTTGAGGACGGCGGCGACGAGGAAGAGCAGGCTGCCGAGGAGGACGGGACGGGGACCTGGACGCTGGACTGCAGCAGCTGTGCGCGGCCGTCCGCGCGCTGGTACACCTGGCACGCGTTGAGCACGGAGCCCAGCATCCACATCAGCGCGCCGGCCAGCAGCGTGTTCGCCGCGTGCCGCTCTCCCCCGTCGCCCTGTTCCATGGCAAGCAACACAAATACAGAACAGTCAGCGGCCGTCGCCGTATCGCCGTGTCTATGTCTAACTGGTTGGGAACGCCATGCCGGCACGAACCTGGGCGATCAGGAAGGCCACGCCGACGACGGCGAGGACGCAGCCGACGGCGTTGAGCACGGGCACGAGGATCTCGAAGAGGCCGAGCTGCGGGTCGAACCGGACGAGTCCCACGTGGCAGTCGACGCCGGCAAGGTGCGCCCCCAGGAGATCGTGGCGAGGAAATTGAGCAAAATGGGGGAATGATTCGAGTGGGAGGGAAAGGGGAAATGAATTGGAGTCCGTGGGCTTTAATTAGGAAGAAACGGTGCTTGATTTCGTGGAGTAAAACGTCGGGAATCAAATCGGAAAGAAACGCCAAAATCAAAGGCCGCGGGCGTGATTTCCGTCCGTGCTGGACCTTGAAGACGATGCTGACGTCATCGCTGATGTCAGCAATTTTTCTTTTTTTTTCTGGTTTTCTTATTTATTTCATAACTTTTGTTTTAAAAGTCCAAAACAACTCAAACAAATTTCTAAAAAAAATTAAAATCAAAACCTATCTTTTGAAACTTTCGAACACTCTTTTCCAAAATATGCCAACCTCTGCGTACATGGCTGCACTGGCCCTCTGTTTGGCCGAACATGGGCTCAGCTGTGATCCATCCTTTCTGATCCTTGTGCTTCATCAAATACGAGTGAAAAACTCTCAAAAAAAATCTAATACGAGTGAATAAATTCTTACACGATTGAAGGCGGACTGGTCTATTTGTTAGGATTGTATCCTTACTGTACATAGTAGTTGCTCAATTTTAGCAATCTGTTGCCTCATTCTTACATTTTACAAACTTCACCGTTTACAAGTTTTGCCAGTTTGTTGTGAAGTTGCCTATCATCATGGAGAAGTTGCCTACCACCATTAAGAAGTCCAATAGTTGCCTACTGTGGTTATTTGTAGGCAAGGTTTCAGATATTTTTTTGGTAAGTCCGTATGTTGTAGGCAATTTATCAGTAATATTACGCAATAATCAATATTTACAAGCAAATTAATAGGTGTTTTTAAGTAAGTTCAAGTGTGTTGTAGGCAAATTATCCAGGATGTTAGGCAACAAAATCAGTATCATAGACATATTCACTGGTGCTTTGAGACACACGTTCATACGTTGTAGGCAAGTAATCCTTAATGTTACTCCACCGTCCTCAAATAAGTGTAAACACAGAGATTTATGCGACTTTCTTTGCTTTTCTATTTGTTGACTCCGAGAGGGCCGAAAACTTTGGGGTGAGTTGGCAATGGTAACACATGACTCCATTGGCGTCGTCGAAGGTACCTGGTGATCGAAATATAGCGGCAGACATAGAAGGTAGTGGTGGCGCCCTAACAGCAGAGCACGCCATGGAAGCTGGTTGGTTTCTGCTACACGCCACGACTTTACCTATGAGAGCTTACTTTGTGCAATTGTATGATGCACATCTTTTCTCTCCCGGTGCAACGCACGGGCACGTTTCCTAGTAATCACTAATATTAATATAAGTATCCTATAAGTGGTTTTCTCCATATAGTAGAGATTAGGAAAATATTATTCCAGAGAGTAGAAGAAATTCCACAGAGTGGGTGCATAGGTCCCACACCTCAGTGGAAGAAACACAAAGGAAACGGTCCTTCTAAAGAACCGTTTCCTATGTTTTACCTATATATATGGGCGTACAGAGCAAAACCTAACACTCGTTTTCTCACTCTGTCCCAGTATGCTAGATCTGTTCGTGGCGGCGCCTCCTGGCATTGCGGCCATCGCCGGCGCCGTCTCCGCCCAGACGACGGCTATCACGGCGAGGTCTTCGCCATCTCCCCCGACACGGCGAGGTCTTCGCCATCTCGCCCGACACGGCGAGGTCGTCGCTCTGTCCGCTTCCTCTGCCTCCACCACTTCCGGATCTGCTAGATCGATCCAACGGCGACGTGAAGAAGGTATCAGATCCACATACGGTAGTTCTATCTAGATCATTTCTTGATGTAGTTAACTTGCCTATTGTGCACTTGCAACTAGTTGTAGTTTAGCTTACTTGTTGATAGTAGTTCAGTTCACATCCGGTAGTTCTATCTAGATCATTTCTTGATGTAGTTAACTTGCCTATTGTGCACTTGCAACTAGTTGTAGTTTAGCTAACTTGTTGAAATTAGTTCAGTTCACATCCGGTAGTTATATCTAGATCATTTCTTGATGTAGTTAACTTGCCTATTGTGCACTTGCAACTAGTTGTAGTTTAGCTAACTTGTTGAAAGTAGTTCAGTTCACATCCGGTAGTTCTATCTAGACCATTTCTTGATATAGTTAACTTGCCTATTGTGCACTTGCAACCGGTTGTAGTTTAGCTAACTAGTCCATGTGAAAACAGGAGTCTATTTCGGTGATACTGCATAAAAAAGTCGGAGACACAGAACAAACAACGAACATTACTCAAGAGAGTAGTGTTTGTTGACTTTCCCATAATGGCCTCCAATTATATACACAGGTCAGTACACACTATATACTACTGTATACTTCGTATTATTGTGTTAAATTGTTTGTTCTATCTAGTAGTGTCAGAACTAACATAAATCCTTATTTACATTTAGGGATATCAAGCTGTTCACTTTCAAACTCCACCATACATATCCACCGTCGCTATTGTGACGTTTTGGTACACTGCATAAAATACTTTTTTAAGTAAGAGTGTTTTATACAGTGTCGCCGAAATGTCACATCGGTGACGTATTAGATTAGATTTCGGTGACACTGCATAAAAAATCTAGAGCCGGTGGTGGCCTCCATGGAAAGGATGATCGTTGTCAGGCATCCTATGAAGCTGCTGACATCGCAATATCTTGTTGACAGGCCGTGTGTTGGCTGCTCCGGTTCATCAATAAGAGCCACCTCAAGACATAGGTAAGATATCGTTTCAGTTTGCTTAAATTCATAGTGTATTTGTTTTAGCATATGTATTTAACAATTGTAACTCTATTTACTAATGTATAGGGTCCAAAGCTTCAACATCCTTCTCTCAAGAAGTTGAGATAAGAAGAGATAGCTAGAGTGACACCTGCGAGGATTGTGGAAAAGGATGTAGGGAAGAAATCATATATTCTTTCCGTCCTTTGACATGATAGGCTTAGTATAGATGAAATCTGTTATCGTTTTACCTCTTATGTTTGTCACATCTTGTGATGCAATTGTAAAGGTGAAATTGTGATGGAAATGTAAAGTTACATTGTGATATGAATGAAATTTGTTACCGTTTTAGTATTTGAGCTTGTGCTGTGAGATTTTAAGTATCTAGTGGCATTTGTAAACGTGGCATCCTGTAACCGAAATATGAGAAATGCTCAATGCAAACGGGTGGATGGCAAACTCTGTATCTGATGAAGGAAAACTAAGAAAACGGAGGTCTGCGCACAACCGTTGCCAAATGGAGACCTCATCGGAAATGGTTTTTGGCCTCCGTTACCGATGAAGGCCTTCACATCAGTGACAGAGGCGGGGACACGGACCCTTTCTCCGTTGCCGAAGGGGTTTTTGGCCCGTTTCCGATGTGTCGTTCTGTACTAGTGCTTCCTCCCTTCTTCTTAGTTGGGATCTCGACTTGAGGAGGGGTAGCTTGATTTTTCTTGGGAAGTGGTCATTTTTCAACTTGAGTAACTGGAGTTTGAGCTTGAGGCCTCTTCCCTTGTTGCTTCTCACTAAGAGACTTCTTTTCAAAGGGCAAGATCTAACATGGTGCACTTCAACTTTGTACTTGAAGGAAACAAACTTGGCCTAATCTTTAACTTATTCTTGGCCTTTTTTCTTCTTGTTATACTTGGAATTGTTCTTGATATTGGATTTGAATCCAAATCCACTCTTGTCATTGGGGCGTCTTTGTACACTCAACATATTGTCAAGTGTAGAGTCCCCAACATGACGCTTTTCCAAGTCTTTCTCCAAAGAAGTGACTTGGGCCTTGAGCTCTTTTAATTCCTCTACATGGTTAGTATCAACACAAATACTTGAGGAAGTAGATGTTTCATTGTTAGAGCAACAAGGCAAGGAAAGTAATTCATTGCAAGATTTGGCAAAAGTATGAGATAAAGAATTATTAGGACTAGCACAAGGCAATAAAACATTTTTAGTAGAAGTTGTGACTTTGTCCACATGAGGCTCAGAAGATGTTACCTTTGTAGAGATAGCCTCATGAGCTAACTTTAGCCTAGCATGGGATGCTAGAAGATCCTCATTAGAGCTAGAGAGCTTTTCATGACTTTCTTCCAATTTCTCATACTTGCTAGTTAACAACTCAAGTTGAGCCCTTAGCTCAATATTCTCCTTCAAAATAGATGTTTCACATGAAGTGGAGTTAGTAGCACAAGCATAATTAATAGTAGAAATGGAAGAAGACAACTTGGTGAGCTCATCATTTAACCTAGCATTTTCCTCTATAATATTTGCATGATCACAAGAGGAAGTAGAAGAGCTAGGCACAACAATTTTAGATAGTTGAGTTTGGAGTTGATCATGAGACTTGGTAAGGAGAGAGTATTCACTTTCCAAAGCCTTATGAACTTTGTCAAGTCTATCTATATCCTCAATTAGTCTAGCATTGCCAACACCAAATTCAACCTTTTCCTTTTTAAGCACTTTATATTTTGCAATGGTAAGGTCATTGAAAGAGCATGAATTGCTCTTACTCGTGTTTTGGTGATGTTGACAATACAACATGTGCCTCTAACCCCTTGTTTAAGTGTGATCAGGTTTATGCAAACATTGCCATTGATCTCGCATCAAGAAAAGGAAGAAATCGAGTGTTTACTGTCCTTGGGCGGTAGTACCGCCCCTTCGGGCGGTAGTACCGCTGTGCCATCCTGGTTTACAGGGGCGCGGCAGTACCGCTCTCAGTGCCGCTGAAATGGGGTTCGGGCGCCCATGTGCGGCAGTACCAGCGGTACTACGGGCGGTAGTACCGCTGGCTCATGGTGGTCAGCGTTGGTTTGACCACCACGGCGGCAGTACCGCTCGCAGTACCGCCAAATGGAGCTTCAGATGGCCATGTGCGGTACTACCGGCGACTTGGGCGGTAGTACCGCTCAGTAAGTTCCAAATGCACAGTCAGCGTGCAGCTTTGACCACAGCGCAGAAGGCGCCAGCGGTAGTACCGCCCGGCGCAGCGGTACTACCGCTGGCTCGGGAAAAAGGGCTCCAACGGCCAGAAATTGGAAGGGCTATATAATGCCCTTCACCTACCTCTTGCTTGGAGCTCGCCTCTACAAGAAAAACACCATTGTTGCAAGCTCAAGATTTCTTAGATCTCCCAATCCCTCCACCCAAACTCACTCATACTTGGAGGATTGAAGGAGAAGGCCCGGATCTACTACTTCACCAAAGCGTTCTTCATTTCCCCTTCATTCACTTGAGGGATTCGAGCCTAGGGTTTCCACTAGGAAAACCTAGGCATCTTGTTGTTCTCACTTGCTTGTTACTTTTGTGTAGCAGGTGTTGTTGGTGATTGAGAGCCCCCAATCCTTTTGTGGGTTGAGCCTCAAGTTGTTGTAACGAGCTTTTGTGCTCCGGATTCCGCTTTGGAGGATTCCGATAAAGAAAGGTGGACCGAGCTTTTGTGCGAGGTTCATCGGAGAATAGGGTGAAGCCTTTTGTGGCATCTTGAGTTTGAAGCTCACACCCCTCCAACGAGACGTACTCCCCTAAAAAGGAGGAACTCGGGAATACATTCTTGTCTCCGCGTGCTTTCCTATCGGTTAATCCTTTCTAGTTATTTACTACTTGTATCTTATCTTGTTTAGACTTAACTTGTCATATAGGTAAATTCACCATAGTTGCATATCTAGAGAATTTACCTTTTAGTCAAGCCTTAATCGAAAAAGAATTAAAAATTGGAGTAGCACCTATTCACCCCCCCCTCTAGGTGGCCATACGATCCTTTCAATTGGTATCAGAGCCTCGGCTCTTTATTCGGGCTTAACCGCCTAAGAGAAATATGGCCCTCGACGAACATGGGAATGAGATACCCGATGACACCATCGTTCCCACTTCTGTTTCCGTGGAGGACTTCACTTCCTTGAAGTCCTCTATGGATACTCAAATGGGAGAGTTGCGCAAAATGTTAGAGCAACTCATGGTGGCAAAGGGTATCGACTCCTCCCTAACTCCGGAGGCTCCTCCTAAGGAGGTCTTCCTAAGGAGAAGCCCTCGGATGTAAGTGTCGAAGAGAAAGCGGGGGTGAACTCAAATAAAAATGAATCCTCACCTAAAACACCTAATGGGAAGGGAGAGCATGCTAGAGTTCCTTTTGCATACTCTCCCGACCTACCCGTGCCTCATCCTCCTATTCACTTAAGAGGAGCTCCACCTAGTCTTAATGCATCTTCCTTTACCCGTTGGCAATCTTCTATGAAATCTCACTTGAAAAGTGGTTGCATAGGTCTTTGGAAGATCATTGTTGATGGATTCAAGCCGGTGGATGAAAATGACTTGACAAGGAAAGAAGAAGTTGAAGCTCAACTAAATTCCACCGCTCTTGATGTGATCCGTGTTGCCGTGGGTGAAAAGAACATCCATCACATTGAAGATTGCACCACCGCCAAGGAAGCATGGAACAATCTCACGGAGGTGTTTGTTGGAAATGAGAGCATGAGAAGAAATAGATATGAAGCCATGAGCAATCAAATTGAAGGCTTCTACAAGAAAGATGATGAAACTCATGAGGAGATGTATCAAAGGCTCAAGGCTCTTGCTACCGCATTTAGAGACCTTGGTGCTAAACATGTGGATGATACTTACATCAAGAGGAAGTATGTGAATGCCCTCATGCCGTTTGAAGAGAACGACTTGAATAGTCTCCAAGGGAAGCACAACTATGACCTCTTGACCTCAAATGAAGTCATGCAAGAGATGCAATCTTACAAGGTCCGAGCTCAAATTGCTAGAGACTCTCGTGCCCGAGCTCTTGGAATGGCCCAAAGTTCCTCACTTGCTTTGAAGGCCAAGGTTGTGGAACTAGATGAAGACCAAGATCATGAAGAGGGAAGTTACTTGGCACCCGAGGAACTCAAGGGTGCTCATAGAGATTATGTGGCTCTCATGGCGAAGGACTTTTGGAAAAATCCATCTAAAGCTAAAGCTTATGTGGATAAAAAGCATAAAGCAAGAGGCTACAAGGAAGGCAACCCAAAAATGAAGACTTGCTTCAATTGTCAAGATCAATTCCACTATGTTGCCCAATGCCCTTACAAGAACCGTGAAGAACATGGAGGAAGACTCATTCGCAAGGAAGCGTCAAGTTCTTCTCCCACGAAGCCTTACTTCAAGAAGTTCAATCCCAACAAGAAGCTACCTTCCAAGGTGTTGGTGGTGAGAGAGGAATATATGTCCGGGGATGAGAGTGATGAAGAAGAAACAACCACAAGTGAAGTGGCCGCTTTAGCCATTGCTTCATCGACAACCCCTTCTCTCTTTGAATCCCCCAATGATAATGTCACCACCAAATCCGCTACGTGTCTCATGGCCAAGCTCTCCGAGGTATCACCTTCCCTTCCTCCTAAGACTATGAATGAAATGCATGAATTTATGAGTCTTAGAGTTAAGGAAGAAAATGTTGCTTTGGATTTCTTGATGACTAACTTGCAAGGTGAAAGCAAGATTCGGCTTGAGATTCTTATGAGTCAATATGGCATCGCACAAGATCTCCTTAAAGAAAAGGGGAGACTAGAAAGAGAATATGCTAATGAGATCGCTTCCCTTACCGAGGCGATTGAGGAAGAGCATGAACTTCGAGTTTCTCTTGAGGAGAAGCTTGAGAATCTTGATGAATCTCAAAATGAAACTCTTTCTAAGATCATTAAAGAACGTGACCATGCTATTGCTAAATACAATGTTTTAGAGAAACAAAAGGTCGTATTTGGTGTTGGTCATAATAGACTAGCCGATGAGTTAGGGTCGCTCACCAAGGCTCACAAGGCCTTGGAGAGTGAACACTCTATTCTCACCAAGTCTTTTGAACAACTTCAAATACAATCTACTAAAATTGATGAACCTAGCTCCTCTACTTGCTCTTGTGATCATGCAAATATCATTGAGGAAAATGCTAGGTTGAAGAATGAACTTGCCAAGGCCTCTAGCCCTCAAGGTGAGAAACCTCTTTATGAGCTCTTGCAAGCGCAAAAGCCTCACATAGGGAAAGAGGGTCTTGGTTATGTTGCCAAGAAGAAGAAGAAGAACACGAACAAGAAGAATGCCAAGCCCGCACAAGCAAAAGAGACTACCATTGCGAGTGGTGATGCCACAAGGGGCAATGCCACTCACAATGACTTTGCGGGAAAATACAACCCTTCATATGTTCTTATGAAATCTATAGATGGTTGTGTTTTTGCTAAATATGTTGGCACTTCATATGGAGATGATTATCACTATGCTATTTGGGTTCCAAAGACCCTTGTGACTAACAAAAGAGGACCCATTTCACAATGGGTACCTAAAACAAAGACTTGATTCTTTGTAGGACTTTTCTTCCGGTGGATCTTCATGGCTCATTGATAGTGGGTGCTCTTCTCACATGACCGGAAGCAAAGAAGTAGTAAAGGGCCTATTGAATCAATTACTCACATTTTCTCATGTCACCGTCGGGAATAATGCAAGACTTAAGGTATTGGGATATGGCAATGTAGTGATCACTCCGGAGTTATCCATTGAGAAGGTCCTACTTGTTGAATCTCTCTCATATAATTTACTTTCCGTTGGTCAATTATGCAATGTCGGTTACACCGTTATCTTTAATAAACACCACGTGACCATCCTTTTCACTCAAACTCTTAAAGTAGCCTTTGTTGGATTTCGTGTAAACGGTTTGTATGTGGTCGATTTCTCGAAAGAGACCACTCAAATCGCCACGTGTCTAATGGCTAAATCCGACAAGGGTTGGCTTTGGCATCGCCGGCTAGGCCATGTCGGTATGAGAAATTTGCAAACTCTTGTGAAGGGTGGACACGTGGTAGGACTAACCGATGTTAATTTTTCCAAAGATCGTCCTTGTAGTGCTTGCATAGCCGGAAAGATGCATGAAAAGAATCATCCCAAGAAGAGCATTATCTCCACCGAGAGGCCTTTGGAGCTCCTTCATATGGATCTCTTTGGGCCTCCCACATATGATAGTCTTGGTGGCAAGAAATATTGTTTGGTGATTGTGGATGATTATACAAGATATTGTTGGACTTTCTACCTCAAGAGGAAGAGTGAAACTCAAAAAGTATTCATTGACTTTGCAACCTTAGTTCAACGCCAATATGACTCCAAGATTTTGGCAATAAGAAGTGACAATGGTACGGAGTTCAAGAATTACACTATGGATGATTTCCTAAGTGGGGAAGGCATACAACACCAATATTCCGCTGCTTATACTCCCCAACAAAATGGTGTCGCCGAAAGGAAGAACCGCACTCTTATTGATATGGCAAGAACTATGTTGGCCGAATTTCATTCCCCATATAACTTTTGGGCCGAAGCCATCAATACCGCTTGCCACTACTCCAACCGGCTCTTCTTTCGTCCTCTCATGAAAAAGACACCATATGAACTCCTTATCGGTAAAAAGCCAAATGTCTCTTACTTTCGCGTATTTGGATGCAAATGCCATGTTTACATTAAAGGTTGCCCAATTGCTAAATTTGAATCTAGAACTTTTGATGGTATTTTTGTTGGATATGCCGCAAACTCCCATACTTATAGGGTCTACAACATATCCACCGGATGTGTTGAAGAATCTATGAATGTGGAGTTTGTCGAGGATAATGGCTCCCAAGCGGAGCATATTGATCATGATAATGTAGGTGATGTACCTCCACCTCAAGCCATAAGAACTATGGGCATAGGGGAACTTATTCCTATTGAAGAACCTATTATGGACACTCAAGAAGAAGGAACAAGTTCTACTCAAGTTGAACCATCCACCTCAACCATTGATCAACAAGCTATACAAGAACAAGATCATGATAGTCATCCACATGAGCAAGATAATGGTCAAGACCCACCCAACTCTAGTGGAGAACAAGAACATGATGAACCCCCATCTCCAAGAACTCCACTTCGGGTTGACCATGAACAAGATGAAGGAAATGATGAAGATGTTCGTGTTGGTGAAACAATTGGTCAAGCCATAGAACGCCGAGTCATTCGGCGTGCATCAACATTGGATCATCTCCAACACTACAAAGAAAATATCCTTGGGAGTATTCGTAAGGGTGTGTCCACACGTAATCAATTAACTAACTTTTGTGGTCATGTCTCTTGTTTGTCTAGCTTAGAACCTCTCAAGGTATATGATGCTCTTGAAGACATGGATTGGGTTGCGGCCATGCATGAAGAATTGAACAACTTCGAGCGCAACAAAGTATGGTCATTAGTTGAAAGACCCAAAGACACATCACATAATGTCATTGGAACAAAGTGGATATTCAAGAACAAGCAAGACTCACATGGTCAAGTCATTCGCAACAAAGCAAGATTGGTTGCACAAGGCTACACCCAAATCGAAGGAGTCGACTACGGTGAAACTTATGCCCCCGTTGCTAGACTTGAATCTATTCGTTTATTGATTGCCTATGCATCTACTCATAACATTACCTTATATCAAATGGATGTTAAAAGTGCTTTTCTAAATGGTCCACTAAGTGAATTAGTGTATGTGAAACAACCTCCGGGTTTTGAAGACCCTAAATTTCCTAACCATGTCTACTTACTACATAAGGCCCTTTATGGGCTCAAGCAAGCTCCACGTGCTTGGTATGATCATCTCAAGGAGTTCTTAGTAGACCATGGTTTTGAGATTGGGGTAATCGATCCCACCTTTTTCACAAAAAGGATAAATGGAGAGCTTTTCGTATGCCAAATATATGTTGATGATATTATCTTTGGTTCTACTAACCATGAATTTAGTGATCAATTCTCTAAGCTAATGACCAAGGAATTTGAGATGTCCATGATGGGAGAATTGAAGTATTTTCTTGGCTTTGAAATCCACCAATATAGTGAAGGAACATTCTTATGTCAAGCCAAGTATATTCAAGACATGCTCAAGAAATTTGATATGAACAACGCCAAGCCATATAAGTTTCCCATGGACTCTAAGGCGGATCTACACTTAGATCCGAAGGGTAAGGAAGTTGATCCCAAGCTTTATCGTTCTATGATTGGATCTTTACTTTACCTTTGTGCATCTAGACCGGATATTATGTTTAGTGTGGGTATGTGTGCAAGATTCCAATCAAGTCCTAAGGAAAGTCATGAAACCGCGGTTAAAAGGATTCTAAGATACTTGATAGATACTCCTAACTATGGTCTTTGGTACCCCCATGGGACAAGCTTTGATCTTGTAGGTTATTCGGATGCGGATTGGGCGGGTTGCAAAATGGATAGAAAATCAACTTCGGGTACTTGCCAATTCCTTGGTAGGTCTCTTGTGAGTTGGTCTTCCAAGAAACAAAATTGTGTGGCCTCGTCCTCCACCGAAGCCGAATACATTGCCGCCGGAAGTTGTTGTGCACAATTATTATGGATGAGGCAAATTTTAAAGGATTATGGTGTCATTTGTGACAAAGTGCCTCTTTTATGTGACAATGAAAGTGCCATCAAAATTGCTCACAATCCGGTACTTCATGGGAAGACCAAGCATATTGAGATCCGGTATCATTTTATACGAGATCATGTTGAGAAGGGTGATATTGCAATCGAGTATGTCAACACCAAGCATCAACTCGCCGATATGTTCACAAAGCCTCTTGGTGAAGCAAGATTCAAGGAGTTGAGAGGAGAACTAAATGTGGTGGACATAAGCAATTGGACTTAGTGGATTTCTTGCATACCTACCCATATTAGACAATAGTAATTTGGTTTAGGTGTAGGCATGGACATAGGGGAAGTGCGGTCCTAATACATTGGGCTATCCCTTCCCCCATTATGCCGATAGTAAGAACTCATTTGCATCTCTATATTCGTTCTATGAATTGTGAGCTTAAATGAAGAGTAGTGGCGGTGAACCCAAGATATATCTTCGCGGTGTCACACCACATACACTCTTACATGGTGGCCTAGGCCACCGCCCTCCTCCTTATGAGGAGTTGATCTTATTTGGCTCTTATTTGGGTATTTTAGACCTTTTTGCTTTGGGAGAGTGCTCAAATTTGGCCTTTCGTGTCGATTCTTGCATTTTTGGGTAAACTCTCTCTCTCCAGTTTCGAGTTCTATCCTAAGCCTCAACTTTATCCTAAGCCACTCAGTCTCAAATACCTTTTATTTCATGCTCTCGACAAAGTTGTTGGTCGGAACCGGTGACAAATCCTTTTTACGGCTTCAATTTGAGCCATAAAAAGTTTTTGCCCCCTGGCACCGGTACTACCGGCCCATGGAGCGGTACTACCGCTGGCTCGGGTGCCTCTGCCCCTGCCAGCGCGTGGGACCGCTGCCCGGGCCGCGCAGGAATCGGGGGCGGTACTACCGCTGGATCGAGCGGTAGTACCGCTCGTGCGGATTTTTCCAGGATAAGGGCACGGGCGGATGGGTGAAAGTCAATCCTTCCATTTTCCCCATCCGCCCCTCTCTCTCCTCCTGTGAATCCGCCGCCGCCGGCCATCCTCTCCGCCGGGACCGAGCTCCCCCGGCCGTGGTTCTTGCACCCCCGGCCCCGGGACCTCTCGGGCATCTCTCCCTCCCTCGATCCTCTGCCATGAGCACCGGTAAGCTCTCTCCCTCTCTCTCATCTAGTTGATGGATGGAGATGACAGATTGCTTTCCTCGTGGTGTTCTTGACAAATTGGTGTGGTAGAGATGCAATCTAGGATGCCTAGAACCCTGTGTATGAATCTTGTGAAGAATCTATGGCTAGTTTTGTAGTTCTCCATCTAGATTTGTTGGATATGACTATGGATGTTTTTCATGTTCCTCTGTGAATGTATCACCATCTTGTGCCAAATCCAACCTTCCTAGATGTTGTACTCCCACCTAGCATTTGTTTCCTCCAAGTTATGTTCACTCGTGTTCTTGGTTTTTCTACCCATGAAATATTTGTGTGTTTCTCATCTCCATGCTTTCCTACCCCATGCTATTCACAGGTGGTTCGAGTGGTTCTAAGACTCGGGGAAAGAAACCTAGGGTTGACGAGATGGACGAGGAGTTTGATCCCACAATGGAAGAAGTGTATGGTCCCTCGGTCACCAAGAGCAAGAAGGCTGCTCCGAAGAAGAAAGCTGCTGCCAACAAGAACAAGCACTTGACAGCGAGTGGGATGTCTGACAAAGATTACACTTCCATGAGGAAAAGAGATCCATATGCAGTTGATCGAGTAAATTTGACTCCTCAGTTTCGGGGCACCAATCCCTTCTTCCATACCCGTTTTCAAGAGGAGTGCTACAATGAGATACTTTATCGCAAGCCCAATGACAATGTGCTAGAGCTGAGGTACATTGATATCCCTCACATGGAGAGAAAGCCCGAATACTTTGGAGAAGCATTGTCTATGTGCCATGAGTTTGGGATTGTTCCTTTCATCACTCTCCAACAAAATTATGATGAAGCTCTAGTTTGCCAATTCCTCGCCACCGTCTATTTTGGCACCGAGGAGCCCCGCTACATCACTTGGATGTCGAAAGACAAGCAGCTCACCGCTCTTTGGAGTGATATTGGATCCATGCTTGGATATGAAGATTTTGGTCCCCATTGGACCGATGCTCTTGATAAGAAGTACTTCCGGGTTCACCTCAATCCAAAGCCTTTGCCCAAGGATGATCTTGTTCCCCTCTATTTTTGGAAGAAGTACACAGTTGGCAACTCGGATGCTCTTTACCCTCCGTATGAGATCATGCATCGCATTTACCGGGAAACCATCAATCCCAAGGTTGGAAATTTGGATCAAATTCACAGCTACCTAGTTACCTTGATGGTCATGACTCATCGTATGAAAACCAAAGGGAAGAAACTGGATGTTATGGATTATCTTTGGAATGAGATTTGGAACGTCACCATTTTCAAGAAGAATGCTTGCTTCGGCCCCCTCATCATGAAGATTATCCTTTGGAAGTGGGCCAACGAGCATCCCTCTGAGGGTCTTAGTGACCACAACACTTGGATCATCCACAAGCCCAAGCAACTCCGTGTCAAAGATCATACGGAGAAGGTCAAGGATACCAAGGGTACCAAAACTACTAGGGGCAAGGACAAGGAAGTTGTAGGTGATGAAGGTCCCTCTCGGGCTGCCAAGGAGAGTGGCTTCACTTGGATGGCTCGTCAAATGAAGAAAGTGTTTGGTTTGTCCAAGGCTATTGAGAAGAGGGCATGGGAACGTGAAGACAAAGAGAAGCGTGCTCGTCAACTCGACATTCAACATCGCCGTGCTCTAGGTGAACAAGTTGCTTCCGGCTCGGAGAAGAACATTCCAACTTATGAAGAGTGGCAAGCAAAGAACTCTCAAGGCGAAATCTTCTCTTGGTCGGACTATGATGGTGATGAAGAAGAAGTGTCCTCTCGTCGTCGCCCTCGCCCCCCAAGCAATGAGTAAACCCGGGACGTTAGCATCGGTTTCTCTCCTTTTTGGTGTCTTGATGCCAAAGGGGGAGAAATATCTATTAGGTCTTCGTGGGTTTTGCATGGGAAAGTCACAAGTGTTGCGCTCTTCTTGATTGGTTTGTTTATGCGCTTGTGAACTTGGTTATTTGTCGTTTTTATGTTGTGAACCTCGTTTGTTATGCATGGTGTAAGACATGTTGAACTTTAAACTTTATTCCCATGCTTATGTTGTGATATGATCTATATGTTGTGATATGATCTATATGTTATCTTGCACAGTTTGTAAAAGTTAGGGGGAGTGTTGATCCTATTTGTTGTGCATTTGAGCATTCAAAAGCTATCCGTTAATATGCACACATTTAGGGGGAGCTCTGTCTAAATTTTTACAAATTGTTGTATTGTCATCATCCACCAAAAAGGGGGAGATTGAAAGAGCATGAATTGCTCTTACTCGTGTTTTGGTGATGTTGACAATACAACATGTGCCTCTAACCCCTTGTTTAAGTGTGATCAGGTTTATGCAAACATTGCCATTGATCTCGCATCAAGAAAAGGAAGAAATCGAGTGTTTACTGTCCTTGGGCGGTAGTACCGCCCCTTCGGGCGGTAGTACCGCTGTGCCATCCTGGTTTACAGGGGCGCGGCAGTACCGCTCTCAGTGCCGCTGAAATGGGGTTCGGGCGCCCATGTGCGGCAGTACCAGCGGTACTACGGGCGGTAGTACCGCTGGCTCATGGTGGTCAGCGTTGGTTTGACCACCACGGCGGCAGTACCGCTCGCAGTACCGCCAAATGGAGCTTCAGATGGCCATGTGCGGTACTACCGGCGACTTGGGCGGTAGTACCGCTCAGTAAGTTCCAAATGCACAGTCAGCGTGCAGCTTTGACCACAGCGCAGAAGGCGCCAGCGGTAGTACCGCCCGGCGCAGCGGTACTACCGCTGGCTCGGGAAAAAGGGCTCCAACGGCCAGAAATTGGAAGGGCTATATAATGCCCTTCACCTACCTCTTGCTTGGAGCTCGCCTCTACAAGAAAAACACCATTGTTGCAAGCTCAAGATTTCTTAGATCTCCCAATCCCTCCACCCAAACTCACTCATACTTGGAGGATTGAAGGAGAAGGCCCGGATCTACTACTTCACCAAAGCGTTCTTCATTTCCCCTTCATTCACTTGAGGGATTCGAGCCTAGGGTTTCCACTAGGAAAACCTAGGCATCTTGTTGTTCTCACTTGCTTGTTACTTTTGTGTAGCAGGTGTTGTTGGTGATTGAGAGCCCCCAATCCTTTTGTGGGTTGAGCCTCAAGTTGTTGTAACGAGCTTTTGTGCTCCGGATTCCGCTTTGGAGGATTCCGATAAAGAAAGGTGGACCGAGCTTTTGTGCGAGGTTCATCGGAGAATAGGGTGAAGCCTTTTGTGGCATCTTGAGTTTGAAGCTCACACCCCTCCAACGAGACGTACTCCCCTAAAAAGGAGGAACTCGGGAATACATTCTTGTCTCCGCGTGCTTTCCTATCGGTTAATCCTTTCTAGTTATTTACTACTTGTATCTTATCTTGTTTAGACTTAACTTGTCATATAGGTAAATTCACCATAGTTGCATATCTAGAGAATTTACCTTTTAGTCAAGCCTTAATCGAAAAAGAATTAAAAATTGGAGTAGCACCTATTCACCCCCCCTCTAGGTGGCCATACGATCCTTTCAGTCATGTTCCTTAATGAGTTTAGCAACCACTAAATCATTTGTCTCCTCAATGGAATTGAGTTCCTCCTCAAGAGAAACCCGGAGCTCTTGCTCATCCTCAAGATTACCGGTAAGGGAGACAATTTCAAGAGCATATTCTCTTTCAAGTCTTCCCCTTTCTTCAATGACTTCGCAACTCTTAATAGCATAAGTTAAGATTTCACAAAAAAGGGGAGATAGCTTTACTACCTTTAGGGAGAGCAAAAAATACCATCTCACCCTTCTCTTTTAAGGAGTCAACATCATTATATTTTAAACCAAGAACTACCGCCCTTTGAAAAGTCGGTAGTAGGTCGGTACTACCGCCCTTTGAAAAAACTACAAAAAACTAATACCAAAATGGGCAAAAACTTTCGCATACGAACTCCGTTTTTGATGTTCTTGGGATCGTTGGAATCACCACAACGAGCTCTATAAGATCATGCGGAGAAACATCATAGTTCAACAAGGGAGGGTAAAACCAAATGTAGAAAGTTAAAACCTCTCTAAAAAGGAATAACCGGTAAAACCTCCAAAACCGAAAACGCAATAAGTTTTCCATACGAAATCCGTTTTCGGTGAACTTGGGCTTGTCATGAAGATCACAACAAGCACCAAAACCCAACAAGGTGAAAAGCCAAATAGAACCAAGAAAGATGATATGCCAAGTATGTAAAGGTTTGAGCTCTCCACAAAGATGCGATCAAGTTACTCACTTGAGAGCCCCTCTTAATAGTACGGTGTCTATCCTATAACCCGGTCTCCCACTAACACCATGAGACCGGTAAAATTGAAACCCTATCAATATCATACCTTTGCCTTGCGCATTCCACTTGAGCTAGAAGATGACGATCTTGATCTCTTCAAGTGGACCACCTTTCTTGATTGCGCTTTGCTTGGTGAAGACTCACATATCGCTCCCCCATAGACCAAGATGGGAGTGCATCTATTAGCCACATCTTCACTTGACCATTATCTCCAAATGGGTTGCAAGGTTCAAGCATATGATATCTTCTATATGCCCATCTTGAACTTGCACAACTCAACCTTGATGACGATCAACACTTGACGTCATCCTCCATGAGCTATAAGAAATCTTCCTTTTGATGCAAGCCCATGGAGATATACCTAACCCAACAAAGAAATGCCACACACACACATAATGGGTTAGTTCACAAAGCTATATGGTCAATTTCTTACCATACCATTGGATCACATGATCCCACATGGTACATCATTTAGCTTTGTGTGTTGATTAACTTGAATCCACTCTTTGCACTTAGTCTTGATCAACCTTGTATATTTCATTCTCTCTTCACAAAGATGATGTCTTAAATCCTTCAAGACATACTTGCAATATGCTCAACTCAATATATGACCATTCTTCATATAACCCCATGAATAGAACATTGGTCATCATGTAAGTTTCTAGAGTCCAACACATGAACTCCAATATTTTCCTATGGACAAGATCTATAAGAATATTTCAATGCAAACATTAGTCCATAAGGATTGTCATTAATTACCAAAACCACGCATGGGGCAACATGCACTTTCAACATGTCCCCAGCAGCTGCTACCTGGGAGGACGCCTCTTTCATCAAGTCCACATTCCCATAATTCTACACTAAAACTATTCATGGCTGGTTTCATTCCCAGGATCCTCAAGGCAATTGTCAGGAACCTGAAGTTCAAGCTATAGAAACACAGGTGGTCAACTGTATGTGGTTCACTGACGGCGCAATGGAAGGCTAGGATTCGGCCACGTCAACTAACAACAACGTACCAGATGCCTATTGGAGTCACGACTACCTGCTATCCCGTTAGTCGATGTTAATTGTTCATTCACGTATGTGAGCTCGTCTCGGATCTGGCATATAAGTATTGTACCACCTACTTCTTCAGCAATTTGTTGCATATGTAACAGCCCGAATTTTGAAAACCTAAAACCCGGATAAAATTTTCGCTTTTGTGTTGCATTGCATCATGGCATTCATGCATCATGTTATGCTAGGAAATTGTTGCTAGGGAATTGTGGTTGTTGCTAGGGAATTGTGGATGTTGGCAACATTTAAAAACCAAATTGCCAAATTTGCTACCACCAAATTTCAAAACAGAAAGGCACTCAAACTTGCAAAACACAAATACCTTGTCCTCTTATATTTGTCAAGGAAGTTCCAAGAGCTCCAAAATAATATTTTGCATTTGCTCCAAATTGTTAAAGGAGCAACATTTTGGAAATTTAGCAAAATGCCATAAACGGACCCTATGAAGAAATGTTATCCAAAACATTTTATGTTGCAACACCAATTTTTGTGGTGCTTCTACATATTATGGGGAAGCTCCATGAATTTTCTCATATTTTTGTAAAATGTCCAAGTGCCTTATTTAAATCAGTGAAGTGCTACTGGAGTTAAAAAGAAACTGAAGAAGGACCAATCCGTGAAGAAATCAAATCTGCCAGGGGGTTTTCCACAATTGTTTCATCTCCTTCCTGTAGCTCACCGGGGCCACGGCATGGTGCCAGTGGCCACCGAGCTCGCCGTGCCCCCACGCCCTCCTGCGGCTCGAGTGGTTAGGAGAGCACCACGAGTTGCTCTGCTCACTCCACCCCTCTCTTATCCTCTCCACCTGCCCCCTCCCTTCTCCATTTCTTCTCCCCACGAGCTCACTACCGAGCTTGCCGTCGCCGCCGCATCGACGTTGATTGGGAGCTCCCTGAGCCAAGCCGAGGCCACCACGAGCTCCGCGCCGTCGCCCTCTACCTCCACGCTGGAAGAATCGACTCGGGACGTTGCCGTTCCACCGCGCCGTCGCCATTTTCCCCGCCGCCGGCCGAAGCTCCTCCGCCGCGTCGCCGGGCGATTGTCGTCGCTCCGGTCCATCCTCGACCTCGCCGTCTCCTCCAACGAGCTCATGGTGAGCACCCGCACATCTCCGGTGCCCCTCGCTCCTCCCCTCACCCGATGTGTCGCACGTCGCCGTCGCGGATGCCGCGCGTGCGCGCGCGTCGCCGTAGTACCGTCTCGTAGAGTTGTCTCACCGGATATTCCGGTTCAGAAACATTCGGACTATCCAAATTAACCCAGTACGCAGGTGTGTTCTGTCCTTAGCAAAATTCAGACAGCGGTGGCGATCGGATTTTCCGAGCTGAGTACGGTTCGGATTTTCCGATTTTCTTCAGTACCGTTTTGCTTCCAGTCCTTAGCGATTTTTGGGGACCCTTGTTACGATCAGATATTCCGATTCAAAAGAATTTCGGATATTCCGATTATGCACAGTACCAAATTATTCCTGTTTAATTACTCCTTCTTCCTATTTGGTTTTAAATAGTTGTTTTGTGTTGGATTTAACTTCTAACCAGGACATACTTGAAAGAGGAAATAAAATAATTAAAAGAACATATTTAATTTAGTAAGATATAAAAATAATAACTTTTGATTGGTTAATCAGAAAAATGTGTTTGTTATACCAAAATGCTCAGAAAGTTGTGAACTATCTAAAATCATCATCATCATGCATATTTGATCACAGATAAAATACTGCACTTCTAGTAATATTAGAAACATTAAGTGAAATATGGGGTGTCTTCCTATCTCGTTTAAGTATTTATTTCTCGCACCCCATTTAAATTGCTGGAGAGCTGTTAATAATAAGTTGGTGCATTAAAATGTCATATCATCACCTCTGTATGCATTGCACAATTGCTTTGTGTTGATGGTTGTTTCTGCTTTCCGGTGTTGTTTGCTCTCCGGTAGATCACGAGTCCGGAGTTGAGCATCGTTACTCCGACGAGCAGTTTGACTACTCCGCTCAACAAGGCAAGCGTAATCCCCCTCTGAGCATATCTTATCCTATTTTCCGCAAATATTTTCTCCACTATAATATTGCATGCGGTTCCAAATGTCAATTTGCTTGGATTAGAGTATCCTATAGTTGCATTAAGATTCCGATGCCAATACCTGTTTTCCCTCCTATTATCCTTAGGATTGTTTTGTCGGCTGAGATACTTACTATGCTATGTTGATGCTTAGCCATGCTTAGTTAATTGCATAGCTATACGATGGATGGTTCATGTTGGAAAAAGGTGATGAGATGAGAATGATGGTGGAGAAATTGTGGTGACGGATAATAAAATGCTTAAAGGTGGGGATGAGAGGCCACTGTGGTTGTGGTGCTTTGTCTCGTTCTCGCCGCCTAGGTGCGAGTTCTTTACCTCCTGAACCAAGACTGAGCGTGCAACCATGCGTGAGGCCTATGCATTCGCAGTGCATGGACCCTCATAGACTAAATAACTCGAGCGGGGCTAGCCAGGGTCCTCTAGTTCGGGCTTCCATTTGCGCGTGCGTGATGATGGTGGTATGAACTGAGATGAGGACGGTGGTGTTAGGAAAATGAGTGGCCGTGGGGCGGGGTGTTGCAGGCACCTGGCAGTCCTGCCGCCACTGATGATCCTGGAAAGTCCTTAACGAGGGAGAAGTCGACACCGCTCCCACCCAGCCGGCTTTCCAAGGAAGAGAGCTAATGCGCAGGTAATGGGCCGGACGGTACGCGTGGCAAACATTGTACACCCCTGCAGGGTTAAATCTTTTCGAAAAGCCGTGTCCACGGTTACGGACAACTTGGGAAAGGACGATAAGATCATAGAATAACTTTAACGGAATGATTAAAAACTGGGTACTAGAGGTACCACTCACACATGCAAGGTGAGCTTCCTCGAGGGTGATTCGGGGAGGTGCCTTTGATGAACAGGTACAATGGTTAATGATGGTTGATGATGAGGAAGGTGATGAAATAAAGAGTTACTCCTTACCTCTTTTGAAAATATTCTGATTAGTCGATGCCTTCGAGTTATGTTTTCATAAATAAAATCAGCTTTATGCAAAACAACCATATAACTTTGAAAGCCTCATCGAGCTAATGCTCTATATATAATCTTGCGAGTTCGTCGAACTCAACGTCGTTTGTTTTGTTTCAGAGGAGGACTTCACCGACCTCGAAGGTGGGTTCTTTGTGGACGTCGACGAGTAGTCTGGGGTTCCCAGGTGGCAGCTTGGGACATCCTGGAACAACTGGCGCAGGATGTTTATTTGTAGGCCTCTTAGGCCATAATCTAGATCTTGTTGTTTAGAACAACTTAATTTGCTTCCGCTTGTTGTAATTTTGGGGCTGTGACCTCTGGTTGTCATTTGCTATCTTTCTCTACTATAAGAGTTGAACTATATGATTTTGTGTCGTAGAGTCTGTGATGTGCCAGTTGTTCCACCAGTCTTGATCTCTCTATTATGCTTTGATAGTGTGTCCGGTGGTGTCGGATAACTGGGGACACAGTATCATTGTATAGCAGTCGGGTCGGGGCGCCACAAGTTGGTATCATAGCAGTATTGCCTGTAGGAAACCCTTCTACTGGTCGACGTTGAGTCTAGTGTTTGTGAAAATATTTTTAACCTAAAAAATGAGTTGTGAAAACCATCTTAGGATTCTTTTTACTCCTTATCTGGTTACCCTCTAATCTCGGAGCAATCTTACCTCAATTTGACTTAAAGGTTTTACTTCTCATCTGTTACTTCAAAATTAGGAGTAAAACGGGGTTGGGTTCGATCTTTAGTGTTATGTGTCACGTTGCTCCCGCTGCGATACAATCCGGTGTCAACTCAGTGGGTTGAACACTGTTATTCCTACCGAGTCTAATCATTTGATCCTTTCTTCGGGTGCTAACCCATGGACTTGAACATAAGGTCCCGGATTGTGTCAACTGGAGTGTGTTAAGTTGTGATTTCTTAACTCACACTAGTAGCACATGAAGCTGACCTTTAACCCAAGTCCTTTATGTGGTCCGTGTGGTAAATGGTTGAACCTAAATTTCCCACACCTCTGCTGGCTATGTAACTTTAACTCTGCCATAGCTGGAGATTCTGTCTTGGAATCATCTGGGTTATGACAAGAATTCGCTTAGCGAATCCCCCATCTATGTTCATGACTCTGCTGCATCTCTCCTTTTTGGGTATGGTTATCTCAATTGAGTAATAACCAGTGCCTCTTCGACATCTTAGGATTTCTCCTGAGCATGTTTCGTACTCTGATCTGCTATCTGACCCTTGTCGGTCAGTTGACAGTAAAGTCTTATCGTGCATTGGGTGTTCCGATGCAAGTCACCTTGTTGATCCGTCAATACTTTCCACTTCATCTTGTTAGGAGAAACAAACTCCAGTACCTTGTCCACTTCCCGGACCTGGTCAAAGAATTGTAATCTTCAGAATGAGGGCCTTGTTTAGCTTTTGTTCTGCTCCACCTTAGAGTGTCACACTCTTGTATATCAGGGTATCGAGCTAACTAGCATGATCCTCTTGATGAAGTGATGCTCTTACTCCTCGTTACTCTCCGTGTTCTGAGTGACTTGTTGCTCGAGAAGGTTAAGTCGTGAGCAATGATGTGGCTATCGAATATTCTTAGCAGTTCTTACTGTGCGGAAATCTAGGGATATCCATTGCCCTCCTTAGCATGATTGGTTAGCCAATCAATAAGCTGAGTTTGACAGTGCTACCAAGTCAGTTGGCTCTGATGCACTCCCTCGGTCAAGGAGCTAGGTTCGTGCCGAAGCTCCCAAGACCACCTCGTTGTGCCTTGAAAGGCATGATCCTCTCTTGAACTCAAGATCCACCGGTATGTCATGATATCCTATATGTGGATCGTGATATTCGGAAGGTCTTTCCAGAAGTATCGCCAGGTTGTCACCTGACCGTGATGATGAGCTTATGAGTAAGCTGGTTCTCTGAACAACTTCCTCCTCCTAGAAAATCGTGCTGGATGTCCTGAATTATTCAGTTGAGCTTAAACCACTTGGAGAGTCAAAAGACAAAAGCTCTAGCTGACATAGTTCATTCTCAGAGGGATGTCTAGTTTGTCCGTGTTGAAGCGAGGTGGTATCTCCTCTGCGGATATGCTAACCTCTAAATCTTTTGATTTGAATTGGGCTATCGTCAAATCAAACTCAGACCTACCCACCTGAATGTGTTAGTCTGACCAATACTCATGCCCCGTTCTGGTGAAATATGAGTCTACCGTCTTGGAGAATTTGGATAAGTTTGTTGTTGAGCCCATCAACTACCTTCTTATCTTCTCCATGTTCGAGGAGATCCATATTGGATATTGGGCGTTAGCATTGGAAAATTGTTGGAACTAACTTTGTGTCATCACAAGGTATGTGTTCTGGAAGTTAGAAGTGACTTTCCCTGGTTCACGTGCCATTGCTGAAAGATGTCGCCGTGGATCCGAGTGAATTGTCTGGTTCCCCGAAATCATCTCAACTTGATCGTGCATGTGTAGAACATTCTCGGAATGGTATGTCGTTACCTCCATCCCTTGAGAATCTCATCTATGCATCCAAGCCACTGATTGAATTGTTCCAGAAAGAGAGGATGTCTGAGGACCTCTTTGTCTCCTATGGTGTTTCCCATCAAGGACTAAATCATGTCTCGTTGCAAGTAAATCAAGTAGGGCAGCTGTCCTCTGACAAGTTGCTAATACTTGAGTTCCGCAATCTCGTTCCTCCTTTGGAGTTTGACATTGTAGTCCAACTCTTGGGGTCCTAGCAATTGTAATCCGTGGTATGCATTGCAAAGCTTCCTATTCCTACCGGTGCCGAGTCTGAGGTATCTCTGCACTTCCCAGATTTGACTCTCAATCAGAAACAATAGTTGGTGATCCTCAAGAAGTTTGTCCTGATGACTGGAAAATCAAGAAGTGTTCCCAATACTAACGTTTGCGGAGTTTCTAAAGTTCTCTCGATCTAGCTTTCCGATCCTTCTCCAGTGATCTGAAATGCTCCTTCGTGAGGAAAGTTCTACTCAAGCCGACTAGTACAAATTATCTCTTCATCTGTGGGAAGCTTGTTTCAACACTCTCCCTCAGAAATTTTGGGCCTTGTGCAAAGTTCATATTCTGAATCTTTGAGAAACAGTTGTCTGCCAACCGGAAACTTCTTATCAATCTCCCGTCAAACGCTTGTGTCTCCGAACGATCTATTCACGGGATGCTTGAAATCCCATTCTAAGATTCTACTGGGAGGTACTCAGTCGTCGCATCTCCGTGAAGACCATTCCTTTCAGATGCGTTCCCCTCTCCTATGGTGTAGTTGAGTGAGGACCTCAAAGTGAGGCTGATGAAGATCCTCAGGATGCACCGAATCAATCTACACCGAGAAGATCATTGAAGACCGTCGTAACCTTTCCCTCTTTCCTACTCTAGAATCTCGGGACGAGATTCCTGTAAGGAGGGTAGAGTTGTAACAGCCCGAATTTTGAAAACCTAAAAACCCGGATAAAATTTTCGCTTTTGTGTTGCATTGCATCATGGCATTCATGCATCATGTTATGCTAGGAAATTGTTGCTAGGGAATTGTGGTTGTTGCTAGGGAATTGTGGATGTTGGCAACATTTAAAAACCAAATTGCCAAATTTGCTACCACCAAATTTCAAAACAGAAAGGCACTCAAACTTGCAAAACACAAATACCTTGTCCTCTTATATTTTTCAAGGAAGTTCCAAGAGCTCCAAAATAATATTTTGCACTTGCTCCAAATTGTTAAAGGAGCAACATTTTGGAAATTTAGCAAAATGCCATAAACGGACCCTATGAACAAATGTTATCCAAAACATTTTATGTTGCAACACCAATTTTTGTGGTGCTTCTACATATTATGGGGAAGTTCCATGAATTTTCTCATATTTTTGTAAAATGTCCAAGTGCCTTATTTAAATCAGTGAAGTGCTACTGGAGTTAAAAAGAAATTGAAGAAGGACCAATCCGTGAAGAAATCAAATCTGCCAGGGGGTTTTCCGCAATTGTTTCATCTCCTTCCTGTAGCTTACCGGGGCCACGGCATGGCGCCAGTGGCCACCGAGCTCGCCGTGCCCCCACGCCCTCCTGCGGCTCGAGTGGTTAGGAGAGCACCACGAGTTGCTCTGCTCACTCCACCCCTCTCTTATCCTCTCCACCTGCCCCCTCCCCTCTCCATTTCTTCTCCCCACGAGCTCACTACCGAGCTTGCCATCGCCGCCGCATCGACGTCGATTGGGAGCTCCCTGAGCCAAGCCGAGGCCACCACGAGCTCCGCGCCGTCGCCCTCTACCTCCACGCCGGAAGAATCGACCCGGGACGTTGCCGTTCCACCGCGCCGTCGCCATTTTCCCCGCCGCCGGCCGAAGCTCCACCGCCGCGTCGCCGGGCAATTGCCGTCGCTCCGGTCCATCCTCGACCTCGCTGTCTCCTCCAACGAGCTCATGGTGAGCACCCGCACATCCCCGGTGCCCCTCGCTCCTCCCCTCACCCGCTGTGTCGCACGTTGCCGTCGCGGATGCCGCGCGTGCGCGCGCGTCGCCGTAGTACCGTCTCGTAGAGTTGTCTCACCGGATATTCCGGTTCAGAAACATTCGGACTATCCGAATTAACCCAGTACGCCGGTGTGTTCTGTCCTTAGCAAAATTCAGACAGCGGTGGCGATCGGATTTTCCGAGCTGAGTACGGTTCGGATTTTCCGATTTTCTTCAGTACCGTTTTGCTTCCAGTCCTTAGCGATTTTTGGGGACCCTTGTTACGATCGGATATTCCGATTATGCACAGTACCAAATTATTCCTGTTTAATTACTCCTTCTTCCTATTTGGTTTTAAATAGTTGTTTTGTGTTGGATTTAACTTCTAACCAGGACATACTTGAAAGAGGAAATAAAATAATTAAAAGAACATATTTAATTTAGTAAGATATAAAAATAATAACTTTTGATTGGTTAATCAGAAAAATGTGTTTGTTATACCAAAATGCTCAGAAAGTTGTGAACTATCTAAAATCATCATCATCATGCATATTTGATCACAGATAAAATACCGCACTTCTAGTAATATTAGAAACATTAAGTGAAATATGGGGTGTCTTCCTATCTCGTTGAAGTATTTATTTCTCGCACCCCATTTAAATTGCTGGAGAGCTGTTAATAATAAGTCGGTGCATTAAAATGTCATATCATCACCTCTGTATGCATTGCACAATTGCTTTGTGTTGATGGTTGTTTCTGCTTTCCGGTGTTGTTTGCTCTCCGGTAGATCACGAGTCCGGAGTTGAGCATCGTTACTCCGACGAGCAGTTTGACTACTCCGCTCAACAAGGTAAGCGTAATCCCCCCTCTGAGCATATCTTATCCTATTTTCCGCAAATATTTTCTCCACTATAATATTGCATGCGGTTCCAAATGTCAATTTGCTTGGATTAGAGTATCCTATAGTTGCATTAAGATTCCGATGCCAATACCTGTTTTCCCTCCTATTATCCTTAGGATTGTTTTGTCGGCCGAGATACTTACTATGCTATGTTGATGCTTAGCCATGCTTAGTTAATTGCATAGCTATACGATGGATGGTTCATGTTGGAAACAGGCGATGAGATGAGAATGATGGTGGAGAAATTGTGGTGATGGATAATAAAATGCTTAAAGGTGGGGATGAGAGGCCACTGTGGTTGTGGTGCTTTGTCTCGTTCTCGCCGCCTAGGTGCGAGTTCTTTACCTCCCGAACCAAGACTGAGCGTGCAACCATGCGTGAGGCCTATGCATTCGCAGTGCAGGAACCCTCATAGACTAAATAACTCGAGCGGGGCTAGCCAGGGTCCTCTAGTTCGGGCTTCCATTTGCACGTGCGTGATGATGGTGGTATGAACTGAGATGAGGATGGTGGTGTTAGGAAAATGAGTGGCCGTGGGGCGGGGTGTTGCAGGCACCTGGCAGTCCTGCCGCCACTGATGATCCTAGAAAGTCCTTAACGAGGGAGAAGTCGACACCGCTCCCACCCAGCCGGCTTTCCAAGGAAGAGAGCTAATGCGTAGGTAATGGGCCGGACGGTACGCGTGGCAAACATTGTACACCCCTGCAGGGTTAAATCTTTTCGAAAAGCCGTGTCCACGGTTACGGACAACTTGGGAAAGGACGATAAGATCATAGAATAACTTTAACGGAATGATTAAAAACTGGGTACTAGAGGTACCACTCACACATGCAAGGTGAGCTTCCTCGAGAGTGATTCGGGGAGGTGCCTTTGATGAACAGGTACAATGGTTGATGATGGTTGATGATGAGGAAGGTGATGAAATAAAGAGTTACTCCTTACCTCTTTTGAAAATATTCTGATTAGTCGATGCCTTCGAGTTATGTTTTCATAAATAAAATCAGCTTTATGCAAAACAACCATATAACTTTGAAAGCCTCATCGAGCTAATGCTATATATATAATCTTGCGAGTTCGTCGAACTCAACGTCGTTTGTTTTGTTTCAGAGGAGGACTTCACCGACCTCGAAGGTGGGTTCTTTGTGGACGTCGACGAGTAGTCTGGGGTTCCCAGGTGGCAGCTTGGGACATCCTGGAACAGCTGGCGCTGGATGTTTATTTGTAGGCCTCTTAGGCCATAATCTGGATCTTGTTGTTTAGAACAACTTAATTTGCTTCCGCTTGTTGTAATGTTGGGTCTGTGACCTCTGGTTGTCATTTGCTATCTTTCTCTACTATAAGAGTTGAACTATATGATTTTGTGTCGTAGAGTCTGTGATGTGCCAGTTGTTCCACCAGTCTTAATCTCTCTATTATGCTTTGATAGTGTGTCCGGTGGTGTCGGATAACCGGGGACACAGTATCACTGTATAGCAGTCGGGTCGGGGCGCCACAACATATTATCTCGCCGCTATGGCTTAGTTCTAGGGTAGAATAGCTTATCTAGACCTATGAATCTGTATCCGGCGTATATGCAAGTAATCCAAGCTATTCTTACCCCAAATTCATGTGAAATGTTGTAGCGCCCTGACCCCGGAACTATACAGAGATGTTGTGTGTCACTGGTCATGCGATACAACCGAATGTTACTGGGCACACCACTCCCAGACCAAAACTATTGGCAGGCGTTGCTCGGAATGGATCATCGGCAACACAACACCTCGATTGATGCCATAATACAGGCACAACTATCCATGTATAATAAAGAGATCAAGACTGCGGAACATCTGGCACATCACAGGCTCTACGATTCAAAGTATGTATTACAACTCATAACAGAGTGAAGGTAGAAGATATTACAAACAGAGGTCACACGACCCAACATTACATCACAGAGCGGAAAGCAAATTGTGTTGTTCTAAACAACAAGATCCAAACTATGGCCTAACAGGCCTTTAGCTAAACATTCCCGACGCCAGCTGTTTCGAGACGTCCCAAGCTGCCACCCGGGAACCTCAAACTACTCGTCGATGTCAACGTAAAAACCACCATCGGAAGTGATGAAGCTCACCTGAACCAAATAAAGCAAGGATGAATACGGGATGTACTCAACAAGACTTAATTAACCTATTATATATCTGCTTGTTCAGAGAGTATCTATGGGGGTTCTTTTGCGTAAAGCAATCTTTGTTTCCAAATCGAGGAAGGGAGAGAAGCTCGTATAATAGATCTTTTAAAACGGGATAAAAGAGCGATAACACTAGCTTCATCTTTCGTATCCACCGAATCATCACCTGCTGAACTTATTCACCAAGGCCACTTCCTCGACTCACCCTCGAGGAAGCAAACCTGCACACTTGGTTTTTCATGTTTTACGATTATGTTAATGCCGTTTATGATCTCTGAATCCGTCACCAAGTCGTCCATAACAGCGGACACGGCTTTTTGAAAAGATTTAACCCTGCAGGGGTGTACAATGTTTACCTGATCATTTGCACTCTTCCATGGAATGCCGGCAGAGTGGGAGCGGCTACAACCTTTACCTTGTGTAACGCTATCCATGGGCAATCAGTGTGTGCGGAAGTCAAGGTTCTAGGCTCCAACCCCCTCGACCGCGGCCACGTTCCTATGTTTTCTTTCTTCCAAAAATATTTTTCTTCATCAAATGGAAAGCCCGAACTAGAGAACCCACAGATAGAGTTACGCAAGTTAGTTAGTCAATGAGGCGTCCTCGGCCAACGTGTGGTTGCACGATCAGTCTTGGCTCGAAGGCGAGAACTCGCTCCTAGGCGGCAAGAACGAGAAACCATTTGAATGGATCTTAAAATAGAGGAAGACGAAATCACTTTTGCAAATCACAACTTATGTTTAAAATGCAAATTTTTCTTAGTGAAAAATTATATGATGCTCATGACTGCATAGTTACTTTATTACAAACATGGGCTGTTACAAATGTTCAACTGTAGCAAATGCAGTGACAGGTGATCGAGTGTATGTCAGTGCGACGACGAGCCAGAGGTCGACGCCGCGGCGCAGGCGCTAAACATAGACGCTTAGCGAGCTCAGAAACGAGGACGCGATAAAAATGAGAAGGGAATCGGCTTGATTTCTATTTTTGGAGGGGCTACCGTATTCAGAACTAAATAGGAGTAGTAATAAAGATATCTCTGCTGATTTCGATTAAATATTTTTTATTTTGGAAGAATGATTTGGATTAAAAAAAATTGAGTGGGATTTGGATTAATTAAGCGCAGCCATCATTTATCATTCACAGAACCCTTGAGAGCGGATCGAGACGGGGCCCATGGCTGCGTAACTTACCTACAAAATGGGCCTGCGGCAGAGCCACTCGGCTTTGTCCGCGTCAGGCGCTCCTCCCGCAGCCCGAGCCGCTGCATCTCTCGGTAGTGGCATTCCCGCATGTGCTTGCCGCAGGCAGAGGCCTTCCACGTGACCTCGTTTACCTTGGCCGTCCGATCGGCGGTTGGGCGGCCCAGATGGAACGGCTTTCCTCTCGCCGAGAATAAAATATCTGCCCCGTTTCTAGAAGCTGTGTGTCGCACGACGGCCCCCTCCCCCGTGCTCTCCTCCTCCCTCCCGGGGCTACCTAGCCCTCGTCAGCCGCATCTTCCGGCACCGCTCCTAGGGCTCGGGCGGGGCGGACCATCGGGAGGATCGGGTCGGAGGAGGGGTGGATTTAATTGGATTTGATTGGATTGGATCGATTCAGCAATCCGATCGAGGCGGCGGCGGGGGAATCCCACGAACCAGCGGCCTCCGGTCGTCCTCGCACCATGTTCTCGCGATCGTACACCAACCTGCTCGATCTCGCCAACGGGAACCTCTCGGCGCTCGACTATGGCGGCTCCGGCAGCGGCGGCGGCGGCGGCGGGGGGCGGCCCCCGCGGGCGCGGCGGATGCAGCGGACGATGACCACGCCGGGGACGCTGGCGGAGCTCGACGAGGAGCGCGCGGGGAGCGTGGCCTCGGACGTGCAGTCCTCGCTCGCTAGCGATCGCATCATCGTCGTCGCCAACACGCTCCCCGTGCGCTGCGAGCACCGCCCCGATGGCCGCGGCTGGAGCTTCTCCTGGGACGAGGACTCGCTCCTCCTCCACCTCCGCGACGGCCTCCCGGAGGACATGGAGGTCCTCTACGTCGGCTCCCTCCGCGCCGACGTGCCCGCCGCGGACCAGGACGACGTCGCGCAGACGCTCCTCGAAAGGTTCCGCTGCGTCCCGGCCTTCCTCCCCAAGGACGTCTCGGAGCGCTTCTACCACGGCTTCTGCAAGCAGACCCTCTGGCCGCTCTTCCACTACATGCTCCCCCTCACCTCCGACCACGGCGGCCGCTTCGACCGCTCCAACTGGGAGGCCTACGTCCTCGCCAACAAGCTCTTCTCCCAGCGCGTCATCGAGGTACTCAACCCCGAGGACGACTACGTCTGGATCCACGACTACCACCTCCTCGCGCTCCCCTCTTTCCTCCGCCGCCGATTCAACCGCCTCCGCATCGGGTTCTTCCTGCACAGCCCCTTCCCTTCCTCAGAGCTCTACCGTAGCCTGCCCGTCCGCGACGAGATCCTCAAATCGCTCCTCAACTGCGATCTCATTGGCTTCCACACCTTCGATTACGCCCGCCATTTCCTCTCCTGTTGCAGCCGCATGCTCGGGCTCGAGTACCAGTCCAAAAGGGGCTACATTGGCCTCGATTACTTTGGCCGCACCGTCGGGATCAAGATCATGCCCGTTGGGATTAACATGGTGCAGCTTAAATCGCAGCTCCAGCTGCCTGATCTCGAGTCGCGTGTTGCAGAGCTCCGCAAGCAGTTTGCTGGGAAGACTGTCTTGCTTGGTGTCGATGATATGGACATATTCAAGGGGATTAACCTCAAGATTCTTGCCTTCGAGCAGATGCTCAAGATACACCCTAAATGGCAGGGCCGAGCAGTGTTGGTGCAGATTGCAAACCCAAGGGGTGGTAATGGAAAGGACCTGGAAGAATTAAAGGCTGAGATCGACGAAAGTTGCACGAGGATTAATGGACAGTTTGGCCGGACAGGCTATTGCCCTGTTGAGCTTGTTAAAAGGACCCTGTCGAGTGTGGAAAGGATGGCATATTACACTGTGGCGGAGTGTGTCGTTGTCACTGCAGTAAGGGATGGGATGAACCTCACACCATATGAGTACATTGTGTGTAGACAGGGGATTCCAGGTTTGGATGGTTCTGGTGGCGATGCACCCAAGAGGAAGAGTATGCTAGTTGTGTCAGAGTTCATAGGTTGCTCGCCATCATTGAGTGGAGCAATCCGTGTGAACCCTTGGAACATCGATTCAACTGCGGAGGCAATGAATGAGTCCATTGCTTTGTCAGAGAACGAAAAGCAATTGCGCCATGAGAAGCATTATCGATATGTCAGTACACATGATGTTGCCTATTGGTCGAAGAGCTACATTCAAGATTTGGAAAGAAGTTGCAGGGACCATTTTAGGAGGAGGTGCTGGGGTATTGGATTAGGATTTGGATTTAGGGTGGTTGCTCTAGACCACAACTTCAAAAAGCTTACCGTGGATTCTATTGTTGCTGATTACAAGAAGGCCCACAGCAGGGTTATACTTCTGGACTATGATGGAACTCTAGTACCACAAACGACGATCAATCGTACTCCAAATGAAACTGTTGTTAACATAATGAATGCTCTATGTGCTGACAAGAAGAATGTTGTTTTTATTGTTAGTGGAAGAGGTAGGGTTAGCCTTGAGAAGTGGTTCAACTCTTGCCCAGAGCTTGGCATTGCGGCTGAACATGGCTACTTTATGAGGTATGCTGTCATTTAATTTTCTTGATATTCTAATTACTATTATTATTACTATTTAATTATGTCTCTTGCATTTACTTTGTGCCTTCTGATACTACTGTATTTTCTTTAACTTCTGAGAAAATAAAAGGAAAACGGTTTTTTTTTTAGTATCTTGGTAAAATACTTTAGATGAATAGCAATATTATGGCATAGTGACACCATAGAGCGATCTGTGAACAACCATTTGAAATATCAGATCTTAACTCACGCGGTACAGGACTACTCATCCATTGAAGTTCTGGGACAGCACATATCGATATGTTCTTTCTTGTAAACCCGTTCCTTGGGTAAAATCACCAACATGCGTCATCTATTTTAATTGTTGAATGTTGGTTCCTGATGGTATATCTGTCATTACAAGGAAGACATCGCCACATCAACATCATCCAGAACATGTGTAGGTTAACCTAAAAATGCTTAGAACATGATAATGTTTGTGGTGCAATCTTGGGTAGTGTCATGAGATGTTCTACCCTAATAATTTCTCATGTTAACCATGAGTTCAAGCTTGAACTGTGTAAATGATTTAAAGTTCAGACAATGATGGCTTCTTGCAATAGATCCATATTTGTGAATTGTGGCTATCATTAAGTCCCACGAATCTATTTGGCTGCAGCTATGCCCTTATGTTGTTATGCATCTACAATGGCTGCGCCTTTTTGTATGGGAAACAGTAGGGGAGAACCCTACTGTCCATGGGTATACTGACCATTTCATGAATCATGTGAAAACCTCATCTACCCATATATATGCTACTATACAGCATACTGATGAAACTGAAGGGCCTGTAGTAACATTAGTTGGTAGAAATTATTTTGACAGCAACCATCAGGTATATGTCTCATGGCCCAGTCAAGCAGTAACACAGTGAAAAGTTGAACTATAAACAGTTGGAGGCAACAAGTGATTTTGGTTTTTAATCCAGCACACAGTTTTGTGACCATCGAATCCTGATATATATTTCAATGGCAACTTGTGGATTGCTTTATGTTATTCTTGTTACTCATGGGGTTGATGGATTTGACCTAAGATATTGGGTTCTTCAGTAAGTTTCATCTCCACAGCTCTTCCTTTTCAGGCGGACCAGGGATGAGGAATGGCAAATAAATAATCAGTGCTCAGAGTTTGGATGGATGCAAATGGCTGAGCCAGTAATGAACCTGTATACAGAAGCAACTGATGGATCATATATTGAAACCAAAGAGAGTGCTTTGGTCTGGCACCACCAAGATGCAGACCCTGGTTTTGGATCTGCACAGGCAAAGGAAATGTTAGATCATCTGGAGAGTGTTCTTGCCAATGAGCCACTCTCTGTGAAGAGTGGCCAACACATTGTAGAAGTTAAACCTCAGGTACTATGTTTTTCCATACATCATTCATTTAGTACTTGGTAGTCCATGTTCAACAGAAGGTGCAGAATAGCGAACTTAGTAATCGGTAGATTAGTAATTCGTTATTTGCAAGTAGAGATTGATTTTAAAAGTAACATTATATATACCATGATTTTTTAGGCCACATCAGTGTAACATCTAATGTTTCATCTTTATGTGTTGTGGTTTTTGCTAATGTTTAACTTGTGAAGGAATTATATGAGTTCATTCACTGTGAAATAATAGTAGTTCATAAAATAATCCTGAATTCTTGTCTGGAAACTGATTTCTGCACTTGCCAGGAGTCATTTACATGCTTGCTTCCCAGAGTTTGTAATATGCTTCTGTGCCATTGCAGGGTGTCAACAAAGGATTTGTTGCTGAGAAGATCCTATCAATGCTGACAGAGAACAAAAAACAAGCAGATTTTGTCCTCTGCATAGGTGATGATCGATCCGATGAGGATATGTTTGAAGGAATTGCTGCTATTATGAAGAGGAGCATTGTTGATCCTGAAACCTCGTTATATGCCTGCACAGTCGGCCAGAAACCAAGCAAGGCAAAGTATTATTTGGACGATACTAATGATGTTCTGAACATGCTTGAGGCACTTGCAGATGCATCAGAGGAGGTTAGTTCACCAGAAGAATCGGAGATACTATCTCCATCGGAGGAGGCATGATGAACTTCTGGATGTACTAGAGATGTCGAAGAGCATAGTTCGTAGTGCACTGCAACCAGCAGTCTTCTGACGAAAATTGAAGGCGATTTCGGTCAGCAGGAAATGCAACTTTAGCAATATTCAGATAGTCAGATCAATGTCAATAACCTAGTGTTGATCTGTTTTTCTCTTCTTTTATGTTTTGCCTTATAGTAATTTTGGAGTAAATTTTCATATTCTGTCTCGATAGTAGTGGCCTGGAGGGAAGAACCCTTGGCGGCTATCTTTTCTAGACTGTTTTTTTTCTAGGGAGGGGTGTATCGATAACATAGAGGGGGGGGGGGGGGGGGGGGGGGGCTAAGAAGCCAAGTTCACAACGCCGTAGAACGGCAAACCTCGCTGTCAACGGAGGTGACAGCTCCTCACGGAGTCCTAATCTCCGTCAAGCAACCAGTTGGGGATTGGCTCTTGAAAACCAAAAACCTCACCCCTAAACAACCCTGCCGCTCGCCACGCCACAAATTCTGTGTGAGTCATCTGCAAGATCGTCTCCACTGAAGGTCTCTCGCCATTGAAGACCACATTGTTCTTGTGCCTCCAAATACACCAAAAGACAAGCATGATTGCTGTCCACAAGTCGCGCCGTTCCCGCTTGCTCGTCCTCTTCTCTGTCCACCACTGATAACGGATGCATCCACGCTCGGAACCCAGCCCGGCTTGCCCCAGTGGACAACCACTCGACTCCAAACCTGCCTCGCGGCCACGCACCCAAGCAAAAGGTGCTGGAGGGTTTTAGGCTCCTGATCACACAATGGACATGCCGCCTGATGTGGTAGTCCTCTCCGCAAAAGTCTATCCCCCGTCCAGCATCTGTTCTTTAAGACAAGCCAGACAAAGAATCGACATCCCTCCGGTGCTCGTGATCTCCAGATTTGTTTAACCCCCTCGGCTCTCGTCTGACCGGCAAAGAAAGCCATGTATGCTGATCGAGCGGAGTAGCAACCGCTCTTCTCCCATCTCCATATGAACTTGTCTTCCGTTTCCTCGTCCAACCGGACCGCTCTCATAGCCACCCATAGTAGTAAGAACTCATTTAATGCCTCGGCATTGAGGTTAGGGCCACAGTCCCGCAGCCACAACCCCTCCACCAGCACATCACGTACCGTCCGCGTGCGCAAGGCACTCTTGGAGACCACCTGTAGCAGGTTGGGCGCAACCTCTTCAAGTTTTCGCCCCTGAAACCATCTATCTGTCCAAAACCGCAACAAAGCTCCATTCCCAATCTCCACCATGGTGGCTGCTTTAAAAATCGCCTTGGCAGCTCTAGGAGTTTGTATGTTAAGAGCTGCCCAAGGCTTGGATGGATCCGTCCTTTGTAACCACGCCCACCGGCATCTCAAAGCAAGATTGAGAATCTTGAGGTTGGAGACTCCCAGCCCGCCCACCTCCTTTGGCGATGCTGCTTTCTTCCAAGCCACAAGGCAATGGCCTCCTTTTACATCCTTTCGTCCCTTCCAAAGAAAGCCTCTACATATGCCCATGAGTTGCTCCATGGTTTTGGCATCCAGGTCCAGCGAAAGCATCGCATGCACCGGAATCGACGTGAGTGTGGATTTAACCAATTCCAGCCAACCCCGCGGTTCATCATCTTGGCACCCCAAACTGGTAGCCTTCTGGCTGCCGCATCAACCACGTCCTGGAGCTGGGCTGCCGTCGCCTTCCTTAGCCCCAGCGGCAGACCTAGGTAAGTACAAGGAAAGGCTTTGACAGCACACTGAAGGCCTTGTGCCACTAACTCCTCATGATGCGCCCCACATCTAATGAGATGTGCCGTGCACTTGGCCAGGTTCGTACGCAGTCCCGAGACCATGCCAAAGTCTTCAACCACAACAAACACAGTTGCCACCTCATCCACCGTGGGCTTGATGAAAGTGACCACGTCATCCACGAAGATCGAAGTGCGATGAGACTTCTTTTTTCACCTTAGTATTAGTATCAGGTACTAAGATTTGAGTTCTCTGGAAGCTTATACAGTATAAGTCGAAATTAGTATGTGATGGCCATATTATCTTCATTTTGCCTACTCCTGATATCTCGTGATGTTATCTGCTATGTCTGACCCATATTGCATTGTACTCTGTGTCATTCGTTTGTTGTCTGACGATGAATGAGACGACGTTGGAGTAGATCTTAAGAACTTTACTGTACGATGTATGTAACTGCACTATGTGTTGGGTTCAGTGGTGTATTCTCTCTTATGGTAGAGTCGAATCAAATGGTTCCAGTTCCGCTGATGTTCTAGATAATACCTACGGAGTACGTCCAGATCTGGCGGTGGTTATTTTTCATTCATTGTTTGGAAGGAAGCCTGGCGGTGATCAGTGGCGGCAGGGTGGCTACCATCGGTCTACCACCAACACTTCAAAGGTCGTCATGTAGCCCCTTCTTTTAAATCAATATTTTGAAGTTCCAAAATATTCCGATAAAACCATAGCGGTTGACAATGATGTAAAAATTCCGATAAGGTGCTTCAATTTTTCAACGCGAAATATTTTATATTCCGGCCTACACAAAAATGATAAAATCGGACAAATCTGTTTTTTTTGGAATTTGCACGGTTCACCATCTTAGATCTAGAAATTTATTATTTTTACACTGCCCAAAATACATAATATGTTTGTTTAATTTTTCAGACTGGTAGAATTTGTTATTTTATTGTGATTTAAATTCATATGAAGGCTATGCAGACAAAAGGCTAAATTCAGTCGGAGAGAAGCGGATGCCGTCGTCGGAGGCTTGGGCGGTAGCGGTTCGGATCAGTATCGATCTAGGTCACGCATGTTATATACCTCTTGTAAGCCGCCGGTTAGGATAAGTCGCAAGCTGTAAATCCCCGACGTTTGTAACCTCTCTCGAAATAGTGAAATTTTGCTAGGCCGGCGCTCGTGGTTTTTCTCTTCTCGGGTTTTCAAATGTTAAAATCGCATGTTCCACATGTTTGATCTTACTTTGCATCGTTTATTGCTAATCATGTACAACATGATTCAACACTATATACATTTAGGATTTTTTTTTTGAAAAGTTTGAAGTGCCGTTTTATTTTTATTTAAAGAAAAGGATACATGTAGCCCGTCCTACAAACGCCGTACTCGCCTGTTTCATCTCTTCTATACTACTACCAGTGTTATCTTTTTAACAATGAATTTGCAAAGCTATGATACATGTTGTCCTGGTCATATTAGTTCTAATGAGTTGCTCATGGGGAATGATGTTGATGGCCTGATCATATATATGCAGGAAAATGGTAATGCGGCGGTGCACGGTTTATCGGATGGCCATGGTGTTGACCTGCTGCAACCGGAATCTTCTCCCACGGCAGAAAAACTGCATGTTTTATTGTCGCGACAGGAGAAGGAGGATGCTCTGCCGAGCGGTTGTGTCGCGGCAGAAAAACTCGGCTTTTCTCTGGCGCGGCAGGGACAAGAGGAAGCGCAGGATGGCGATGTCACGGCAGAGAAACTGTAGTTTTCTCTGGCATGGCAGGAATCAGGAGTAGAGATGTCTACTCCTGTGGCTCATCGCGTTGGCATTGTCGCATATGGTGGCATTGAGGATCCAACTTCAAAAGGCATTAGATCAAGCTCACGCATCAAGTCCCAACCGAATGCGGATGCCACTCAAACTGAACGGGCATCATCTCAAGCACAGTGTGGGGACGACGTTCTTAGCTCAGGTACAAATGTAAACCGTAAACTTTTGTTTTTATAGTTACCTAATGATGAGATTGTTGCTAGGAGTTCTAGGCTTGGTGTGTCTTTGGGTGATTCTACTGCTGAAATTGATAGATCGGTTAATGGTATTAAACATGTTGAGGGAACGAGAGCTGTAACTTTTCTTAAAAATTCGTTGAATAATGAGGGGGATGTTCAAAGTCTAGTTATTAAGAATGCGTCTAATCTTTGTGATGATCTCAGAAATGAGGAAGATGAGCCGTCAATAGACCACATGGGTCTTATTATCGAAAACGTTCACTAGTACAGATCGGGCAAATGCACACAGTCGACTTTGGCAATCGCAAACGATTATAGCGCCCGTCGCTATCCATGGGTGGCCGATGCGCTCGTCCATCGCACATGGTCAGTTTAACCGTGTGTGATAGGTCGCACTTCGCACACGAAGCGTATTTCAAAAGCGTGTGTGATATCCGAGACATTGGCCACGGTTTCCGTATTTCAATCGTTCTGATGCCCCATATCGCACAAGTTTTTTTTTGTAATTTTGCCTTGTGTTATCTAGTTATCTGAATCGCCGGTGTTGACAGTCTAATCGCCCACATTTAATCAAAACTTAACAGTATGCGATAGATCTCATAATTTAATCATTTCATCCAAATCACATATATACACAGTGGCACATTGTAATCAAATAATTCACTGAACATTTTAGAAACCAACAGTACATATACACATTGGGACATAGCTAATTATGCTGCTACCAAGTTATACAAATGGAATGATCCAGAAATGAGAAATCTCTTGGTTATGTCTTTGCTTCAGATTGCATCCACACTCAGTTTTGCCAAATTAAGACCTTGCAGTTGCCATTGTTGATCCTTAACTTGTTCAGTGTAGCACTTAACTCTTCTCGCCACCACTGTGATATTTTGGGGGCACTGTACAAGACACTCTTAACTAAAAAAGTGTCATATGCAGTGGCCCAAAACATCACAAAAAAGCGTCGGTGAATGGATCGTTGTCATCTTGAAGGTCTTGAAGGGTATATGCAACGGTATGGCCTGTTTATATGGCAGTGTGAGAATATAAACACAAAAGAGAGAAATGGTAGAACAAATAATTTATGTGGACTTACCATTGTCATGTTTAAGGTAACATGACCAACCTGTTGAGTATATAGGCAATTGTTCAATTAAATTAATCCAAGTATAAATCATAAGCATGACGTAAACAATGCTAATGGCATACTGAAACTCTATGATATAACCATGTACTAGAGAAATAGTAGAAACATCTACAGAAATCGCTGGTACGACAGACATGCAAGTAATCATGATAGGGATAAACGTGTACCCTCCAATAAGCCAGTTGGCCGTAGCAGCAGCAGTACCGGTCTCCTCGGCAACCTTGTCGGCGTCGGTGCTCATGGTGATGACGAAGGCGACGCGGACGTAGTTGATGCAGATGCAGTTGAAGCAGACGAACGGAGGCGAGCAGTCGTATGGAAGACGCTCCCCAAAAACCTAATCGCTCCTCTCCCGTACAGGATGTTGAGAGGCGAGGTTTCGGAGGCCTGCTCTCCCGGCAACCGTGTACGCGGTCGACGGGATGGGATCAGCGATGGCAGCAACAACGAGAGGAACGACAGTGGCGGCGCGTGGAGCAGATGCGATCTGTTGTCTGTGTTTATTTTGGAGAGGAGCGACATCTCTTATATAGACACAGAGGAGGAGGCGAGAGGTCCAACAGAAACACACACAATGAATCAAAATGAATTCTGGTAACGTCCGTACTTAAGACAAAATGTTTCAGCTCATATTCATTTCGCATTCATTTTCCATTAAGGCAAAAACGTTTCAGTTGACCGGTCATATTCCATTCCTGCATGACAAAAAGAATACATCGGCTCGACGAGATTCCCGCAACCCGCGGCGCGCGCGCGTCGTGACGAGGCGAGGCGAGCGGCAGAGGAGGAGGAGCGCGCGTGTGGAACGCCTCCCTTCACTTCACAACCAACTCATATCTGTGGGAGCATAGCTCACCTTATAAGTTGGTATACATCTCTCCCAACTAGCCATGTGGGACTAAACTCCCACCACTTGGCATGACAACATGGGCCTTTAGGGATTTTCTGAAATTGTTAGATGGGCCTAAGCCCACCCCAATTTTTCAACAATCCCCCACCAGATCCCAAAGACCCATGATGTTGTTCTCTGTTCCAAACACTGTTTTGATATACCAGTATTTTCAGTGGAGCCCGTTAAGGTTGAACATCCACCTAGATCAAATAGCTACACTTCTTCACAACTGACAATGGATTATGACTTGAATTGTCAATTTGGTGTAAAGTATACCTTTCGTCGACGATCTTCACCCGTTGATGTGGAAGTTCCGTCATTGCTCACGGAATTTGGCTTCAAGATATGATGGATCTTCCGCAATGGTGATGTAGAGCGTGTCCGTAGCTTCGAAACGAGCTAAAGATCACTCAAAACGGAGTCCGAAAGTGAAAGATATGGCCAAAACCGATTTTGAAAATTGCAGTTTGCAGAGAGGTCGGCATAGGCCGGGCTGGAGGCCGGGCTGAAGGCTGGCGGCGTCGGGTGGTAGGCGGCTAGGCCGGCCTCGAGGCGGGGCAGTCTGCTGCGGTTGACCACTCGAAAATCCGCGATTTTGGCAAAAAAAACGACCCGAAAAAGTCAAATCGAAGGGGCAAACGAAAGAATTAGGCCATGAGAATGCAAAGTAAGAGAGATCAACAAGTTTAGCAATAGATCCACGGATCAAAACTTGCCAAAACGCAAAAGATTAACGGATCGATCCAAAAGCTCGTGAGGCTATTTTTGGTGAAAATTTCGAATTTTCTCAAAATCAAAGAAAAAATTGAAGGATTTGTGGGGGAAACAAAGTCAAATCCGTGGCAACCTTTGCTCTGATACCATATGATGAGGTATATGACCTCAAGGGGTGCCTGATCTTCACGGATTAACGACGGATTTGGGCGAACTCACGCAAGAACGCACGAAGAACACGAAGAACACAAAGAGGAATTCGAACCAAACAAGATAACTAGCAAAGCATAACCTAGCAAAAGTCAACCGGTAACAATTCCCCAAGGGTAGCCCCCGATTCTCCTTCTCCAAGCACACCTTACTCTTAAGATTGTTTCTCTTAACGGTCAATCCAACCGAACCAATAGCGTCACCAAAAGATGAAGGATTGACAAGTAGTCGCAACTATAAGAAGAGATATTGGAATCCACTAGAGGGATCTTTTCCTTAAGAGGAGGTCTTGGTTCATCTCCACAAGGGGAGGCCTTGAATCCACATGGGGATCTTTTCCACAAGGAGGCACATACGTAAGAAATCTGTTGTCTAAACAAGTCTTCGGTGACTTATATGGAGTACTTTATAGAAACATCGTTTCTTTGTAATGACCATTACAATGTCTAGCCCAAAGCAGACCGCCTTTCCTTTTGTTATTTATTGCTCGGTATTTTAGCTAATTGGTTTGTGAAACATGTTAATTCCTGTGTGCGGCTACACCTTACCTCAATAAGAATAACCAGATGAACCCCATGCTTTTGTGAGTCGTAGTTGTCTCCTCGCAAGCACTAAATAATTTATCGTTTCAAATAGTTAATTGTATATGTTTCTCTCATTTATTTCCAGAGTATATCCGTTCTTCATGGTCCATTTATTCGACCTTGATGCTCTGATGGTTTTGTTCTGGTGTAATTTTCCTGGACTCAAGTTGCCAGAGGTTAATATGACGGTTTAGGTTAAGCAGTAACAAATATATCCTTTCATGGGGCATCGTGTATTTAGTTAAAGCCTTTACAGCTAAGCCCTCATGTATTTAGTTAAAGCTTATTTTAAATCCACTGTCTTTTGGTCATCAGTCAGCTTTACACATCTAATTTTCTGCTGCTATGATTGTTGTGATATACATGACTGAAATTCTAATGTGAGCCTGTTGGAACATTACTTTCAGATGGGTATCTATTATAATCACTAATTGCCTGCCGGTGCTGGTTCTTTCTACTGAGGTAAATCAATTCCTTTATATTTATTTGTGATGTGGGTTCTTATGGACACTAATTCTAAGTAAGGCAAATTTTCTTTTCAAACTGCTATTTGATAGGCGGGTGTCTAAGCTTTGATCAACTTAGTTCTTGCTATTTCGATGGAAAAAAAACATAGCTATTTCAGTGAGAAAGCCATATGTTAAATCTTACCAACTTCCAGTTCCTTTACCACTTTTTATCACACCATGTGTTTCCCGTTGCTTTCTTTTGTTAGCCTTATCACATGGATAGTTTAATATGCTTGAGCTTCGACCACTTAAGGCGATAACTATTTTTTGTGTCCGATGTGATTTTTAACTATTTTTGTGTCCAATGTGATTTTTTGTCCACTTCAAGCCCTCTATTTAATTTGTGTCTCATGTATGTATATTTGTTTTCCTCTACCATTCTACAGTTTAGAGTTTATATTTGGTACCTTTGATGGAAAAAAATGTTGATCCATCTGTCATTTGTCTTTTGTAATCTGAAGTATTTGTTGTTGTGTTCGCTGTTCTGGCAGCTGGGGACATAATTCTAACACATGCGTGCACACTTGCTTGCTGTAGTGTACGTGCGTGTTAATCGAAATATACCTACTATGGAATTTTGGAATTATTTCTTGCCGCCTTCTGCAGGATGGGCACATCATCTTCTTCCGCTGCCTCAGTCTTCTCAGCTATTGTTTGTTTCCTCAAGTTGTTGGAGCCCTAATTTGCATGCTGAAGGAGAGTGTCATACTGAAGATCCTTATCATGACAATCACATTGGCACCGATTAATGAACGGGTCTTTCAACCCAAGGAAGCAGGCTCTTGCCCTATATCCAGTCTTCCTCATCTACGTCTCAGTATATCTCAGTTGGATTCCTGATTCCTCATAATTACCATAGAGTAATCCTTGGGTGAGCCAATGTAGTAAAATCTGAAACCTTGTGAATTTCCTAATTAGACCAACCGAGATACATATATGTTGGAATAGTGTCACCACTATGGAGTCTTTGCTTGCTGTTTTGTTTAGATTTTGGTCTTCACGTGAGCAAGACGCATCACGTTGTAAAATTAGTCGACACTGATGCCTCTTGCTCACGAGAAGACCAAACGGTTGGATATATGAAGTTGTGTACGCCGTGTGTAAATATTGAAACTTGTGTGATAGAGTCGTGTATGTACGAGTGTGTTTGGATCGGGCATTCTGTATCAGTCTAAGCATGAGTTTTTTTTTTGCGCACGCCATTCAGATCTATAATTTATGCACGTGGTTGCTATTTATATATGATTGATACCCCATCTATTGTGGATGAAAATGTGTTAGTGGCCTAAAAATGCACATGTTTCTTTGTTCGATTTTTATTTGAATTTTGTAGAGCGGTTATAATTTTTGATCTGATAGCGTAGATCACTATTCAATTACTGGGCAACTAGCTGAATGGCCCGCGCAATTGCGCGGCTAGCATTGATATAAAAAATGTTGATACCTAATGAATTTTTTTCCTTTTGGATACTACCTCATTGTTTAGTGTTCCAAGGCAATGTACATGCTGTAGCTGAATTTCTGAAAAAGAAGCTTTTTATTGAGTAGAATAAATATTACATATATTAATCTTCTCCTGCTGCCCACTCGCAGTATATCGAACGTATGCATAAAAGAAATAGGCTATACAAACTAAGATGAATACTACAGAAAAGAGATTAGTGGAAAAGAGAGGAGGCAAATCAGCAAGAACAATTTTAAACAGCCCTCCTTGTATACTTTACAGGCACATACACAAACTGTTTCACAAAGCAGAAGAGGGTTCACCTCTTAACCGATGAAGCTGTGTTAGATATTGCTGGTTGTTCCTTCGGATCCTCAGTGATATCTCGAATGTCCTGGTGCGAGAGGAAATAAAACAATGGAGAATAAGAAAGAGCTTTCAATGAATCACGCATCAAAAGGAAATAATAAATTTTCCTTCTATTCTCCACAGACATCGCATGAATGGAAGAATCCTTTCTTTTCTAGTGCTCACAGCGTCAGTTTGTTTGAGCCCACATTTTGCCCATTTGAATATGAGTGTAGCTAGCATCACCAGTTTCTATTTTGCACATACTTGGCAAGAAGAATGCAAGGATAGTTTTCGTGTAAACAAATGCAATAAAAAAGGATACATGCACCTGCTAGATAGCAGGTGCTAGATAGCAGGATGTTTTGGCTTCTCCGTAGAATTTTCGAAATGTTTTCCGCATGAAGCACGTAAAGTACAATTATCTGGAGCTTGACAAATATATCACAATAGAAACATGTGCCAAATCTAGAGCTTTCTCTTGAAAAGTTGGTGTGATAGAGTTGGGGCGGTCCAAATGGGAGCTGTGTAGGGCACCATCTAAATGTGAATTTTATCAACCATGAAATACGCTCCTATAAATAAATCTGCATGTAATCACAAACAAATAAATCTGTAAGATGATAGGTAGACCCTATAACTGAAAGATCCCTGCAAACAATACAGATTAAAAATTAGTAACAAACATGAGCTTAGCTGAGTAATAATCATCCAGCTTTCAAGCCTAAATCTGAACAGTATATACTATATACTACTAATATCAGGAAACGTAGAGCAAATTAGTACTAACAGAACTCTAAACATAAGAACCATATATCTCGATGATATAGGCGACACTGTTGTCGGCCTGGCCTAGTCCCTAGAGTCGCCAGCCACTGGACATCGAGTGCACATATCCTCCATAAGGTTCAACTCTATATTGCTGCATTTTCCTCCATAATGTTCAACCCAGAAAAATAAATTCGACTCCAGCAGCATGTGTCTGCATAGTGGTGAGTGGTGACATCTGATGATCCTCCGTCCGAAAACGTTACAGAAGATAGGACAGGCCGACCACAGCAGTAAGTTTAAAACGCAATGGCATGTTGCAGCAACCTCAAGTCACGACTCATAGTTGGCTCTGTAAAGCAAACTGTCTTTTGGAGCGGAAAGCGTATCCTGGCTACTGGCTAGCAGCCGGCCGGCATGACCCAAATACTTCAGTTCATATGCAATACACACATACGTCAACATCACTGGACGTATATATCCTGTTACGTCACTGAGGCAAATCGATCTTGCCCTCACGGCTAGGAATAAAGAACTACACGTCCAGCAACGCGTTGGGAAGCAATCACTGCCAGTGACGCATATCATGCGTTGCCTCCACTGCCATGGAGTCCAGAACGCCGGCGAACTTGAGTTCATAGGCATACATATGTCTAGCTGATTTAAGCTTACACGATCAAATTTGTATGTACGAAACAGTTTATAACATTAGAGGATTACATACCTCAACATATATACACATCCTGATTTCCTGCCCGCTTGAAGTGTACTAAGGTAGATCGTGCCCCTGCTGACGCTGCGTAGCGGCATGCATGAGGAACTATACGCCCGGCAACACGACATCGATCGATCAGGTCCATGTCTGTGAACACGTATCACACCATGCCTCCACATCCATGTAGCCGAGAACGCCGGAGGTATTGCTTCGTGAGGCCTATAGCTTGATGTGGCACCTTCAATCAGATGCGTCTATCTTCGATGCCAGGTTTGCCAATTCGGTGCAGGTCGTCGGGTCCAATCCTCAATCTGATTTTGATACCGGCTGAAACAACGGTGTGTGGCGCTGCTGTCTACTCAATTATCGGTGGACAGCCGCCCGGAAAACATAATCGGAGAAGAGATATGCAGCAACGATGATACAAATTCATAGGAACCGACGCTGCGCTAGGAAACCTAAGATGCAGCGACGATGCATCCATTAATTGTTGGCAATCTATGCCGCATATGGTAGGCTCTGCCTTCGTCGTAGCACGATCGTCGCCTCGAATTGAAACCTTTGTCTGGGTCTGTTGCTGGGTACGATACTGGCACCTCCAGATTTAGACAAACATCGTGGTTGCTGCTGCATAGTGGTCGCCGGGATCCCTCGTTGCGTGGTTCTATTCTACCGGTGTTGGCAAGGCATGGCCATCCATCATCATGATCTCGATCCGCCGCCATGTACAACCCGCAAACGATCTGATAGTGCCGGTCTAGATAATGCAAAGGGGACCACGGCGGATGAGTTTCTTTGCATGGCATCAATCGTATACGATTGGGACTCTTTTCCTCCGCTGATGTGCCAATCGTATATGATACCAATTTTTGTGGATTCCTTGCGTGCCTCTCCCAGTAGATCGGAACGAATCTCAGCCATTAAGGTGCCTTAGCTTTAGATAGATAAACCTCCACCGTTGATTGTTTGTTGTTTTAATAATATAATACTCCCTCCGTTCATAAATATAAGATGTTTTACGTGGTACACATGTTGTCTATATGCACACTAAAATGAGTGAACATGCACACAAAAATGTGTCTACATACATTTGTGTGTATGTGCATGTGCACAAAAGCTAAAACATCTTATATTAAAAAACGGAGGAAGTAGATGCCTAGATCCACGAGAAATTGTATTAAGCTATACTATTGGTCTTCATTCTTGCTTGATATACTGGTTTCCAATTATCTGAGCACAAACAACTCTGTGGTACACTTCAGTTACATAGAAATAAACTTAGACACGGATCTACTCTAGTCGGCAATACTTGAACACGGATCTAGAATAGAGGGCTCCGGACGGCTATGTGAATTTTATGAGCAGATCCGAGTTCAAGTATTGCCCTCTAGCAAATGTCTCTTGATATACTTTCACAAGTCACGGATCTAGAATAGAGGACATGAACTTTTGAGTTAGCACATGTCAACCGTGGATATTATTATCTCTAACCGTTCATTATTAGCATCGTGTATATTATTATCTCTAACCGTCAATTATTAGCATTGTGTATATTATTATCTTTAACCGTTAGTTATTAGCATTGTGTATGACACGTGTCGTCAACAAAGGGTTTGGGGGACCGTGCGCCAAGGCGCACCCCTAAATCTACTATCAATGATAGCACCAACCGTTTTAAAAAAAGGTCTTCCTAACACAATAGGACAAGAAAGTTTGCATTCAATATCCATGACAATAAAATCAACAGGGACATAATTAACATTAACCATAATAAGAACATCATCTATTTTTCCCACACATTTATTCAAAGTAGAATCAAGATAATAAACACTCAAAGGGCAATCTTCTAGTGGTTCCAAATCAAGAATGTCATACAACTTTTTAGGCATAATGGAAACACTAGCACCAAGATCACACATAGCATTACACTCAAAATCATTAACTTTCATCTTAATAGTAGGTTCCCAAGCATCTTCTAATTTCCTAGGGATAGAAAATGCACACTTGATCTTTTCTTCCCTAATTTTAATCAAAGCATTTGTGATATGTTAGGCAAAAGCCAAGTTCAATTTACTAGCATTAGGATTTTTGCAAGATTTTGTAAAAATTTAATGACTTCAGTAAGGTTACAATTATCAAAATCAAGATCATTGTCATAAAAAATAACAGGAGCATTATCTCTAAAAGAATCATTATTATCAAGATCAATTTCAGCACTTTTCTTAGAGACAGTTTTAGCACTATTGGAGAGCTTTTGATTCTTAATAGGTGAAATAGAAATTTTTCCTACTCCAATTTTTTTACCATTAGCATATTTAGGTCCTGTAGGTGACTCATGAGCATTCAAAATTTTAATATCATCATCAGTAAAAATAGTGGAAACATTAGCAATCTTACTAGTTTCAGCAATTTCAGCTTCTTTTCCTCTCTTTCCCACCTAGCATGTAATTCGGCCAACATCCTTATGTTGTTATCAATTTTAATTTATATAGAATTCAAAGACATACCTGTAAATTTAAGGGTAGGGCTTGCATTCTGATAAACATCATGGATAAGATTATGAACTTTAACACTAAAAATATCCAACTTCTCTAGCTTTTCCTCAACACTTTTATTGAAAGCTTTTTGTGAAGTGATAAAATCTTTAAGCATGCTAAAATAATTACCATAAGAATTGCCAAAAGAATTACTACCACTTGGAGGATATGGCTTATAATTATTATTATCAAAGTTGTTCCCATAAGCATTGTTGTTGAAATTATTTCTAATGAAATTAACATCAACTTGTTCCTCTTGAGCAACCAAAGAAGTGAAAGGAACATTATTAGGATCAATAGGAACTTGATCACCAGAAAGCATAGAGATAATATCATCCACTTTATCACTCAAAGAGGAGATCTCTGATTGCGTGGATCACACGTTCGCTGGGAGACCCCAAGAGGAAGGTATGAAGCAGTGTAGCAGCAGTTTCCCTCAGCATGAAACAAAGGTTTAATCGACCAGTAGGAGCAAGAAATCACTTCTGAAGGTTGTTGGTGGCGGAATATGACACGACGCAACACCAGGGAATCCGGCGCCAACGTGAAATCTGCACACAACACAATCAAACTAGTTTGCCCCAACGAAACAGTGAGGTTGTCAATCTCACCGGCTTGCTGAAAACAAAGGATTAAACGTATGGTGTGGAAAACAGTAGTAAATTGCAGAGAATGAAAAGGAACAGTGTTTGTAGTTGGTTGTATTATCAGTGTAAAAGAATGGATCGGCGTCCACAGTTCACTAGTGGTGTCTCTCCGTAAAAGATAACTAACATGCTGGGTGAACAAATTACAGCTGGGCAATTGACAAAATATTGAGCGCATGACAATGTATATATATGACATGATGATTACTATGATATTCATGTGGGCATTACGACAAAATACATAGACTGTTATCCAACAGCGTCTATGACTAATAATCCACCGCCAGGTTGTCATACCGAGTTCCCCATTGGTATTAAGTTGCAAGCAACAGATAATTGCATTAAGTAATGTGCGTAAAGTAAACAAATGCATTAGACCTAACGGCGTACCCTTAAACTAAACATCGGTTATTTTATCCCTAGTGGCAATAGCACATCCACAATCTTAGAAGTTATTGTCACTCTCCCAGATTACCGGAGGCATAAACCCATTATCTAGCATAAATACTCACTCTTAGAGTTACAAGCATCTACTTGGCCAAAGCATCTACTAGTAATGGAAAGCATGCAAGATCATAAATAACATATAAGATAGATTGATAATCAACTTGACATAGTATTCAATATTCATCGGATCCCTGCAAACACAACATGTAGCATTACAATAAGATGATCTTGATCATGATAGGAAGCTCACAAGATCTAAACATGATAGCATAAAGTGGAGAGACAACCATCTAGCTACTGCCATGGACCCGTAGTCCAAGGATGAACTATTCACGCATCACTCCGGAGGCAGGCATGGTGATGTAGATCCCTCTGGTGATGATTCCCCTCTCCGGCAGGGTGCCGGGAAGAGCTTCTGAACCCTCCCGAGGTAGGGTTGACGACGGCGGCGTCTCTGTAACTTTTCGTGGATAATGGCCCCGGTATTTAGGGTTTTCGCATCGGGATGAATAAATAGGCGAAAGGGGGCGGCTGCGGAGCCACGAGGGCCCCACACCACCCCACGGCGCGGCAGGGGGGCCCGCGCGGCCCCATGGTGTTGGTGCCACGTGGCCCTCCTCCGTCGCTCCTCTGGACTCCGTCTTCGTGTTGGAAAAACTAGGGAACTTAGCGCGGCAATGCCACGCCTGTGTGCTAAATAAAATTTAAATTTTGGTAATGTGCGCATTTATAAATTGTGTAGGTTTGGAAAATTTTGAAGTTTGGAAAAGTTTGCGTTCTGAAGTTGTCTAGATTTTGAAAATTGTTCATGTTGGGGTGTTTTGTAGATTTGATATTTGTTTACTTTTGCGAAGTGGTCAGGTTTGGAAGATATTTAAAAGTTTGAAATATCTAAAATTGAAATTTAATCATACGCCATAAATAGTCAGCATTTTTTTTTGTGTTTATTCAATATATTTTTCGTTGGTGAATAAGTTTTTTTGATGGCTATAGTTTAAGTTACTGATTTTGCAGCATTTAGTAGATTTTAGAAATTGTGTAAATACCCTAAAACAATATTTAGAAAGTGTTTCAAATTGTTTGGAACATGTTCTATTTTAAATTTTGTTTGTTGATTCAACTATGTTTATTTGGGAAATAAGTTTGGCATAGCTACAGATTGTTGGAAATTAATCTAAAATTATGCGGTATTACTATTATTTTTCGTTGGTGAATTAGTTTTTCTGTAATTTGTGTAAGTATGGGAAATAGTCATATACATTTGAATATTCTGTAGCTGGTAGAAGTGCGGAAATATACTCATATACGTTTGAATTATCCAAAAAAATAAATACATTGTGAATTAGGGGGAAGTTTTGGTATTTTAAGTATGTTTAAGAGTTGTTTTTTTTTGTCAAATAACCATGGTTGATTTTTTTCGAGCAATCGTGAATTTGATATAAATAAGTAGAATTTATTTTTTAGAAAGCATTTAGGTATGTTCAATTTTTTTCCATGGAGTATTAATTAGTTATGAATTGTTTGGAAATTAATGTAAAATTCTGCGGTATTACTATTATTTTCCGTTGGTGAATTAGTTTACATGGGAAATAAATTGAGAAAATAATGTTGTAGTGCAATATGAAATATACGTGCTGATAAAAATAGTGTTAATAAAATTAGTTTTGGAAAATTTATGTGGTGGTGATGTTACTGAAATTACTATGTGGTGGTGCTGTTACTGAAATTAGTTTGTAATATCTAAAGAATGCAAGGACCTTTGCCTAAAGAAATTCGTGTTTTTATTTGGGGGGGCATTATATATAGTAGTATTTTCTCAAAATATTCACTGAATTAAAATCTTCAATTATGTTTGCATTAGGACATAAGTAGTTATCATTCTAGAGTCGACCAAAATCGAACTGATTACGGGAATGGAACCTACTCGTCGGTGCGATTTTTTTTTCTATATATATTTTCTGGAGGTAGTTATCATTCTAGAGTCGACCAAAATAGAAACTGATTACGGGAATGGAACCTACTCGTCGGCGCGAATTTTTTTCATATATATATTTTCTGGATTTTATGCAAAAAAAAAATGTACTGTAGCAATGCACTGTAGCTACTGTAGCACGCTACAGTGTGGAAATACTGTAGATCTACAGTAGCCGGAGGGCTGAGAGGCCAGCGATTCTTCACGCTACGCAAGGACCTTTGCCTAAAAGAAATTCGTGTTTTTATTTGGGGGGGCCATTATATATAGTAGTATTTTCTCAAAATATTCACTGAATTAAAATCTTCAATTATGTTTGCATTAGGACATAAGTAGTTATCATTCTAGAGTCAACCAAAATCGAAATTGATTACGGGAATGGAACCTACTCGTCGGTGCGAATTTTTTTTCTATATATATTTTCTGGAGGTAGTTATCATTCTAGAGTCGACCAAAATCGAAACTGATTACGGGATTGGAACCTACTCGTCGGCGCGAAATTTTTTCGTATATATATTTTCTGGATTTTCTGCAAAAAAAAATGTACGGTAGCAATGCACTGTAGCTACTGTAGCACGCTACAGTGTGGAAATACTGTAGATCTACAGTAGCCGGAGGGCTGAGAGGCTAGCGATTCTTCACGCCATTATATATAGTATCTATAGGAGGTTATGTCCAAGTTTCGTCCAATTCCGAAAATATTTCCAGACTAGCTTTTCTGGAATACAAAAACAGCAGAAAACAGGAACTGGCACTGTGGCATCTTGTTAATAGGTTAGTCCCAGAAAATGCATAAAAATGCTATGAAGTGTATATAAAACATGTAACAATTGGTATAATATCAACATGGAACATCAGAAATTATAGATACGTTTGAGACGTATCAAGCATCCCCAAGCTTAGTTCTACTCGTCCTCGAGTAGGTAAAACGATAAAAACAAAATAATTTCTGAGGTGACATGCTACAATCATAATCTTGATCAAATAGTATTGTAAAGCACATGTTATGAATGAAGTGATCCAGGTCAATGGTCTATAGTTTGCTAGCAAGTAGATAATGAGCAAACAACTGAATCATATAAGCAAAAACTTTTCATGAATAGTACTTTCGAGACAAGCATCAAAGAGTTTTGCATAAGAGTTAACTCATAAAGCAATAGATTCTAAGTAAAAGGTATTTAACCAACACAAAGGAAGATTTAATTCAGCAATTGCTTTCAACTTTCAACATATATATCTCATGGATATTTGTCAACACAAAGCATATAATAAGTGCAATATACAAGCATATAAAAATTGTTGCACCAAAGTTGACACTAGTGTTTGCTTCTAAGATAGAAAGAAGTAGGAAAACTGACTCAACATAAAAGTAAAAGAAAGGCCCTTCGCAGAGGGAAGCAGGGATTAAATCATGTGCTAGAGCTTTTTAAGTTTTTGAAATCATATAGAGAGTAAAAATAAGTTTTGAGAGGTGTTTGTTAATTGTCAACGAATCAGAAAATGGAAAGTACAATATGACCCCTGCCAACCAGACTTTTAAGAGCGGCTCCCATGAAGGACGTTATTTCTACCAGCAAGGCAGATCATCCCTCTTTCTCTTTTGTTTACACATGCAGATATTTCACTGTTTGTCATTGCTTGACTGATAAATCAGGGCAAAAATGTGAAGAGAATTAAGCGGTTAAAGTTGTAATTAATTGGGACTGGGCACCCCATTTGCCAGCTCTTTTTGCAAAATTAATGGATAAGCGGATGTATATGCCGCTAGTCCGGTGGTAAAGTCTGTTTGACAGTTGACATAAAGACATCCACCCCGTCCTCATGAGCTTGGTAAACATTGACACAAAATAGGAGTAATAATTTTTGAATAGTTTAAAGGTAGCACATGAAAAATTTACTTGGAATGGCAAGGAAATACCACATATAGGTAGTTATGGTGGACACAGATGGCATGGATTTTGGCTCAAGGTTTTGGATGCACGAGAAGCATTCCCTCTCAGTACAGAGTTTAGGCTAGCAAGGTTATTTGAAGCAAACACAGGATATCAACCGACACAGCAAGACTTATATGAAAACATATTGCAAGCATTATAAGACTCTACACTGTCTTCCTTGTTAACCAAACCCTTTTACTAGAAAATATCTAGACCTTAGAGATACCAATCATGCAAACCAAATTTCAACGAGCTTTACGGTAGTTCTTCATTAATAGGTTTTAACTACATGATACAAAAGCTTAAACATGAACTACTTGATAACTCAAAACAATTGACAAGTATCAAATTATCCAATACAGTGATCTACAAGAATATGTAAGCTTTTTCCATTATACCATCTACCACATGCAACATTTTCTGTTCCAACCAAACACCAATCAATTTATTTCAACATAAACTCTCCAAACAATTATAAGTGAAGCAAGAGAGTACTTTCTTTAAAAGAACTAACAGCTCTGAATAAGAGATGCATGCAAAACAGGAGCTAAAAGCATAGCAATAGCTAGATAAGAATACTCAACAAGTATAAGTGAAGAATAGGAGTATTCATATGAAAAAGCGGAGCGTGTCTCTCTCCCAATCAAGAATGCTGGGGTCCAATCAAGTTGACCATAAGAAAAATAAAATACTGAAAATAAAAGCACACAGACGCTCCAAGTAAAGCACATATGATGTGAAAGAATTAAAATATAGTTTCACTAGAGATGACCTGATAAGTTGCTGATGAAGAAGGGGATGCCTTGGGCATCCCCAAGCTTAGACGCTTGAGTCTTCTTGAAATATGCTGGGGTGATCCATGGGAGCATCCCCAAGCTTAAGCTCTTCACTCTTCTTGATCACATTATATCATCCTTCTCTCTTGACCCTTGAAAACTTCCGCCACACCAAACTCAAGTAATTCTCATTAGAGGGTTAGTGCACAATCAAAAACTCACATGTTCTATAAGGACACAAACATGACCGTTACTTTTAACATTAGCTACTGCCACTGATGTTATGTGAAGCTCTTCACCCTAAAAAAGAATTCCACTCAACACTAGTAAAAGAGAGAATGCGAAAAATAAAAGACAGAATCTGTCTAAACAGAACAGTCCGCAAAGACGAATTTTTTCGAGGCACTTACGTTGCTCAGATCGAAAAACTTTAAACTAACGAAAGATGCGTACATATCTGAGGATCACGCACAAAAATTTGCAGATTTAAATAATTTTTCTGTGATTTTACAGAATTAAAACGGTGAACAGCAGAAATCTGTTCCTGCGCAGAAATCCAAATCTAGCATCATCTTCCTATTAGAGGCAATACTTGGCACAACAATGCGATAAAATAAAGATACAAAGGAATTGTTACAGAAGTAAACAACTCCTTGACTCAAAAAAAAAAAATTGCAGAAATAAAATAATGGGTTGTCTCCCATAAGCGCTTTTCTTTAACGCCTTTCAGCTAGGCGCAGAAAGTAAGAATCAAGTGTTTCCAAAGACATTAAAATCTCCCAACCTTTCGGTGGGGTCATTTTTTTGATCGGGAAGAAGAACCTCCGATTGATAGGAGCATTAAATTTCATAAACCCATACTTTGCATTGATAAAACCCCCATTACTCTTTAAAAAGGATCTCCCTAAAACAATATGGTTGGGAGATTTTGCAAGGATCATGAAATTCACAGGGATGGTCTTATTTTGAACAGTGACCATAATATCATTAATAATCCCTATGCTTCTTGTGATTGTTCCATCAGCATGAAAATGAAAAACAGGGTAATCAACCATATTATCAAATTTTAATAGATCATAAACCATTTTAGGCATGATGGACATTGTTGAACCAAGGTCACAGTAGGCACGAAACTTTTCATTACCAATATTAATCTCAATGAATGGTTCCCAATCATTTTTTAGCTCAACTAAAGGTTGTTCTTTAAGATTATGGCTCAGAGTTAAATTATCAATTGACTTTTCTATTTTATCTAGCTTAGTGAATATCCCAGTTTCGTCCACCATTGGGAAAATTGACAAACCACTCAAAATATTATGAGCTTTGTTGTATCAAACTCAGAAAAGGTTTCCCCTACCATGGTATCTAGAGCATGTTGATAAACAGAAAATAAACCATAGTAGAAATTTTTTATAAGAACTCTCAAATCCATCTTATGTTGCACCTTCTTGTGCAATTCCAAAATTCTCTCCCAGGCATTCCTAAAGGATTCCCCACTTTTTTGTTAAAGGTAATAATTTCTCCCACAGGTGGCACTACGGAAAAAGGAGCAGAGCTAGACATGATAACAAGACTGAAAAATAACAATTCGAAAATAAAAGTAACTAATTTTTTTGTGTTTTTGATAAATAAAGCAAACAAGACTAAATAAAAATAAACTAAGCAAGACAATAACAAAGTAAAGAGATTGGAAGCGTGAAACTCCCCTTGCAGAAATCCTCTTGCTCCCCGGCAACGGCGCCAGAAAAAGAGCTTGATTGCGTGGATCACACGTTCGTTGGGAGACCCCAAGAGGAAGGTATGAAGCAGTGTAGCAGCAGTTTCCCTCAGTATGAAACCAAGGTTTAATCGACCAGTAGGAGCAAGAAATCACTTCTGAAGGTTGTTGGTGGCGGAATATGGCACGCGCAACACCAGGGAATCCGGCGCCGACGTGGAACTGCACACAACACAATCAAACTACTTTGCCCCAACGAAACAGTGAGGTTGTCAATCTCACCGGCTTGCTGAAAACAAAGGATTAAACGTATGGTGTGGAAAACAGTAGTAAATTGCAGAGAATGAAAAGGAACAATGTTTGCAGTTGGTTGTATTATCAGTGTAAAAGAATGGACCGGGGTCCACAGTTCACTAGTGGTGTCTCTCCATAAAAGATAACTAACATGCTGGGTGAACAAATTACAGCTGGGCAATTGACAAAATATTGAGCGCATGACAATGCATATATATGACATGATGATTACTATGATATTCATGTGGGCATTACGACAAAATACATAGACCGTTATCCAACAGCGTCTATGACTAATAATCCACCGCCAGGTTGTCATACCGAGTTCCCCGTTGGTATTAAGTTGCAAGCAACGGATAATTGCATTAAGTAATGTGCGTAATGTAAACAAATGCATTAGACCTAACGGCGCACCCTTAAGCTAAGCATCGGTTATTTTATCCCTAGTGGCAACAGCACATCCACAATCTTAGAAGTTATTGTCACTCTCCCAGATTACCGGAGGCATGAACCCACTATCTAGCATAAATACTCACTCTTGGAGTTACAAGCATCTACTTGGCCAAAGCATCTACTAGTAACGGAAAGCATGCAAGATCATAAATAACATATAAGATAGATTGATAATCAACTTGACATAGTATTCAATATTCATCGGATCCCAGCAAACACAACATGTAGCATTACAATAAGATGATCTTGATCATGATAGGCAGCTCACAAGATCTAAACATGATAGCATAAAGTGGAGAGACAACCATCTAGCTACTGCCATGGACCCGTAGTCCAAGGATGAACTACTCACGCATCACTCCGGAGGCAGGCATGGTGATGTAGAGCCCTCCGGTGATGATTCCCCTCTCCGGCAGGGTGCCGGGAAGAGCTTCTGAACCCTCCCGAGCTAGGGTTGACGGCGGCGGCGTCTCTGGAACTTTTCGTGGATAATGGCTCGGTATTTAGGGTTTTCGCGTCGGGAGAATAAATAGGCGAAAGGGCGGCGGCTGCGGAGCCACGAGGGCCCCACACCACCCCACGGCGCGGCAGGGGGCCCGCGCGGCCCCATGGTGTGGGTGCCACGTGGCCCTCCTCCGTCTCTCCTCTGGACTCCGTCTTGTGTTGGAAAAATAGGAGGTTCTGTCCAAGTTTCGTCCAATTCCGAGAATATTTCCAGACTAGCTTTTCTGGAATACAAAAACAGCAGAAAACAGGAACTGGCACTGTGGCATCTTGTTAATAGGTTAGTCCCAGAAAATGCATAAAAATGCTATGAAGTGTATATAAAACATGTAACAATTGGTATAATATCAACATGGAACATCAGAAATTATAGATATGTTTGAGACGTATCAATCTCCTCAACAGAATTTACCTTCTTACTAGTTGGAGTTCTTTCAGTGTGCCATTGGGAATAATTGGCCATCATATCATCCAAGAGCTTTGTTGCTGCACCTAATGTGGTGGACATGAAGGTGCCTCCACCAGCCGAATCCAACAAATTCCTGGAAGAAAAATTTAAGCTAGCATAAAAAGTTTGGATGACCATTCAAAGAGTAAGTCCATGAGTGGGACAATTTTTAACCATAAATTTCATTCTCTCCCAAGCTTGATCAACATGTTCATTATCAAATTGTTTAAAATTCATAATGTTACTCCTCAATTGTATAATTTTTGCAGGTGGATAATACTTCCCAATAAAAGCATCTTTGCATTTAGTCCAAGAATCAATACTATTTCTAGGCAAAGATAATAACCATTCTTTAGCACGTCCTCTCAACGAGAAAGGAAAATGTTTAAGTTTAATAATGTCACCCTCTACTTATTTATACTTTTGCATATCACATAACTCAACAAAGTTATTTAAATGAGAAGCAACATCATCAGTACTAGCACCAGAAAATTGTTCTTTCATGACAAGATTTAGCAAAGCAGGTTTTATCTCATAGAACTCAGTCTTATAGGTTGGTGGAGCAATTGGTGTGCATATAAAATCATTGTTGTTTGTGCTTGTGAAGTCACACAACTTAGTGTTCTCTTCTGAACCCATTTTAACAAAATAAAAACAAGATACTAAGCAAAACCGAAATAAACTACTTGCTGGATTTTTTTTGTGTTTTTGATTTTTAAAGCAAACGAAAAGCGAAACAAGACTAACGAAAAATATACTAAGCAAGACAATAACAAAATAGAGTGTAAGGACGTGTGAAACTCCCCTCGTTGAAGCTTCCAAGTCCCCGGCAACGGCGCCAGAAAAGAGCTTGATGGCGTGGATCACACGTTCGCTGGGAACCCAAAGAGGAAGGTATGATGTAGCGTAGCAGCAATTTTCCATTGATTTCAAAACCAAGGTTATCAATCCAGTAGAACTTGGAGAAGGCTTCGGCTTGGTGTCAATAGCAAGGGCGCTGAAAAGAGCTGTTGACGTGAACCTGCGCACACACAAACAAACTACTTTGCCCCAACGAAATGGAGAGGGTGTCAATCTCTCCGGCTTGCTGAACACAAAGGATTAAACGTATGGTGGAAATAATATGAGAGCAAAAATAACCAGCGAGTAAATGACTAGGAAAAGCTATGAAAACGGTTGTAACCAATATAGGAAAATAGGACCGGGGTCCATAGTTCACTAGTGGTGTCTCTCCAAAAGATAAACATGTTGGGTAACCAAATTACAGCTGGGCAATTGACAAACATGGGCGCAACACAATACTGTCATGACACTAAGTTCACTGTTTCATCTAATATGGGCATTACGTCAAAATACATAGACCGTTATCCAACTGCATCTATGGCTAATAATCCACCCCGGGATCGCTATCCAGCATATCACCGAAAGTATTAAGTTGCAAGCAACAAATAATTGCAATAAGCATGGTGTGTAATGTAAGCAATGGTTACAACATATAGCAATAAACACCGTTGTTTTATCCCTAGTAGCAACAACACATCTCAAGTCTTAATCGTTTGTCAACTCGAGCTCAGACAAGAGAGGCATGAACCCACTATCTAGCATAAATACTCCCTCTAAAGATACTAGTAATTACTTCGGCCAATACATACACAAGTATCAGAGAGCATGCACGATCATAAATAAAACATATCATAGATAAACTGAACAATAATGTCATGACTCCATAAGTCATCGGATCCCAGCAAACACAACATATAGCATTGCAAATAGATGATCTTGATCATGTTAGGCAGCTCACAAGATCTAAACAATGGAGTACAAGGAGGAGAGACAACCATCTAGCTACTGCCATGGACCCGTAGTCCCGTGGTGGACTACTCACGCATCACTCCGGAGGCAGGCATGGTGGTGTAGATGCCTCCGATGACTATCTCCCCTTAGGTAGGGTGCGGGAAGAGCTTCAGAACACTCCCGATCTAGGGTTGGCGACGGCGGCGGCCTCGGACATTTTCTGGAAAATATGATTGGGTCCCGAGGGTTTTCGGGAGGAAGACAATTTATAGGCGAAAGGGCAACTCTAGGAGGTCTCGGAGTCGCCTAGGTGGGGTCCAGCCACGGCTGGGGGTCGTCTGGGGGCTGTGGGCCCCCCTGCAGGCGCCCTCCTGGCTCCGTCTTCATTTCTTCATAAAAATAATTCCTGTAAATTATGAGTTGATTCCGAGAAAGTTCCCCGACAAGCTTTTCTGAAACAAAACGACAACAGAAAATAGGAACTGACACTGGCATCTTGTTAATAGGTTAGTTCCATAAAATGTGCCAAAATGATATAAAAACAATATAGAAACATGTGGCAGTGATAATTAACATGCATGGAAGAACCAAAAATTATAGATACGTTTGAGACGTATCACACGCTCAGCCCCACAGGCTCCGAGATTTATGACTCGGATCCTAAGTTGATGCACCAGGAGCATGACGACGAGGACGAGGACGGGGAGGAGGAGGAAGACGAGGACGACGACGGCAGCAACAACGATGACGGCGGCGATGAGGACAATGGCGGCAAGAAGCATCGTCGCCAGGACGATGGCGCGCAAGGGCCGCCATCGAAGAAGAAGAGCTAGGCTAGTTCTAGTTATTAGCATAAGTTCGAGTTATTAGAATATATATATATCTATGTATTATATTTCCAGTGGTTTGTATCTCTGTTTTCACTTCTTCGAATCAGTAATATAATTCAAATTAATTACTTTGGTCTACTCTATACTATCTTGTTGGGTTATGTAGCAGAATTTAAAAAAAATCTGACCTACGTAACAACCAGGAACAACTATGAAGGTACAAGCAGGGTTAGTATTGTTTCGTTACAGACACGAAGATGCGGAACGGGTGTCGATGACGATGTCGATGAAGCATGATGAAGATTCTCACGGCCAAGCTTGGCGGTGATAATGTTGCCGATCCCTCGTACAACCTTCTGGATCCAGCAGATCGAGGGTCAAACGTCTATGATGTCTCACCCCTCCGAGAGCTCTGATACGTCTCAAACGTATCTATAATTTTTTATGTTCCGTGCTTGTTTTATAACAATGCCACATGTGTTTATTATGTTTTTATATCATTTGGCACATTTTATTGGACTAACCTATTAACCTAGTGCCCAGTGTCAGTTTCTGTTTATTTTGTCTGTGGATTGCAGAAAATCTCCAAAATCCAAAATGCTCAGAAAAATCCGAAAAAATTACATAAATTCTTTTTCGCCAGAAGACCCCGGGAGCAAGAAGGGGAGCTGAAGGAGGGGCCCATAGCCCCCAGGAGACCCCAGGCGTGGCCCAAGGTCAACAGCGCATGGGCCCCACCTCGCCGCCTCGTCCACCGCCTCGCGTCGCCTCTTCGCCCATAAATACCTCCCTGATCTAAAAGTCATGCACGCCGAAGGATTTCCCCCGAAACACATCAGAGCTCCGCCGCCATCTGAAACCCTACTTCAAGGGTCAGAAATTCCTGTTCCGACACCCTGCCGGGATGGGGAGAGACCCCCGGAGCCATCTCCATTGACGCCGCCGCCTCCATGATGGTCCGTGAGTAGTTCCCCCCATGGACTACGGGTTCTAGCAGTAGCTAGTTGGTACTCTCTCCCATGTACTTCAATACAATGATCTCATGAGCTGCGCCTTACATGACTGAGATCCATCTGATGTAATCGGTGTTGTGTTTGTTGGTATCCGATGAATTGTTACATTATGATCAGTCTATCCATGATGTTTGTTAATTATTGTTGCTGCAATCTTGTTGTGCTTAATGCTTGCCACTAGTGCACGAGTGGCATGATCTTAGATTTAAAGTATAATTGTTGCTTTAGATTGTATCTACAAGTTGTTGCACCTGTTGCTGTCCGGAACCCGAGGACCCAAAGTGACCACAATTGGGACAACCAAAGGGGATGGCTGTGACTTGAGGATCACATGTTTTCATTAAGTGTTAATGCTTTGCTCCGGTGCTCTGTAAAAGGAGTACCTTAATTACCAGTTAGGTTCCTGGATCGGCCCCGTTGAAACGGGATGGTTGGACAAAAGATGTCATGCAAGTTTCTTGTTTCAAGCACGTATGACTATATATGGAAAACATGCCTACGTATGATTTATAAACTAGATGTCTATCGTGAGTTAGTTGCACTTTTATCAATTGTCCAACTGTAATTTGTTCACCCAACACTTGTTCTTTTGAAGAGTTACCTCTAGTGAAGATAGCTATGAACCCCGGTCCATCTTTAATCATTATTGCCTTCCCGTCAACACACCACCAACTATTTTCTGGCGCCATTGCCTCCGTTGTTACTTTTGCTGCTGCTACTTTATTGTTACTGTTGCTCTCATAGTACTGTGGCTTTCATGTCACTCTTGTTGTTAGTGCTTTCCTAGGTGTGGTGGAATTGACAACTCCGCTGTTAAGACTTATAAGTATTCTTTGGCTCCCCTTGTGTCGAATCAATAAATTTGGGTTTTACTACCCTCGAAGACTGCCTCGATCCCCTACACTTGTGGGTTATCAAACTCGCACACGTACGTTCGTCAGAGTCCAGCAGCGCTTCGCCATGCCAGAGTTAAGAGCTACTGGTGTATGTGAGGTGGAGAAAACCCCAGCACATGGGAGAGAGAGAGAGATTAGATCTAGATAATGAGAGCCTCTAGACATGGGAGAGCCTCAGAATCTTTCTCCAAATTGTATGTCCAAAAGGAGAGGGGGGTGGGGTTTATATAGGAGATCCCAAGGGGTGGGGTGAGTTGGAGAAGGAGTAGAACTCCTCCCCCCAAGCCACCACCGCCGCCGCCCTTAGGGTGGGGCCCACCCTGGCCGCACCGACCTAGGAGGGGTCGGGCCCACCCTAGGCCGACCGCGCCTTGGCTGCCACCGCTGCCTCCCCCATGGGCCCTAAGGCCCATTAGGGTTTCGACTTGGAGGGGAAGCCTCCCCTCCTGGCTCCTTGGCCCACCACCACCAAGTGGTGGTGCCATTGGGCCCCCAGGGCCCATGTGGCAGCCTCCTTTTATTGTCCTTTGTATTTAAATAATTTTCCCTTTTATTTATTAGTTAAATAAATTAATATTTTGTCTAATTAATTCCCATAATTAATACTTATCATATAAACATATTTATATGATCTGGGACACCCAGTGTCCGCCGACAAAATACACTGGACAATTATTACCTTCTATATAAACCCTCGGAATAAATCCGATACCTCCTTTTACTGTATGATCAAATCTCCGAACATAGTTCTATCACTCCGGAACCATCCCAGATGATACTCTCTGTCTACTTCGGACCTCCCTACGTACACAGCAGACTGTGACGACTTAAGTGTGTGACCCCTATAGGTCCGGTAACGGGTAGCTATGATTGGAAGTGCCTATCCAATCACTGGTCAGGGTCAGGACCATGGACGACCTGAATGACTTCTATCGTTAACGAAGACACTTGTTGAACCTGTTGACTATCAAACATATTCCCATTACTTTGCAATACTCATTATTTACCTGAGGCGAGATATATGACACTACCATGAATGAGACCTTTCATACACTATGTCACTTTATCCTCGTTACCGGTATGATGTCATTACTCTTTTCCCATGTTCCAGTATCCCCATGATATCACAATATCATGTCCTTGTCTACGCAGACATATCTATGGACACCTTCTCACTAGTGGATACATGATGTATCTCTCTATTATCTAGAGGAGCAATTCCATTCTTGAACTACTACGATTAAATGCATATCTTCAAGGTTACCCAGCGACAGCCGTTATGACCACCCAGTGACGGCCGTAGTGTTAGACTGTGCCAAAGTAATCTCTCCAATATACATAACCATAAATTATCATGGTCTAAGGAATAAACAAGTAGATCAATCTAAGACTATACCATATACACCAAAACCTTGATCTCGTAGTATATCTTATTTTGGGTCTTCCCAGTCATATTGTTGTTTTGCTCTCATTAATAATGACACGCCTGTGTCCATGACCGGAAAACAAGGTCATCCGGTATTAACGAGTTTGTCTATGAGACATGACAAAGGGTATAAAGGGTTTGATTATGTTTCTACACGTGCGTATGTGCGTCCCTATAAATCTCACATTTATAGACCATAGCAGTTATAGCATAAAAACATAATACATTAATCATGAAATATATGTATATTTATTGTCTCTCGGGCATACATCCAACATATCTGTGATTGCACACGATCAGGATAGAACAAATCGTGTGTGATGGTCAGAAGCAATGCATACGCTTAAACGTTTCTGGCCTGTGATCGTAAGCGTATGCAATGTTTATTCCCGCAACCGTCGTCTAACCCACTGCATACGGCTTCAATTCGTAAGGGTAAGCAATAAGAGAGAGCACACACGGGTGGCTGCATTCTTATGCGATTGTGGGGACTTAAATTGCCCGATCTATACTTGTGGTTGTAGGAACTCGTAAACGGACAAAGAAACTGGGCAATGTCCTATGTGTTAAAAGACGCAGTGCAAGAATTCAAAAATTACATAATAACCAGAAATGAAAGGAATGATTTGGAATAGTGATGGGTTGGGTGATATGGCTAAACACTTTACAATTCAAGAAGCTATTAGAGAGCTTGAATTGAGCTTTGTGGCAATTTTAGAAACAGGGAGGTCTAATTTTTCGGCCCCGTTTTTAAAAAACTAGCAGAGGGTCTGGAATATGTGAGGTATTGTCTACCCCCACATGGCCGCTTTGGTGGCATTTCTAGTGGGTTTTAATGGTAATGACATATCAGTTCAAAATTTTGTAACTGGTGATTTCTGCGTAACATTTCAAGTTAAAAATAAATCAGATGGGTTTATCTGTACTTTGGTCATTGTCTATGGGGCTTCCCAAGATGCTCTTAAACCGGATTTTCTAGCGGAACTTGTTCGTTTTTGTGAGAATGAAGCACATCCCATGTTGGTGGGGGTGACTCTAATATTTTTAGTGACAAGAGGAGAATAATAATAATTCGATGCATGGTGGCCTTTTATTTCAATGTTATCACTGAGAGCCTCAGTCTAAGAGAACTTGATCTCTTTGGGAGGCAGTACACCTGGGTTAGTAGGTGAAAAAATCCAACGCTTGAGAAGTTGGACTGCCTTCTGGCTAGCGTAGAGTGGGAACAAAAATATCCACCAATGACAGTACAAGTGATGACTTGTACATGGTCCGGCCATACAACGTTGCTCATTGATTCTGGCAATCAAGCCCATCTAGGAAATAAGCCACTTTTCTTTTGAGTTGTCATGGCTTCGTCAAAATTGTTTCTATGAGATGATTGCGCGTGAATGGAGATCGTGCATCGGTGGAGGTTCACCAGTGGAGAGTTGGCAAAATAAAATTAGATACCTTCGACAATTTCTTAGGGGATGAGCAAAAGAATTAAGTGGAGAATATAAGAAACAACAGAAAAGCTTCTTCTACTAATTGATGAGCTAGACATTAAAGCACAAACTACTCCACTTTCTGTGGCGGAGAAAGCTGCAAAATAAGAGGCGAATGAATGTATTGCTTGGTTAAGGCAAGATGAGGAGGCCAAATGGGCTCAACGAGCAAAAGTTAATATATCCAAGAATGTGTAAATAATACACGTTACATTCACTTAATTGCTAATGGCAAACATGGAAATAAATGTATTTTTTAGCTTGAACAAGATGAAGGAACGATTGTGGGAGATACAATCTTGAAAACATTTATAACCGAATACTATAAGAAATTATTTGGGGCGCCGGAACCAAATTCCTTCTCTTTAGATGAGTCTTTTACTCAAGATCTACCACAGACTCAAATGTTGAGAACGAGATCCTCACATCTAACTTCACTGAGAAGGAGGTGTTGGGCGCTATTTTACAAATGGAGCACAATAAGACCCCGGGACCAGATGGGTTTCCCGCGGAGTTCTATCACAAGTGTTTGGCTGTTGTCAAAAATGATTTGATGGCAATGTTTGCACAGTGACAAAATGGTGACCTCCCATTGTTTAGATTAAACTTTGGGGATGATAACATTGCTGCCCAAAAAATAAGACGTGACTAGAATAGGGCAATATATACCTATATGTCTCTTAAATGTGAGCTTTAAAATCTTTACAAAGGTGGGAACGAACAGTGTTTTGTCCATAGCTCACAAGGTTATTCATCCCACGGAAACAACTTTCATTCCGGTAGGAACTTTCTTGAAGAAGTGGTAATCCTACATGAGACCATTCATGAGATCCATCGAAAAAAAATGGATGGTGCGATGTTCAAGATTGATTTTTAAAAGGCATATGATAAAGTTAAATGGTCGTTCTGCAACAAGCTCTACGCATGAAGGGTTTTGACCTTAAATGTTGCGAGTGGGTTGCCATATCTATTCAAGGCGGTAGTGTTGTGATACGTGTAAATGATGACATTGGTCATTATTTTCAAATGCTAAAAGGTTTAAGACAAGGTGACCGGCCCTTTGTCCCCTAGCTAGCTTGTTTAATACTATTGCCGATACATTCTGTTCTCATTGCGAGAGCAAAAGAGGATGGGGATAGGTTGGGAGTCTTATAACCCATCTTGTTGACGGAGCGGTATCAGTTCTCCAATATACGTGGATGATACTATCCTATTTTCAAACATGATCTTGAAACACCGGTTAACATGAAGCTTATTTTGGTTCTCTTCGAACAATTGTCAGGACTTAATATTCATAAGAGTGAAATGTATTGCTTTGGTAAAGCTGCTGAGATGCAAGATGAATATCGTCACATCTTTGGATGTGAAACAGAGGAATTTCCATTTAAATATTTAGAAATTTGTATCCATTATAGGAAGCTACTAAATATTGAATGGAAACCAATTGAAGATCCTTTTGAGGAAAAACATGCTTCTTGGGCTGGAAAGTTGCTATCTTATGGGGATCATTTAGTCTTGATTAGTTCGGTCCTCACGAGCCTTCCGATGTTCCTTTTATCCTCTCTTTTTTAAATCCCAGTGGGTGTTCGAAAAAGACTTGATAACTTTCGCAACAGATTTTTCTGGCAAAGTGATCAAAATAAGTGGAAATACAGGTTAACAGAGTGGAATAGAAATTTGGTGCCCAAAAGACCAGAGGATTTCGGCATTGAGTTACTTGAAATTAAAAATAGATGCTGCTGAGCAAGTGGCTTTTCGAGCTTCTAAATGAAAAAAGGGTATGGCAAGAACTCATATATAGTAATGGACTTGGAACTCGCTTTTGTAAACATACCTAGCTTGGAGACAGAACCTTTGTCGGTCCAATATCCAATTCTTTAACATCGCTCACAATAAGAATGTCCTTGTTGTGGACGTTTTGTCAAATGCTCCACCTGTAAACATTGAGTTCAGGCGGTCTTTGATAGGTGCTAAATGGACAACTTGGATGAACTTGGTACAGAGGCTCATGACAGTATCGCTATCAAAAAATGATCGAGGATACTTTTAGATGGAAGTTGACCCCGTCTGGAGTGTTCTCTATTAAATTGATGTATGCTGATTTTATGAATGGACATACACCGTTCCTTCGTAAGTATCTATGGAAGTTAAAAGTCCCGCTAAAAATAAAGATTTTCATGTGGTTTGTTAACAGAAAGGTAATCCTAATTAAAGATAATTTGATTAAGAGAAATTGGAACGGATGTAAGAAATGTGCCTTTTGTTAGTGTGATGAAACTGTTGATCATTTGTTTATATCTTGTTCTTTTGTGGGTAATATTTGGAGATTGATCCATTTTACTTTTAATATTTCACCTCCTACCAGTATAGCTAATATGTTTGGTTCTTGGTTGTTAGGGGTGGAAAATAAAACTAAATCACATATTCACATTGGCGTCTCTGCTTTTATTTGGGCAACTTGGAATTGCCACAATGATATGGTTTTTAACAAGATTGAAAATGCCCATTTTTGATAGGTTGTTCATAGAGCCACTTACCGGATCAACATGTGGTCCTTTCTTCTTCCGCAAGACCAAACATCCCTTATGGAGTCTGGATGTAATCGGCTCATGGAGATTGTCCGGGCTATCTTCAACCGGGATGGGTGGCAGCATGATCGAGGGCTTTGCTCTGTTTAGTGTTGGACTCTGTTGTTTTTGGGTGGCTGTTCTTGTAGTCACCTTCGCTGATATTGGTTCTAAACTTTTTAAACTATTTGAAACTTTGTAATAAAAAGCCGTGTGCATCACTCTGATGCAGAGGCTGGGGCTTTGTTCCCCTTTTTGGAAAAAAAACTGGTAGTCAACGTAAAAAAACGCAGTCTAGAGGATGCCATATGCTGTTACAAAATCATGAATTTTGTGTTCTCTATTGTTAAAAGTTAACCAGTCTGTGCAATATTCTTTTCTCAAATATTTTTCATATCTGGTCTAACTAATTACTGGAACATCATGGAACTACAGGCCAGCAAAAGCTGAATGCAGTAACCGTCTCATATTTTGCAGATTGTAAATATGTTTCCACGATACCTTCTCAATCTTGTGACTTGGGAGTCGGGATTCACAGCACAACTTGCGGAGTTGAACCTTGTGATTTAGTTGCTCTTATATTTAAGGACCTCTCATTGTAGTTACGCATCATTTTAGTCTTCAGAAGGACACATTTACTTATAAAGTAGACGCTGCTAGTTTAAGAAAATAAATTCTGTTATTGTCCTTGTAGTTGTAGAGATAACACCATAGACGGGGTTGTCTTGTATGGGCTGTGCACTGTGCATCAGTTTTGGTATGTCCGGTTTGGTCGTGTGGAGCACTATCTATAGCTGTACATTTTTTGCAAAAAGTAAATATATTACTCCATATCAAGAAGTATCAAGTAATATCAAGTACACCCGGACTTTTGCAACAACTAAATACCCTGAGTAACTCGAGGCATATAGTATGGACACAACTACTATAAAAGGGAAAAAAGAAAAACCAAGATCTAAGACACGTGCGACATCTACATCAAACACTGACAACAAACGAGTCACGAGAAGAATGCCTTCCGTAAGATAATGTGAGACCACCGTCTTCTTCTTCTTCTTCTTCCATCCACTCTCGGCCTCATGCAGCTGGCAGGCAAGGTGTAGTCAGCATGATGTAGGAACACGCCACACGGTGTCCTCAAACTCTAGGAGGAAGAGAAGGGGAAAAGGCCAGATGATTTTTTTTTAATGTAACCGACTGAAGAGTGGGTCCCACATTGCAGGGATGATTAGGGGTGTACAAATGGGGACAACGGCTGGGGGCGCGTATTGGCTGACTTTGCCAGGCTCAAAGTCACCTGACTTTGAGTCACTGTCAAGTGGGCCCGCAATATGTGAGGTCCACATGTCAGCTACACAAAGTCAGCAGCCACAACGTCAGCAAATCCCAACGGAACGGCTGGGGCATGGGGGAGGAGGTAATTTTCCCTCCGTTTGTTTCACTGTTTGGGGAAGCCCCTTTGCACTTGGGTAAAACGTATGTTTGCAACGACTGAAGTAGCTGCTTTGAGGTTTCAAACCAGCTAGCAATGCTGAAACTGACTCCGTTTAATTCAGTTTGGAATCTTCCGCCTGAGGTAACAAACCTACGTGAGTACAATACGTACGCACGAGAGAGCCTAGGTACTAGATGTAGGAACCGTGGCTAGCTAGGATGTGCAGAGATGCTTCGTCTGTTGCTAGCTAACATAGGATGTTACGTCCATCGCTGCAAGAAAATTAATTCATCGCACTGCGTGGCAGCAAAATAAATGCATGATTTGGTTAATTTTCTGCTTACCTGACCGTGAGTTAATAGCATAAACCTACTACATTTCTAGCAAAATTTAACGATTGGTACCGATTAATCTTTCAATCTCATTTACATACCACATTTTTTCGAATTTTTAGCACAAAACCCAAATCACACTTTGATGAGAAATTGACAACCCTTCTGACACGCCAGGCCCACCAGCCAGTCCAATAAATAACGAAAATATCAAAATAAATAAATAAAATCTGAGAAAAGAAATTGTTTTGTGAGGTGGACTGTGGGCCCCACTTGTCAGCCTAATAAAAAACAAAAATATCTAAAAAAATCAACCCAACCTGCGGCTTGCAAGCCGTGGCGCGCGGGGCACGTCCTGCGGGCGGAGGGCACATTGTGGGCACGTCGGGCGTGGGCTCGACCCGCTCGCTCGCTGCGCGTGAGGCTCGGCAGCAGGCCAGCAGCTCGCCGTGCTCACCGGCGTCGAGGCCGTGGGAGCTTCCCGGCAAGCACAGATTGAGGAACGGCGGCGTCAAGGTTGTTGTGAGCGCGGCGCTGAGCCAGGTGGTCGCTTCGTGTGCGGAGGCAGCGGCGAGCGCCTCTTCACCGGACCGAATCCCGACCTCCAGGCGGGCCGCCGCCAACCGCTGGACTTGAGGAACCGGAGGTAGCTGGCGGCCTCGTCGAGCATGGAGGTCGTGTCCATCTTGCTCCTTCCCGGCACCAGCTTCTGCAGAGCGCGCCCGCTCCCGCCGCAGCCGCGCCGCCACCGTCTGCGGTCGCTCGAGATACGTGTGGTGCCGGGGCTTCGATGACACGGCGGCTCGGTCGACGCGTGCGGCGGATCTCCGGCAAGGCTAGACACGGGGCGCATCGCGACCGCACGGTAGATCATCTCCTTCCTGCGCTATCACCTCCATGTCCGGCTTGTACCCACGGTCCTTGTCGTCGTTGCCCTGCTGTCGGGTACTTGTCGTCCGGTAGCTTATTCCTTTTCGTCACGCGCGGGCTTACCTGAGTAATCTGCACCGGACGCGATACGGCGGCGACGCCACCTCCGTCGGGCGTGGGCGGCGTCAAAGGCTTCGTCGTGCTGGAGGGGTGCTCGGGGCGCCACCACGATTTGGACGAAGGCGACGGCCGGGGGCGCGGAGCTTGACGGCGTCGGCGCCGAGCCCGACCGACCCAACGAGCTGGAGCGGATCGAGGCGGCCTCTAAATCCTGTCAACGGGACTGACAAAATAAAGACTGACACGCGGGTCCAATGTCCACCTCACCCAATAAAAACAATTTCAGATTTTTATTTTTTTTGTTTTTTATTGGACTGACAAGTGGTTCGGAAATGAGATTGAAACATCCACCGGTACCGGTTGGTAAATTTTGCTAGAAACGTACTCCCTGGCTTACGCTATTAACTCCCTGGCTGTAAACCCACCGTTCTACCATTTCTTCCAAGTCGCAACCAAGCGTCTCTTCCTGATGTCGCCGGACGTCGCACACACGCTACCGACGCGTTCACCTCCATTCGACGCCTCTTCTTGATGCCGCTTCTTCCCCTGTCTCTTCCTCGATCGAGCGTGCCCGATTTCTCCTCAACGGCTCCGGTCATCGTTCCCGCCCGCCATTGACGCGGAGGGAGCTAGGAGGCGTGCCCCCCTGGATCACGACGAATATGATTGGCGCGACCAGCCGGCACGTACGCCACCGGAGGTGACTGCGACGACGGCCGGTGATCGGCGGCGGCGAGAATTAATTGCACACCTTCTTCAGGCTTCAGCATGCATGCGTGTACGTCGTAAATGCATATTTTCAGATATACATCATGCTGTACGTACATATCTACCCTACTCCCTCCTCTTCCATATGATATGTAGAGCTCTAGCGTAGTGTAGTGTAAGCCCCTAATCTAGATTCCAGCGTAGACTTTTGCGATTCTAGGTCTAGCTGTTAGCTATACATAAACTCACCGTCCGTGCAACCAATCATATTGCTTTCTCTCTCGCACACACTCTGAATACAAGGGATCAAAGGGAGAGAGTGTCAGATCGATCGCCGTGTTGTGTAGGTAGCGGTGTGCCATTTGCTCAGCTCCATGTCTTGTCACTCTGGCACATCTATGTCTCTTCTCTTAAGTGGCAATAATGTTATTCATGTCATACATCCATATACATATAGGTCGGCTATTCATGCACGTAGGGACTTTCAGCCTATGTAGGGCTAGGGAGAAGACTCTTGATGGATCCACGCATGCAAATGCATGATCACACTCCTGAAAGCATGCATGACAGGTGTTCTTTGCGATCGATGAAAGTACAAGGCTTGGATGCGTATGGGAATTCAAGAGATGCCAAACATAACAGCTTCCCAGCTCATTTTGTTTTACTTGGATTGGATGGGAGTGGGACTACCTAATTCAGATGAGTAAATTGAAGTTGTCAAAAACCCACCGAAATGCCCCAAATGCGGTGGTTTTTCCTGAAGCGTGTATAACTTTGCCTCACTTGCGTTTTTTTTTTGCAATTTACTCATTCAGATCGGATGGGAGCATATATAATGTTTCTTCGGCATCTGTTGTGAAAATAGATTCGTATACATAGGACTGTGACAATCATCGTTCTCGCGCTAGCATTAGAAAAAACAAAAATCAAAAATTATGTAATCCCGATATTTACTAAGATTACCATATATACATTTGGTGTCATTCGGTTCTTGTATGGAATCAATGATTTAATCAAGAAACAATTTTTGGGGGTATTTGTAGATTTTTCTGAAGTCTAAAGTTCATCAATGAAATGTTCTTCTCCTCCGCTTATGGTAGAGACCGTCATATTGTTGCAACATACATGATTTAGAGTATGTGTATCCGCTAGTATCACAGTCCAATTCGGACTCCGACTCCAACATGTAGGATGTGGATGAGCAAAATCGTATAGTATCGGGCTATCCGATCTTTTCAAAGGTGTCTTCCATAGAATTTCATATAGTATATCCGTGAAAAGCTAACTTGCTTTCCTGAAATATATGTACATTTCTCACTGTACCATCTTATGATATGTTGTCAATAGGTACTTTATACTTAGACACTAAAGAATGGACACATCGTGATGTCACTTTTAAAATATATTTAAGAGCATTATAACTAAGAACTAATTAAAAGTGAGAGTTCTCTTTATCAACCTGCATTTCTCATCACTAACAATGGTGCAGTTGCGTTATTTGATGTTTCCGCACATTCTCTTCACTCTATTTCAGTCCCGCTCGCTCTTCTAATGCATATGTGCATACTCATATAGATTAACTAAATCATTATTTGTCCATCAATGTCGTCATATCTTGTACTTCTTACAATGTCCCTATAGTTTGCGTATTGTATCATTTAACACAACTAAAATATATGTTTTTACATATTTGACATGATTTGTGTGTTTCCGACCCGTACACATGATGACAAACATAGCACCTTAGCATTGATCAGTCAAACCCTCTTACTTGATGTCTTCCCTACCTTGCACATGATAAGCGCATATACACATGCATATAGTTTATAGTCCTCCTCAATTTACGCTTCACAGTTGCTTCCGGTCACCATGCATGAATGTCACTAGTGATAAGCCACTCACTCTCATATTCATTTTACTCATATAATCATACTGAAATCCTTTCATACCTAAAAAACATTTCATTACACAGGCATATTTCTCTGTTTTGATACATTTGAGGAATATTACGTTGACGGTTTTTTCTCCATTTATACATTTGAGGCATGTTATGTTAAACATGCATGTCGATACATTTGAGGCTGATCATTTTGAACATCATTTAGAAAACTGGTTGTACTAATTATCTACCCAATAAGAACTTTTGTGAACTTTTCTATTTAATAATTCCACATCAATTTCGAATGGAAGAAATTTGCAATTTCTTAATATATGTCGTATTCCAAATTTCAGACATAAATAGATTTGATTTCTGTAAATCCAATAGCTAATCTCTATGGATTTTTACCATGAAATAGCTATTTAGGTACACATGTATACAAATATAACTCAAAATTACATATTCTTAATTAGACCTAGGCATCTAGCCTGACAGCAGCAACCGAGTAAATCAACGGTGATGGAATGCCGGTATGGCGTGGTTGACAATCAGACAATGAGAATTTACTTTGGAAAAATGTGTGTGTACTTGTATACACATCATCTGCATACACGCGCTAGAGATTGACAAGCTTTGAATGATCCACGACTGAAACAACCTCTATCGGCCGATTCTCATTCAAGGACGAATAACATCTTTGTACGTAGACCTCGGACGATTGCATGCATATGACATTATCATCGCATGGGTTGCGGTTGCAGCTGATAAACATCAAGCCGAAGTCGAATGTATGTGGCCAGGCGGCCATCCTCCATTCGGTTTTGGATCATGCAACGCGTTAATGAACTTCTGCTATCTTTTGACGACCGCGGGCAGCTTCTTTGCGGCCTTTTACATGTAGGTTCGTGCTATTTATTCCTAGTTCCTACTAAATTCAGTAGAGAGAGAGAGAGAGAGAGAGAGAGAGAGAGAGAGAGAGAGAGAGAGAGAGAGAGAGAGTCCGTACATGGCCAATCATGCTATCAGCAAGTAGGGCACAATCAGGGATGGGAGGGACTGCACTTGAGGGCTTGATGATACCATCGATCTCTATATCTATTCAATGCTCGTACGTGTTCTCTGTCAATATCATTCAGTTCATGAAAGGAACATAATCATGCACATCTATTTGTAGACCACAGGGACTGCTTATCCTTATGTGCTTGATTGGTGAATCTTATCTCTTTATCGAGTCAGCTGTATGTGTAGGACAACAAAAAGGAGTTGGCCATATTTGAAACGACCCGTCTCTATATGCATGCATTGCGTCCATGTAGTGCAAATCATTCTGGCTACTACGAACATATTATGGTGTTGACTGAGATTCCCCTTTTCTATTGAGCGCGTGATCTGCATAAGAAAGCAAAGGAAAAAAGTTGTTGGGTACCTATTTTTCTCAAGTTATTATATATTAAGTTGCTCCATCCTCAAAGCATCTTACAGAAAAGTTGACCTGTTAAAATATAAAGTCTAGCCCTTTGCATCAGTTCGCGCCTCCTATCTATCCCACGTCTAAGGTCTTACCCGTTTGTCCAGCCTGAACGTGAGGGGGAGTGTCAAAATATAAAGCCTAGACTTTTCCATCAGTTCGGACTTTTGAGATAATTGGCTAGTGCATCAATTAAATAAGACCCACCCCTCGGTCGTCCTAGGGCGATTCAGACGACAAACCCTACCCTCCATAATTTGGTGATGTCCACACGATTGTGTTTTCCCTTCTTGAAAGCATTGCTACGGAATAACAGAGACTTAATCATAAATGTTTAGGTCATGTCTTCTTATGGTTATGCCAACATTTTGTAAGTAATGTGCCTTGCTTGTTGATGATTTGGCCTTGTTACATTGCATCAACTTTAATACAACATCACAACTATGTCTAGTTTTGGGCTGGCCTTCTTGTTGGGAAAAATAATTTGAATTGTAGGAACATGAAACTCAATCTTTATTCTGTTAACTAAAGGTTGCCGTAACATGAAACTCAGTCTCCAATGTTTGTTGAGGTTGAGCATGATTTTTTTCCCATTCTAGCTTAAGTATATGACACATGTCTACAAATAGTGACCATTAGGGCCAAGACATTATATTCACAAATGTACTAGCTTAAGTATTTCTCAGTGACATATGTCTAGAAATAGACATTTCCATTCTCCCCAAAAACATTGACCATGATCGTACCAAGACATTTTATTATCCCTGAGATATGGGGACTTTCGGACACGAGCAAGAGTCAATGTTATTCAAGTACCAAAAAGATGACTCACCGTTGTGTGCTGCTTGTTCTAGCTACACTATCAGCCAACCTACATACCATATGACCATATGACATGCATTGTCAAAAGGATAACATGGCATGGCATCCTAACAAACTATATACTAGTATGCTTTTCTAGTACCACCCTATTTATATCACCCCCATCCCCCTCCCCCTTACAACCCTACCTTCCCATACACCTCCTGTTCCCTTAGCAAGAAAGAGAATCATCCGCCCACTAGCTAGAAAGAGAAAAGGAGAGAGATGAGAAACCAGAGCCTAGTTCCTAGTACCACTTCGTCCTCTTCAAAGAACAACACCAAACAAGAACAGCCACACCTCTCGGGGGCTTACATTAGGAGCCTTGTGAAGCAACTTAGCTCCTCCTCTACAGTGAGATCCAAAGACCATCACAGCACCATGGGCAGCAAAGCACATAGCCAACCACATCAGGAAGAAGAGAGACAAGCCGCACAAAAAACAACACCACCACTACAGCAGCAGCCACACAAGAAGCAGGTGAGGAGGAGGCTGCACACAAGCAGGCCATACCAGGAGAGGCTGCTCAACATGGCAGAGGCAAGGAGGGAGATCATCTCAGCCCTCAAGGTCCACAGGGCATCCATGAGGCAAGCCAAAGAGCAGCAACAACTGCTGCAGTTGCAACAGCAGCAAGAGGCTCAGGCAGTGCAGGAGCAAGGCCAAACGAGTAGGGTAGCTGCTTGTGCACCCATGAGCTATGCTTCCTTCTCAGATTACCTCTACAACTCCCCGTTTGCACATTTCACAGCCAGTAGCAGCAGCAGCTATTATTCCTCTCCACTCCCTTACCAAACACCCATGGTTGATGCCTTTGATCACTTGCTCCCCTCCCTACTCAACCACTAGGGCTCAACTTGAGCTTCCAGGGCTTCGACGCTGTTAGTGGTGCTCCTGATGACGATGCCAAGAACAGCAATGGTGCCTCTTTCGATCCTGATCCGTTACTCCATCACCAACCATCGCCTGCTTCCTCCTACTCAGTCTACTCGCCGTCGGTGACGATGGCAAGCCACGACATGTCCACCGCCGTCATCGCCGTGGAGGACGCTTCCCTGGTGGCCGACACATCGCTGCACCGGGTGCTTGATGAGCAGGAGATGGCAGCGATCTACTCCATCGGGCAGCAGCACGACGTGGAGTGGAGTGACACGGTGAACCTTGTCACGTCGGCGTGGTGGAGCAAGCTCCTGGAGAGTATCGAAGGCGGCGGCGAAGGGACGTCCAAGACTGTGAGCGCCGGCGTAGAGGACGCGTCGTCAACGGCGGCGCACACGCTCGACTGGTTTAGTGGCGATACCCTTGGCCATCAGGGCACCAAGGGAAGCGGCGGCTCTGACGTCCTCGGGATGAATCTGAGTGAGTACTACGGAGAAGACGTCTCCTTGCCACGGTAAGCTAGTAATCGAGGCAATGGCAATTGTACGGTGAATCCAGATTAAGGTGCAAACTTTGTCTAATGGGGCAAATTTTCGTTTTGGTTTGCAGTATGGACATTGGAGAGATCGAAGGATGGGATGCGGAGTGGTTCTCATAACATATCGTCCATCCAAGGGGGGACACAGTTCATTCGAGCGAGGATTCTCCCTTTACCTGACATGCATTTTGCTCTTTTTCGAATAATAAAAACGCTGCGTCATAAGTAGTCATACTGAGATTGGATGATTTTTATTGCACGCTTAAACGTTTTTTTTGGCAAGTTTATGAGCTGTGTGCTTTGTTGATGTGTATAATCTGTATTACTGCATATTAACACATCATCCGTGACTTGATTTATTAGTTCTACTTTTGACATCATTCATTTAGGGGACAGTTTACTAGTCACCGTTATGGTGTCTCCCATGTGTATTTCAGAATTTGTACTTTAGTGATTATGATAATTTTGTTGTCCATTTGATCAGTCAAAATAGTAAGTCAATTTTGTTAATTAACTTAACCACTAAGTTCTGAATGGATATTTTATAGAACAAGCAATTTTGACAAAAATATGCATAGTCGACCTTGCAGATTAGGTCATGTACAATGGTTTATAAGACAATCTTATTTTAAACCCGTCAAGTAATCAAGATATAAAAATAAGAGTAAAACGCCCCTGGAGTCTACCAAGTTGCGGAGTTGGAGCGGATTGGTCACCTACTGGGAAAATGCTAACTATTGGTCAGTAACTTGTGTGAATGTTGCACGTTAGTCATTCCGTCACTCCCTCCGTTAAAATGCTGACGTGGACAATGATTTTTTTACCAAAAAGACCTTAACCTTCTATTTATTCTTATTACTCGGTCCGTATGAGCACGTCGGCAGCTCAGGCTGGGAATGGGGCAAGTCCCGCGCCGAATCCACCCCGCACCACATGTAGTTAATCTTATTCACCAACCCAGGCCAAACCAAATAATTATTCTGTAAAGACGCACTGCCCCACCCCGCACGAATTTTCCACCCGCACCACACCGCTCCACAATGGAGATTTGGGTATGAACCCGTGGATCCAACCCGTGGTTCCTGGTAAATCTGGTCGTTCGCTACCTAACTGCCGTACTGGGACTTTTTTTTTTTTTTGCGTTTTTAGTTTGTACTGGGACTACTGGCTGCATGCGTATACTGGCTAGCTGCCGCCCTTACGTACTGGCTGCAAGCATATACTGCGTAGTTCCCTTCAAGCCCAAGAAGGCCATGGGGACGAGCAGAAAAACAAGAAGGGGCATCGGAGCTGGCGACCTGTGCTGTCCATCGCCGCCGTCGCCGCCCGTCCTCGCGTGCCCGCGCCCATGGCCGTGCCCCGTCCTCGCCGCCCACATCGTGCCCACGGCCGTCCGCGTGCCGCGCTAGCTGTGTTGCTGCTCCTCGAGCACGCCCACGGTGAGAAGCACAGCAAAGGATCACGAACTGGACGCGCACAGCCTGGACAAGGACCGGCATGCACGTGCCCAAGACAGGCGGCAGCAGGGGCACTGGGACGTCGACGCGACCGACGTGACAGAACGCGATGTGCGTCTACTTCATGCCGCCGCCGGCGTGCTCCATCGTTTTCACGGCCAACGTCCATGCCGTGCTCCGAGACCTTGTCTAGTAGGTCCGCGTCGCTCCTCTTACCATCCATGTCGACAGAATCGTCCCAGTATATCCCCAGTCCATGGAATCGTCTTGGTGTTGGAGATGGCGCCGTGCTGCTTGCCGGCTGCCTTATCACATGGTGGAAGATGACGCCGGGCTGTACGCCGGCCGTCGCGACGTCGTCTTGGCGTTGGAGATGGCGCCGTGCTCAGCCCCGTCGACGTACTCATGGAGATGGTGATGTTGCCGGGCCATGTGTCGGCCGTCGGGACGTCGTCTTCGTACGTGGTGGTGATGGAGAAGATGCCGGGCCGTGCCCAAAGCCGGCAGGACGCTCTTCATCCTCAAGGCTCCATGGGAAGGCTCCGCGTACTTCGCACTCCAAGACCCGATGCATGCATCAACCTCAACCTCACGACGTGCTCATACGGACCGAGTAATAAGAATAAATAGAGGGTTAAGGTCTTTTTTGTAAAAAAATCATTGTCCACGTCAGCATTTTAACAGTGGAAGTGACGGAATGACTAACGTGCAACATTCACACAAGTTACTGACCAATAGTTAGCATTTTCTCAGTAGGTGACCAATCCGCTCCAACTCCGCAACTTGGTAGACTCCAGGGGCGTTTTACTCTAAAAATAAATATAATGTACAATGGTCTTTTTTGGTCTTATCTCATCTAGATATCGCAAAATATGTATAGCGACCTTGGACGCTCTCCTCCCCCGTCTACAGTGAAGAGGAGGCGATTTGTGAATCCCCCGAAGAACTCCACCTCCCGGCGCGATTTCGCCGGATCCCTCGGCCTCCGCCGGCCGCTTCGGCGGCGGGAGGCAGGGGGATCCCCGTCTCGTGTCCTGTACATAGCGTAGGAGCTCCTTGGACTCAGGCCGTCGGCGTTCTAAAGGTGGAGGCGCGGCGGTTGTTGTTTGCAGGTGGTGGATCTCCTCTCCGGCATCGGCGTTCTGCGGAGCTCCGACTTCGATCCACCGCCACCTTCGTCCTCACATCTCCGCAGAGGTGCCGTGGGCGTCTTCCCCTTGGTCGGCTCCGAGGGCGGCGGAGCTTCCAGATCGAGATCTTGAAGAAGAAGAGGCGGCGTATCGGATCGTCCGCGGCGGCGCTCGACGGTGTAGGTCCTCCGGGACCAGCGCTCGGCGACTTCCCGCTCGCCTGGGGACTGCCTCCGATCCAAGGCTTCAAGGGAGGCAGCGGCGACGGCGCGCCACCGACGGCAACGGCGGGTCGACGACGTGGTCAACATGCAGAGGGACGGTGCTGTAATTTTGTGTTTGTCGGGGTCCTTTCTGTATTGTTTCCGATGTATTGCTTCTTCTTCTCCCGCAAAAAAAAGATATCGCAAAATATGTGTTAAATCTCTTAGCTAAGAGAAGACAAACATTTTTTCTCGTTTCACTCTCCTACAACTCAGCAATCATCCTACGTGGCATTGCTAACATAACAACATTGTAAATCCCTTATAATTATGCAACTAGCAATTAGTAATAACATATTTACAATACTGAGATGTGCATAAAATGAAAAATATTTATAGCACTTTTAACATGCTCCAACTTAGCTCCTAGAAGGTAAGACCGTAAGAGCATTGAATTATTCGGAACTAGTTATTTGTGTAACTGACGGGATCAGCTAAGAGACAGGTCACCTAGTCTCTGTTATGGAAAGAAAAGATTTCCATGTTTTCTAATTGTGTTCTAATTTGGAAATGTAAATAGTGATTAGCATCATTTGCATTTGTTGGGATCAATTAACCTAAAGCCCGGAGAATCATGTTTGGCAGGTACTGAGGGATGGGGTCTCGCGACGCCGAAGGCGATCCTGAGGGCGATTCTCCTGGTGACTCCGATGTGGGTCTCCGGGGAGCCTTCCCCTCCGGTAGGTTTTGGGCGACTGCGTCGGGATCAAGCGACGACGAGGAGGATGGCTCTTTTCGGTCATCGCCGGCAAGATCTTTCCGCTACCTTTGCCGTACGCCGGAAAGTTCTTCTTCGTGCGATCTAAAGGATCTAAAGGAGAGGAAATGGCTGAAGAAGGAGGAGAAGAGGAAAGGTCAGAGATGGGCAGCGAAAATCATGAAGGTACAGCCGTCATCGCCGGTAAGTTCTGCATCGTGCTCGTCTTTTCGCCGGAGTTATGCATTCTCGGGTCTACCAAAGACTTTGGTCGATGGTTCGTTCAAATTACCGTGTTATCACCTACAACGAGATCGTGTTCTGATGAATCGGATGCTGAAGGATGGACTTTGGTCCGTCGGCACCGTCGAATGCGTGCAGCTTGCTCCGTTGGCCATGGCGGCGTGGTTTCGCCAGGGACGACGAAGCTGACAGGCGCAAATTTCGGATCAATGGATCCAGTTTCAAAATTTGCGAAACGGACGGTGTCATTGGGCCCGTTCCGTTGTGTTCCTATGGGGGACCGGGCCGCACATGTCACAAGCCAATTGGGCTTTGAGAATAAAGACGTTCAATCGCATGCCGTCCCAGGCATCAGGTACTCTTATCGCTCGCGTCTGCGGCGGCTAGGGTTCCTGGAACACTCCTTCTCGCCTGCACCTAGGGTAGACACCATGTCTAACCGTGGGGGCGGCCGGGCGGGGGCTGGGGCGGATCGTGGTGGCCGTGCGGCTGGTAGAGGTTTTGGAAGGCAAGGTCAAGCTGGAAGAGGTGCTGCCAATTTTGAGGTTGGTGGTCCTAGTAATACGGCGGGGCAGCAGCAAAACTATGGTGGAGCTGCAGGTAACAATCAGTGGCAAGGGAATCCTAATGGCGGGAATCCTTATGGGCAGTTCAATGCTGGAACAGGGTTTAGCGCCAACAATGGGCGCTGGCAAGGCCCTGGGTATCAGTTTAGAGGAAGATACAATGGCAGGGCGACGGGACGTGGGATCCGTGGAGGTTTTGGAAGCGGACAGAACGGCATGGCTAGAGGCTCAAGCTTCATGAATAACAATATGCAATATCACATGCCGAGACAGCCTATACCTAAATGGCAGCCGAGTGAGGTTGTTAAACAAGGGAACACAGATCCTGCTGCGGCTTCCGTTACTGCTACTGCCGAGGCTTTACTGCCAATTGCTCAACAATTGGTCGAGCAGATTGTGCCATCACGGGAGGTGACTGGAGGAAGTGAGCCTATACGTGATCCTCAGGGTGCTGGAGGACTTGCAAAAAAAGGAAAAACCAATGATAAGGCGAAGTGTTTTAGATGTGGCCTTGCGGGCCATGTCTTATCAGATTGCAAAGAAGTTCTGTGTGACAATTGTGAGGAGAAGGACCACGGTGCTGAGGATTGTCCTTTGTTATCTGCTCCGAAACCTCAGCTAGAGATTTACGGGTATGCTCACGATGATCTTATGTTTTTTGGAATGCCAATAACGGATTCTTACCGTCCGAAGAATGAGAACACAAGAATAGGCATGGTTACAGTTACGGGAGGAGAGATGTCAATTCCACAAGTAACTAGTCAGTTGCACAGGGTAGTGCCCGTGGAGTATCGCTGGGAAGTGGATCAAGTAGGACATAATGTTTTCAAGGTGTTGTTTCCGTCGAAGGCTGAGTTAGATAGACTCAAAGTGTTTGGATCTTTTAGAGTACCTAACAGCACGTGCGAGATGAAGGTAGACAGTTGGTTCGCTGCTAGTGAACCCATGACAAAATTGCCTCAAGTTTGGGTTCGGATGAGTGGTATCCCTCCCAAAAGAAAGGGCGATTTTCTGGCTCTTTGGGCCTTAGGATTTCTGTTTGGGAAAACCTTCAAAGTGGACATGCCTTTTACTAGACAACATGGAATTTTGCGGATTCTAATTGGCTGTGTTGATCAGACGAAAATCCCAAAGAGTTTACCTGTATTTATTAAAGATGGTTTCTATAACCTCAACTTCGAAGTGGAACAACCTTTCTTTGATGCTGGGGATGATAGCATGGGAGATGATGACATGGACTTTGATGAGGGACAGAATGATCCGAAGAGGGATAATGTTTCTCCTAGCTCAGGATCACATGATAAGCAGGGTAAAGAAAAAGAGCAAGAAAAAGAGAGTGCACCTCAGAACACTTCAACCATGAAGGGTGCGGGTGCTGGGGTAGGTGCAGCAACTACCCCAATGCAAAATATGCAAAAAGGAGTTTTCTACTCTCCAAGTGTGAAGAAGTCTATGGGGATAGCTAAAAAATACCTTGAGGGCCGGTTGGCAGACCAGGAATTGTTTCCTAGCCCTTCAAGTCAATCATATGCTGTACAAAGTATTCTACAGACTGAAAGGGCACTGTTGCACAAAAGAACTCTTCTATCAGCGGTTGATGAGCTGCATGGTGGATATGGAGTGGAGCTTAAGGCGGATGGCCAACAAACCACTTGTATCGATGAGGTATATTTCCCAAGGAATTGTCCTTCTTTTAATTCTGGAAAAAATGATGTTTCGGATTCAGTCCATGTTAATTTCGTTCGTAATATACAGGGACAAACTCCAACCAGCGATAATGATCTGCTGGTGGGCGGAGGTGGAGCTGCTACACCTAGTCCGAAAGAACATGGACATTTCCCTAAGAGAACGGCTGTAATGGTGAGCTCTTCTCCTGTGAGAAATTTCCCTAACAATGGGGTGTTTGAAAACTCTGTTGACTTTGCTTCAAACATTCAGGAAAATTCTGTGCCGCCTCCAGTTACCATGGAGGGGACAGAAGGTGGTTCGGCCGAAGTTGATGTCCTGCCGGAACAACTTGCTGCGGCACACGCTTCTGTCGGGGCAGAAATTTCTGCTGGGACAGTTTCTTCTGCCGACACAGATGCTATGGCTGTGAGTGCTGCTGCTGAGAGTCTCCAAACACCGTTGTCAACACAATCGACCCAAATGGGGTTGCAGAACGACAACATTAATTTTGATGTGCAGCAGCAAGCTGTTCTGGAAGAGGTTTGTGATGGTTCTATTCCTTTTGAGTCGGATACAGTCTTATCTCTTGAACTGTCAGGAGAAGGTTTGTTAACACATGAGTCTATGACTGAAAATTTGCAGAATAATGATGTGAATCCAGTCAAGAATTTGTGCACTCCTACTCAGAAATCTTGGGTACGTCCATCAAGAGAAGAGGTGCTAGCTTACGGTGGTATTCAAGACCCAATGCTGTTAGGCTTACGCACTAGCGAGAGGATTCGGATGCAAGCAAATGCTGACGCCACTCAAATGGAGAGAGCTATGGATGTGGCTCGGCGTCGTGATGATTTTGCTGACGGTACGACTCCAAAACTTAAGCATTCATTTGTAAATCTATCGAATGAAACTATTGTTGCTAGGGCATCTAAGTTAGGAGTATCTTTAGGAATGTCTCCATCACAAATCAATACGTCGGTCAATTCTCTTAAAAGGGTTGAGGAAGATAGATCTGTTATCTTTTTAAAAAATAATTTGAGTAAAGAGGATGATGATAATGCTGGCAGCCTAACTTTAAAAAGAGCCTATAATCTATCCGAGGATCTAGTTGATGAGGAAGAGGTGATCGATTTAGACCACATGGGTCTTAAGGTCGATCGGGTTAACAAGAGAGGAAGGAAAAAGGTTAACAAAGGCACTGGCCTGAATGGTACACGTCGTAGTGCTAGAATTGAGAAATTAAAAAAGAAGACACAATGCGAGGTATGATTTGGAATAGTGATGGTTTAGGGGACACTGCAAAACATATAACAATTCAAGAAACGGTGAAAGAACATAAATTAGATTTTGTGGCAATATTAGAAACAGGGCGGTCTAATTTTTCGGTTCCTTTTCTAAAACAATTAGCAGGAGGTCTAGATTATGCATGGTATTGTCTACCTCCTCATGGACGCTCCGGTGGCATACTTGTTGGTTTTAATAGTGTTACATTATCAGTTCAAAATGTGACAACTGGAGATTTCAGTGCTAAGTTCCAACTAAAATCTAAATGTGATGGTTTTCTTTGGACGCTGGTAGTTGTTTATGGGGCTGCCCAAGATGACAAAAAGCCAGATTTCCTTGCGGAACTTGTCCGTATCTGTGAACATGAAACACTACCCATGTTGGTGGGAGGTGATTTCAACATAATTAGGAGGCAGGAAGAAAAGAACAATGATAATTTTAATGCGCGATGGCCATTTATTTTTAATGCAATCATTGAGAGTTTAGAACTAAAAGAGATTGAAATGTCAGGTAGACAATATACTTGGGCTAGTAGAAGGGACGTTCCAACCTATGAAAAGTTGGATCGTTTCTTAGCTAGTGTCGAATGGGAACAAAAATTTCCGCTTGTATCTGTCCATGCAATGACACGCACAGGTTCAGATCATACCCCCCTGATTATTGATTCAGGTGAACAGGCGCATCTAGGAAATAAGTCGCATTTCTCCTTTGAGTTAGCCTGGTTAAGGCAGGAAGGTTTCTTTGAGATGATTCGTAAGGAGTGGATTTCCACACATGGTGGATCATCTCCAATTGAGAGATGGCAGTCCAAAATAAGACATTTGCGACAATTTTTGCGAGGATGGGCCAAAAATTTGAGTGGCGAATACAAAAAATTAAAACAAAAGTTGATAATGCTAATTGATGCATTAGATATTAAAGCGGAAACATCTCCTCTAACGGTGGCTGAGAGGTCTGCAAAAAAAGAGGCGGACGAGCGTTTAGCTAAATTGCGTCGTGATGAGGAGTCAAAATGGGCTCAACGAGCAAAAGTTAAACATGTGCAAGAAGGAGGAAATAATACGAGGTATTTTCATATGATAGCCAATGGAAAACATCGAAAAAAGAAAATATTTCAGTTAGAACAAGATGAGGGGACTATTGTTGGAGAGAATAATTTGAAGGTATTCATCTCTGAATATTACAAGCGACTCTTTGGAGCACCTGAACCCACTCATTTCTCGATGGAGGAGTCTTTCGTTGAAGACTTACCACAGATATCACCATTAGAGAATAGCATTCTAACCTCTCATTTCACTGAAAAAGAGATTTTTGAAGCAATCTCTCAGATGGAACATAACAAAGCTCCAGGACCAGATGGGTTTCGGCGGAGTTTTACCAGAAATTTTGGGAGGTCATTAAATGGGACTTGATGGCTATGTTTGTGCAGCTCCAAAATGGGGAGTTACCTCTATACAAATTAAACTTTGGGGTAGTTACTTTACTGCCCAAAAAAGAAGACGCGAGTAGAATTGAGCAATATAGACCCATCTGTTTACTTAATGTGAGCTTCAAAATTTTTACTAAAGTGGGTACGAATCGTGTTTCGTCCATAGCTCACAAAGTTATTAGACCAACTCAAACTGCCTTTATGCCGGGAAGAAATATTCTTGAGGGTGTTGTCATTTTACACGAAACTATTCATGAATTACAAAAGAAAAAATTAGATGGGGTTCTGTTCAAAATTGATTTTGAAAAGGCCTATGATAAGGTCAAGTGGTCATTCTTACAGCAGGCGTTGCGCATGAAAGGTTTTGACCCTAAATGGTGCGATTGGGTTGGAAGGTTTGTTCAGGGAGGGAGTGTTGGAATTAGAGTTAATGATGACATTGGACACTATTTTCAAACTCTAAAAGGTTTACGACAAGGAGATCCGCTATCTCCTATTCTCTTTAATATTGTGGCCGATATGTTGGCCGTTATGATTGCACGAGCTAAGGAAGACGGACAAGTGGGTTCTCTTATTCCTGATCTTGTTGACGGAGGGGTATCCATTTTACAATACGCTGATGATACAATCCTTTTTCTTGAACATGATCTTGAAAAAGCGGTTAATATGAAGCTGATTTTATCTATTTTCGAACAGCTATCTGGGCTAAAAATAAATTTCCATAAAAGTGAGCTTTACTGTTTTGGAAAAGCTAAGGAAATGCAAAATGAATATAGACAAATTTTTGGCTGTGAGGTAGGAAGCCTACCTTTTAAATATTTGGGGATTCCTATACACTACAGAAAACTTTTAATTAAGGAGTGGAAAATGATCGAGGACAGATTTGAAAAGAAATTAGGTTGCTGGGCTGGTAAGATGTTATCTTATGGAGATCGTTTGGTTTTGATCAATTCGGTCCTCTCGAGTTTACCAATGTTCTTACTTTCCTTCTTTCAAATTCCAGTGGGAGTTAGAAAGCGGTTGGATTATTTTCGTTCTAGGTTTTTTTGGCAGAACGACCAACAGAAAAGGAAGTACCGTCTAACGAAATGGAACATTATTTGTAGACCTAAAGATCAAGGGGGTTTAGGAATTGAGGTTTTAGATATTAAGAATAAGTGTCTATTAAGCAAGTGGCTTTATAAGATTCTTAACGAGAAAGGTGTTTGGCATGAATTGTTATGTAATAAATACCTAAATGGCAAAACGTTAGCTCAAACTGAACCTAAACCACATGATTCACCTTTTTGGAAGGGGATTATGGCGGTCAAAAATGATTTTTTTGAGCGAGGCACGTTTGTTGTAGGCAATGGCTTACAAACTCGTTTTTGGGAGGATACATGGCTTGGGAATAAGCCATTGGCTCTTCAGTATCCCTCCTTATATAATATTGCCCAGCATAAAAACGTTCTGGTGGGCCAAGTCCTAGCCAATAATCCTCTGAATATTGTTTTTAGAAGGCCAATCATTGGAGACAAAATGGTCTCATGGCTCAAGTTGGTAGAACGACTAATGAGGGTCAATCTATCCGACGTGGAAGACCGTTTCAGATGGAACCTAACCAACAATGGGGTTTTTACGGTTAAGTCTATGTACCAAGATTATATGAATGGGCACACCCCCTTCTTACGTAAATATCTTTGGAAACTAAAAGTGCCCCTCAAAATAAAAATATTCATGTGGTTTTTAAATAGGAAGGTGATCCTAACTAAAGACAACTTGAGTAAGAGGAATTGGTCTGGATGTAAACAATGTGCCTTTTGTCCGGCTAATGAAACCGTAGAACATTTGTTTATATCATGTCCGTTTGTGAAGAGTTTTTGGCAGCTTATTCACTTCACGTTCAATATTACACCGCCTTCTAGTATAGCCAATTTGTTTGGTCATTGGCTGGATGGGGTAGACAAGAAAACTAAAGCACGCATTCGCATTGGTGTTTGTGCTTTTGTATGGGCTATATGGAATTGTCGGAATGATATTGTGTTTAACAAAATTAGAGATGCTCATTTTTTGCAGGTCGTCCATCGTGCTATATACTGGATTCACCTATGGTCTCTCCTTTTGCCGTTGGAGCAAAGGATGCTTATGGATACTGGATGCAACCGTCTTATGGCGGTGGTCCGTGCTATCTACTGCCAGCATGGGTGGCAACACACTAGAAGACTTCAACATGTGTAGTCTTTCTTCTTTAGCTTCTTTCCGTTGGTTGATTCATGTCGCCACTCTGGCTGACCCTTGAATTGTAATAAGCTACTTTGAATACTCCTGGATACTCTTTTAATATAAAAGCCGTGTGCATCATCACGATGCAGAGGCTGGGGCTTTGCTCCCATTTCTAATCATTTGCATTTGTTGTTCCCGACTTACGAGCCATTTTTCTAATTTAAATACTTATATACTTTATTAACTTACGGTTGTATCCCAGCCCAGCAGGGATCAAACGTGAGGTTTGGTGCCATGTGTGTCTCACAAAGTCGTATTGTCGCTTCAGTTATATGTGGCGTGTTTGTCACTAGCGGGATACACTATGAATCCTAATTGGCACTAAAATATAAATCCTCATCACACATGGGTCGGATTAAATCACGGGTAGAATTTCTTTGTTTTATGTGGAAGAGCATACATATGTGATAGCTTTGGCGCTCTAAATCTATCTCTGATAGGTCCAACGTTGTCACGCAAGTGTTGTATATTATAAATATCATTATTATTTAATTAAAATAAACTTTGGATCCAATAAGAAATTATGTATTGCTTCCCCGGGTTTTTGTTTGCTTCTTGAATCTTGATTAGCAAATCCTAAAAAAATTGTGTTAAATACTCCTACAAAAATTCAAGAAAAAAGTAACTAAAGTGATCTTACTGATCATGACATGTGGGACGAAACTGAAACTTATCTTTTACACAATTATTTGGTTTAACCCTTGTCTACTTTCTCTCTTTTTCAAAACCCTAAATTATGTGTTTTGAACAAAAGGGTAAAACCTTTCAAAACAATAAAACCAAAAATTGATATCACTTTGCGGTGTTTTCTTCACCTGGACCAAATGGGATTTCCTCAAAGGAAGGTGCAGTCCAAGATTTTTTTTTATCAAACTCGTCTAAAGTAGTCTCAAGCGCCACGCCCTCACCATCGTCCTATTGCTGTATTTGTAGAATGGTTTTGAGTTCTCCACCTTGGTTGCACCTGACCGCATCCTCGGGAAAAGAGGCTTCATGTTGAAATGGTAGCGTGAGACCTAGGCGATGGATCGGCTTGTTTACTAGTGGCGTATTTTCATCCAAAGGGGATCTAGGATGGGAGGGGATTTGATGAAATTCTTGCTTTCACCAAATCTCCATAAATACTCTTTCCTCACAATACACTAGCATGATATAGAGTATTTAATCTAGGCAAAAATGAGTTGATTGGTGGGGATATCTAGGAATTATACTTCCAAAACCAGATTAGTAAACGGACTACCGGGGATTTTCCAGAATCCGAGATAATCTCCTCCAATCCCCTAAAATACACTCCAAATACACTATAAGTAAACAAGGCCGTAAGTGGGAATTATCATAGGGGCCAGGCACTTCTCGCCGTACTTATTCATTCTCATGGTCCATGTCTTGTAACACTTCATAGTTCATACCTATTGATGAAACCTTCCCTACCATGTCTGATATCCCCCAAAAGACTTATTAATTGTAATCCTCCTCGGTGCGAGGAGCCCCAAGCTGTCCGGTGCAGGACCGTGTTGGATTGCTCCGCCACTGAAAATGGTCTCAACTTCGATAAGTGCATTTTCGCGCAGATATGTATATAAGATGTACTGGTCTGCTCCCTCCCTACATCCTTTGGTTGCCTATCACCTCCTCTTGAATAAGTGCATAGCGCTCTTGCTCTCCTAAGAAGGATTGTCTCGAAGATTTCCATGTCCAAATCCACAAATGTTGAACGGGTTGGCATTTCCTCCTGCTCACCAATCAAAGGATAAATCTCAAGGTTTCCCGTGCGGCCGCTTCTCGCCGTGCTCTCCCCTCTCGCCATAGACAAACACAACCCCCACGCTTCCTTCGTCGACAACATGCCACGCCGCCTAGACACCTGATCCGAGGCCACCCTCACCTAGGCCTTGTGTCGCCGAGAAGCGGGGAGCAGAACCCTCCATCCTCGGACAGCAAGGACGAGGAGGATGTTGGTGGCCAGAGCCCGAACCAGCGCTGTGACGAGAAGCGGGGGAGTAACATCCTCCATCGTCTTCGCATCAGCTGACATCATAGCCGCAGCCCGAACCGCCGTTGTGGCCAGAGCAGGTCGCCGTGATGAACTCCATCCTCACCGCGCGCGACGATGAGGTGTACCGTCAGGTGCACGCGGCGTTCTCCTCCGCGAACACCGCGGTAGAGGTTGTCTCGATGCAGCGGTCGGCATGGCCCGCGAGGGTTGCCACTTCGACGTGCAGATGCTCACAGTCGCGGGTGAAGTAGCTTTCCACTGGGCCGACGAAACACATGCGCTGGACAGGGCTTGCTGAAAGACCGAGGCGAGGGTGATGGTGGAGAGAGAGGCAGACGGCGGCGGAGGAGGAGAGGCAGCATCTTCACGCTGTGGAGAGCACGGGCCACCAGCAGAGGCGCCTGCGTGCGCACGCGCACAGCAGCGGCAGAGGCGCACGCCATTATGGTGCAAGGCAGGTTGGAGAGGCACTGGCTGACTCATGTGGCCGGCCGCAATTCGCCTGCCCCCCTATTTCGCCGAGGACGAGGCGAACAACGACGAGGCTGGGCCCTCTCACGCGGCGATGTGCGAAGACGACGCTGGCCATCCTCCGGCTTTTTAGTTTAAATTTCGCTTGTAATGCATCAAATTTTAATAAAAATTGTGTCTTTTGTTACTAATTTGCAAAATTCGGTCAAATTTGATTTTTGTTTGGGGCGGCGTGGGCAGCAACTTGGGATTGACCGGACAAGTGTCATGTACCCCAAAACTTTGTTAGATTTGTCTTTTTTGCCCAGGGCGAAATATAATGAATTTTTCGTTGAGATTTTGCACAACTATAGATCTCAATATTATCTCCACCCAGAATTTTTTTCGAATTTTTGGAGACACAAAAATAGAGATTTGACAATTTTGAAAAAACGAAAGCCATATATCTCAGGCTACACTTGGGTTTTCGGGTCTACCCCTTGTAATTCTCGCATATAGTAGAAACCTTGAGTATTGCCCGCGTTCGCGTGGGGTCTAATGGAAATCGATCATGTGGGCCAACGACCCATAGAGACATTTCCAACAAAAGATCTCATTTTCAGATTTCAGACTTCAAGCGAAACAGCAACCTAATGAAAAGTACTATATGCTGCTTTTGGGCACTTGCACGTACAATATCCAGATATAGGCCAGATGTGATGTCAAAGCACACGTTTGGCAATAAAACGGCGAGGAACTCCGCCATATTTAGAGTATTCCAGCTAAAATATCAGAGAGAATTTACCAGGTACATGCGAATCTGGAAAAAGTTAAAACATCTATATTTAGGAAGAGAGGGAGTAGTAAAGACTATCTTACTATGAGACGAAACATGCAATCAGAATTCAGTGCGATTACACTAGATGCATAGTAGAAAGTGTAAAAAACTAGGCTACACCAAACACAAAATTGCTTCTTAGAATAAGACACAAGACAACTCTGAAATTCCCGAATTCTCCCAAAAGAAGGCAATCATACTCCCTCAATGATAAATCTTCCCCGATATCAAATTTATCAATACACTTAGGTGTCGACATAAGAGCTTTATCCTATGTCATCCCAAGGTATCAGAAAGAGTAGCAAGACCATCAGGCGTACAACTCGGCCAGATCATTCTCATACTTCTTCCTGATCATCTCCCTCTTGAGCTTGAGGGCAGCTGTGACTAGCCCCGACTCAGGAGTCCATGGATCTGGTATCAGCTTGATTTTGGCTGGCGTCTCAAACTTCTCCAGTCGTGCTTGCTTCGCGACCTGAAGTACAGAAAGTGGATATCAGTACAGAATCTGCTCTCCACACAATATGCAGGATTTGTCTAGCTTAATCTGACTGCAACTCAGTATGCTCTTTCATCAGACGATGCAATATGTTCAGTTTTTGGCTTCACTATGTACAAGTCTTCCCATGGATGTGCATATACGGTATTGTAGTCACGTGGCCAGCGTTTGAAAGTGGCAGCCACAAATGCCTTCCACTACCCTTTAGAGTAATGAAAACATGTTCCATAGTGGATGACCTACTAAGAAATTATTCCCAAACAAACTGTAAATAAAATCATGTGCTATTGCTCAAAATTTTCTTGTTTCTTTCATGTCAAATACTGCTGCGAATCTTTTCTCATTGTCATGACTGTAAATATGAACTTTAAGACAATGCTAGGAACATCCTGGATGCTAAATCTGTAAGGTTACTAATTTACATTTAAATATACTAGGATAAGTACTGATTTTGAGTATGATGATCTATGTCTAATGAAATTCAACGAAGTCAAGGAACCAGAAGTTGTCTGAGAAGAACAGAGAACACAAACCGTTGCTAAAGATCCAAGCACTTCTTTGACAGCCTCTTGCTTCTGGCATAAATCAGAGAAATCGCTGTATGCAAGTCCTTGCTGCAATGCCCACTTTTCCAGTTCACTCTGTGCAGCTACCACCAGTGCAACGCAATAACTGTTGAAAGGATCGGCATGGATCATGATGTTCTCAACATATGGGCTCATAGCCAACGCAGCTTCCACCTGTGATCATCCAATCAGTTAATATAAGTGCTACCTGAACCTTATCTCACCAGAGCAAGAACATTGTTTACCTTCCCCAGAGATACATATTCACCATGGTGAAGCTTCACAATGTCTTTCTTGCGATCAATGATTTCAAGGCAGCCATCTGGATGAAAACGCCCGATGTCACCAGAATAGAACCATCGCATACCTCTTTCGTCATCCTTCACATGATAAAGGAGGCATGTGTTAGACCAATATTGTGAAAGAGAAGTCACTGATCACTAGTAATGATGAATGGTGTGGTGTGTGAACAGATCAGTAACAAATCGATGACATACCTTATAGACTTCACTTGTTTTAGCTTCATTCTTGAAATAGCCCTTGGTTACATTGGGGCCTCCTATGACTATCTCCCCCCGAGGCATTGGTGAATCAGTTGTTAAGTATCCACCTTCAACCCAGTCTATCAACTGCAAAATACAGTTTCCATTATGTTAAAGAATTGTGAGGTAATAGGTCAGATATCCCACCAAGTTAAAGATCAGGTCAGAAATGTCAAAGCATGAACTATGGTATGGAAAAGAAAAAATAACAACTTAATTCCTCTCATTAAGGAATACCTTCACGACATTGGCCTTGTCAGATATCAAAAATATAAATGGTAACTATAGAAGTTGAAATGGGAACTAAAGTATTTGATGTGGAAAATGGGTACATGTCATATGATAAAAAATGAGGTAACGTTGTTATCTAACCTTAATATATGAACAAGGTAGTGGAGCACCGACACGCCCAACAGAAGTGTCATCGTACTCAGAAAATGTTCCTCCAGCACAAGTTTCAGTCAGGCCATACCCTTGGCCTATTGGAGCCCTGAATTTGCATAAGCCTTAGGACTGTAAACTAGGTTGCCAGTAATAACATGAAATCATGTTGTAAATAATCTTACCCAAGGCATATATTGATAAATCTCTGTGTATCTCCGGACAGAGGTGCTCCACCTGAGAGTACAAAGCGAATCTTTCCTCCCAATATTGCACGCACCTTTGTGAAGACTAGCCTATCCCACAACAGTTTCTCTACTCCCCATGCACCAAGCCAACTTCCATTGATAGCAGCAAGCCGGCGGCTATAGCCAATGTCAAATAATTTCTTCGCTGCACCACCATTTGCATCCACCTGAAACCATCTCAATGTGAAAACTAGCAGTCAGTAAACCAATGGGAGCACAGGATCCAAACAGAGTAACGGGGCATACCTTTTTTCTTACACCATCACGGACACGATCAAGAATAGCAGGTACAGCAGTCATCAGTGTTGGCTTCAGTGCAGAAGCATCACCTAGAGTCCCTTTTTTTATTTTGCTTGATGTATCAGTCAGGGTCAAAGCTGATCCATATCCAATGGAGGCCCCAACAGCAGCCATAAGCGTCTAAAAATAATAATACTGTCAGACAGATGATTAAACTTAATGAACAAAAATGTTAATATATTAAAATGCTATTCAACAGTTACCTCAGCCGCCAACTCAAGAATGTGCGCAAGTGGAAGGTAGGCCATGTATACATCCTTTTTGCCAAGTTCAGGCACAATGGTCATAACTGCTGAAAGTGTAGCCAAGACGTTGCGGTGCGTCATCATAACTCCCTACAAGAACAGATGGGGTACATATTAAATCATAAGATGTAAGATATGATTAAACATGTATAGCAAAGGCACATCATCCTTTGAATTATGAAAACATAATTGCAAACAAGCACATATTTGCAGCATAATGAACAGTGAAAATCAGCTAACCTTGGGCAACCCAGTGCTGCCACTTGTGTACATTATCACTGCAACATCAGATGGCAGAGGCATGTTTGCATCAACAGGTGTTTCAGTTCCTAATTTGCCTACTTCCTCAAATGACGCAACTTTCCAGCTAGTGCTGTTTTTAGCTAGAGAAACTTCAGCTGAGATGCCTTCCTCATTGATGTAAATCACACGCTTCACAGTGTCAAGTTGCCAACCTATGTCAATCAACTTCTTTAATTCCTTCTGACCACATACCACAGTAGTAACCTCGGTCTGTAGAGCAACAGCGGAAAATAAAATATAAATCAACCAAACAGTAAATGAGTGTTAATTACATTACACAATAACCTTTGGAGTAAGCTAGGAACTGCTGAAAAGTATTTTTAGCCTATCTATAACGAAAATGCTACAGAAAGTCTACAATTTTTATTCTTCATAAAATATTATAAGCAGACCACATGAAGAAAAACATAGCATAGAGCAAAGGATAACTGTACAATATATGCGACACAAGTGATAGTACAAACCTCATTTAGTGAGTGGCATAGTGCTTCCTCCCCCAAGGAAGCATAGATGGTGACAACTGATATGTTCTGTCTGAAGCATGCCTTGGAAATACAGAAGCAGTAAACTCAGAACTTGAGAACAGTGACAAGAGTTCAATGTATAACATTATGAAGACATGTCCAATAAATACTGAATAGCTACCAGAATAATTGTTTATTGTGAAGAGCCAACTCAAAATTAGTATAAAGTTCACACATTCCAACATACAAATTCAAACTACACAGATAAGGATGTTCAAATGGAACAAATTACATGTTGCTCGTAGGTGTATTTACCGGACTTTCAAAACCGATCAAGCTAGCAGCTGTATATTTCTATGTGCTCCTTCAGTATTACTCCCTCTATTTCACCATATTCGAGGACCTCAGGGTCTTCATTACAAAATACTGCCCATCGAGTGAGTCAAGATGTACTTGTTGTATCTTTTCCACACTCTACACCTACTTATATATTTTTAGAGAGCTTACATGGTCGTACAATATCATTTAAAAGGGTTAGGCATGTCAATCTTACTATTCTCAAATTTAGCATTTCTTGGGTCTGCGCGCATGGCAAGTTGGGTACAGTTATAGTGAAAGAGAGATAGTACAAGGTATATATCTATGTATCATTTGCTGTATATACTCATTTTTTAAATAAAATTGGGGTGGAACTGTATCCCCAAGTCTCCATGCAACTAAAAGACTGCAACACAACTACTATTGTCAGCCTGGCAAGCATTATAATATGAAACATCAGGCTAGCCAGACACACGTGAAATTATTTATCCTCAGTTTACATGAGAATGCAAAGGGGAAGAACAAATGATGTCAGGATATCCTAGTTGAATATCATTGTTCACAACGTATTGCTCACAGAGAAATTTTAGTAGTGATCAGCATTTCCACTCACTGAATACCTAAAGAGGACAAGATAACTGGATAAATCATTTTGAATTCACAGTGTGTGTCTGCTACGTAGGACCCTGACTAATATGTTTTTTTTTTGGCATTATATGTGCTCTAGATATAAAGAGGACAACCTAACCAAAAGTATGCACAACACATAGTTCCACATGAAAAAAAAATGCACAGATTGTTCTATTTATTGATTGCAGAAGAAAGAAGGAATACCTGCAACGCAATCTGCCACTCGGCCCGTGTCTCAGCAAAAATAGCAACACGCTCAGTCTTCTGGTGACCTAACTGAATCAACCCTGATGAAAAGTTGCAAACACTCTTAAAGGCCTCAGCGTAACATTTCCACTCATACTCCCCCAGATGAAGCTTCTCAAAGGACCTCCCATCAGGCGAAGATTCTATTTCCCTTGAAATGAGCTTCCTGGTGCCAAGGAGGGGCATGTAGACATATTCCTTGCAAGCATGCTCAAATAGCTCGGCAAGGGTGGTGACCCCTTCCCAGTGCGTTTCCACAGGATGTTCAAATCGATGGTTACGGATCGCATAGCCAGCCTCACCACCAACATCAACTGGAACCCCTCTCATTTTTTCATCCTTTCTCCTTTTCTGGAGCAGAAGAGAGACCGCGATGGGCACAAGAAGGCCAAGAACATAAGGATTCATACTTGCGCAGGGGTGATCTGACAGCTAGCGCTACAGATTCCAGAGGCCTTGTAGAGAGAACCTGCAAATATAATCTCATGGGGTAAGTAAATTGAAATTCCGGTTTCCATACAAAGAACTACTTGCATAATTAGCCTTTTAGTGTCCATTGTACAACCACTCCACCAATCAATAGAATATCAACTGGAAAAGTGTAAAGCATTTTAGCAGTCAGGTAAAGTAAGATAATTCCTGGTTACGAACCTTGGTCGTACCCCTTTCCCATCTACAGTAGAGAGGGGCGATTTCTGAGCTCGCCCGCGTCCACCAGCTCGCAGCCGGCGATTCGCTGGATTTCTCGCCCTCCGGCGGTCACTCCGGCGGCGGGAGGGCGGGGAATCCGCGGATCCCGCCTGTATATAGTCTAGGTGTGCGTGGGTTCCAGCCGGCGGCGTCGGGAGGGTGGTGGCGCGGTCGGAGTGGTGGTTTGCTGGCGAAGATCTTCCTCCTCGACGGCGGTACTTCGGTGAAGCTCTGCAGTGGATCTTCCGCCTCCGTCGCGTGTGCAGCTCGGAGGAGCTGTCAAGCGCGACTTCCCCGCGCTGGAGTTCGTGGATGGCGGCTCCGGCTTCAAGATCTGGAAGATGCAGATCTGCATCGGCGTGACGACAACGGCGGCTTCCGGCGTAGATCTTCCGGGATCGGTGATCGGCGACTTCCCGCTGGCTTGGGGAGGCTCCTGTTCCAAGGCAAAGCGAGGAGTTCGAGCAGCGGCGCGCCACCGACAGCATTGCGTCGTCTCCGGCGTGGTCGAGTTGCTCAGGGGCTGGGCTGTAATTTTGTTTTCTTTGGGGGCCTCTTTGTAACTTGTCCGATGTAATCTGTGTCTTTCTCCGCAAAAAAAAAAAGTAAGATAATTCCTAAAGACAGTCATCTTTACATTTAAAGTCGCGTTTTGCAAATGCCGTTACTTTTTACATACCACAGATGAGTAAGAAATGCGATTACTTTTCCGGTCATCAAAAGTACCATCTGAAACTGAAACCTAGTAGAATCTACAACCTGTGCTCCCGCTCCGGTAGTTGGGGAAAGAACTAACGTGCCACACCACCATGGAACAGAAAGGGAGCGCCACTACTACGGTACTACCCAAAATACTGCGTCCGTACTATCTATCTGTCTTCACGGATATAATCCAGTATCCAGCGTCACAATGCGACGCGACGCGATGCACAAGGAACGCATTCCCGGCAGAGGCATTGAAACCTAGGAAATCTAGCGACGAGTTCCTCAGATTATCTAGATTCCACGACCACGAACGGTAGTTGAGATGTTGCGAGGGTGCGGAGTGGAGGATGCGGGCGCGTACCTTGTGGAGAGGCGGCGCAATGGGGGCGGAAGCTTCTGGAAGGGAGGAGGAGGAGGCGTGACGTCACGCGGAGGAGGATCGATCGGCGCGGCGGGGAAGAGGAGAGAGAGGAGGCCGCTCTGCTCTCTTCTCCAAGTCTCCAGCCGCTAAATTCGCATGAGGCCGGTGTGCGCTCTGGCCCCACTAATCCCCTCGCTTCTCCTCTATCCACTGAGGCCCAAGGCCCATTCCCAGGATAATGTTTGATGGATGGGCCGACATGACATTGCCTTCTCATCCTATATAACTAAATACGTCATCCCACTAACTCATTTCTCTAAACATGCAGCCTATACACCTCAGCAGGCCCACTGAACCCGTCCCCACTGCCATGTCATTTAGAAGAATCGTGAAAAATTATTCAATATTTTATGGCGTCGTCACCTCCCCGTAAGCTTAGTTTATCCTCCGACATTATCTTCCCCATGGAACGCTTCATCTCCCGCATTGGTGACATTACTCTTCTTCTCCCACGATTCCACTCACGCAACAATCAAAAGATGTTTTCGGACCCATCGTTTCCTCTCCTTTCCACTCTGCCGCATTGTTTCTCTACCATGCCTGCTTCACGTGGGCCGTGCCCATGATCTGGTTGAGGGAACACCACTATATTTAGGGCACCGCACCATATGCCCTCTCCAATCGTCAAAATCTTGGTGCTGTGTAGGCCTTCTCCCCTTTTGCAATGCCTCCTGGCTGCCAAGAGGGATTCAGATTACTCATGGATCTCTGTAGATGCCATCCGCAGGTGTTAGCTAATGGGATTCAGATTTTACTCTTCTCTCTAGCTAGATGCCATCGGCAGGTGTTAACTAATGTCCCCTTTAACCCTTCTGTCAGTTCTCCTATCCCCTGATTCTCTTTTACACATTATCTACAACTTTTTTTTGAGAGAATTCTCTACTAATTTTGGTGATTTCCCTACACGAGCAGGTCGTGATATGTCACCAATTTGGGGACAGCCTACCCAGTTCCACTTATGTTCTCCACTAATTCAGCAACAATACATCGCTCCATCATGTTGCCAAATAATGTAACATGTTTCTACGACCAATTGCCACTCTTCATTACTGGATCTGCTAACTTTATGTTCTGACATGCAGGTACGATTACCATGCTGATCTGTTTCTCTTATGTCATAATTTGGCTACACGATTTTCCCGTATTGCAGCCTGCTCTTAATTGGCAAAACAAGTTGATCTTATTGTGGTATGTATGGTCTACCAGATTCCTGCTATGAGATATGGTTTTGCCTTCATTTGTTTTACAATGCACTTGATGGTTCATGTACATAATGCTATGCTACTATACCGACAAAGTATTTACTTTTTGCTGGGATACTTACAGGTTTTAAATATATATTGCCATCTACAGAGGTCACAATCAGGATTACAGAATAAAAGGGCATGCATCTGTTATAGCAATATCAGTATGAAGTTGTGTCCTCAAAGCATTACAAATGTTCTGACTAATATCTTCATATCCTCTTAGTTCCTGCTGAAAACCCTTTATCCTTGCACTACAGATAAATGTGAAACTGAGGCTCTGGCGTTATATTTTGCCATAATATTTGCTTACAAAACTGCATTGGTATGATGAATTTATCTGATAGTTATTTTCAAATTTAATAAGATTTTAGCTAACTTTGCCATTGGGATTTTTGTGTTTGACACCTGCAGAGATGTTGGTCAAGGTATTGGTTTTGCATCTGCAGCTCTCTCTCTCTCTAGGAAATTATCTAGGTCCAGCACTCCAGCTGAGGCCCCAAAAAATAATTAAGGTGTGAAAAAACGCTACTCTGATCTAATGTAATCTTCTCTGGTAGCTAGATTGTGTTTGTGCAAAACTCTAGATTTTATCTGCGGTCTTATTGAAACGTTGAATAGTGACTAACATTCACCGTCCATAATTCATGTTCTTCCATTCCCTTCCATGATTGCATTTGGACAGATCCTATTATCGTGTACTGTTGAAGACCTATGAAGAAATTACCCTGCAGAAGTGCAGAAATTAATTTGATGGAATGCAACACATCTTCTCATGTTAGCTAATCTGTTAATGTTGATGTGAGATGGATATATCTTCTCTTCCCCATTTAGTGTCTCTTTTTTCCTTCTGTGAATGTCACTTCTGTGTAAGGAAATAGCGCATAGTAGTGTGATTTTTTTTTTTTTATATTCCAGCGGTGAGATATTCCAACGCGGAGAGCCAACAGGCTTCTGATCACCTGTAAACTACTATCTTGGTGACCACACATAATGATATATTGGTCCTTTCATTTCATGTCTTTTCCTTGCCATAAATTTCTCTCTTTAATTTTATTTTGTTGTTATAAACATTTCATTTCTCGCAAACAACGTTTTGCTGGGTTGGCATTATATTCTTGCCCTATACTTATGAATTCCTTATTTGTATAATAATTTGTAAATGAGTGTTTATTCTAAATATCTTATTTACCTTTCTAGGCTGAAGCACATTTGACTTTAAAATTAAATATGTAATTTATGTTGTACATATATATTATCACATAGCTTACTACAAATTTTCGTAGCAACGCGCGGGGAATTTTCTAGTTTAGACTGCACTGCCTGCTCAAAAACAAATTTAGACTGCACTTCTCTCTGATCTGGCAGCAACCGACCCAAATAAGCGATTATTCTCTTTCTTGTTTTCTTTCAGTTTTCTTTCTCCTTTTTTTCCTCTTTTCGTTTTTTCATTTCATTCTTATGTATTTTCTATAAAAAAATTGGTTTTATGTATTATTTGATAAAAATGCGAAAATTTATGTAGAAATTTGAGATAAATTTGTTATAGAGTTCATGTCTTCAGAAAAGCTTAAAAATATGTTCATGAGGCTTGTAAAAGGATCGTCTAGCTAAAAAAATATTTGTGAGTTAAAAAAAAATTTATGTGACAGTAAAAAATGTCCATACCGTCCAAAAATAATTGGTCACGGGTTCAAAATAATTTCATATAAGAGGAGAAAATGTTCGCATAGTTCAAAAATATTGTTCGCGGATTCAAAAAAAAAGTTCATACAAGTGTTGTTGGAAAGTTTTCAAATTTTTCCTAGGTTCAAGAAATCGAATTTACTTATTCACTTAATAAAGAAATCCAAAAAATATTCGCACGGTTAAAACAATGGTTTGCGAGTTCATAAAAAAGTTCAAGAAACACAAGGTTGTTGCTATACACATTGCCTAATACCCACTCCACACTCCACAGGTATGTAACTAAGTTTTCATTTCGGATTAAACCCTGATCTGTTTAGCAGCATTGCGAACCAAAAGTCAATGCATGATCTTAGCTTCTTCATCCTAATTCGGCAGAATATTCTCTAGCTTCAGGTTGTAGCTATTGAAACACTGTCGATAGACACACGTTGTCAATTTTGACCTGCCTCCTTGCAACAGCTAAAGCAATGTCAAGCTCTTGACGAACTCCTGCAATTAATACCTCTAGACATGAAACAGCTATCTTTGGCTTGCAGGTAGTTGAATTTGTCACCCAGTCTGACACAGCTAATCATGATCAACATCTTGACCACCATGCATGTCAAAAGAGTTGAGACCAAACAAAACAAATCTTAAACCAAATTAAGCTTAATTATTAATTCTGATACACAATACACACCAAACCAAAGTTTTATTTTATTTTAGATAAAAGGCACAAGTGTCCAGCCTTAAATTAATAAGACCAGCAAGTTCACACAGAATACGGTTACATGCTGCGGCATACAACTTAGCCATAAGGTAAAGACGACATAAAAGATAGAAAGCAAGGATAACAGTCTAGCAAAGGGGGAGCCACCCCAGCAACACGAAGGCAACACTAGCAGGGCCCACGCATCAACGGCTCGATCTACGCGGACTCCTCGGGTGATTTGCTGTATATAACAGCTTTAGCTTGCGGACCAGCTCCTCAAGCCTTGGACGGTCCTTGGACTTGGCATTTAGACACCACAACTACAAAAATATAAGAGTTTTGTAGATCACATCACTCAGATGCTTAATAATCATGCGCTCAATAGAAAGCTTATTGCGAATATTCCACAAGACCCACGATTGCGCAACAAATAAAGACCACACCACCCTACGCGTTTGACCCGACAAACTACTTAGGATGGCAAAGAATTACGCAAAGTTAGCAGGGCACCAACGGTTCCCAAGAAGTTGCCGCGACACACTCCAGGAGAATTTTGCCAAAGAGCAGGAAAAGAACATGTGAGAAGCATCTTCCACGACACCACAAAGGGCACATAACCCGTCTGAAGGCCCCTGCCTTGAAGCGAGTACCTGCCCGGATGGGAGCCGTTCAATTATCAACTGCCAAGAGAAGATTTTGATTTTCAACAGCAGGTTCGCCGACCAAACGTCCCGGAAGTGAGCAACAGTCGCCCTTGGGTCAGTTTAGCATACATGGAAGCAACCGAGAATTGGCCCGAGGCCTCAAACGTCCAAGACACAGAATCGAGTCCCTCTGACAACGAAATCTGATCAACCAACAGCTACCATTGAGCTCTGCCCACTAAATCAAGTGACCGACGTAAACGAATAGAATTGGCCACCACCCGAGCAACGGAGACCTGTTAGTTATCGCAAACGGCAAAAATGAGCGGAAACCTGTCTTTGAGCGTACCAGCCCCGTGCCAGCGATCTGTCCAAAAAAGGGTACGTTGCCCATTGCACACAGTGTGTCTAGCACCCAACTTGAAGAGGTGTTTTATTTTTTTCCCAAACTCTTCCAAAACTGCGAGCCACCCCAGCTCGAGCTTGCAAAGATATTGTCGTTAACCAGATATTTGGCTCTGATCAGATTTGCACATAAGCTGTCCTCCTGTTGATACAGCTTCCACACCCATTTTAACATCAGGGCTTTGTTCATCGGCTTGGAGTTGACGATCCCTAGACCGCCAAGCTCCTTCGGACGACACACTGTCGGCCAGTTAAGCAGGTGATATTTTCTCTTAGGACCCGAACCTTCCCAGTAAAACCTCGCTCTATGGGAGTCGAACTTAGCGTGGACTCCATCTTGTAGAAGAAAAAGACCCATGGCAAACATAGGCAGGCTGGCCAGACAAGAATTGGAGAGAGTCAGCCTCCCCCCGGAGGATAAAAATCTCCCAACCCAAGGTTCCACCCTAGCCGCAAGTTTAAGGACCAAGAAGTTCCATTGGTCGACTGTCAGTTTTCGATCCGCTACCGGCAGGCCAAGATAGACGAACGGAAAAGGACCCAGCTTGCAGTTGAGCATGTCCGCCACCCTTTGGCGGTGCTGGCGCGGCTTACCCATCACAATGACCTCGCTTTTGTGGTAGTTAATCTTTAGGCAGGACATCTCCTCGAAGCACATTAAAAGAAACTTCAGGTTGGCAATCCCTGTGTCATTGTCTTGAATCAAGATCAAGGTGTCATCTGCGTATTGTAAGTGGGAATCCCCTCCCTGAATCAGATGCGGAACAACCCCCTGGATGTGCCCTGCAGGTTCGATAGAATGGCAGAGAGCGCCTCAACGATGAAGTTAAACAGCAAGGGAGAGAGCGGATCTCCCTGACGAACCCCTCTTTTGTTGCGGAAGAAAGGGCCCAACTGTAGTTTTATTTCAAATAGCTATATTACATGAGTGCATAATTAATCTGCTTGAGTGGGGGAAGGGAACAAATGGAATGCATAACAAAAGCAAGACTACTGGTAATTCAGAGTACCCATTAGATCTTGCCCTTGTTAAAGCCGTAACATTTAGATTTGTGCTTGACCATGTGGAGGCTCTGCAGGTCATGACCACCACGCACAATCTCTATCCCAGCGAGCACGGCAAACTGCTGGCCATTTGTGTCATCGGCATCAAAGGACTTGGCAACACAAAACTTGCCGGCGCCAAGGTACACCAGGTCGGAAAACATTGGAACCCAGTCCTCTTCCACTGGTGGGCTGAGATCTTCAAAGAGATGCCGCACAGTGGGTGGTTGTTGCCTTGTTGGTCCTGCTCCATCACAGAAAGGTCGAGAGCACACAAGTCTAAACTTTCCAGGGAGAAGCCGAACCAGAGGTTGATGATGTAGCCCGAGTCACGTCCATCACCATGTCAAGCACTCCAACATATCAAAATGCGACATTGAGCTTAAAGGTGAACTCCTTCCTCTATGAGAACCCATTCCGTGCTCCTTTGGATGGTATACTACGTGAGCGTCTACCACTTTGCCATGCTAGGTACCACTTGGCGAGTACAAACATCCGGGAAGATGCCGAGGGAGTCCAAGCCTCAAGACCATCCAAGGCGTACGCATGGAAGAGGAGGAGGAAGCGTCAAGACGAAGGAGAAGGAGAGAAGAATGGGAACAAGTCCCAGGCGGCGGTACTACCGCCGGCGGCAGCGGTACTACCGGACTCGAAGCTGGAACATACTGGACAGACTCGACTCAGGCCGTTGTAGGTCTTACTGATTCGTTCTGCAGTTTAACTTTTGATACCTAACGCGTCCGTCAGGATTTTCATCATGTCTGTTGACACGGAAAATTTCAAGGGAAAACACTGTTGGAGCATCCCTCGGCCCATCTCGATTGCTCGGCGGGTCTTACCTTTGCATTTGCGTATGCAGCATCCAAAACATCTGCGATTGGCATAGTCCGGGAATTTATGAAGTTTGATTCTTTGATTTGTGAAGTACTTAATGCATTTTAATCGAGTCTGTAGTCGAGTGAATTTTCTTACCTTGTTTTGAAATCTATGGGAGCATCATCAGTGCCCGGCTGGCTCAGTAGGTATGGGGACTCCTTCCGCGTCGACTGCCATAAAGGCTGGGTTTAGATTCCGAGTGACCGCTGCACGATCTGCATCTCCGAGGTTTATGAATCGTGACCTATTCGCGGGGTCGTTTCTGCCCGTTGAACTCGTAGACAATGCTCTTCGCCGAGCACTCGATATGCTGGCTTGCTTTTTGCGTTCTTCGAGTACTGCTCGGTAGTTCTTCAACCGTATCGATTCTTGCCACTGGAAGTATTGTAAGGTCAATACCTCTTCCGGAGTTGCGTTTGCTGGTAGCATTGTGCAGCTTTCGATTAGTTTGCTCACTTTTTCCGCCATTTCTGCGGTGATGGTCAGCGTGGTTGTCCCGTCAGGCATGGTGACTGTGCAAGGGTATTCTGTAGGTCGACGGCATGTTGCAGCTGCTGATGTTTCTGCTGTACTCGCGGTGTATACCTGATACGGAACCACCCGATCTTCTGCCCATGTGTTGCTAATGCGCATTATGGATTCGGCGTCGTCATCCAGGCTCATGTTGGAGTTGCTTTGCTTGCTGGGGTTTCTGCCGCAATCGAGTTGATCTTCAAGTGCTTTATCCAGGCCATTTGCGTCGCAGGTGAATATCTCGTGGCTGGCACGGATTTCTGGGCCGTTGAGATCGGTGAGGTATATGTTGTCATCTATGTTCTCCTTGTTCCCCGCGATGTCGTTGCAGTCGATGACGTTGTCGAGTGACTCGATTGAGTTGTTTGGGCGGTACGCAGATTCGATCTCGCTTCTTCCAAATCTTTTTGCCACCTCGTCACGGAACTCTTGCGAGGTCATGGATGTTGCAGAGTCGCTTGGCGATTGGATCGGGACGATCTATGACGATGTCGCGCCCAAGATGGATGGTGTTGCAGTCGAAGGGTTGTCGATTATCTCCGTGTCGAGTGTCTCCATGTCGAGTGGGTCTAACAGGTCCTGCACACCATCTTTATTGACAAAGAAGTTAAATTTTCCAACTGTAATATCCAAACCTGATTCGAGCCGGCAAAGGCTTGTTGAGCCTCCATCGAGTGCGGCATGAGCCTCCTTGGAGATTTTGGCGAGTGATCGCTTTTTGAATTGATGCTGGTAGATCTTGCCGGCGAGTTGCCGTTTGTAACGGTGGTCGGTGATTTGCTTTTTGATGATGTAGTAGGCGAGTTACCTTGTGCAGATGCGATCGGCGGGTGGCCGCTTGATGATGAAACCAGCGAAACCGTGAGCCCAATACTACCTTTTCCCACAGACGGCGCCAATTGTCGAGGTGTGCCCTCGGCAATTCCCATGGTTGCTATACCTAGGGTTGATTATGTGGTAGAGAACGCGTAGTATCGGTAGAATCGACGGCTGACAAGCTGGATTTACCCAGGTTCAGGGCCCTCGAGTGAGGTAAAACCCCTACTTCCTGCTTGTCTGTGTTTATGGTATGAATATGAGGGTTACAAGGGTTCGGCGAGCTGCTGATCTCGTCGAGGTTTTGGTGGCTATGGATTCCTTGCCCTGATCGATCACCCTCCCAGCCTTTATATAGGAGGCTGGGTCTCGGGAAACATAACCGACCAAGGTTACATGTATGGAAAGTCTTAACCGACTATAACTTGACCTAACTTGGAAAACACTCTTCGTCTCAGGCCTTCCTTCGTGGGCTTCGATTAATCTTTAGGCTTCTTTGATTATTACGTGCACCAGGCACCCTTAAGCTGGGGTACCCGCAGAGTATAACCTCGTCAGCGGTACTACCGCCGCGGCTACCGCCGAAATCGGCCTCTGTTTGATCTGCCGGTAGCTCCAGCGGTACCGGGCGGTACTACCGCCGGCCAGCGGTACTACCGCTGGGGGTAGCGGTACTACCACCCTAGTTGACTTCAGAAGCTGCTTCGAAGGCCTGGCCAGCGGTACTGCCGCTGTCTCCAGCGGTACTACCGCTGTGGCGGGAATCTGATGGGTTGAGGGCCCGTGTCCCCTCACTTATGCACCCCTATCCTACCTAGACTATAGATAGAACATCCCCATCTAGATCTATGGTTGGACTATGATTTGAAAACTAAAGTAGAGCATTGCTTCTTCTTCTCAAAGTGTCTCTTTCCTCCTATGGAGATGAATCAAGGCCTCCCCTTGTGGAGATGAACCAAGGCCTCATCTTGAGGAGAAGATCCCTGCGTGGATACCAAGGCCTCCGCTTGTAGTTGCGATTACTTGCTAATCTTCCCTCTTTGAGTGGCTAGATTGGATTGGTTGGATTGACCAATTGGACAAACAATCCTAAGAGTAAGGTATGCTTGGGAGAGGAGAATTGGGGACTACCCTCGGGGATTTGTTACCAATTGAGTCTTGCCGAGTTGCTACTTGCTATTTACCCTTGTGTGTTGATTTCCCCTCTTTGTGTTCTTCGTGTTCATCTTTCCCTCCGCACAAATCCGTGAAAATCAGGACCAACCCACATCATATGGTATCAGAGCTCTAGGTTGACACGGATTTGATTTGTGTTTCCACCAAAATCCACCAAATTTTTCTTCGTTTTTGAGAAATTCGAAAATTTCACCAAAAATAGCCTTGCCTAGATTCGAGCCGATCTGTCGATTCGTTGCGTTTTTGGTAGTTTTTGTCCATGGATCTGTTGCTTTAGGACCCCCTCCACCTTTGTTTGTGTTCCCTGTTGGAGAATGACTCCCACGAAACAGGGATAGTCAAGCTCACGAAGAGAGTTCGTGTAAGGGGCTGAACACGTTGGTCAAACAACCCTCAACCTGCACGGCGACGGTGCTCATCGAGCATGAGGAGGGACATCACGACAGAGATGAACACCAGCCCGTACCCAGGTTCACGGCCCTCGTGTGGAGGTAACACCGCTACTCCTGCTTGTCTGTATTGCACTGCCTAGGGAGGTTACAGTACAATGAGCTTGCCGAGGGCTCTCTTTTGGCAATGGTGTACACGAGGAAGAAGCTGTGGTCTTCTTCTTCCTTGCGCGTAAGTGGCTAGGCTAGAATGAGAATGCGATCCTTTGCTACGGTGCTGCTCCTCCTCCTTTTATAGGCGCCCCGGGCTCCTTCCCTGCGCTTGCGCCGCGGAAGGGCTATCACGTGGCGACAGAAGGTGGAGCGCGGTGCACCGCAGCCCAGCTATCCATGGACGCGGTCCATGGGCGTAAAGCTGATGCCTGTGGCAGAGTAACCACCGTCCATGCAGGACGGCTAGCTGGGGCTGCAGAGGAACGTGGGGGTGCCCACGGTGACGTCGGCCGTGGAGCGTAGCGCCGGCCAGTCCCCTTATCACCAAAGAGGAAATCCTTGTAGTCCGGTGCGGATGGCACAGCTTTGTTGACTCCTTTAATCACCAGAATGGCAACTGCGGCGTCGTCGTCACCGCGCGCAGAGGCGCGCATCACTCTGCGGCCGCTGTAGAGCCCATGTGCGCTCTGCAGAGGTTGCTTTGCAGCGAAGCAATCCCACGAGGGCTAGGGTGCCCTGTGGAGGATTTGGCGTTGACCTCTCTCCAGGGTTGATCACCTTGAAGAGGGGGCAGCAGTGAAGAAGGCGTCCACAGGCCTCTGCTGCCTCCAAAGCCCTCGTGAAGCAATTTGCCTCACGAGGCTCTCCAAGCCGTAGGCTTGGTCCTTAGCGAAAATCGGCCATCGAGTGTCGAGGGCCGTGGAGGACAGGCCCAGCACACCCTGGTTCTCACTGGGCCGACAGTAGCCCCCGGGCCCATGATGGGCACGACGTAGTCCAGTGACGCAGGCGAATCATCATGGGCCCAAAGTGTCCGGCCAGCCTGAGACACGTGCAGGGCAGTTACGCCGCGACAACACGTTCTCCTCGGAGATGATGGGCGTAGTGGGGGACCCACCACGTCTCGGTAACTGCTCTGAGGTGATATAAAGCCTGCAGCGCCGGTTCAGGCAGCAGTTACTGCATCATTTGCGCGCCCGTCTCCTCGCTCTTGACTTCTGCGCTTGCGCGTCCCGGCGCTCTTCCTTCGCAATCCTGCTGCAATGGCGCCCAAGAAAGCCACCGCGGCCACGAAGGGCAAGGCAGTGGTGCAGGGCGGCGAGCCTGCTGCGATGCAGCAGGACGAAGACTTCGAGCCGGCTCTATCCGGCTTCCGCTTCAAGAAGAAAGCGCAGCTGGAGAAGGTGCGTCACATGGCGGCTTCGGCGACCAACGAGCACGGCGCCACGGTGCTTAAGACGGCGGACAACTCCTTCGGCGGCTTCTACCCCATCTTCATGCACACCCTATTCGCTGGGCTCGTGCCTCCTTTCTTCGACTTCTTCCTGGCGGTTCTAGAGCGCTACCAGATCCAGGTTCTTCATCTCCATCCCAACTCCATCCTTGTCCTCGCCATCTTCGCCTACCTCTGCGAGGCATACATCGGCATTCCGCCCTCGGTGGACCTCTTCCGCAGCTTCTACGCGCTCCGGTTCACGGCAAACAAGGAGCGGTCGGGGTGCGTGTCCTTCCGCATCACCGATGGCATGAAGGGCATCTACATCCCTATCGCGCGGAACGGCGAGAACATTGTGACTAGCGTGACGAAGAAGGTGGAGGACTTCCGCAAGCGCTGGTTCCTCATGAAGTTCGGGAGCCAGAGCGCCTTCTTCGAACTGCCTGAAGCGCCTCCGACGAAGAAGGCGAGCTGGTCGTCCAAGGCGCTCAAGGGCGCTACACTCGGCCCCGTGGTAAGGCGCTTGAGGGACCTCCGCGAGGCAGGCCTCACTGGGCAGATGGTTTCCAAGGACTTCATGAGGCGTCGCATTGCTCCGCTCCAGAGGCATGCAGACGCGATGTGGCTGTATTCCAACCAGAAGGACAAGATGCGCCTGAGCGCAACCCTCTTCACGCAGCAGGAGGTGCACACCATCATGGAGACTCTCTTCACGTCTCCAGACATCCCCAAGCCCAACGATAAGGCTGTTCCGCTCCACAGGATCGATCTCGGGCGTCGCGTCTCGCTCGTGTAGACAATGCCGAAGTTCGACCAGTGGGGCCTGGTGCCTGAGGGGCATGTCGGGTCTCGCGAGGATCCAGAGTCTGCGGCACAGGGGGCGCCAACTGAGGGTGACGAGGAGACGACGGAAACGCCCGCGGAATCTGACGCAGGCGCAATCGGCGCCTCGGGAGGCCCTGCTTCTTCGGCGGAGAACTCGAGCACCTCGAAGAGTGCGGCGCCTGAAGTTGAGATCCACGGGATCTCCTCAGGCAGCAGCGGCCAGTTCGTGGTCGCTCCCTCGCAGCGTGTTGAGGGACAAGAGGAGAGCGATGATGATGGAGCTTCATCGGGCCACTGCGAGCCCCGCTCCAAGGCCATTCATGACAGGGCCGCCAGGGATCCAGCGGGCACTTCTCTCAAGAGGAAAGCCGAGGCTGCTCTTGAGGGGTCCGGCGCCAGTGCTGCGCCGTCGAGGCCATGGCGGTCGTCGAACACGGTGTGGGTCGACTCCCGCGCCAAGACATCTGGGTAAGGACTGACTCCCTTTTTTGTTTGATCTTATTCTTGTGTAGACTCCTTGAGGAGTTTTTGAGCCTTTACCTCTCCAGGCGCCCCGAGGTGCCAAAACGGCGGAGGCTCCGGAGGCTTGGAGAGATCCCTAGCGCTGCAGCAGCGTCTGCAGTGTGTACAGCCGATGAGGTGCCTCTCGAGGGCACTGCTTCTTCTCCCGAGGCTGCGGCGCCACCTCCTGAGGCAGAGGTGTGCCACGAGGAGAAGGAGGAGGAGGCAGAGGTGACGACGCCTCCGCCTATGTGGCCTGACGTCTCTCCTATGAGGCAGGAGGGGACGCCGGAGGTGGATGCGGCGAGGTCCACGCCGCCGGCGAATGAGCGTGCGGCAGAGGCAGAGGCGTTCGCCGAAACGCGCGCTGACGTCGAGATGGAGGAGGCCTCCGCGCCATCGCCCCCACCGAGCATGAGCCTTGGAGATCCCACAGCAGACTCTGAGACCGCTGTGGAGGCGGCCTCAGCTGAGAAGGCCAACCCTGTCCCTGGGGGAGAGGAGAGTGCTCCCCAGGGGCAGAAAAATGGTGGGGTTGATGGTGAGGGCGCCTCGAGCCCCCAGAAGGCCTCCAGCGCGGGAGGCGGGGGGGGGGGGGGGGTTCTCATCAGAGCCCCCAGAAGGTCCCTTGCGTGGACGAAGGGGGAGGCTCGCACCAAAGCCCCCAGGCGCGCCTCGAAGCCACTCAGAGCGACGCTCCGGGATCCTCGGCAGGCGCCGGTGTTTCCAGGCCCCCGGCGAGCCGTGGGCCTTAGTCCTGCGGGGGCGGCGCCCAGTTGCAGCTCGCCGTGGGGCTGTCCTCCGCTCGGCGAGGGAAATTCTCGACGGGCTTGAGGCCCAGCTCGCTGAGGAGGATCGCTCCAGGGCGGAGGAGGACGCCGAGCTTGCGCGGGGCTGGTGTAACATCCCAAAAATATTATAAGTATTATTATTCCAAAAATGTGGGCCAACAAAAACTTTTGTTGATTATTATATGTTGTTTGCAAATTGTTGCTTGTGGTAATTATTTCTTGTTGCTTGTGTTGTCGTTTGCTTGAATTAACAATTAGAAATGCAAAAACAAAAGTGGAAACAAGAAAGAAATAAAAATAACAAGTGACACACAAATTCTCCAAGTGGGAAACTCAAAATTGTTCCAAACAAAATTCAGAGGAATGGTATATGAAATCTCTCATTTGCATTCTTATCACTTATCGCTCCCAAATAATATTTTACACCTATTTTAAAATTCAAAAGTAAAAACAATTGAAATAAAACAAAATGCCATAATTAAAACCCTATGAAAGAAAATGATTCAAAACATTTTATTTTGCAAAGCCAAATTTTGTGGAGCTTCTACATGTTATGGGGAGGCCCCACAATTATTTGCAATTTTTTCTAAAATGTTTAAGTGCCCTAAATAAATCCTAGAAAAGCTACTGGACTAAAAAGAAATAAAGGAAAACAGAAAAGAAAAGGAGGCAGGGGGTTTTGGCAAAAATGCCATCGTCTACCTCACCCCCTCGCCCCGACGCATGTCGCCGTGTCGCCGTGGCGCTCCTCGCCGTTTTCCTGGCCGCCCTGGCCCCCCCAGCCGCGCTCCTCGTGCCTCTGCGTCCTCTGCGGCCTCTGCACGCCGAGGAGAAGCCCCAGAGCACGCCCCCTTGCCCCAACGCCCCCCTGTCCCCTCTGCATTGCCGTGGTTACCTCACCATCGCCGACCCAAATTAGAGCTCCTCTCTGCACCTCGACACGCAAGGCTCGAGCCAGAGCTTCTAGAACACGTCCGGACCCCGGTAGACACCACGTCGCCACGATCCCCTGCACCTCCGTCGTGGAATCGAGAGAAAGGTCGCCGCGGGCGCGCCATGGACCTCGCCGTGAACCGCTCACGCGCTATAAAAACCACCCCGAGCCCCTCTGGAAACTCCACACCACTCCCTCGACCTCTCCCTCGCTCCAATTTCACCGTGCACCGCCAGGAGGGCGGGCACTGCCGCAGCCACTGCCGCCGTCGAGGTCGATATGGCCGCGACGCCACACCCTCCCATTCTCTTCTCTATGGCCCTACTCTCTTCCTTATGGACACTGCACTCACCCGAGCCATTTTTCCTTCTTTTTCGTGCACAGACGCGACCACAGGAGCTCGCCGGAGTTCTTTGCCGTGGCCGTGGAAGTCCGACGCCTCGCCGTCGCCGCTACATGCCGTCCCAGCAAGTGCAACTCGCGCCACGACCTTCCCCGAGCCTCCGCCGTCGATTCGCGTCATCGCCGCCGTCTGCCGAGCCCTCTAGGTGAGGTTTCCATGCACCTCGCCGTCGCCGGAGCCACGGCGCCGCCCAGAAATGGTCATCGCCGATGGACTCGAAGTGGGCCGTTGGATCTTGATCCAACGGCAGCGTACCCCTTCTTTAGATGTTAGGCTGACGTGCTGGCCCCACCCGTCAGCGTTTTACTAATTTCCACGCACGCACTGTGTCGCTGACGTGCAGGTCCCACTAGTCAGAAATCTGAACATTATCCATAACTCGAAATTCTGCTATTAAATTGAAATACTGAAAAACAGTACTGGACCTAAATTCAAAATTCAATATCTCGAGATTTAGGAATCCAAATAAATCAAACTCAATTGTTCTGGAAAGCTTATGAAATTGTTTAACCAACACAAGTGGTCTCATGCCATTTAAATAAATAGTTAAAAAGTATTATTAAAAATACTACAGAAGTTTTAAATTTAAACTTGTTTGTTTCTGATACTCTGTTAGTCCAAATAATTCCAAACCAATTTTGCTTGCTTAGTATTGCCATGTATTAGCTTCCCTAATTTTGGTATAATTATTTGTGCAGTAGTATTTGTTTAGTATTAAGTTGAAGTTTAAACACCCTTCTGCACTCAAACATTTAAATATGTTTAATGGTTAACCCAAATGAATTAGGACCAATTTTGTTAGATCACATTTAGTCATGTTAAGTTACCCCTAAAAGGATTTAATTTTTGAATAATATTAACTTGAGTTGTAGCAAAAACTTGAATAATAAGTTACTGGATTCAAACAATTGTGTAGGGAGTTTGGTAACTCCAAATAATCCACATCAAATTGTGTTGTCTTCTACACATCAGAAGCTTTCCGTAGAATTTTAATTTGTATTTTTAGGACAACAGAACTCAAGTTGTGCAATTAAACATGTTCCACAAGTTTCTGCCATAATTTTGGACATAAATAAATATTGTTTAGTTCAATTAATTTGAAACCAAATTGTATTGTTTGATGTGTGCAGTAGCTATTTGTGATGTTTATGGTTGTTGTGTTGAGATGATTGCTTGAGTAGTTTAGTGATTGGTTGTATTTGTTTGTTTATTAATTAGACGAGAACGCTGTCGGATTTATCGAGGAAGGAGAGTTTGTTGAATCTGAAGATCAAGACCAAGTCCACTTTGCCGAGTAAGGCAAGCTACTCTCTGAGCTTGCACCTAAATACATATGCATCTACTTTGATCAAATGATTTACTCTTAAGGCAATGGTTTACAAAACCTTTTCAAAAATATATGGATATTATTTTACCACCCTATGTAGAAATATAAGGTAGTTATATAAAACTGTAGGATGGGAAACAATGTTGTTTATTCAAAACTCCTTTGCAAATACTTGAGTGATTATGGAATACCGAAATGTCGGTGTTGAAATGGAGAAATGGAGGGTGGTGATGTTTATGAAAAATGCACAGTGTCCTAGTACTATGACTACCAATCTTACCCTGTGCGACCACATTTACCCTCATATGGGAACAGGGCTTAGTCATGTAGTTTGCTCTTATTAGTATGGGATACCTCATCGACGGAGATGACTCCGTTATGCATGAGGGGATGATCCGAGGACCTACCCCCTGACCCGGGTCCTCACACAAGTTGGTGGGGAGGATAGAAGGTTCCACCATAAACCGCCGGACAAAACTATGAGTCCTCACACTTAGGGTTTCTGACGGGAAACTGGACTGAGTGTCGATGGAAAGTGTCATATGGGAAGGATCCTATACTAGCATGAGCAAATAAGAGGCTATGGTCGGTGGCTCAACTTCGCATACACCTGGTATGACGGGACGTGGCTGACACGATGAGTTACCGGATGGGTGTGGGCTAAAAGCGTGCTACCTCTGCAGAGGGTTAAAACTATTCGAATAGCCGAGTCCTCGGATATGGACAGTTGGGAGGCTGTCCTAAGACCATGTGCAAGTTTTTAAAAGACTTTGAGTTTTAAAAAAGAAAATGAGGTGGAGAATGTTCCTTCCACCTATACCAACGGATCGGTATGAGGTTGTTGGAGGAAGTGGACCATGACGGGCTATGGTCAGAATAAGGAGGAGTTTTGGAGAAACAGATAAAATGGTGATTTCTTTAAAGATAGTTATAAAACTCTTCTTACCTTTTTCAATAAAGATATAGAGATGTTTTAAATAAATAAAAATTGTAAACTAAAATAAAACTATTGCATACTCATGTTGGGGTAGTTTGCGAGTACCTTCAAATGTACTCATATTGGTTTCGTCCCTGGCTATTGACCTAGCCAGACTACGAGGAGGAGCACTACGCCGAGCAGCAGTATGGCGACTTCTACGCCAACTAAGGATCTCCACAAGTCAGCTGCCTGTCGGGTTGTCATCGTTAGAATATGATGTCTACTACGCCGTAGCTTCCGCTGATATTTTGGTTTGGCCCATGAAGGCACCTATGTAAGACTTGGTCTAAATGACCATTTATGTAAGACTTTTTATTCGGTATTGTAATGGATGTAAACTTTGGTATCCAATTCGGATTATGTGCAACGACAAACTGATCACGGGATCGTTGTGTTAAGCATAATCGGGTATTCGGACAGCTAGTCCGGGGTCCCCACAGCTGGGCTTGTCTTCAGGAGACCGTGGAGAGCTGCTGCCGGAAGAACGAGGCTGCCCAGGTACAACACGAGGCAGCGCTGCGCTCCGCTGAGGAGATCCACATCAGCGTGGTCCGCGAAGTTGAGGAGACCCTCGCGGACCTGGGTGCCAGGCGCGAGGCCCTCAAGGTGGAGACCGAGGCCAAACACCAGGAGCTGGCGGCGCGTGAAGCGGCGGTCTCCACCAAGCACAAAGAGCTTCTGGACCGCGAGGCAGGGATCGTTGCCGAGTCGGAGAATATGCGGCAGGGCTTGGAGAAATTCCGTGAGAACCTGCGCATCCACGAAGACCTGATCGTGCAGCGCGGAGAGCTCGACGCATGCGAGGCCGAGGCGCGCAAGTGCGAGGAACAGGTTGAACAGATCGAGAAGGATCAATCCGCGCAGACCAATGAGAACCTTCACAAAAAGGAGGAGAAGATGGCGGAGGAGTCTGCGACCAAGGAGAAACTCTTTCGCGACAACTGCAGGAAAGATTTCGTGGAGAAGGCCAAGAAGCAAGAGGATCGCTTGATGAAGAGACGCAACGAGTTTGAGGCTCGCATCAGGGATCTTGAGGCCCAGAAGAAGCGATTCGACTCCCGCCTCCAGGCTGCTGCGGAGGCCCGGACGTGCGCGGAGCAGAACCTTGCTTCCTTGATGGCTGATATGAAGGAGTTGACCGCTCAGGTGGGCCCTATCGTGGAGCGTGCTGAGGAGGCTGAGCACGACGTGCAGGCGGCACAGGTCTTAACGCAGCAGCGGGAGCGCATGTTCAAGTCCTTGGTGGCTCGGGGAAACTCCCTTGCGGCGAGCCTGGGAGTGGATGCCCCTGCAGTTCCCGTTCATGGGAATGCCGATGCTGCCGCGTACCTCGCCTACTTCGACCAACTCTTCTCCGCGCTCAAGGGCCCTGTGGCGGAGATGGGCGACGTTGTCGATGAAGAGTGCCGCAAGCTCCTGACGGTGGCGATCGACCGTGTCTTTGCCAACCTCCAGCGCCTTTACCCCAACTTGACTTCGAGTCGGTAACCAAGCCTGTCAAGGCGGACCAAGCTCAGGACCTCTCCAACTTGGTTCGGGAGGAGGTCAATGATTACGTCGACCGCTTCAAGAGGGTCGACGGAGCAGGCCGCTGAGGAGGAGGAAGGCGCTGAAGCCGAAGCTGAAGAGGAGGCTGAGGAGGATCATGATGGCGATGCCCCTGCCTAGGCCGCTCCTGCAACAAGACGCGCTTGAGGCGCAATTATCTTTGTTTTAAGACTTGTTTTAATCCATTCTGGTTTGTAAGACACTTTAATCGTGCGCTACTATGTGTATGTCCCTCGAAGGGCCTTCCCTGTTCCATGTCTTTTTTCGCTCTACGTCGTCAGGACCCATCTCTTTGCTATGACTCCGCCGCTGCGGTATGCCGAGCGTGACTCGGCAAGGCCGGGGGGTGTTTAAGGCTTGGAGAGGTAAGGGCTCTCGAGTCGCGGTGCTCGAGGGCCCCCCTTTGATGCACAAGCAGTCCATGGAGTGTGAGGGAGAGAAAAACCCGCTCGAGGGACGACAGATGCTCATGAGAGGGAGGAAAAAACTCTTGAGGGGCGCGAGCGCTGGACTTAGCTTTGCGAGACTTTGGCCTCGTAGAGGGCGTTGGTTTCCTGATGGTGTGCTTCCCTCTTGAGGTCGGAGCGTGGCTTCACGAGCTTGGGGGGACTCTTGTTCCCTGTATTGGTTAGAGAGGCAAACCCAAAGCAAGTACATGGAAGTAAAAACTCATGCGCGCTTATAGGCTTCCTTATGAGTATCAGGTCCTTTGGTGAGGTGGCGTGTTTGGGAGCAAGCCCATAGGCCAGAGCTCTTTGGTGAGGTAACAGGCGTGAGAGCGTGCTCACGTGTTAGAGCTCGGATCCTTTGGATTTTGCGGTGCTGTTGGGGTGCTCTCGAGGCACAGTCACCGTACTCAGCCCCCGCTCGCGAGGTGCGCATGGGGAAGAATATGAGCGCGAAATGAACTAAGATGATGAAAAGTAAAAACTCACCACCAAAATATTACACAGCGGCGCCTCAGCGCAATGTTTCATTGAGAAACGAATTGGTTCATTACACTTGGTATTGCCAAGATAAAGTTTTCCATGTCGAGGCATGGGGACCACATTCAGTGGCTGAGACTCTTCACGGCCTGCGGCGGCACGTTATCAGGAGAGCTCAGGGGCTGGCCCTCGGGAGGAGAAGCTTTTGTGAAGCTTGGAGGTGAATTTGTGTGCTTCCCTCTAGAGACAAAAAATGTCTGGCGTGACTATGATCACGGGTAGAACTTGCGTAGATGCACGATGTTCCATGGATTCTTGACCGGGATGCCGTCCTCCATTTCGAGGCATACCGCGCCGGGCCTGGCGTTGTGTGAGACCCTGTAGGGGCCTTCCCACATGGGCGAGGCTTGTGGAGACCTTCCCTGGAGAGGATTCTCCTGAGGATGAGGTCGCTGTCTCGAGAGTGCGCGGACGTATGTGGCGGCTGTGGTAGCGTCGCAGGTCTTGCTGGTACTTGGCTGCCCTGAGGGCGGCACGGCGGCGCAACCCGTCAAGGAGCAGCAGGTCGTCGTTGTGGAGGTCTGCTTGATCGTCCTCGTTGAAGGCAAGGACCCGTGCGGATCCATGCTTGATCTCTGTGGGGAGGACTGCTTCAGCTCCATACACGAGGGCAAATGGCGTCTCACCAGTGGGCTTCGTGGGGTTCGTGCGGATGGACCAGAGCACGGACGGTAGTTCGTCTATCCAGCCCTTGCTGTAGCCCTTCAGGCGATTGAAGCTTCTTGTCTTGAGGCCCCTGAGGACCTCAGCATTTGCTCGCTCGGCTTGCCGTTGCTCTGTGGGTGAGCCACCGAGGCGAAGCAGAGCTTGGTGCCGAGGCTCTCGCAGTAGGCTCTGAAGATGCCGCTGGTGAATTGTGAGCCATTGTTGGTGATCATGCGATTTGGCACACCAAAATGGCAGACCAGGCCTCTGATGAATTTTACTGCTGCCTTGGCCGGTATGCTGCGCACTGCTTCAACCTCTGCCCACTTGGTGAACTTGTCGACTGCCACGAAGAGGAAACGGTAGCCCCCTTGCGATCTCGGGAAGGGTCCCAAGATGTCTAGCCCCCAAACCGCGAAAGGCCATGAGAGCGGGGTGGTTTGGAGTCCCAGTGCAGGCTGATGGACTTGCTTGGCGTGGAATTGGCACGCATCGCACGACTGGACGATGGTGGTAGCATCTTGAAGCACTTGGGGCCAGTAGAAACCACTCCTGAAGACCTTGCCTGCCAGGGTGCGTGCAGAGGAATGGTGGCCACACTCTCCACTGTGAATGTCTCTGATCAGCATGCGACCTTCCTCGGGGGGACGCACTTAAGTGCAATTCCATTTGGGCGATTGCGGTACAGATCTCCCTCGAGGATGTAGTATGACTTGGCTTGTTGAGCCACTCGTTCCGCCTCCGCGTCTTCTTCGGGGAGGATTCCCTTCAGCAAGTAGTCTTTGAGTTCCGACTTCGCGTGGGATGAAGACGTCGTACAACCCTCCGTCGAGGGGCGGCTGGAGTTGGAGCGATTTCTGGCCATTCGTTCCTTCCAAGGTCTACGTGCAACCCTTCCTGTTTTCAACAAGGAAGCGAGTCAAGCAGCAAAACATTGATCCAACAGAAGGACCAAAATACACTCGATGCAGAGCAGTTTTTGACTCCATGCAAGAAAAGCAAAGTTTTTACAAGTCACTGAGCAAAAGATCCCAAAGAAGGAAAAATATTAAGGCTAAAGGTTCATTACAAAAGTCATGTTCGACTAAGGCATCAATTAGCCTAAGACACGGACTCAGACACGACTCTACCCTTGCGAGCTGCTACTTCAGCTTGCTTGGCCACCCGCTTTTCAAAAAGTGATACAACCTCCTGAGCCAGGCGACTCGCTTCAGGCTTCACTTCCTTCAGCGACAGCATTTTGCCATCAGGTCTCTTGGGGAAATGGCTGACGACCTTGCTAAAGTCACCCGCAACCTGATGCTCGAGAAGAAATTGGAAAGTAAGCTCCGAGCCGCGTACCGTCTGGGTGCGGGTGTAGTCCGCCATTATGGTGGACTCGGAGCCGAATGGCGCGACAAGAGTGTCGACATCGCTTGGCACTGGCCGGCTGGGAAAGATGCCCTTGTGAACGGTCGTCAGGGCTCCGGTAGACCTGGTCAGCACAGCCGAAGCGTAAGCGTAGACACGGTCGAGCAAGCCCACAGCCTGTTCCAGTGTCTGGTTTTCGCTGGAAACCTCAGCAGGAGGAGCGCCACCACAAGCACCTGTATCCAAGCAAAGGGTCAGCATTCGACCAAAAAATCAAAGCATGTTAGTTCAAGGATATGAGCACTTACGACCAACAACGTCGGTGAGCCTGAGCAAACGCTCCACCCGAGTCTTCTCCAAGTTGCGCATGTCATCTTCGCGCTTCTTGGCCTCTTCGAGTGCTTTCTTGGCACTCTTGTTCTCCTGCTCCAGCATACTCATCCGAGTGGTGGTATCCTCCTGATCGACTGCGAGCAGATGGACAGTGAGATAGCAAAACAAACAGCAAGTCAATGCAAAAGGTATCGGAGGAGCATTTACGCTTCGCCTGCTTCAGGTCAGCAAGGAGTTGATTCCTCTCCTTCTCCAGCCGAATGTAGGCTTCGGCCGCTGACACCTGCTGGCGGTAGAAGGGCTGCAGAAAACACAGAAAAATTCTTAGTCTGTGCCCAACTATTCTAGTCGCACACACCCTCGGGGGCTACTCCCATCGGGAGCACTGTTCGCGCTCCCAATGACTCAACATACACAGAAGAAAAAGGCACTTACATGCTCTTGGATCGAAGCTGAACTAGGTGTTGGAGTGACAAGCTCGTCAGGAACGACAGAAGTTAAAGCTTTAGCTACTTCTGTCGTGATTGCGGCACTCGCATCTGGAACGCCCGACTGTCTCTCTTCAATGGGAGGAGCTGAAGCGTGTTCCAAGCCACGCGGAGGAGACTGAGTGATAGCATGCTCACTGAAGAAATGAAGATAGATGATAATCAGGAAACACCTTGAAGATAGCAAGTGGGAAACCTTCGAGTGGGCGTATACTTTACCTCATGTCATCGTCCTCGTCACTGTCCAAGGAGACGGAGGCCATACTGCCAAATTCAATGGGAGGAGCCGAAGCAAGAGGGTTCACCGTCATTGGTTCCTGAGCACGCGTCGGGTCCTTGGCATTCAGAGAGGAAGAACCCGTGTCATCATCTTCCTCCGTAGCCGCACGCCTGGGAGGAGAACTTGTCGAAGCAGAGTCCACCCTCTCGTGTCGTGGGCGCTTCTGCGGCCGAGACTCTTCTTCATCAACTTCGACTTCCTCCAGCTCTTCCACAGGAGAGTGCGCTGAAGGAAGTTCATCATCATCTGCCGGTTCCTCTTCTGGGAACACGGCCTCTTCGTGAGGGCCATTCTCCATCAGAGGAGGAAGGCACGACACATTCGGGTGACCTTGTCATCCAAAAGAAGCAATTCGAGTAAAGGAAAAGCAAGCGAAATAGAGATGTCTACATACAAGAGAAGAACTTACCTCAGGCAAAGGATTTTCCGACCCGTAAGGAACTACGGGGCACTTGACATTGCAGGGGTCGGCTGCCCGAAGGCTGGTGATGGCTCTCACCTTCTGCATGACCTCCTCGTCACTCAGAATTGCCGAAGACAAGCGAGTGGGATCGTTGATGCCTTGGTCCTCCCACATCGGGTGGATGCGAGCACGGAGTGGTTGCACTTGCATCCGAAGGAAGGTGGCAATCAGATGAATACCACCCGACTCCTTGCCCAGCCTCGTCAGTAGACTCGCGATGGTCGAGACAAAGGGCTTCACAGTCTCCCTCTCGTCACTCGACAAGGCGTGAGCCCAAGCGTTTGACTTCTTCAGCGGCTTCTCCACCTCGAAGACAGGGAGTCCGTCTTGTTCGCAGCTGATGTAGAACCATCGCTTCCGCCAGCCTTGGACGGAGTCGGATTTCTTCATCTGGAAGAAGCTGATGTCGCCATGCACTTGGATGCCGAAGCCACCCACGGGATAAACAACTTCCCCCTCCCCACATTGCGCTTCACGTTGAAGATCGTCTTCCACAACAACCAGTTGGGAGCGATCCTCAAGAAGCACTCGCAGAGCACGATATAGCTCGAAGACAGGGAGTCCGTCTTGTTCGCAGCTGATGTAGAACCATCGCTTCCGCCAGCCTTGGACAGAGTCGGATTTCTTCATCTAGAAGAAGCTGATGTCGCCACGCACTTGGATGCCGAAGCCACCCACGGGATAAACAACTTTCCCCCTCCCCACATTGCGCTTCACGTTGAAGATCGTCTTCCACAACAACCAGTTGGGGGCGATCCCCAAGAAGCACTCGCAGAGCACGATATAGCTCGCGATGCTCAAGACGCCATTGGGAGTCAGATCATGCATCTGAATCCCATAGGCGTACAGGAGACCACGAACAAAATCGTGGAGGGGAAAGGCGAAACCCCTGTGCAAGAAATCGACGAAACAAACGCGTTCGCCTTGGCGCGGGGAAGGGATTACCTCTTTCCCCGGGGCGCGCGTCTTCATCTGGTCCAATGGCGGAAGAAGCCCCTTCTCCCGCAGATCAACGAGGTCCGCCGTCTTCACGGAGGACTTGGACCAGTCGCAGTCCAGCCTCTTCAGGGTGGCATCGCCGGCGTCGGTGGTGGCCTTCTCCTTGCCACCCTTCTTGGCCTTCGGCAGGCAAGCTTTCTTCATGGCTGCGGAAAATGGTGGTTCAGCAATGGTGGATAGAGGCTTGGGAGTAAGGAAGAAGATGCGTTCTGGAACAGAAAGGGCGAGAACAGTGCGAGGGTAATTTTCCCCGCACCACGGTTAAAGTGTTATACCATGGACTGGAAAGATCGTGGCCATTGGATAAGCATCTCCAAACGGCACGATCCATGCGACCCTACACGTGGCAAGCGGAGAGCGTAACTGTCGCGCAGCACGCTGCCCACTACGCACGGGAAACGAGGAAGCCATCATCACCTCCGCGAAAATTTCACGCCGTGCGGTCAAATCAAAGAGCGGCAAGCGTCACCGCAGGTCAACACTGACAACGGGACCACAGTGTCACATCTTATCAACAGCAGACAAAGGAAACATCAGCAATGACGTCAAGAAAGTAAAGCACAGCAACACTCGAAGCCCATCCGAGTCCAACAAAGTAGGTCATTCGACTGAATACAAACTCCAACCTTACTGGATTTGCAAAGTAAGCCACTTGGCTGAATTGAAGATGCAACTCCGTTTGAGCTCCTACACAAGTAAGCCAACGAGCTGATGGAGAACTCGAACTGTTCATTCGAGTGCAAAAAGCTTCAGTAAGCTCCAAGAGCTGAATAAACTCATACAGTAAGCCAAACCGGCCGAATACACAAAGTCACACAAATCCAGGAGCGACTCCACCAAGTCGAGTCCCTTCTTTACTCCCATCGGGAGCGGGCCTTTCGACTGAAGGAAAAATTGAGTTTAACCTCAATTGCAAGCAATTCAGCTTAATCTCGGGGGATACTCCCATCGGGAGCACTGTTCGCGCTCCCGATAGAGGCAGTCGAAATTTTTCAAAGATGCAAGATCAGTTGCGTAAGGTAAGTTCGAGTCATCAACTCGAGAAGAAGGACATCAAGGCAGTCGACAAGTCTCTGACTCAAGAAGAAGGCGTGCCCAGGAGGAAGGAGTCCTTTACCCGACTCTACGATTCGACTAAGCACTCGGGGGCTCCTGTCGTGGGGTTACTCTTCGAATACCCCACGGTGAGGATACCTGGGGCACGCCAAGCCTATCAACCTTATGACGAGGGCCCAAAGAAGGCCCAAGGAGGACGACGTGCGGCCCAAGATAGTCGACAGATAGGTCATGCGACTCCTACCATGCTTGTAAGCGCCATCGGCACCGTTCACCTGAGACCTAGCCTACTATATAAAGGCTAGGAGGGTCCCTCGTCTAGGGTAAGCTCATAGCCGCCATCACAAACCCTAGCGAGATTGCCATCTCGCCATTGTAGCCACAACTCGCCATTCAATACCAGACAAGTAGGAAGTAGGGTGTTATCCTCCGGGAGCCTAAACCTGGGTAAAACGCTTTGCTTGTCAGCCGTCGTGATCACCAGCGCTCATCTCTCTTCCCCTCAATCAACCCGGGGTACACAACCCATGGATTTGCCGAGTCCACACCTCGTCATTGTCTCTTGATGCACCATAGCCAGCAGCAGCCGCTGCCCTGAGGATGGACCACAGTTGGGTGCCCCACCTACAGGAGGTGGTGGGAGTACTTCGTCTGTGCTTATGGCTGCTGCTTCTTGTGGCTGCTTTATGGACGCCTTGGAAAGTCTCTCTTCAAAGACGCCGGCCGGCTGGGCCTGCCTTCGTGATGCTCGCTTGGCAATGTCATCTGCTTCCTGGTTCTCCTTCCGTGGGATGTGCATGAGCTCCATGCCTCTGAAGTGCTTCTCGAGCTTGCGGACCTCTTCAAGGTAGGCGGCCAAGTGGTCGTCTTTAGGCGTGTAGCTCTTGTTGGAGAAGTTAACCAGGAGCTGGGAATCACCCTTTATGAGTAAGTGCTTGACACCAAGGGCGATTGCGGCTCTGAGCCCGGCGAGGAGGCCTTCATACTCGGCGATGTTGTTGGAGATCTTGTCTATTGTGAAGCACAACTGGATGGCGTAGTAGAGCTTGTCACCTTTTGGTGAGGTCAGGACAACGCCAGCCCCACGATTGCGTTAGGCGAAAGCTCCGTCGAAGTGCATGGTCCAGTGGCTTGGCATTGTATCTCCAGATGACGCGGTTTCTTCTTCACGAGGCTCTTCAGGAGTTGGGTCTGTCCACTCGGCGACGAAATCCGCCAGCGCTCTCCCTTTTATGACTCTTGTGGTGTCGAAGCGCAAGTTGAATGGTTGCAGCTCGATGTTCCATCCTGCGATGCGGTCAGTGGCATTGGGGTTGCGCAGGATCTGCTCCAGGGGGAAGGACGTGACCACCGTGATGGGGTGGCCCTGGAAGTAGTGGCACAGCTTCCTGGAGGCGATGAGGAGCGCGAGGAGGAGCTTCTGCTGCACTGGGTAACGCTCGCGAGCATCTCGCAGTACAATACTGACGAAGTAGACTGGATGCTCGATGAGGGTCGTTGGTGGCGCTGCAGCGTTGGCTCCCTCGAGAGGCTCCTCAGGACTTTTGGCGAGGTTTTCTTGTGGAGGAGCCTCGGCAGGGGTGCTTGTAGCAGACTCGACTTGAGGCTGTGGGTCTGGCACTGGGCCTGGAGAGACTGTTCCCTCGTCGGGAGGTTCTGGACTTGGTGTGGCAGTGCTTTTCTTGGGGAGAACTGGCTCTTCTCTTTCCACCACCAGGACGGCGCTTGCACTTTGTGGAGTGGCTGCTAGGTACAGCTTCAGATGCTCGCCCACCCTGGGGGCTACCATGACTGGTGAGCTAGCCAAGTATTTCTTCAAGTCCTCAAATGCTTTGTCGGCCTCTGGAGTCCACTTGAAGGTGCCGGATTTCTTCATGATCTTGAAAAATGGCAAGGCTCTCTCGCCGAACTTGGAGATGAAGCGGCCTAAGCTGGCCATGCATCCTGCTAGGCGCTGCATGTCCTTGAGGCGGCGAGGCGGCTGCATGTCTTCTATAGCCTTGATCTTGTCAGGGTTTGCTTCTATGCCACGGTGGGACACGAGGAACCCGAGGAGCTTGCCTGAAGGCACCCCGAAGACGCACTTGGCGGGGTTTAACTTGATGTTCACCTTGCGCAGGCTGGCAAAGGTTTCCTCGAGATCCTTCAAGAGAGTGTCTCCCTCGCGAGACTTGACCATGATGTCGTCGACATAAGCTTCTGCATTTCTTCCCATCTGAGCCCCCAAGGCGATCCTCATGAGCCTCTGGAAGGTGGTGCCGGCATTCTTCAGGCCAAAAGGCATGAAAGTGTAGCAATACACACCACAAGGGGTGAGAAATGTTGTTTTCTCCTCGTCTTCCTTGGCCATTTTGATCTGGTGGTAGCCTGAGAAGGCATCCAGGAAACAGAGGAGATCACAGCCGACGGTGGAGTCCACAATCTGGTCTATCCTTGGCATGGGGTATGGATCCTTGGGGCAGGCCTTGTTTACGTCTATGTAGTCGATGCAGAGCCGGCCTCCTCCGTTGGGTTTTGGGACAACCACACCGTTGGAGAGCCAAGTGGGGTGGGCAACTTCTCGAATGATGTCTGCAGCTTTCAGCTTCTCTACTTCTTTGATGATGAATGCTTGCTTCTCGGGGGCTTGTTTTTGTGCTTTCTGCTTTACAGGGCGTGCGTTTGGACACACGGCTAAGTGGTGCTCGATCACCTCCCTTGGTATGCCGGACATTTCTGACGGAGTCCATGCGAACATGTCAGAATTTGCCCGAAGGAAGGCGACGAGCGCGCTTTCCTATTTGGGAGGCAAGCCAGCGCCTATGGTGACGCTAGCCCCCGAGCCCTCAGCCCCCGAGCCACTGGTGCTCAGCGACACCTTCTTTGTAGATGCTTGCTCTTGAGTGAACAGCTGCTTTTTCTTCTTAGGCCTCTCGAGAGGCTCCATGTCCTCGTCAGCGGGGAATGCCATGGCAGGGGCCTTGTAGGCGATCTCGACAGCGCGCGTGGCGTCCTGTACGTGACGACGGATGGTGATGGTGCCACCGCTGCAAGGGATCTTGACCATGTTGTAGGCATGGTGCGTGACGGCCATGAACTTCGCGAGGGCGGGGTAGCCGAGGATGGCGTTGTAGGGTAGGCCAATGTGCGCGATGTCGAAGTCGATTAGCTCGGTGCGGTAGTTCTCCTGCGTGCCAAAGGTGACTGCGAGCCTCACTTGCCCCAGAGGCGAGATTGAGCCGCTGGTGACCCCGGTGAAGGTCTCGACAGAGATGACGTTCAGGCCTGCACCCCCATCAATGAGCGTCTTGCCGACAGCGATGTTGTTGATGGTGGGGGTGCACACCAGCGGGAGGGTGCCCACAGTCTTGGTTGACTTGGGGTGATCTTTGGCGTCGAAGGCGATGGTGTACTGGGACCACTTGAGGGGGCGGGACGTCTCGACCCCAGGAAGCGCTGCATTGAGCCCGTGAGCGAACTGCTTGAACTGATTGTTGACTTGGGCGCTTGGGATCCGCCGAGGATGCATGCCATGGCACCCTTAGGGGCCTGGTAACCTCCAGGCTCTTCATCGGGGAGGTTGTTGTTTTCTCGGCGGCATTCGCCTGAGTTCCCTGTGGCCGCTGGTAGTTGCCCTTACGTCCGCCCTTGCGGTAACCACGGCCTCTGCCGCGGCTACCGCTGCCTTCTTCTTGCTCACGCTTCTTGCTTAGCTGCTTGAGGTCATAGCAGTTCTCTGTCGCATGGCCACGCCTGTTGTGGTAGATGCAGAAAGGGCGGTTATCCACCTTTTTCTCGCCAGCCTCAGGGGAGTCCTCGCGAACGTGCTTGGCATCGGGTTCGGCTGCCAGAACAGCGTAGGCTTGCGCTTTGTCTCATCACGCCTCTTCTGGGTCTTGGATCCCTCGACAGGGTCATCTGTCGAGCCCACCTTGACGAAGAGGAGCCCTTCTTCTGCCTTGGCACACTTGTCTGCGATGTCGAAGAGCTTCACCACAGAGGAGAGAGTATCATGGATGCCGAGCTTCTCGAGCATCCTGTGGTTGGTGACGCCCTCTCTGAAGGCCGCAATGACGTGCGAGTCCGGGATGTTCGGGATTTTGTTGCGGACTTGGCTGAAGCGCTGGATGTACCTGCGGAGGGTCTTGCCAGGCTTCTGGCGCACAGCACGCAGGTCGTTGTAGGTGAGGGCGCGCTCATACGTGCCCTTGAAGTTTGCAACGAACTGCTGGCAGAGCTCCTCCCACGAGTCAATGGAATCCTCGGGAAGGTTCAGGAGCCACGACAAGGCAGAATCCTTGAGAGCGTGGGAGAACCAGTTGGCCATGACCTTGTCGTCTCCCCCCGCAGCTTGGATGGAGGTGGTGTAGAGCTGCAAGAACTCGATGGGGTTGTTCGTGCCGTCGTAGCCCTTGGGTAGGTCAGGCCTGAATTTCTGTGGCTAGACGACGTGACGCAGGCTGCGGGTGAAGGCCGCGCGTCCTGTGGCGTACGACGCGACGCCACCCTGAAGAGCTCGGCGGTTCTGTCGCCCCGCTTGGCCGATTTCCTCGACGATGCGCTTCTGGAGGTCCTTCTGGCGCTCCATTTCCACCCGCGCGTCTGGGGGTGTCCGCTGCACGATTTGGCAATCGCGCGGCGAAGACGCGCGGGATGCGGCCTTGTGCGCCGCAGCTGGAGGTGGACCTGGCGGAGGCGGCGGCGGAGGTGCGCCATGCGCGGCAGTCCCTGCGCGTCCGGAGTTGTGGTGCACTAGGGAGCGCGATGCCGCCGGAGCTGCGCGCGGTGCCGCCGCAATGTCGACGAGGTGCTGGAGGCGGCCGAGCCAGTTGTCGTGCGCCTCGGCCGTGGGGCGGTAGCGGAAGAGCTCCGCGGCCATGAGCAGCGTGATGTTCGGGCTGGGTGCTGGACGCCCAAGAGTGGAGGCGCTGTGACGCTGGGACGGATGCGAGGACTCAGCGTCCTCGCCATGCCCGTGGTTGACGTCTTCGTCGAAGCGGTCGTCGTGGTGGCCGTCATCGTCCTCGGGGTGCTCCACACGCGGTTCAGCGGTGTTGCGCCCCGTGGCGCGGCTGGCATGGGGACGGCCGCGAGGGTTGGTGGTGTTGGCAGCGGGCTCAGTGGTAGCCCTGCCTGACGCCCGCCGGGTGGCGCGAGTGTCCGCCATGGTGCAGAGGTCGGTGAAGGTTGAAGACGCGCCTCAGCCCCCGACCTAGTGCGCCAATTGTCGGAGAATGACTCCCACGAAACATGGATAGTCAAGCTCATGAAGAGAGTTCGTGTAAGGGGCTGAACACGTTGGCCAAACAACCCTCAACCTGCATGGCGACGGTGCTCGTCAAGCATGAGGAGGGACATCACGACAGAGATGAACACCAGCCCGTACCCAGGTTCACGGCCCTCGTGTGGAGGTAACACCGCTACTCCTGCTTGTCTGTATTGCACTGCTTAGGGAGGTTACAGTACAATGAGCTTGCCGAGGGCTCTCTTTTCGCAATGGTGTACACGAGGAAGAGAAGCTGTGGTCTTCTTCTTCCTTGCGCGTAAGTGGCTAGGCTAGAATGAGAATGCGATCCTTTGCTACGGTGCTGCTCCTCCTCCTTTTATAGGCGCCCTGGGTTCCTTCCCTGCACTTGCGCCGCGGAAGGGCTATCACGGGGTGACAGAAGGTGGAGCGTGGTGCACCGCAGCCCAGCTACCCATGGACGCGGTCCATGGGCGTAAAGCTGATGCCTGTGGCAGAGTAACCACCGTCCATGCAGGACGGCCAGCTGGGGCTGCAGAGGAACGTGGGGGTGCCCACGGTGACGTCGGCCGTGGAGCGTAGCGCCGGCCAGTCCCCTTATCACCAAAGAGGAAATCCTTGTAGTCCGGTGCGGATGGCACAGCTTTGTTGACTCCTTTAATCACCAGAATGGCAACTGCGGCGTCGTCGTCACCGCGCGCAGAGGCGCGCGTCACTCTGCGGCCGCTGCAGAGCCCATGTGCGCTCTGCACAGGTTGCTTTGCAGCGAAGCAATCCCCACGAGGGCTAGGGTGCCCTGTGGAGGATTTGGCGTTGACCTCTCTCCAGGGGAGATCACCTTGAAGAGGGGGCAGCAGTGAAGAGGGCCTCCGCACGCCTCTGCTGCCTCCAAAGCCCTCGTGAAGCAATTTGCCTCACGAGGCTCTCCAAGCCGTAGGCTTGGTCCTTAGGGAAAATCGGCCATCGAGTGTCGAGGGCCGTGGAGGATAGGCCCAGCACACCCTGGTTCTCACTGGGCCGACATTCCCTAGCCTCAATTTTGCCGATTTCCCACGAATTCGAGGAAGTTCTGGAGCCCAAATCCGCCCAATTTCGAGTCAAAATCGCGCAGATCCGCGCGCAGCGGTACCAGAAGCGGTACCGGGCGGTACTACCTCCAGGGCTGATTTTTCAGAAATTTTTTCTTTTCCTCGATTCGTTTTTGGCATTTCCTCTTTGGTTTGAGTCCTTTCTTGGTGTGCCCTACGTCTACAACATCGACAAGCTTCCGCAGCAACGTATCATCAACGCCAAGCGACGACGCCACCAAGGACTCGACATTCCCCCACCATCATAATCCGTTATGAGCCCTTCTTCCTTTCGTGTACCTTGACCTATCGGACTAGCTCTTTGATATTGCGGGGCATTGCACTTGTCGAGTGATTGTCTTGAAGTATTGGCGAGTGTGTATCGTTAGGGATCTTGGCACTAGCAAAAGAGAAGGAATCATCGTCAAAAAGCAAAAATCAAAAAAAAAAAAGAGAAGAGAAAAGAAAAGAATCAAGTGGTGCCAAGTATCATCTCTTGTAGGTTGCGACAAAGCTTGAAACGCCAAAGTGAGTGAGTGTGTAACTCTTGTGCAAATCCGTTGCCCATCAAAAAGCAATTGAGCTAGCGTCCATCTTGTGTTGGGTGACATTTGAGCACGTAGTCTTCGTTAGGTTGTCTATCTTCGAGTGCTCGCCCTTTGGTCGCCCAACCCCATTTATCGCTTTTGTGTGTGTTTCTTCATCATTTGTTGTTGGAGTTTCTTTGGTAATTTGATCATTGTGGATTTTCTCTACCTTTGACAATATACTTGTCATCGGGTTTGCTTGTTTCGTTTGCCACTTCATACCTTCCTATCCTCATAAGTGTGTGTGTTGGGTGTTAGAACCGGATTTTCTTCTCTCAAGCCACATTATACTTGGGATATAGTTTGTCTTGGTTTTTCCTTACCACATATCTCACTTGATCTTGAGAAAATGTTTAGGGGAAGTACAAACGGAAGTTCAAGCTCGGACGATGAAATACATGGTGGAGTTCGCGGTGATCATGACTATGTCACACATGACGAGTTCGTTGGTATTGGACACCTTCTTCGTGATGGCTTACGCCACTATGAACGACGTCGTCAAGCTCTAGAAGCCAACTTCAACGACCGCATGCATGCGCAAGAAGCATCTATGGAGCGGGTGACCGAAGCTCTCAACAACCTTGTGCGACAACGCGCATCTTCTTCATCATGCTCAAGTCGTACAAGAACCACCTCAAGGTCAACACAAGCACATCATGGACGTCATGGTCATCGCCAAGAAGATCCGCAACAAGAACGTCAACATGACCCAAGGCGCGACGCCCACCATGAACGACCTCCTCCTAACGTGAACCAACCACATGATCTTCACGTGAACAATGCCAAAGCGCATCCAGAACGTCACCGCCAAAATGGTGATCGTCATGTCCATGCGAACCATAACGAACAACCGACTCCTCAACAAGAGCTCCATCATCGCCATGAGGCCCAAAACCGCCAATATCTTCCGCATGTTCGTCACCACCACAACCGTATCGAATCAAATGAGAGCGAGTCGATCCAACATAATGGTGACGCCTTCAATGGAATGAGACGTGGATGTGCTTTCCCGCCTACAAATCATCGCGACGCTCATGACCGGCATCGCCATGAAGTGCACCGTCCACACTCCCCTCGAGCGTACCAAAAGAATGAACATCAAGAGCTTCATCGCCCAAATGGTGGATGCCATGAACGCACTCCTTCGCCACCACCTCACCCTAGAGATCGCCGAGACACTTGGGCACCCATATGGCACGAGGAAGAACGCATATGCGACAATCGCCAAGGTCAAGACCATGGTCCATGGGAATGTCCCAATCTCTCATGTCCAATATGCAATGGCAATGGTCACATGATGTGCGAGTGCCCAAATGAAGATAAGGACGACGAGAAGATGGTCGAGAATGGGATTTTCCCTTCGACCACGGAGGCGAGCATGAGCAATGCTATCACATTGGTGGACGCGTTGAATGAGGATGGCCAAACTATGGCATGCATCTTTGGAGACGATGAGCTCGAGAAGGTTGAGCATGGGAGTTGCCCTTCAACCTTGGAGGCGTGTGGAGATGAGGAAACCGAGCCTACCCTCATGTGCTTGAATGATGAGATAGCACCAATCCCATGTGAGAATGAGAGCCACTTAGCCCACTTGAGTGAGAGCGAGAGTGAGTTGAGTGCCTCCACCGTATGTGAGTTTGAGTGTTTCTATTTTGAGGGAATGAGTGATACACCACATGAGTTGAAAGAGGTAGTTAATAGGTCTTGTGAGACCATTTCGAATTCTAACAACTTACCCTCTACCTCTAGTGTGTTCGCTCATGGCGTGCTAGGTTCCATGAACGATGAGACGCCTCTCCTCGACACAATGATGTTTCAAATGGAGACGATGCACATGGAGGATGTTGATGCCACCCCATGTCTACTTCAAAATGAACAAGTCGGCTACATGGAAGCGACTACTACTTCAACACCTACTTCACATGAGCGGGACTATCAAGGTATGGGTGTTGATGTGACCATGTTTCCTCTCGTGGATATGACGAATGATGATTGCTTGCATGCTATGGATGATTTCCTTGCCCCATCATATGATACATTTTTATTCCCATGTGATACTTCTAATGTTGATCATGTGGAATCACCTATTTGTGATGATTTTTCCATGGACATGCCTAGTTATGAGTGCTTCCAATTCTTTCCCCTTGTCAACTGAAACATGACAAACAATTGCTCTTTTCCAATGTTTGTTGACAACAATGTTCACGCTTTCCGCAATGATGACCATGTCGATTCTTCTATTTGTGATGATGTTACCATACCCATGTTTTGCAATCAATGTTTGCGCTACTTTCCCATTGTTGCATCCAAAATATTGAACAATTGTTCTTTTAAATGCTTGGTTTGCAATAATGTTGATATATTGGCCTATGAGATTGCCCCCATAGCTTTCTCACATGTTGGAGATCTTTCATTTACTCTTATGGACCTTGTTCCATCCTTCACTTTGCATAGTGACTACCCACATATGTCATATTTTCCAATTGATTTTTGTGTGGTTGGTGTTGTGCAAATGAAGAGACGCATCATGATGGATGATGTGTTCATATACCGTGCACATCATTTCTTCATATGGTGTCTTGTGTGTGCCGGTAAACGCATGATAATGTCAACCGCAATTGAGCATGAGTTGACAATGCGAGCTCTTGAGAGCATACACTTGGGTCGTGGATCGAACCCGGCTCTAATACCCTTACCATGTTTTGCATCAAACAAGTTGACCAATTTCTCTTGCATTTGGTTTGTTTGCAAACATATTTGTGATGTTGGTTTCTCCTATGGCAAGACAAATTTCCCCATCTTTTATGTGAATGATTTATGTGTTGCAACAAATATTATGAACAATTGTTCTTTCCAATGGCTTGTTTGCAACCATAATGACATTTTGTGCTTGTCTTGTCATGAGTTTATTGGTTTCTACTAATTTGGTGTTGCAACAAATATGTTGAAAATTTGCTCTTTCATGTGCTTTGTTTGCACCCATAATGATATTTTGGACATTCTTCATTGTGTGTTTTTGCCAAACTCTTCGCTTATTACATCAAGGATGATGACAAATTGTTCTTTCCAATGCCTTGTGTGCAATAATGATCATATGATTCCAAATGAGATACCTCGATGGCATCCTCATATTTTTATGGAGTCTTTGTGTTCTCACATTTTGAAGATGTTGCATTGGATTACTAGCACTTTGACCTTGCACTTGCACTACATTTTCATATTCTTGTGTTGTGCTAACGGTGCTATGACAAAGAAATGACATGTCATTCTTGATATGCTCCTCTTTCTTGCGCACACAGGTTTTGCTTGGTCTTTAGTGTTTGTAGGCATGGTGAATTCAAATTTTTCGACAACACGTCTACCTCCTTTGCATGGTGATGAAGAGCAAGAGTCGAGGACGACTCTTTTTAAAGGGAGGGGAGATAATGTAGCACGAGTCACGTCCATCACCATGTCAAGCACTCCAACATATCACAAGGCGACATTGAGCTTAAAGGTGAACTCCTTCCTCTATGAGAACCCATTCCGTGCTCCATTGGATGGTATACTATGTGAGCGTCTACCACTTTGCCATGCTAGGTACCACTTGGCGAGTACAAACATCCGGGAAGATGCCGAGGGAGTCCAAACCTCAAGACCATCCAAGGCGTACGCATGGAAGAGGAGGAGGAAGCGTCAAGACGAAGGATAAGGAGAGAAGAATGGGAACAAGTCCCAGGCGGCGGTACTACCGACGGCGGCAGCGGTACTACCGCCGCGGCTACCGCCGAAATCGGGCCTCTGTTTGATCTGCCGGTAGCTCCAGCGGTACCGGGCGTCACTACCGCCGGCCAGCGGTACTACCGCTGGGGGTAGCGGTACTACCGCCCCAGTTGACTTCAGAAGCTGCTTCGAAGGCCTGGCCAGCGGTACTACCGCTGTCTCCAGCGGTACTACCGCTGCGGCGGGAACCTGACGGATTGAGGGCCCGTGTCCCCTCACTTATCCACCCCTATCGTACCTAGACTATAAATAGAACATCCCCATCTAGATCTAGGGTTAGACTATGATTTGAGAACTAAAGTAGAGCCTTGCTCCTTCTTCTCAAAGTGTCTATTTCCTCCTATGGAGATGAATCAAGGCCTCCCCTTGTGGAGATGAACCAAGGCCTCCTCTTGAGGAGAAGATCCCTGCGTGGATACCAAGGCCTCCACTTGTAGTTGCGATTACTTGCTAATCTTCCCTCTTTGAGTGGCTAGATTGGATTGGTTGGATTGACCAATTGGACAAACAATCCAAAGAGTAAGGTGTGCTTAGGAGAGGAGAATTGGGGGCTACCCTCGGGGATTTGTTACCAATTGAGTCTTGCCGAGTTGCTACTTGCTATTTACCCTTGTGTGTTGATTTCCCCTCTTTGTGTTCTTCATGTTCATCGCGTGTTCTTCGTGTTCATCTTTCCCTCCGCACAAATCCGTGAAAATCGGGACCAACCCACATTAGTTGAACTCGGGGATGTAGTGTGCTTTCCCCTGGATGGGCAGCGTCCACTCCCCGACCTGCCTCCATTCCTCCGATCTCCTCGAGGTGTCGAAGCAGTAGGTGCCGCCAGTGTGATGATCACCCGATATGCAGATGGTGGAGCAGCCGTCGTCGGCGTTGAGCATGGTCGTGTAGGCGGTGATGTACGAGGGCCAAGGTGACGAGGGCTGGTAGCCAGACCGGAGCGCAAAGGGAGGCGAGGGAAGAACCACCAGCGCTAGCATGTACGCTCGTTGGGCAGTCCTCTGACACCGTACTCAAGAACCTCGAAGCAGGAAGTGGCGTATTCCTCTCTGATGTTATGAAATCGTTGTGCGGCCACCCCGGGGCGCCTGTCGATCACGTAGAGGCTGTTGTCGGCAACGCCGGGTACGACGATGGAAAAACACGCGGGGTACCACCCCTTGGGCTCGTTGAGCCAGGGCAGGTTGAGGAAGAGGCGCTCGTCGGCGTCATAGAGCACCGTCTCACCGGCCATGTTGGCGCTCACGATCTTGCCTTCGCTGCCGCGGCTGCCCAAGAGCGCGAAGAAATCCAGGTCGCCGTCATGCGGCAACGGTAGAGAAGTGGGGGACGGAGCGAAGCTCACGACTGGGTCGGGCAGAGTGAGCATCTGCATTCCCCGAGTAGAGTCCACCCCCTTGTTTGCTTTCGCTGCTGCTGCTGCGTCATCTGCTGACTCGTAGAAGAGGGGCTTGTAAGGATCGAATCGGCGCAGCGAATGAACGCCGGTGGAATTGCTCCTCACCACCAGATTAACAACTCGCTGTATCATCTTCGACCCAAGAATCGCAGCCTGGCTAATAAAACGAAAGAAAAGTAGTACAGTAATTAAATTAATGTTGAGACGTTCAAATACTTAGAGGCTTTAGCCTAATAACAATACCTGAAAACCCAATGATCAACGAGCAAGGTCTTCGCCGAGAGATTGAAGGGAGGACGGGATTGTTTTTTATTTTTGAGACAATGGATTGGTGCGGCGGCGGAGACTGGGGAGGGGGAGCTATTCGCGCACTTGGGCCAGGGGCCCAACAAACAAAAGGCCTATGTCCATTTATTTTATATTTCTAGTTGTAGCTAGACCTGGTAAGTCGGCCTTTGTTCCGCACCTCCGAGTTATTTGAAATAATCTTGCATGACGCCCGTTGCGTTGTTTACCGGAACGACGCCCACACGCAGTGAAAGGTGAAGGTTTCGTATATTTTTTTAATTCGATTTGGCAAGGAAAAGGGCGCACAAAGGTGAAAGTGCAGATCTCACACCTAGGAGGTGACCCGTGACACTTTTGGTGCTTCACGTGGTGTAAACTAGTGCGTCCAATGGCATCCACGCTCGTTCATTGCGCGACACAAGGTTGGTGCAGAGGTAGTTGCTGGTTTGTTCTTTTTTCTTTTCGAGATCTCAAATCACCTTGCGGAAGTGCATCATCAAACACTCAGATCGCTTCACCCGCGAAAAGTGTTCCTCTTGCCACTTTGCTTCATTAAAATCGTACATCATTATTCATGGTTCAAGGTTTAATTCTCCACGGAAAGTTACAAATAAGGTGACACTCGCTCGGTTTTGGCTGACCATATACAAATATGACCACTTCCGATATATAGTGCAATGCCACCCCACCCCCACCCGCCGCCCCTTCCATACCCTTTAACCTGGTAGCGCTCCTTCATACGAATACAAAAATGCAGATTTCTACCATGCTCTTCACTCTGCATGGTCCCACTCAGGAACGCCAACTTGGGCTTGTAGATCTACACAAGTTGAGTAAGCTCTTTAATCATCGACGGTTTCCTTGACCCGCAACAGTTCCAGCCTAAAGTACTTATTGGGCCCAATGGTTCTCAAAGGAGGAAGACATCGATATTAATTGCCATAGATTTTCTAACCCAGTCCCCTTCCTTTGCTTAATCCTCTCCCATATACAAACATACAACGGTGGCGGCAAGGGAGTCACCGACGCACCGTCAAGTGGGGCACCGGCACTGCCTTTATTTTTTGATCCGCCATCACCTAGATCAATCTTCTTGCTTGCCCTATTATGGACGTTGGTTTCATTTATCATCACATCGAAACCTTTCTTCATAGGGCTTGCAGCAGTGTCATCCAATTCGTTTTCAGTGTCGAGGGATGCATTGTGGAAAGACCACCTACTGGACATGCCAGGATGCCCTCCACCCCGGCCAGACCAACCATCACAGACCGACGCACAAAGAGCGAAGCGTCATGGCTCAGGTATCGGTTGAGATGCCCTACACTTGGAGAGTATACAATCGAAATATTGAAATTCTTTATGGTCGTGACCAACCAATACACGTTGTTTGGATAAATAGTGGATCTTTTTATCATATTTCATCGCGAGCCTCTTCCTACCCAAGCTTTTCACCGACAGAGATATGAATCGGATCGAAGCCTTAGAGGCCTCAATTCTCATTCTGGTTCTGGCGTAATTTCCTGTGATGACCCAGCACACCACTTCATATTGTAGTGTACAAGTCGATGACATAACATCCACGGAAGGACTAATCTATAAATATTACATCTATCAGAGCAGTACAACAGAAACATTGCTGGTCCACTTTATTACACACTCCTAAATATTACAAGCCAGAAATGCATAAAAACATCAACGTCTTCCTCCGACATGGGAGGAATGTCTATTATTGCGATGTTGACAGGTGTCAACCTACTAAAGGTAGAAAACAACAATCTAAGAACCATTAGGGCTCAACAAACTATGTAGTACTAGTCTAGTCTTGCTCGGCCCGGTTCCTATTATGATACTCTAAGTCTGGATCTCTTCCTCCACGTCGTCGTCTGCCCCGTATGCGATGATGTAGTCAATTCTTTCTACTCCTCTAGATAAGTCAGGTGCCTCGAAATACACCTCGTCTGCATGGTATACCCCATAGTTCTCCTGGATTGCCTCCTCAGAGTCTAAGCATGGGGTCAAATGGGAAACGAATGAGTAACATCGTTACTCAGCAAGTTCAGCATAACGCTTAGATAAGTGGAATGCACTAACTACCATCTTGACCAAAAAGTCAAAGATGTATATGCATAGTTTTGTAAAACATTTCTACAAAATGTCCGTTTTATTTGAGAAAACTATGTCCACAGCCTTCACAGGTTTTGCGAATCCTATGGGATTCCTTTCCCACCGCAACCAGTAGTTCCGTCCTTGAACAAGGATGTGACAGTCATAATTTCTTGGTTTAACTCTGCAGAGCTGCATCACTTTACCCAATAGCAGGCTGGCTCTTTATGCTTTCCCAGCACAACATGTGTGCTATAGCCAGAACTCAGGGCAACAAGTCATGTGGAGCTCCTCTCCGCACAAAGCATGTCTGCCCAATTTGTGACGCGACTGGTAACAAAGACCATTAGCCCGCCACCCCTCCCGAGCTTCTATTCCAAACACCCCGTCGGATGGGAAGATCACGTGCTTCCCCACTGTTGAGCCGCCACCACGAACACAACTAGGAATAGCCTGCCGAGGACATGCGAACAAGGGAAGATACTTCTGACTAGCCCAACCATAGTGAATCTGTTGGCTGATGCTATCGATATGGCACGTAAGGATCACTGGGACATGGGTGATTAACCCTAGGTATATACTTTCCCATACAATGGAACCTCCACCACAACATCAAACTGTGGTTTCATTGCCAGCCAACCATATATATAACAATTCACATCATTCGAAAATAGGTTTTTCTTTTTCATGCAATGATAAACAATAGTACTTTTCCATTAATTTGATCAAAATAATCAATCAAAGGACATGCAAGTTGGAACTTGCCTTGAGACTGACAAGTAGTGTAGTCTAAAGCTTCCGGCGATTTGTGACCCTCGTGTTTTGAAAATCAGCATCATTGTCCATATGATACAATGTTTAAATAACAAAAATTATGCCATTGTGCATAGGATGAGATGATTTTTAAATTCCCAAATTTGTCCCCAAAGATTTATTATTGATTTTTGACATAATTTTTTGGGAATATGGATTTTATTTATGTTTTACTTAGGATGAGTGACATGACAGTCATAAGTTTTACTGATGATATAGTTCAAATATTATTTTGAACTTAGTATTCATTTTCCCAAATTATTTTCTTGAAAAAATAGTTTTCCAAAATATTTCAAAGAAATATTACACTTAAGGAACTTTGAATTTTTGTTATAAGAAATAGTTTTCAAAATTCAAGTTAATATTTTATCTTGATAGCTTATTTTCTTATGATATTTGCCGATATTTTATTGTATTTTTAGGAATTTATTTGATTTTTAGGATTTTTGCAAGTTGGAGAATTTTCACAAATTAGTGAAAAGACAAAAATGCCCCTGGTCAACACTGGTTGAACCAGGTCAAGAGTTGGGCTCGGGTCCGGTCAACCGACCGAGCCACACTCTCTCCCTCTCTCTCATCTCACGCACGCGCTCGTGCTCGAGCTCACTCTGGCGATCGAGTCGCCCTCGCCGTCGCCACCTTGCTCCGGCCAACTTCGGCCACCTCCGCCGCCGCGGTCTGGGGCAAAATGACCCCCTTGCTTCTCTCCTCCCCCATGTCGTCATCGATTTGTCCTTCTCCTCTCCTTGCGGCCGCGCGCAACCCAACCCTAGGGTTATGGTTTTGGTGCCGGCGTTGTCCGTTGTCCTCCGCCGGCTTCCTCGTCCTCTCAGACTCATCACGGCAGGTGCAGGGCACCGCTCTCTGTGCCGCCGTGGTGCGGTGGTGCCATGGTGTCCTCTACATCCTCAAGCCCCATTCAACATTAGCGCGACCACTGCCTCGCCGCCGTGGAGCTACGGCCATGGACGACAGGTAAAAATTCTTTCCCCCTCTTCTTCTTCTTCTTCTTCTTCTTCTTCTTCTTCTTCTCTTACTACTTTTCCTAGCTTCAGAAGCACTCAAACATGCCTCAAATTGATGTTGGAATTTTAGATCGAGCTCGATTTATTTAACTGTTTGGTGTGGTTATGAACTGTGATGTTCTTCTGAATCTCCAAATGGATATTGGTAGTTTTTTATGATCTAGAGCAGTGAATGGTGTAGATCTAGAAAATTTAGATCAACCATCACCTCTGGAATGTAATTTTGGAGCATTTCTTGCTCACATATGATGTAAAATATTTTAGACTGAATATTGTGGTGATTCTGTCCGAAACTGAGCTAGAACTTGCACTACATGATCTAGCACTGATGTATAAATTATTTAGGCATGATTTTTACTAGTTTTTCTTGCTGGGATGCCTCCATTTGGAGTTGTGAAAGATCGATATGGTCGACTAGAGGGGGTGAATAGGCGACTACCAAATTTTGTCCTTTTTCTTTTTAATTAAGGCTTGCACAAAGTAAAACAAGATTAACTAGATGTGCAACTAGATGAAGGCAATCTAGGTGATACAAGTAAGATAAGTAATGCGGCGGAAGCAAGATGTAAAGGATAGATGTAACCGCAAGGTGGACACAAGGAGATGTTTCCCGTAGTTCCTTCCCAAGGCAAGTACGTCTACGTTGGAGGAGTGTGGAGCCACCTAGGCGCTCCAATAGCACGGATGTGCTCACTCTATTCTCCGTGAGCTTCTCCCGCAAGGGATTGACTCGTTCCACTATGAGGTCGACTTGAAGGCATTGACCAAGCCAATACATCAAGGTCGGGGAACTCCACAGTGAGTTGGAGCCTCCCAACAATATCCCAGAGCACCTCGCAACAAGTTGAGGCTTCCGAAATCCACAAAGCCTCTTAGGGTTACAAGCAACCCGAGGAGGAACAAGAACCACAAAGGGATTGGGGCGGATTTGAAATTCCTTCGGTGGAGTCGTAGATCTAGACCTCCTTCTTCACTCCTCAAGGAATCAAGATTTTGAAGTGGTTGGAGTGGGAGATCTAGGAAGTTTGAACTCAGCAGTAATGGAGGAGAGAGAGTGTAGAACCACAGCCTCTTCTTGGGAAGAAGAGCTCTTTATATAGGTGTGGCGCCCCGACCCGACTGCTATACAGTGATGCTGTGTGTCACCGGTTAAGCGATACAACCGAAGGTTACGGGTTTACCAATCCCCGGCCAAAACCTTTGGCAGGCGTTGCTCGGAATGGATTATCGGCAATGCAACACCCCGATTGATGCCTTAACACAGGCACAACTATCAATGCATAATAGAGAGATCAAGACTTGTGGAACAACTGGCACATCACAGACTCTACGACACAAATCATTATAGTTCAACTCTTATAATAGAGAAAGATAGCAAATTACAACCAGAGGTCACAGACCCAACATTACAACATGCGAAAGCGAATTAAGTTGTTCTAAATAACAAGATCCAAATTATGGCCTAAGAGGCCTACAGATAAACACTCCAGCGCCAGCTGTTCCGGGTTGTCCCAAGCTGCCACCTGGGAACCCCAGACTACTAGTCGATGTCACAAAGAATCCACCTTCGAGGTCGGTGAAGTCCTCTTCTGAAACAAAACAAACGACGTTGAGTTCAACGAACTCGCAAGATTATATATAGAGCTTTAGCTCGATGAGGCTTTCAAAGTTTTATGGCTGTTTTGCATAAAGCTGATTTTATTTATGAAAACATAACTCCATGGCATCGACTAATCAGAATATTTTTAAACAGGGGGTAAGAAGCAACTCTTTTCTTTGATCACCTTTCTCATCATCAACCACCATCATCACTGTACCTGTTCTACAAAGGCACCTCCCCGAATCACCCTCGAGGAAGCTAACCTTGCATTCTTGAGTAGTACCTTAGTACTCAGGTTTTAATCATTCCGTTCAAGTTATTCTATGATCTTATCGTCCTTTCCCAAGTTGTCCGTAACCGTGGACATGGCTTTTCGAAAAGATTTAACCCTGCAGGGATGCACTGTGTTTACCTTCGGCACCGCCCGGCTCATTGCCTACGCTTAGCTCTCTTCCGGGGAAAGCCGGCTGAGTGAGAACGGTTACAACCTTTACCTTGCTTGAGACTAACCCAGGATCATCAGTGAGGACGGGACAGGATCTAACACCACCATCCTCATTTCTGTCTTGGCCACCATCTCAGCGCACACGCAAATGGAAGCTCAAACTAGAGGACCCTGGCTAGCCCCACACAAGTTAGTCGGTCGACGAGGGCTCCATATACCCCACCGAAAGGAAGCGCGCTCATTCTTGGTTCAAGAGGTAAAGAACTCACACCTAGGCGGCGGGAGCGAGACAAAGCACCACCATACCAAAGTGGCCTCTCATCCCCACCTTTAAGCATTTTATTACCTGTCACCACAATTTCTCCACCATCATCTGATCATTTCCACACCTGTTTCCAACATGAAATATCCATCGGACGACTAAGCATTCAACTAGGCATGGCTAAGCATCAACATAGCATAGTTAAGTATTCCAGGCCAACAATACAATCCTATGGATAATAGGAGGGGAAACATGTACTGGCATCGGAAACTTAACGCAACTATAGGATACTCTAATCCAATAGAATTGACATTTGGAACCGCATGCAATATTATAGTGGAGAAAATATTTGCGGAAAATAGGGTAAGACATGCTCAGAGGGGGATTACGCTTGCCTTGTTCCACGTGCTGGTAGTACGGATCGTCGGGGTATTGCGGTGTAACCCCGGCTGCTTGATCTATCAAAGCATAGCAACGGAAGAGCAATCAATCACCACACATGCTTTAACAAATGCAATGCGCAAACACATGACGACATGACGTTTTAATGTACCGAACTTATTTCGAGCTATCTAGCAATTTAAATGGGGTGCGAAAATAATTACCTCAACTAGATGAGAAAACACCCCATATTTAACTTAATGATTCTACTAACTTGTAACAAGTGCAGTCCTTTATTGGTGCTCAAATATGCATGATATTTATTTTAAAGGGTAGTTCACAATTTTCCGGACATTTTGGTATATCGAACGCATTTCTATGATGTCCCGATAAAAAGTTATTACATTTATAACTTCCTCTTTTAAATAAGCCCTGGTTATAAGTTAATCTCGACACAGTACAATTCTTTAACCAAATTAGAAAGAAATAATTGAAACAGGATAATTTTTGGTACTGGACAATTTCGGAATTTCCGATTTTTCCTAACTCGGAATATCCGATCGAATTGCTGACTCGAATTTTGGCTAAGGACTAAAAGCATCTAGCACTGGAGTACTTCGAAAAATCCGAATTCTTTTGGTTTCGGATTATCCGAGCAAAAGGGAGAGCACGGCGGCGCATGGCAGCTGGTGGTGCGACGGCGACACAGGGGCGAGGGGAAGGAACGGAGGCAGTGGGGAGGATCAGTGGCTCACCCTGAAGATGTATGCGTGCTCGGGGAGGCCGGGGATACAACGACGGCGACGTATTCGTCTGCGACGACGGCGACCGGAGGCGGGAGGGCGCGTTCGATTCCCAGCGATGTACGGAGTCCTGGCTCGATTCCTACGGTGAAGATGTAGAGGAGGCCGAGGCAGAGCTTCTGAGCGGCTCGACCTGGCGCGGGGATGGTTGTAATGGCGGCGATGCGTCGGCGACGGCCAGCTCGGTCCGGCCGTGCGGGAGAGACGAGGGAGAGGGGAACGGGATAGAAAAATCGGGGGAGGGAGCAGGTGTGGCCTCGTGGGGCTCGGTCTCCTTGCAGGAGAGGGCAGAGAGGAGGGGGGCCCCGGCGAGGGCGCGTCGTGCGGCATGGCCATGGCGGCATGGCGCCAGTGGAAGGAGAGAGACAATGACATTTTGCAGATAACCCCCTGGAATATTTGTTTCCATCACAAACAAGTCCTTTCCAGTTTTAATTTTAACACCTGTGACTTTAGTCATTTAATTGAGGCACTTCACCCTCTTCAAAAATTATGACAAAATTTGGGGAGGCTCCCCTTAGCCGGTAGAAGCTCCACAAATTTTGGTGTCTCAAAATAAAATAGTTTGGGCAACATTTGTTTAGGAAGGTATGTCTAGGGATTTTTGGTGATTTGAAAATTTGAAGAATACCCTAGTGATTTTAGAGCAAGTGCAAGTTATTATTTTTGAACTCTTGGAACTTCCTTGACAAATATGTTTATTTGCAAACCTTTGTTTAACAACTCAACATCATTTCCATTCAACTGTTGTATTAATTCAAATGAATCATGATTATGCATGGATGCCATGATGCATGAGAGGAAAGAAAAGTGAAAATTTGGTCCATATTTTGCAATACCAAAAGTGGGCTGTTACAATTCTACCCCCCTTACAGGAATCTCGTCCCGAGATTCTAAGGTTGCGGAAAGAAGTCGGGATACTCCTCACGAAGACTAGACTCTCTTTCCCAAGTTGCTTCTTTTTCGGAATGGTGAGACCACTGAACTTTGAGGAACTTGGTAGTCTTGTTACGGGTCTTCCTTTCGGCTTCATCCAGGACACGGATAGGATGCTCGCGATACGTGAGATCTTCCTGGAGATCTAGCTCCTCATGATTGACTCCATGGATAGGATCTTTAAAACACCGGCGAAGTTGGGAGACATGAAACACATCATGTACATTTGGGAAGATGACCGGTAACTCCAATTGATACGAAAGATCTCCTCGCTTGGACAGAACGGTGAAAGGGCCAACGTAGCGAGGGGCCAATTTCCCTTTGATACCGAAGCGGCGAACGCCACGAAGGGGAGAGACACGGAGATAAGCTTTATCACCAATTTCATAGTGGATTTCCTGATGGTGCTTATCATAGTAGCTCTTCTGCCTAGACTGAGCAATCTTCAGATTCTCCCTTATGATTCTGACCTTCTCCTCAGCTTCATTGATCACATCTGGACCAAAGAGTGCTCTCTCTCCTTTCTCTGACCAATTTAGTGGAGTGCGGCATTTTCTTCCATATAGAACCTCGAATGGAGCCATGCCCAGACTAGCTTGATAGCTATTGTTGTCGGAGAACTCCGCAAAAAGAAGATACTTCTCCCAACCCTTGCCAAAAGAGATTACACATGCCCTAAGCATGTCTTCCAACACTTGGTTAACTCTTTCGGTCTGACCATCAGTTTGAGGATGGTAGGCGGTGCTGAAGTTGAGACGGGACCCCTTAGCAGTTTGGAAACTCTGCCAAAACTTGGATACAAAGATACTTCCACGGTCCGATATGTTCCTCAGAGGGACCCCATGCAATGGAACAATACGAGCCATATATAAGTCAGCCAGTTGACTTGCCCGTATATCATCATGGACTGGTAGGAAGTGAGCAACCTTGGACATTCGATCAATGATTACCCAGATTGCATTGTTGCCCTTTTGAGATCTGGGAAACCCGGTGATGAAGTCCATACCGATTTCATCCCATTTCCACTCGGGGACTGCAATAGGGCGAAGAGTGCCGGCAGGCCTTTGATGTTCAGCCTTTACCCGACGACAGGTGTCGCATTCAGCAACAAATTTGGCGATTTCCCGTTTCATCCGGGTCCACCAGAATTGTGGTCGAAGGTCTTGGTACATTTTGGTACTCCCGGGATGAATAGAGAGAGGGGATTCATGAGCTTCTTGTAGGATCAGCTCCCTCAAATTCCGGTTCTTTGGCACTACCAGACGGTCACCAAAATAAACAACTCCGGATTCATCTTTCGAGAAACATTTGGCCTTTCCGCTAGCAATGTTCTTCTTGATATTCAGGATACCCTCATCCAGCTTCTGAGCATCCTTAATCTGGTCTACAAGAGTAGATTTTATTTCCAGATTTGCAAGGTAGCCAGAGGGAACAATTTCCAGGTTCAAACGATAGAACTCTTCATGGACGGCAGGTTGGGCCTTTTCAATCATCAGATTGTTGCAATAGGACTTCCGACTTAGCGCGTCAGCCACGACGTTTGCTTTGTCGGGTTGATAGTTCAAGCTCACATCATTGTGGGGACCCCGGACTAGCTGTCCGAAATACCCGATTATGCTTAACACAACGATCCCGTGATCAGTCTGTCGTTGCACATAATCCGAATTGGATACCAAAGTTTACATCCATTACAGTACCGAATAAAAAGTCTTACATAAATGGTCATTTAGACCAAGTTCTTACATAGGTGCCTTCAAGGGCCAAACCAAAATATCAGCGGAAGCTACGGCGTAGTAGACATCATATTCTAACGATGACGACCCGACAGGCAGCTGACTTGTGGAGATCCTTAGTTCGCGTAGAAGTCACCATACTCCTGCTCGGCGTAGTGCTCCTCCTCGTAGTCTGGCTAGGACAATAGCCAGGGACGAAACCAATATGAGTACATTTGAATGTACTCGCAAACTACCCCAACATGAGTATGCACTAACTTTATTTTAACTTACCACTTTTAATTGTTTTAAAACATCTCTATATCTTTATTGAAAAAGGTAAGAAGAGTTTTATAACTGTTTTTAAAAGAAATCACCATCTCCTTTGTTTCTCCAAACCCTTTCTTTTCCGGACCAGGCTCACCATGGTCCAATTAGTCCCACAACTCATACCACTCCATTTGGTATAGTTATATCATGCCATCACCAATTCATTTTATTTTAAACTTAAAAGCTTTTCCAAAAATTTGCACAAGATCTTAGGACAGTCTCCCAATTGTCCATATCCGGGGACCCGGCTATTCGAATAGTTTTGACCCTCTGCAGAGGTAGCACGCTTTTTATCCCACACCCATCCGGTAACTCATCGTGTCAGCCACGTCCCGCCATACAAGGTGTATGCGAAGTTGAGCCACCGACCCTAGCCTCTCCTTTGCTCATGCTAGTATAGGATCCTACCCATATGATAATTCCCACCAACACTCAGTCCGGTCCCCGTCGGCAACCCTAAGTGTGAGGACTCATATGTTTTTCCCGGCGACCACATTTATGAAGTCTTCAATCCTCCTCCTTATCTTTCCATAGAGTTTGAGCGAGGACCCAGGTCAGGGGAGTTCACAAACCATCCCCTCATGCATAACGGAGTCATCTCCGTCGATGAGGTATCCCATACTAATAAGAGCAAATTATATGACTAAGCCCCGTTCCCATATGGGGGTAAGTGTGGTCGCACAGATTAAGATTGGTTGTCATAGTACTAGGATACTGTGCATTTTTCATAAACATTCCCATTTTTCCATTTCTCCACTTTAACACCGACATCTCGGCATTCCATAACCACACAAGTATTTCCAAAGGAGTTTGAATAAACAACATTGTTTTCCATCCTAAAGTTTCATAACTACTACATAGGGTGGCAAAATAATTTCCATACACTTTTGGAAAAGGTTTTGTAAACCATTGGTTTTAAGAGTAAATCATTTGATCAAAGTAGATGCATATATATTTAGGTGCAAGCTCGGAGAGTAGCTTGCCTTGCTCGGCAAAGGGGACTTGATCTTGATCTTCTGGTTCAACAAATTCCCCCTCCTCGATATCTCCGGCAACGTTCTCGTCTAATCGATAAACAAACAAACACAAGCAATCACTAAAACTACTCAAACAACATCACATCATCACAGTATCACAATCCTAAATGCTCTAAATAGCCACTGGATACAACAAACAATACAATTTAATTTCAAAACAATTGAATTAAACATTAATTGTTTAAGTCCAAATTATGGCAGAAACTTGTTAAACATGTTTAATTCCACAACTTGAGTTCTGTTGGTCACAAAAATACAAACTAAATTTCTATAGAAAGCTACTGATGTGTAGAAGACAACCCAATTTGAATTGGATCATTTGGAGTTACCAAACTCCCTACACATTGGTTTGAATCCAGTACCTTAATAATCAAGTTTTGGTTACCAAATATGTTCTGTTGTTCCAAAAATTAAATCCTTTTAGGGGTAAGTAAACATTGCTATATGTGAGTTAACAAAATTGGTCCTAACTCATTTGGATCAACCAATAAACATATTTGTTTGTTTTTGTCCAGAAGGGTTTATCTTAAAGTCAACAATTAATATTGCTTAAATAATTCTACCAAAATTAGGGGAGCTAATACAAGGCAGTACTAAGCTAGCAAAATTGGTTTGGAATTATTTGGACTAGCAGAGTATCAGAAACAAACAAGTTTAGATTTTGAACCTTCTGTGGCATTTTCAATAATTCTTTTTAACTATTTATTTAAATGACATGAGACCAATTGGTTGGTTAAACAATTTCATAAGCTTTCCAGAACAATTGAGTTTGATTTATTTGGATTCCTAAATCTCAAGTTATTGATTTTACAAATTGGGTCCAGTACTGAAATTCTTCTGAAATTAAAAATAGAAAAGGTGCTCAGTGTGGATAATGTTGAGAAATCTGACTAGTGGGGCCCTTCTGTCAGTGACTCAGTGAACGGTTGGAAATTAATAAAATGCTGACGGGTGGGGCCAGCCCGTCAGCCGCTCATCTAAATGAAGCGTTACGCGGCCGTTGGATCTAGATCCAACGGCGCACGTTCAAAGGCCACGGCGGCGACCATAAAATGGCGGCGCCGCCGCGCCGGCGGCACGGTGGTAGACGGTTCCTCACCTAGAGGGCTCGGGAGGACTCGGTGATGATGCGAGACGACGGCGGAGGCTCGGGCGAACGTCCTGGCTGAGTCCTACTTGCTGGGACGGCGTGAAACGTCGACGGCGAGCCGCTGAACTTCCACGGCCACGGCAGCGGTCTCCGGCGGTGTCCTGGCGGCGTCTCTGTGCACAAAACAGAGGGGCAAAAGGCTCGGGTGAGTGCGGGGAGTACGGGGATCAAGGTGGTGTGGTCAGTGGAGGAAGGGGAGCAGTAACACGGCACGGCCGTGTCGGCGGCCACCTTCGGATGCGGCGGAGCGTCGAGGAAGCTCACGGGCAGCCGGAGCTTCGAGGGCGCGGCTCCGCCCTCCTGGCGGTGCACTGAGGAGTGGAGAGAGTGAGAGGGGTCGGGATGGAGTGGAGGGAGTGCACGGTGCGGGTGGGGTATTTATCGGCCGAGGTCGGTCCACGGTGGGTCGGGTGCAGGAGAGCTCCAGAGGGGCGGAGAGGCCGGTGCGAGGTGTCTGGGGGGTCCGGGATGGAGCTAGGGCTCGCGGCGTAGAGGATCGCGTGGCGAGGTGCGGTGAGCTGGGCCAATTTTGGCCGGCGCCGTCCGTTCGTCCACGGCGGAGGAATGGGGGACAGCGGCGTTAAGGCGAGGGGAGAGGGTCTCCTCTGCCCGCAGAGGTGCAGTGGCACGGGGGCGAGGGAGAGCGCGGGCAAGGGGGCCCTGGGGGGCCTGGGAACGGCGACGTCGAGCAAGGCGCCACGGCGACGGCGACAGTGAGCTAGGGGAGGTAGACGATGATGGTTTTGCAAAAACCCCCCTGGCTCCTGTGCACTGCTTCTTTTCCTTCTTCTTTCTCTTATTTACTTTTTAGTCCTTCTGTTTAAACCAGAAGCATTTCTTGATTTAATTTGAGGCACTAAATCAATTTATAAAAATTTGGCAAAATTTGTGGAGCCTTCCCATAAGGTGCAGAAGCTCCACAAAAATTGGCATAAAATAATAAAATGTTTTGAAACATTTTCTTTTATAGTGTTTTAATTAAGGCATTTTAATTTATTTTTACTTTGTTTACTTTTGAATTTTTAAAACTAATTTGAAAATACTATTTGAGAGAGATAAGTAGTAAGAATGAAATGGGAGGGTTTGCAATACCACTCCACTAAATTTTGTTGGAAACAAAATGAGATCCTCACTTGGAGAATTTGTGTGGCACTTGCCACATTTATTTTTCTTGTTTTGCTTTTAATTTATCCTCTTCTTTTCTTCATGTTCTCAAATAAGCAAGCAACACACAACAAGAGGAAATAAGCAACACAAGCAAGAATAAGAGATCAACACATATAATTTAACAAAAGTTTTTGTTGGCTCCCATTTTTGGAATTAATAATACTTGTTAATAATTTTTGGGATGTTACAATCCTTCCCTCCTTAAAATAAATCTCGTCCCGAGATTTGCTAGGCTTAGGTACTAAAGAGGCCTGGGAATTCGCTCCTAAGATAATCTTCACGTTCCCAAGTTGCTTCTTCTTCGAGTGGTTAGTCCACTGGACTTTGTAAAACTTGATCGCACGCCTTCGGGTAACACGAACATCTTCTTCGAGAATCTTGAGGGGCCTCTCGCGATAAGTCAAATCTTGGTTCAGGTCGATGGAGAGGTGGTCGATGTTTTTGAAAACATCAGGCTGGTCAGGAACTTCAAGACACTTCCGGAGCAAGGAAATGTGGAAGACATCATGATAATCTCCTAACTCCGGTGGCAATTCCAGCTGATAGGATACTTCTCCTCGACGAGCGATGATCTTGAAGGGTCCAATATACCTTGGCGCTAACTTTCCCTTGACATGGAAACGTTGCATTCCTTTGAGGGGTGTCACCGGAGATAAACATAATCTCCAATACTGAAAGTGAGGTCACGGCGCTTGGTGTCAGCGTAACTCTTCTGACGGGATTGGGCAGTTTTGAGGCGCTCACGAATAAGCTGAACTTGCTCTTCAGCTTCACGGAGGGTATCTGGACCGAACAATTTGCTTTCTCCGGTATCAGACCAATTCAGGGGTGTACGACACTTCTTGCCGTAAAGGGCTTCAAAAGGGGCCATTTGCAGACTGGACTGATAACTATTGTTGTACGAGAACTCTGCAAACGGGAGACAATCTTCCCACTTGGAACCATAGGATAGAACACATGCACGAAGCATGTCCTCCAATATCTGGTTCACTCGCTCAGTTTGGCCATCGGTCTGGGGATGATAAGCTGTGCTAAATGCTAACTTGGTTCCGAGGGCTTCATGAAGGGATTTCCAGAATCTTGAGGTGAATTGCGTACCTCTATCAGATACAATCTTCTTAGGCACACCATGCAGGCTTACTATTCTGGAAATATACAAGTCTGCTAACTGAGCTCCAGTATAAGTAGTCTTGACAGGTACAAAATGAGCAACCTTGGTCAATCGATCAACGATGACCCAGATTGAATCATGGCCTCGGTTGGATCTTGGAAGTCCGGTAATAAAATCCATTCCAATCTCATCCCACTTCCACTCGGGAACTTTCAAAGGTTGAAGCAATCCAGCGGGCCGCTGATGTTCAGCCTTGACTCGCTGACAGATGTCACATTTGGCTACAAAAGAACCAATCTCTCGCTTCATTCCATGCCACCAAAATCTTTCTCGAAGGTCTTGGTACATCTTGGTTCCCCGGGTGGATTGAATAAGGGGTCTCATGGGCTTCCTTCAGGATTAACTCCTTAAGTTCCGTGACATTGGGCACACAGATACGATCATTGAATTTCAGCACTCCTTCAGCATCCTCGGTAAAACCGGGTGCTTTGCTGAGGGAGATCTTCTTCCTAATTCCTTCAATGCTTTCATGACCTTTTTGGGCTTCTTTGATTTGATCCATCAGGGTTGGGGCTAACTCCAAATTGGCGAGATATCCATGGCTAACAAGTTCTAGTCCAAAATTTTCGAACTCTTTGAACAAGGCTGGTTGTTCGGCTTGGATTAAGACATTCAGGGTACAGGGTTTGCGACTAAGGGCATCGGCAACTACATTTGCCTTTCCGGGGTGATAGTGGATTCCAATATCATAATCCTTGATTAATTCCATCCATCTCCTCTGTCGCAGGTTCAACTCCTTCTGGGTGAAAATATACTTCAGGCTCTTATGATCCGTATAGATCTCACAGCGATGTCCCGCAAGGTAGGGACGCCACTTTTTAAGAGCAAGGACCACAGCAGCTAATTCCAGGTCATGGGTTGGGTAATTCTCTTCATGCGGTCGCAACTGCCGGGACAGGTACGACACAACTTTGCCTTCTTGCATCAGAACGCAACCAAGTCCGAGGCGGATGCATCGCAATACACGTCGAAACTCTGGGTGACGTCTGGCATAACCAGGATTGGGGTGGAGGTTAGTCTCTTCTTCAACTCTTGGAAACTATCTTCGCACTTCTGAGTCCATTCAAATTTCTTGTCCTTCTTCAACAGTTGGGTCAAGGGCTTGGCTATACTGGAAAATCCCTCAACGAACTTGCGGTAATAACCGGCGAGTCCGAGAAAGCTTCGGATTTCAGTCACACTGGTCGGGGATAACCAGTCAATAATGGCTTGGATCTTCTCTGGGTCAACAGAAATTCCTCCAGCAGATACTATATGTCCGAGAAACGCCACTTCATTGAGCCAAAACTCACACTTGCTAAGCTTGGCATACAGCTGGTGCTCTCGGAGGGTCTCCAAAACTAGACGCAGGTGTTCAGCATGCTCTTCTTCGGTTTTGGAATAAATAAGGATGTCATCAAGGAATACTACCACGAACTTGTCGAGGTACTCCATGAAAATCTTGTTCATGAGATTCATGAAATAGGCTGGGGCATTGGTCAGACCAAAGGACATCACCGTGTATTCAAACAAACCGTAACGGGTGGTGAAGGCGGTCTTGGGAATGTCTGTCTCTCTGATCTTCAACTGATGGTAACCTGTCCGAAGATCGATCTTTGAAAAGACTCGGGCTCCGTTCATCTGATCGAACAGATCCTCGATCTTGGGAAGGGGATACTTGTTTTTAATGGTCACGTCATTTAGCCTGCGATAATCCACACACAGTCGTGTGGTACCGTCTCTCTTGTCCACAAAAATAATAGGTGATCCCCAGGGTGAAGCACTTGGACGAACAAGTCCTTTGCTAAGCATATCTGCCAACTGCTTCTTCAACTCAACCAGTTCTTCCGGATTCATCCGATAAGGTCTTTGGGATATTGGGGCTGTTCCTGGGATAAGCTCAATTATGAACTCAATTTCCCGGTCTGGCGGCATACCAGGTAATTCCTCAGGAAAAACATCTCGGAATAGGTGAACAACACGGATCTCATCTAGGGTGGGTCGAGCTATGCCCTCGTGGCAGCCTGGTTGGGGGTGATTGGGTTCAGACACAAACTCCACTTCTACTTCTTTGTCGGTGGTGATGGATACAGCTCTTCTGGCACAGTCTATTCGACCATGGTACTTGGCTAGCCAATTCATACCGAGTATGACATCTATGCCTTGGGTTCCTAAAACAATTAGGTCGGCTGCAAATTTCTCGCCTGAAATCTCTATGGCAGTATTTGGACAAAATCTCTTGGTTTCTAGGGTGGAACCAGGGATTTGTATACTCAAGGTTTTAGTTAGGAAGCCTTCTACTAAACCTCCCTTAGCAACAAACTCCTCGGTAACAAATGAATGTGTTGCACCAGAATCAAACAGAACAGTTGCAGGTACTGAGTTGACAAGGAACGTACCCAGCACGACATCCGGCGCATCTTGAGCTTCTTCAGCATTGATGTGGTGCAGACGACCCTTGACAACAGCAGCATTTCCGCGGGGTGCGGCATTCTTGCCATTACCATTTCCATTGCGGCCTTGACCATTGTTCGGTGCCGGGGCATTGGGGCGCTGAACATTCCTCTTGGGATTGGGGCATTCCTTGGAGTAGTGACCTTTGTTGCCACATTCAAAGCAGACAACATTGGCATTGGGGTTGAAGTTGTTGAAGTTTCCTCTGGGACGGTTATTGTCATTGGGGCGGTTGAAGTTGTTTGGGCGGTTGAAGTTGTTTGGGCGGTTAGGGAAATTGGGGCGTGGAGCTTGGGGTGGTCGATAGGCAGGTTTGGGGTTTTGCTGAAAGATACGAGGCTTCTGACTGCTCGAACCTTCCTGAGCATTCATCCTCCTCTTGCGACCTTCATACATAGACTTGCGCTTGGTCTCCAGCTGGATGGCTTTGTCCACAAGTGACTCCAGATCACGGAAGTCATGGACAACCAAAGCACACTGCAGTTCATCATGCAGCCCATTCAGGAAACGTTCCATCTTCTTCTCCTCCTTGTCGGTGTCCTCGGGAGCATACCGAGATAAGTCGGTAAACTCATCAAGATAGCCAACTACATCTCTACTTCCCTGCCTCAACTTGCGGAATTCATCCCTCTTCCTATCAATGAGTCCACCAGAAATGTGCTTCCTGCGAAACTTCTCCTTGAACTCATCCCAGTTGATGACGTGGTCAGCCTGCTGGAGAGCTTTGGTAGCTTCCCACCAAGCTCGTGCAGGTCCAGCAAGATAGTGGGTTGCATACAGCACCTTTTCATTGTCTCCTACAGCAGCAACTTGCAGATTGTTCCCAATGGTAAGAAGCCAATCATCGGCTTCCAGTGGGTGAAGTCCCCTGGAGAAGGTAGGCGGGTTGGTTTTCTGGAAATCGCCTAAGGTGGATCGCGGGTTCTCATTGCCATTGCCATTACCACCATTGTTGTTGTTGTTGTTGTTGTTGTTGTAAGCGGCTGCGAGTTGTTGCAGGGCAGTGAGATGAGCCTGGCGCTCCTGCCGGGCATTTTCACGTTCCTCCATGATAAGCGCGAGAAGTTGAGCGGGGGTTGGGTCTGGTGGTGGTGGTGCTGATCCTGATCCTCCCGTATTGTCGCGACGGGGCGGCATCCTGAAGCACACCGGGTATAAGAGGCAAGGCAGAAAAGTTCGACTAAGTGGAAAGACGATTTCGCAAGTGGTTGTTTAATTTAAGGATTATATGAAAATATTTCACACAGATTTAAACAAGACAAACATACTTATATTTCACAAACAACACATCAAGGAGTTCACATCAACTTCAAGCTTACAACATCACCTTACATCTAAGACACATAGCATCTGGTTTCCAAAAGAACCACTACTCCGACTCGACTAGCGATAGGGGTCAACCTAATCCTGCGGTAGTGATCAAGTCACTCGCCTACTGAGGTGGAACCTCCAGCTCTAACACGTCAGCATCTGACTGGTAGGCTGGCTCCTCGGGATCCTCCTCCTCGTCCTCGAGAACAGCCTCGAGGGGCTCCTCCTCCTCGTCAACTAACTCCTCCTCATCATCCTCCTCCTCACAGTCCATCTCCTCCTCAAAGTCACCATCGTCACTGAGGAAAGCGTTGTTCTCCTTGCGGAGATCCTCGCCCTCCTCCTCCATCTCGTCAGTATGGTGCTCTAGATCCTCGATCATCTGGTCTTGCTCTGCCACCTTCTTGCGGAGCTTCACGATGGTCCTCCTCAGCTGGGCCCTCTTTCCGAGAAGAGCGACCTTATCCTCCAGCAGCTTCTCCTCATTCTCGCGAAGCTCAACGAGCGACTCGCGGTCAAAGCGAAGCTGAATCCTAGTGCGCATCAGATCATCCTGGGTGTGCTGAAGTAAGAGCTCCATGTCCATGATGTAGCTCCCAAACATCGGGTGGCAAGGGGAAGGAGTAGGGTGTCCGTCGCAGTTGCGCCTCCCGTAGAACCGGAAACGGGAGTCTACTAACTCCTCCTTGTGCTCCTCACAAAGTCGGGCTATCATCCTCTGTGTAGCAGTACAGAGACCGTCAACCCAGGTGGCCTCCTTGGTGGTGAAGACGAGCGTCCTGGAACTGGGAGACTTGATGTTCCGGCGAACTGACGACCTGATGAGCCAGCTCAGCCTTCCGACACCGTGAACATCAATCTGGGCTCCCTCAAACTCTGGAGCGGGGCGACCTAGCAGCTTGCTCAACTCGAACAAGTCATTCTCGAACGTCAGCTTGCTATCCTTCTCCAGCTGAACGAACTCGGTCCAGTGGAGTGCCATCTACAAATTTTTAAGCAAAATTTTAAGTTAGTGGGATGATAAGTGCACAAAATTTTAAGGATACTAAGGAAATTGTAATGTTTAATGAGAATGAATTTTTGCATAAGTAAGAGGATTGGAGATAAGCGGTTTTCAAAAAAATACTTCACTCCTTTCTTTTAGAAATTACTCTTTTTGATAACACTTGTTTGACGACCATGCTAACTAAGGTTTCCTAAAGTCAGGATGGCTCTGATACCAAGTCTGTGGGGACCCCGGACTAGCTGTCCGAAATACCCGATTATGCTTAACACAACGATCCCGTGATCAGTCTGTCGTTGCACATAATCCGAATTGGATACCAAAGTTTACATCCATTACAGTACCGAATAAAAAGTCTTACATAAATGGTCATTTAGACCAAGTTCTTACATAGGTGCCTTCAAGGGCCAAACCAAAATATCAGCGGAAGCTACGGCGTAGTAGACATCATATTCTAACGATGACGACCCGACAGGCAGCTGACTTGTGGAGATCCTTAGTTCGCGTAGAAGTCACCATACTCCTGCTCGGCGTAGTGCTCCTCCTCGTAGTCTGGCTAGGACAATAGCCAGGGACGAAACCAATATGAGTACATTTGAATGTACTCGCAAACTACCCCAACATGAGTATGCACTAACTTTATTTTAACTTACCACTTTTAATTGTTTTAAAACATCTCTATATCTTTATTGAAAAAGGTAAGAAGAGTTTTATAACTGTTTTTAAAAGAAATCACCATCTCCTTTGTTTCTCCAAACCCTTTCTTTTCCGGACCAGGGCTCACCATGGTCCAATTAGTCCCACAACTCATACCACTCCATTTGGTATAGTTATATCATGCCATCACCAATTCATTTTATTTTAAACTTAAAAGCTTTTCCAAAAATTTGCACAAGATCTTAGGACAGTCTCCCAATTGTCCATATCCGGGGACCCGGCTATTCGAATAGTTTTGACCCTCTGCAGAGGTAGCACGCTTTTTATCCCACACCCATCCGGTAACTCATCGTGTCAGCCACGTCCCGCCATACAAGGTGTATGCGAAGTTGAGCCACCGACCCTAGCCTCTCCTTTGCTCATGCTAGTATAGGATCCTACCCATATGATAATTCCCACCAACACTCAGTCCGGTCCCCGTCGGCAACCCTAAGTGTGAGGACTCATATGTTTTTCCCGGCGACCACATTTATGAAGTCTTCAATCCTCCTCCTTATCTTTCCATAGAGTTTGAGCGAGGACCCAGGTCAGGGGAGTTCACAAACCATCCCCTCATGCATAACGGAGTCATCTCCGTCGATGAGGTATCCCATACTAATAAGAGCAAATTATATGACTAAGCCCCGTTCCCATATGGGGGTAAGTGTGGTCGCACAGATTAAGATTGGTTGTCATAGTACTAGGATACTGTGCATTTTTCATAAACATTCCCATTTTTCCATTTCTCCACTTTAACACCGACATCTCGGCATTCCATAACCACACAAGTATTTCCAAAGGAGTTTGAATAAACAACATTGTTTTCCATCCTAAAGTTTCATAACTACTACATAGGGTGGCAAAATAATTTCCATACACTTTTGGAAAAGGTTTTGTAAACCATTGGTTTTAAGAGTAAATCATTTGATCAAAGTAGATGCATATATATTTAGGTGCAAGCTCGGAGAGTAGCTTGCCTTGCTCGGCAAAGGGGACTTGATCTTGATCTTCTGGTTCAACAAATTCCCCCTCCTCGATATCTCCGGCAACGTTCTCGTCTAATCGATAAACAAACAAACACAAGCAATCACTAAAACTACTCAAACAACATCACATCATCACAGTATCACAATCCTAAATGCTCTAAATAGCCACTGGATACAACAAACAATACAATTTAATTTCAAAACAATTGAATTAAACATTAATTGTTTAAGTCCAAATTATGGCAGAAACTTGTTAAACATGTTTAATTCCACAACTTGAGTTCTGTTGGTCACAAAAATACAAACTAAATTTCTATAGAAAGCTACTGATGTGTAGAAGACAACCCAATTTGAATTGGATCATTTGGAGTTACCAAACTCCCTACACATTGGTTTGAATCCAGTACCTTAATAATCAAGTTTTGGTTACCAAATATGTTCTGTTGTTCCAAAAATTAAATCCTTTTAGGGGTAAGTAAACATTGCTATATGTGAGTTAACAAAATTGGTCCTAACTCATTTGGATCAACCAATAAACATATTTGTTTGTTTTTGTCCAGAAGGGTTTATCTTAAAGTCAACAATTAATATTGCTTAAATAATTCTACCAAAATTAGGGGAGCTAATACAAGGCAGTACTAAGCTAGCAAAATTGGTTTGGAATTATTTGGACTAGCAGAGTATCAGAAACAAACAAGTTTAGATTTTGAACCTTCTGTGGCATTTTCAATAATTCTTTTTAACTATTTATTTAAATGACATGAGACCAATTGGGTTGGTTAAACAATTTCATAAGCTTTCCAGAACAATTGAGTTTGATTTGTTTGGATTCCTAAATCTCAAGTTATTGATTTTACAAATTGGGTCCAGTACTGAAATTCTTCTGAAATTAAAAATAGAAAAGGTGTTCAGTGTGGATAATGTTGAGAAATCTGACTAGTGGGGCCCTTCTGTCAGTGACTCAGTGAACGGTTGGAAATTAATAAAATGCTGACGGGTGGGGCCAGCCCGTCAGCCGCTCATCTAAATGAAGCGTTACGCGGCCGTTGGATCTAGATCCAACGGCGCACGTTCAAAGGCCACGGCGGCGACCATAAAATGGCGGCGCCGCCGCGCCGGCGGCACGGTGGTAGACGGTTCCTCACCTAGAGGGCTCGGGAGGACTCGGTGATGATGCGAGACGACGGCGGAGGCTCGGGCGAACGTCCTGGCTGAGTCCTACTTGCTGGGACGGCGTGAAACGTCGACGGCGAGCCGCTGAACTTCCACGGCCACGGCAGCGGTCTCCGGCGGTGTCCAGGCGGCGTCTCTGTGCACAAAACAGAGGGGCAAAAGGCTCGGGTGAGTGCGGGGAGTACGGGGATCAAGGTGGTGTGGTCAGTGGAGGAAGGGGAGCAGTAACACGGCACGGCCGTGTCGGCGGCCACCTTCGGATGCGGCGGAGCGTCGAGGAAGCTCACGGGCAGCCGGAGCTTCGAGGGCGCGGCTCCGCCCTCCTGGCGGTGCACTGAGGAGTGGAGAGAGTGAGAGGGGTCGGGATGGAGTGGAGGGAGTGCACGGTGCGGGTGGGGTATTTATCGGCCGAGGTCGGTCCACGGTGGGTCGGGTGCAGGAGAGCTCCAGAGGGGCGGAGAGGCCGGTGCGAGGTGTCTGGGGGGTCCGGGATGGAGCTAGGGCTCGCGGCGTAGAGGATCGCGTGGCGAGGTGCGGTGAGCTGGGCCAATTTTGGCCGGCGCCGTCCGTTCGTCCACGGCGGAGGAATGGGGGACAGCGGCGTTAAGGCGAGGGGAGAGGGTCTCCTCTGCCCGCAGAGGTGCAGTGGCACGGGGGCGAGGGAGAGCGCGGGCAAGGGGGCCCTGGGGGGCCTGGGAACGGCGACGTCGAGCAAGGCGCCACGGCGACGGCGACAGTGAGCTAGGGGGAGGTAGACGATGATGGTTTTGCAAAAACCCCCCTGGCTCCTGTGCACTGCTTCTTTTCCTTCTTCTTTCTCTTATTTGCTTTTAGTCCTTCTGTTTAAACCAGAAGCATTTCTTGATTTAATTTGAGGCACTAAACAATTTATAAAAATTTGGCAAAATTTGTGGAGCCTTCCCATAAGGTGCAGAAGCTCCACAAAAATTGGCATAAAATAATAAAAGTTTTGAAACATTTTCTTTTATAGTGTTTTAATTAAGGCATTTTAATTTATTTTTACTTTGTTTACTTTTGAATTTTTAAAACTAATTTGAAAATACTATTTGAGAGAGATAAGTAGTAAGAATGAAATGGGAGGGTTTGCAATACCACTCCACTAAATTTTGTTGGAAACAAAATGAGATCCTCACTTGGAGAATTTGTGTGGCACTTGCCACATTTATTTTTCTTGTTTTGCTTTTAATTTAATCTCTTCTTTTCTTCATGTTTCAAAATAAAGCAAGCAACACACAACAAGAGGAAATAAGCAACACAAGCAAGAATAAGAGATCAACACATATAATTTAACAAAAGTTTTTGTTGGCTCCCATTTTTGGAATTAATAATACTTGTTAATAATTTTTGGGATGTTACAATCATAGTCCTTGATTAACTCCAACCAACGCCTTTGACTGAGATTTAAATCGGCTAGGTGAAGAGGTACTTCAGACTCTTGTGATCCGAGAAAATCTCGCAACGGTTACCAACAGGTATGGTCTCCATTGCTTCAGAGCATAGACCACATCGGCAAGTTCTGGATCATGAGTTGGGTAGTTGTGCTCATGCGGCTCAGTTGGCGAGAAGCATATGCCACCACATGGCCATCTTGCATTAGCACACAACCCAAGCCTTGCAGAGAGCGTCACAGAGACGAGGAAATCCTTGCTTGTGTCCGGCAGGACAAGCACAGGAGCGGACGTGAGTTTGGCTTTCAGCGTTTTGAAGCTCTCTTCAGCTTCGGCGTCCATGCAAACTTTCTATCCTTCTTGAGAAGGTCAGTCAGAGCCTTGGCTATCTTGGAGAAACCTTCGATGAATCGGCGGTAGTAACCTGCCAATCCGAGAAAGCTATGAATGTCCTTGACTGACATTGGAGTTTTCCAATCCAAATGGATTGAATCTTGTCGGAATGACTGCCACACCATTAGCGGATATCACATGACCAAGGAAGACAGATTATCCAACCAAAACTCACACTTGGAGAACTTGGCATAGAGGCGGTGTTCTCGAAGTCGTGTCAGAACCACCGAAGATGTTCGACATGCTCTTCGTCGGTTTTGGAATAAACGAGGATGTCATCGATGTAAATGACGACAAACTTGTCAAGATAATCCATCAAGATGGAGTTCATGAGCTCATGAAAGTAGCTGGAGCATTGGTGAGACCAAAGGACATGACGTATACTCATATGAACCATAGCGAGTAACAAATGCCGTCTTTGGGATATCTCCTTTCTGATCTTGATCTGATGGTATCCTGACTAGATCCATCTTGGAGAATACCGTTGCACAGCTAACTGATCCAACAGATCATTGATGCGAGGATGGGGTACTTGTTCTTGATTGTCACCGCATTTAACGGTCTATAGTCCGAGACTAGACGAGGCACGGTAGAATCCCTCTTCTTGACGAATAGTACAAGACACACCCAAGGTGAACTGCTAGGCTGAATGAAATCCTTCTCTAACAGCTGATCAATTTGCTCTTTCAACAAGCCAACTCCTCCACCAGCATACGGTAGGGTTTTCTTGGAAATCGAGCAGTACCGGGAAGCAGATCTATGACAAACTCCACACTTCGGACAGGAGGCATGCTAGGCAATTCTTCCGGGAACACATCCGGGAAGTCACACACCACGTGTATGTCCTGGATTTCAGAAGGGGATTCGCCTTCCATAAAGCAAAGGAGATCTCGGGTGAGTTGGGTATGACTGAAGATGGAGGTCTTGATAGTGCAGACCAATACTCAACAATGTCGCCGGAAGAGGTGGTCACGGTACTGGTCTTGGCAGCACAGTCGAGATGAGCCCGGTATTTTACTAACCAGTCCATGCCCTTATGACATCAATGCCACTTGACCTCAGAGCTACCAAAGCAAAAGGAAAAGACGAGTAACCTATGGTAATCTGAACTTCAGGAGTACCCCATCGGTTTGCCATTTGGAGCCAGGAGTGGAGATCACCAAGGGACGTCTCATTTTCTCGACCGGTATTTTGTGGTCTTTTGCAAAAGCTATGGATATGAATGAATGCGATGCTCCAGAGTCAACAAAGCTGTAGCAAGATTGTTGTTGATTCGTAGCTCACCCATAAGGACGCCGGGGTCCTCTTCAGCTTGCTCAGCAGAGACGTGGTTCAGGCGACCACGCACTATAGGTCCAGCCTTGCCAGCTGGAGTGGCAGGGGCTCGGGCAGTGTCCCCGAAATAGGTGCCTTCTGGGGCACTCCCTAGAGTAGTGGCCAGCCTGGCCACAGGTGTAGTAGGTGAGTCCAGGTGGAGCAGGTAGCTGAGAATGATACCCACTTCCGCTCGACCCAAGTGTCGAAGTAGTGGGGCGCGGAGATGGTGGCCTGTATCCTGCGGCCCTCAGCATGATGGAGCACGCGGCACAGCGCTGTAGGGAACAAACACCCCTGCGCTTCTTGCTCTCAGAACCCGAGGAACTCTGGTGGTCCCCGTGTGCTGGCCTCTTAGAAGCCTCGAGTTCCTTCCTTCCCTTCTCAAGAGTAAGAGCCTGGTTGAACAGCTCCTGGTAGGTCTGGAACTTGAAGGGCAGCAACTCATAGCGGAGCTGCGGAGCAAGACCCTTGCGGAACAGCTCTTGCTTGTCAGCACCAGTGGTCACGTCCCTTGGGGCGTAACGAGAGAGATGGTTGAATTCACAACCATAAGTGCGGAGGTCCATACGTCCCTGTTGCAAATCCAGGAACTCCTCCTCTTCAAATCCATGATCGGCTGAGGGATGTAAGCCACACGGAAGGCAGTGCGGAAATCTGCCCAAGTGAAGACATGGTTGGCCAGGAACAATGCCACATGGCTTTCCCACCAACAGCCACACCCGTCAGAAGGTAGGTGGCGAAGTTGACTTGCTCGGCCACTGGGACATGCAGCATGGAGAACTTGCGCTCCAAGGCGCGAAGCCAATCATTAGCTTCCAGTGGCTCCTTAGCATCAGCAAAGGTGGGTGGCTGCGAGCGCAGGAACTCAGTGAGAGTGTTGCAGCCATTCCTCTGTGCATTCTGCTGCACCAACTGCTCAAGCAACCGCTCATTGCGCCCGCGGTTCTCCTCAATGGGCATCAAGACCTGAGCCATCGAGGGTGGTGGCGGCGTTTCTCATCATTGTGGTTACCACGGCCTCCTCGAGCCATTCTGGAGAATTTACAAGGACACAATTAGTATCTTCCTCCGAATGTTGAAACAATAGCATTAGCGTCTACTCAAATACACAGACTAGGGACGATAATACTTTGTGTATCAACTAACAAGGGACCAACAAGAAAGAACTTGGGTCAAAGATTAGCATCATGTACTACTAGCGGGGATTCAAATAGTTAAGAAACCATGTGATTCAACACACTCTAGTTGGCACAATCCGAGACCTTCTGTTCAAGCCCTTGGGTTAAAACCCAACGAAGGAATAAGTGATCAAACTCGGTAGAATAACAGTGTTCAAACATCTGAGTTGACATCTGATTGTAACGCAGCGGGAGCAACCGGACAAATAACACTAAAGGTAGAACCCAACCCCGGGATACTAATCATTTTGAAGTAACAGATGAAGTAAAACCTTTAACTCAAATCGAGGTAAGATTACTCCGAGATTAGAGTGTAACCAGGTAAGGAGTAAAAGAATCCTAAGATGGTTTTCACAACTCATTTTTAGGTTAAAAATATTTTCACAAACACTAGACTCAACGTCGACCAGTAGAAGGGTTTCCTACAGGCAGTCCTGCTCTGATACCAACTTGTGGCGCCCCGACCCGACTGCTATCAGTGATGCTGTGTGTCACCGCTTAAGCGATACAACCGGAGGTTACGGGTTTACCAATCCGCGGCCAAAACCTTTGGCAGGCGTTGCTCGGAATGGATCATCGGCAATGCAACACCCCGATTGATGGCTTAACACAGGCACAACTATAAATGCATAATAGAGAGATCAAGACTTGTGGAACAACTGGCACATCACAGACTCTATGACATAAATCATTATAGTTCAACTCTTATAATAGAGAAAGATAGCAAATTACAACCAGAGGTCACAGACCCAACATTACAACATGCGGAAGGGAATTAAGTTGTTCTAAACAACAAGATCCAAATTATGACCTAAGAGGCCTACAGATAAACACTCCAGCGCCAGCTGTTCCGGGATGTCCCAAGCTGCCACCTGGGAACCCCAGACTACTAGTCGACGTCCACAAAGAACCCACCTTCGAGGTCGGTGAAGTCCTCCTCTGAAACAAAACAAACGACGTTGAGTTCGACGAACTCGCAAGATTATATATAGAGCTTTAGCTCGATGAGGCTTTCAAAGTTTTATGGCTGTTTTGCATAAAGCTGATTTTATTTATGAAACATAACTCCAGGGCATCGACTAATCCGAATATTTTTGAACAGGGTGTTGGGGATATACCTACTAGGGGTATCACCAGCATGGATCAATCCGGCTAGTCCAGGGTGGCCCGCAGTGGTGGTGAAGGCTTTGCCTGCCGGGCGGCCCAGATAGCTGACGACCAAGGAAGGCGGATGCCGGCAAGGAGGAGGCCCAAGACTGAAGCCCACGAAGCCACCAAGACCAAGACGGAAGGCGGCAGACTTGCTGGCTAGGTTTAGGACTCTGTATGCTTGCCGGATATGTAATCTCCTTGTAACCCTAGGTCCAGCCGCCTATATAAGCTGGACCTCGGGACGCCTTTAGGGCAACCAATCAGATACTTTCATACAACCAACTCATTGTAACCTGTATCACGGCTATTGCCTTATAGTGAGTTATAGCAGCACGTAGGGCTCCGCCACCGCCGTGGAGCCTGAAGCTGGGTAAACCGCCATGTACAATCCCGACCTCGACGACGTCCACCTTCTTGCCCTACGTTCACCCTCGGCTAGCAGGACCCCGTCTCCTATCCAAGATGCCGATACGATGACAGTTGGCGCCCACCGTGGGGCCTAAGGCGTCAGGCGTCACATTCCAGGCGGGAACCCTAGGCGGCATCGGCGAAACAATCGCCGTCGGCCGCGCTTTGCTACGGCGACAACCACTACATCAGCTGCGACGAGTCCTACATCCCCGCAGACGACTACATTGTCGGATGCGGAGTTGTGCCGTTTGGCGGCGTCGATGTGTTCATCGGCTACACTTCTGAGGCGTATGGGTTGCCGCGAATTTATTCGCCATCCCACCCGCCCTACAATCAAGACGGATCTGAGTTTGCCTCCCTGAGGAGTCCGCAGATTCAGATCTACACTTTGTCGGCATGACGGGACTGGGATCAGACTCCCAGCCCAACAGTCAAGATCCCGAATCTATTCTTCCTGCGCTCCAGGATGATGCGATGTCGGATGCCGGATCCAGATCTACCGTTCACGTCAACGTAGATTCTGATTCCGAAGAAGATTCTGCCAGCATGTTTGAGCAACGGGTCAAGCATGTTTTGTTACACCTGATCCTCCGCCTTCTGAGGCGGCTACGGGCTCCTCCGTCAACATGCAGCAGGTTTTTGTGGCGGATGTCACCGGTGCAGCCTCAGAGCAGGCGGCGGCAACTGACGCCGCCAACCTGGGGACCCCGGCAACCGATCCACTGTTTCCAGAGCCTCCTGGGGCTCCGAAGAAGAGATTCTAGAGAAGGGCGAGCCCAGCAAGATAGGGAACATGGCGGCCTGGCGGAAGTTCTGCACACGCCGGTGACCGACAAAACCAACCGGCTGATTTGGAGAAACTTCGAAACACCTTGGTGGAGCAAACTGAGTACCTCAAAAGCAAGCAAGCAGAGGTCCAGAGCCTCCTCGACGAAGCCAAGGAGGAAAACGCCAAATAACCGCCAAGTTAGACCCCAAGCGCAATCTTTTCACCACCACTCCATTGCCCAAGCCGGCAGGACCTGTGGCAGAAAGAAAGCAAGAAAGGCAGGGATCCTGACAATTCAAATCCCCTGCCCAAAAGCTTGGTTTCGAGTGGGCTACAGCGCCGCAGCGTAAGGACAAGAAAGGGGACGTCATCCTCGCCACCCCTGTCCTCAACACTGCAGCCGCCTTAGACATCCTCAACAATGATGACTATGACAAGGACGAGAAGATTTACTACGCATCGATCCTTGCTCACAAAGCTCTAGAGCAGCAGGCCCGTGCTGATTCTCGCGCCGACATGGCGGACGCAAGGGGAGGAAAGTTGGAATCCAAAATCCAACGCTTGCAAAGCTGCGGCCGGTGGCAACCCCGAAGATCCGTCCGGCTCCAGTAGCCACGGAAAAGGGAAGGACAAGGAAAAGGACCCGCGCAAGTCACCACCTCCCAAAAGGCAGCGTGACGAGGCGTCCAGAACCGGCAACAGCCGCAAGGCCTCACCCCCTCCGCCTAGGCGGGACGAAGGCGGAAGCAGGGGCAGCAAGCAGCCGCCAAGGAGTGGCGGCAATCGCGACAATGCCCCGCCGCCAAGAAGAAGCAGGGACCGCACACAGTCCCCACCACCAGTGCCCAGGCACGAAGGCGGAAGCCAGGGACACAACAACGAGCCTAGGCACAGCCGGGCAGCGCAGGACGAGCCTCAAGCCGACAGATCTGGCAAGCAGCTCAGTCCGCAAGACGCACGACATCGTCTCAATGACATCAAGGCTGGAAAGCAGGATGCCTATCTAGGACCTGAGTGCTTTGGCCCAGCCATCCGCAACGTCCAAGTACCCCGAGACATGACATCAGTGTCAAAAACTCATCAAAGGTACAATGGAGCGGACAAGCCAAACTCATGGTTGTCGGACTACGCGCTGGCAGTGGAAATTGCCGGAGGCAATGGCCTCGTCGCCGCACGCTTCCTTCCCCTCATGCTAGGGGACAGCCCGAAGCTGGATCGAAAACTTGCCAGAGAAAAGCATTCATAGTTGGCATGACATGGAAAAGGTGTTCACGCAGCACTTCCAAGGCACGTACAAGCGACCCAATACATACACAGATTTGGTTCGTTGCGTGCAAAAGCCAGATGAAACAGCTACTAGCTTCTTGGCAAGGTGGATTCAAACAAAGGCAAGCTGCGAGAACGTAGACGACAATCAAGCAATCCACGCCTTCACCACAGGCCTCCTGAAGGGCTCAAGTCTCAGGCATAAGCTCGTATGCATGCAAGTCAAGGATCTCGGAGTCATGCTCAAAGTAGCAGCCATGTACGCACAGGCAGATGATGATGCACGCGATGGAGATGGCACACATGACATGGCGCCAAACAAGCGAGCAAGCCACAAACGCAAGGCCCCCCAGGACGACAAAGTCGGACCGTCAAACGAGGTCGTCGCCGCCTTCGAAGGCAAAGGCGGCAACCGCAAGTGGAAAGGAAAGGGTAAAGATGGTGGCTCCAGCAAGCAACGCCTGACATACGATCAGGCAAAAGCCTTACCCTGCCCAATCCACGCGTCCTTAGGCAAAGTTAACCACACATTAGGGGAATGCCGGTTCATGGAGGACTTCAAGAAGGACCCCGAGGTTGGCTGGAAGTCAAAAAAGAGCAAAAAGGCTGAGAAAACAAAGAAGGAAGATGATGATGGGGCAGTTTCCATGTCCGAGGATGAGGAACCCAAGATGGTGCGCAAAGAAAAGAAATATCCCAAGGTACATGGCCAATTGGTGTGCTTCTTGGGCACTCCTTCGGCAAAGGAAGAAAAGGCGGAGATGCGCGAGCTAAATGCCACAGTACCAGATGTTCCCCAGTATCTAGACTGGTCAGAGGAGCCAATAACTTGGGATAGAGATGATCACCCAGATTACGTACCTCACCCCGGCAAATACGCCCTTGTCGTCGACCCAATTGTCGATAACTTCAGACTCACCAAGGTGTTGATGGATGGCGGCAGCAGCCTCAACATCATCTACGCGGACACACTGAAGCGCATGAACTTGTCGGAAAGCCAGCTTGACTACAGCAAAATCAAGTTTCATGGCATCGTTCCAGGAAAGCAAGCCAAGTCAATGGGAAGCATCAAATTGTAGGTTATTTTGGAGCTGAGACAAACTACCGTTCAGAGTATCTCAAGTTCGAAGTAGTCCCCTTCAAAAGTGCCTACCACGCCATCTTTGGACGGCCGACTTTCACCAAGTTCATGGCTCGGCCGTGTTACATCTACAGCAAGTTGAAGATGCCGGGACCCAACGGTACAATCATCGTCAATGGCAACTTCAAGAAAGCAAAGGAGTGCGAGCGTGGCAACACCGCCTTCGCTGAGGCAGTCCTCCATGCAGAGGAATTAGCCATGTTGAAAAAGGAGCTTGATACGTCGCAGTTGCCGGAGCATGTAAAGACCGCTGAATAAAAGAACACTTTCAATGCGTCCGAAGACACAAAGAAGGCGGACCTGGTCCCAGGTGAAAGCTCCAAGCAAGTCACCATAGGGGCAGACAAGGTTCAAGAAAGCGTAATTAAGCGTATGCTTAAGCGCGCTTAAGCGCTGAGCGATGGCAAAACGCTTCGCTTATGGCATAAGCGACTACTTAAGCGCTGATAAGGTCCATTGGCGTAATAAGGGCGTGAGAGACTCCTGCTCACGGTTTCCTTTGTGCTACAGAGTTGGCCCAATAAGGCCCATTATGGAACCCTAGTCTGCTAACCCGATCTGGGCCATTCATCCTTTCTAATCAGAGCCATCCATCTACTCTCCTCATCTCTTTCTCTCACCTTCTACACTTCTACGCAGATACAGGCACAACCCCATCCCTGCCTCCCTTGCATCTCCTTCCTCACAGCAACTATCAGTCTCCTATACTCCCCTAAACTTCTACTCTGCTCCTAGATGCAAGCCCAGTGCTAAAATCATTGAATTTTCGCTTAAGCGTCGCTTAAGCGATTAAAACTCTAAGCGGGAGCAAAACGCTCCGCTTACGCTTTCCGCTTTCTTGAACATTAGGGGCAGGCCTGGACGACAAATAGGAAAGCGCGCTCGTCAGGTTCCTCCGTGAGAATCAGGACATCTTTGCATGGTCGTCAGCCGACATGCCAGGTGTCTCGAGGGAACTTGCCGAGCACTCTCTTAACGTCTACGAAGGAGCCAAGCCAGTGAAGCAAGGAATAAGGCGCTACGGTGAGAAGAAGCGGACAACAATAGGGAAGGAGATCATCAAGTAGCAAGAAGCCAAGTTCATTAGGGAGGTAGTGCACACTGATTGGTTGGCAAATCCTGTAATGGTTCCAAAACCTAATAAGGAAATGAGAATGTGCATTGATTATACCGGTTTGAACAAGTGCTGTCCTAAGGACCACTTTGCTTTACCTCGTATAGATCAGGTCATAGACTACACAGCCGGCTCCGAGCTGCTGTGCTTTTTGGATGCGTACTCTGGGTACCACCAAATCAAAATGCGAGAATCCGACCAAATCAAAACAGCATTCACTATGCCCTACGGGACCTTCTGCTACATCACGATGCCCTTCGGCCTAAAAAATGCCGGCGCAACGTATCAGCGGTGCATGCAAAGATGCCTTCACGAGCAAATTGGCCGCAATGTTCACGTCTATGTTGACGACATTGCCGTCATGTCAAGAAAGAAGGTAGATTTGCTTGATGATTTGAGAGAAACCTTTGATAGCCTCCGGGTATATAGGATGAAGATCAACCCGAAAAAATGCGTCTTCGGGGTTCCTGCCGGCAAATTGCTTTTCTTTATCGTTTTCGAACGAGGAATAGAAGTAAATCCAGAAAAAATCAAAGCGATCCTCAACATATCCAGGACCAAGGACCTGAAGGACATGCAGCGACTTGCCGGCTCGGCGGCTGCCGTCAGTCGTTTCAATAGCCGTCTTGGTGAGAAGGCATTGCCTCTCTACCGGCTTCTGAAGAAATCCGATAACTTTGAGTGGACAGACGAAGCAGACGCCGCCTTGCAGCAACTCAAGGACGCGTTAACGTCTGCTCCAATCTTGGCAGCTCCTCGTTCGCAGGAACCAATGCTGCTTTACATTGCAGCAACTAATTTGGTTGTTAGCGTGGTCCTGGTTGTGGAACGCAAGACGGAAAGTTCAGACTTGCCGGAACAACGTCCGGTTTACTTCATCAGTGAAGTATTTTCCGCCTCAAAACAGCGTTATCCGCATTACCAGAAGCTGGTCTATGGTGTTTTCTACGCCGCCAGGAAGTTAAGGCACTATTTCCAGGAACATTCCATAACGGTTGTGAGCAAGGCACCTATGGGGGATATCATCAATAATACAGATGCAACAGGCCGCGTTGCCAAATGGGGCATTGAACTTGCCGCCTTCGACATCACGTATAAACCCAGAACGACCATTAAATCTCAAGCCTTAGCAGATTTTGTAGCAGATTGGACGGAGGCCATGGACGAAGTACCTCTCCCTGAAGATGCATATTGGATCATGCACTTTGATGGATCAAAAATGCTTCCGGGCTCGGGGGCTGGCATTGTTTTAAGAAACCCTCAAGGAGACAAGCTTAGTTACTGTTACAAATTCACTTCAAGGCAACTAATAATGTTGCTGAATACGAGGCTCTCCTTCATGGTTTACACATTGCCAAGGAACTTGGCGTCCAGCGTGTCCTCTGCTACAGAGATTCAGACTTGGTGGCGCAACAGATACGTGGTACTTGGGACACAAAGAGCGAGACAATGGCGGCATATCGAGCTACCGTCGACGAATTCGCCAAGTGTTTCCTAGGCTACGAGGTCCGCCACATCCCAAGAGCTCAAAATGAGGCGGAAGATACACTTGCCAGAATGGGGTCTGAACGCAAAAAGGTACCAAAAGATGTTTTCCTGGAACACCTACACAAGCCGTCAATAAAAGGAGAAGACCTCCTTGACCCAGAATCGGCAGAACCGGTTGACAATGCTAGCTATGCCGTCTACCTGGTAAAGCCGGATTGGACGACGCCATATTTGGACTTCCTGATCAATCAGGAGTTGCCAGACGATGAGGTTTTGAAAAGGCAAATCATAAGAAGAGCCAAGGCATTCACAATAATCAAAGGCGAATTGTACAAGTGTAGCACCACTGGTGTTTACCAATGTTGCATTTTGCCCGAAGAAGGCAGAGAATTGTTGGATGAGATACATGCTGGCGTATGTGGACATCACGCTTCCTCACGCGCCCTAGTTTCAAAAGCCTTTCGACTAGGTTTCTACTGGTTGACAGCCAAGCAAGATGCAGAGGACATCGTCAAGCGATGCAGAGGCTGTCAACTTTATGCCCGACAATCGCACATGCCAGCTCAGGAGCTCAAAACAATACCCATCACATGGCCTTTCGCAGTCTGGGGCTTGGACATGGTTGATCCGTTTAAAACGGCGCCTGGTGGCTACACACATTTACTTGTGGCTGTAGACAAGTTCACCAAGTGGGTTGAAGCTAAGCCTATCAAAAAGCTGGACGGCGCCACAGCCGCAAATTTTCTGTGGGGAATAATCTCTCGGTTCGGGGTGCCTCATAGCATCATCACCAATAACGGCACTAACTTGTCGCAGGGCGAAGTTGAGGAATACTGTCATAAGCATGGCATCCGCCTAGATCTTGCCTCAGTAGCATATCCGCAGGCAAACGGTCAAGTAGAGCGTACAAATGGTTTAGTCCTACAAGGTATCAAACCACGTCTCGAAGTACCATTGCATAGAGCGGCTGGGGCTTGGGTGGATGAATTGCAATCTGTCCTTTGGAGTTTACGCACAACTCCAAACAGATCAACCAAGTTTATTCCTTTCTTCTTAGGCTATGGCGCAGAAGCAGTGTTGCCAACCGACATGATGTATGATTCTCCCAGAATTCAAGCCTACGTCCAAGAAGACACAGAAGATGCAAGACAGGATGGCCTTGACCTACTTGATGAAGAACGAGACGTTGCTCTCGCACGATCCGCCATCTATCAGCAAAGTTTGAGGCGTTATCACAGCAGAAGAGTGCGGCAACGAAGTTTTAGAGTTGGTGATCTGGTCCTCCGCCTAATCCAAGACAGGAAGGGCTTGCATAAGTTATCCCCGCCTTGGTTTTAAGTGGTTAACAGCAAAAGTGGCCCGCCTAATCCGCCCAAAATATAAAGTTTTTTGCGTTAACAGATTAACGCAATGTTTTGTGCTACCATTACAGGAGGACAGTCAAGGGGTTGCCGCCTTGGTGGAGCTGGTGGAGAGATCCTGGGGGCTAACGCTGGTATTCTTGGGGCTGGCTCCGCCATCCCGGGGGCTACGCTCGTCAGCTCCGGCTTCGCCTTCTCCGCCTACGGCAGCTTCAGGATCCGCCAAGGAGGGGTCAGCTACGGCAACGTGCGGATCCGGGTGTTCCTTGTAGAACTTGCGGATGTCAATCATGTTGGCAACCCGGGTCACATAGCCGCGAACAGACCGCAACACGTCCTGCATCACGATGGCTTGGTTGTTTTCATCTTCGGTGGGGAAGTACTCGGTGACTTGATGAATATCAGCCTCCGGGTACCACCCCGCCGTCATCGCCAATGCCAACTTGGCGCCGCCTCGTGCTGCTGAGCGTAGCGTGCTGTCGTGTTCGCTTGCCGCCTTCTCCAGCAGGTCTGGCAGGGCATCGAAGTTGACGGGATCGCCGTCCTCCCTAGGGTAGAACTTGGCGGCAAACGCTTTGCCTGCGCCGATAATCTGGTTGACGATTTCGCCAACTTTCAAGATTCGGGCAAGGCGCGGCGTCGTAGCCATGCCATCACACAAGTTAGCCGGCACTGCACAAACACAAATAGTTACACACTGCAGCTTCAAGTTTCAAGAGTGCAAGGTGTCAAAGAAAGATGAAGGATTAGAGACATACCCAAGACATGCTCGTGGATGGCGTTGACCTCGTCCAGATGGTTTTCAAGTGTTTCCTGAGCCAGCTGGACTGCCTGTGACAGTTGTTCCTGCTGCGCTTTGGCGTTCATGTTCACCTGGTCGAGGTTGTTGCTCATGGCTTCAAGTTGCCCCGTCAACTTGCTAACCTCAGCGGCATGGGCCAGCTCCCGCTCATCCAGCTCCTTGGCGTGATCCGCCTTCACTTTGCCACCAACCCAGCAAGATCTGCAGCTTCGTTCATCAAAGCTTGCATGTCAGTGGAGTTCTTGAGAATATTTTGCGCAGTGTTTAGTAATTCTACAAATAAAAAGAATGACACTAAAATACTTGTCGGAAAAGAAAAAAGAAGTCGGATGAAAAGAAGGCAAAGAAAACGTTGTCACCTTCATCCTTTTTGCGAGCCTCTTCCAAGCTCGCAATCTGGGCGTCCTTCATCTCCACGTCCTGCTGTAGTTGCTGGCATTCCTTGTTTTTCTTCTCTTGAGCACGAAACAGCTCAAGGTTGGAAGCAAGAACGGCCTGCATGCACAACAACATTGCGGTTAGCGCTATTTAGTCAACGAGACCACTTTGCCGGCTAAAAATTGTTTAGCCGCCAAAGTGCTCGGGGGCTGGTACTATAGGCTACATTACCTCAAGTTGTCCATGCAGGGTCTCGTGGAGTTCATCCATGTGCGCGTACCATTTGCGGGTACCTTCACGCATGGTCCTTAGCGTTTGCCGGGGGTCTTGCAACCCTTTGCCAGATTGAGAGCCAGGATGGGAGGACGATCCGCCTTGGTCAGCCGCCATCCTGTCGTCCATCTCTTGCTTCATGGCAATAAATCGAGCGGCATCATTAGCCGAAGCTTCAACCGTCTTGGAAAAAGTAGGGCCGGCAACTGACTTTTTTCCCGCCATCTTCTCCGTAGCCGCCTCTGCGAAACCAGCAGCTGTATGTTCCCTGGCATACAACCACGGGAACGCCAACTGTGGGCGTTGTTGGCGCAGCGGCTAGAGAAGAGCGGGGTGGCTTGCCTCTGCCAGCAGATATTTTCAGATTGGCGCGGAGCTTGGGCATGGCTGGCTTGCCCCTGTAAGCAGAAAAGTGCAAGTTTGTCAGCACAAACTTATATCAAAATGGTAAGTCAGGGAAAGCAAAAGTTTGCCTACCGCTTGAATGGGACATTCCCCACGGTCTCATCCTCTGCATCAGCGGAGGTGGCCGCTTTCTTCCTCTTCTCCAAATCCTTGGTGGAGCTGCTCATCTTGCGCTTCTTCGACTTGCTGGCACCGGTGTCATACAAGTTGGGAGCAAGTCTTCCTCCCCCAAGGTTTGCAGCTGAAAAGGAAAAAGACAGAACATTAATTCAGTACCCAGTGGACAAAGATGTCAATGAAATGACAAAGTAGCTTTGGCTTACCGCTGGGGCTGGGTTGTCATGGGTGAACATGGCGACGCCTTCAGCCGCCTTCACCGACAGAGGCTTCACAAGCTCTCTGAGCCGGTACTCTAGTGCATCTTGGTCAAGGATACGTTGCCGGCGTCATCCGCCTTGTACTCGCACATCTTCAGTGGGCGATGGCGGAGTGGCATTATCTTCCTCGACACCCAGCAGATGACGGTGTCAACTCCGTCAAGTTGAGGAGCCATCATCATCTTCGTCAAGAACTCGATCCGCCTGACGGCAATTCGAAGCTCAACCGACAAGCTGCTAAGAGGCACCTTTGCCGTCCAACAGCCTTGTGGGTTGGCGGACCGTTGACAAAAACAGGCATCCCTTGTGTGCTGCCGGGTGTTGGGATGTCTTTGCAGTAGAAGAAAGTGCTGGTCCAGTGCTTCACCGACTCGATGTATGGTATTTTTGGGTACCAGTCGGGTTGGTGGCAGTTGAAGGTGACGCTACCGCAAGTTGCCAGTGGCCGCCTGGTATGGTTTGCGGCGGCACATGAAGCAGTACTTGAATAGCTCTATGGACGCAGCTATACCTAAGTACCCTTCGCACAAAGCCTGGAAGCCGGCTAGCACTAGAATACTATTGGGCGCTATGTTGTGCGGCTGCAGCCCATAAAAACTAAGCACCGCCAAGAAGAAGGCGGAAAGCGGCAAGGACATACCGCGGAGGCTATGCGACGCCAACATGACGCGATCGCCGTCTTGTGGGTCAGGGACTGCCTCGTCGCCTGGAACCCTCCAGGAGCATTCAATCTTTGGCGGTATGTAGCCGCCTTCCTCCAGCTCCTTCAGATAGGCTGACGTCATAACTGACGGCAGCCAGTACCTGGAGCCAAGGTCCCCTGTCTCCTCTTCATCTTCGGCGTCGTCATCATCGTCGGCGGCAGCTTCCGCGGCAACTTCAGTGCTGGTCGCCGCAAGAGATGGGACCGGGAACATCGGAGCAGCTGCTGCAGGCGCCGCCGGAGTTGGGGAAGAAGAGGAAACCTCACCCGCAGCCATGGTGGCGACATGAGAGGTCATCGGCACGCTCGCGGGAACCGCCGCCGTCGCTCGCACAGATCAAGATCCAGCCGTGGTCGCCGAGGCCGCAGCCAGCGCCGCCGCCGCCGCCGCATCTTGCTGAGTGCTCGCCATTTGCAGTGGAAGCTCTGCTCGTGCTCGCCGGAGTTGAGTACGGGAGGAGGAGAGCTTGGGAAGATGAGGAGGCCGCGGTGGGTGCGAATGGGGAAGAAGACCAGCCACGGCGTGCCCTTTGGGTATTTAACCCCACGCGCCAAGATTCGTGCGCGAGATTGGGGGGACGCATGATTTCCGCCACGTGCCCACGATTTGCACGTCGTGGCAATGGTGTCTGCGGCCCTTTCCCCGATTCTTGTGCGTAGTGGAGAAGTAATCATGACACATGCCCAAGTCCAAACTGTCGTGGACTGCATGACGTCATCCGTCAACATGTGACAGGATTAGTCAAATGACAAGACTGGTGCCGGGAAGATTCCTGACAACAGTCAGGCCGTCTTTCCCATGATGGCAGCAAAACATCCGGCTACGTTAGGCGGATCGCCGCTTACTTTCAACTTTGGAATGCTTCAAGCTCTTCAGACGCTTACAAGACAAGACGGACGTTGCCGACAAGAAGAAGACGGCGCCTGAAGAACTCGAACCCTTCCAGGGGCTAATGTTGGGGATATACCTACTAGGGGTATCTGTCACATCCCAAATTTTGGAATCAAGAAAAACTTAGTTTTACAAGACCAAAATTCAGAACCAACAAATTTTTTTTTGAAGTATTTTACTGATGATTGTGTTTTCCATCCCCTTGCTATGTTTAAACTTGTGTGACTTGTTGTTTAAGTTGTTTGAATAGTAAATATCAGACCCAACCAATATAAAAATATATTTAACTTTGGTGATCATGTCATGACAAGAAAAATATTCCGTGTATCTTTTCCATTCTTATTTTGGCCAACTCCATTTCAATGATACTTGGTTTAGCAACACCCCAAAACTAATACCCATTATTTGAGAAAGTAAAAGTATTTCCAGAACTATGTGTTCCCAAAAATGTGGAGATCTATATGTTATCTCCTATCTATATTTCAACCTTGATATTTTGCATGTGTATGCAACTCCCATTTTACACACTCTTATTTCCACTCCATTTCAAAACAACACTAGTGGGAAATATATTACCCCACCTATTTCTCTTTATCAAATCTTTTGAAAACTATTAAGTTATGAGTTGAGATATTCTTCAAAACATCATCTTGTCATAATTGAGTGTGATCATCTCTATAAGATAGTATTGTTGACTGTGGAATGGTGGTGTGATTTATTCTTGTGGTTTGAATTATGTGGTCTTGATTGTGTTGTGGATCTTTTGTGTATGCCACTGTTGATCTTGTTGTGTTTGTTGCTTGTGAGGGTAATTCCTTAGTTGTGCTTAATACTAGAAAAAGACACACTTGACAACAAATTTGGTATGTGACTTGAATAAAAACAAACCCTCTAGAAGTATTCACACCTAATTGAAATCCTAAATTAAGGGAAATGATCTTATTTAATTTCCCTCTATCTCTATTCCTCTATTTTATGAAAACAATTATATTTCCTTATTATAGGAATGAGATGAAATAATAATCATTTCAACCCCATCTCACTCCCTCCTCAAGTAAACATACTTTTCAATTTTAAACACAACTCTCAAAGTATTTAAGAAAAGGAAATTAAGATCATGATAAATAAATGATCTTAATAAATTATTTTCCCCTACTTAACTCTCTATTTTCTTCAAGCAAATATTTTCTCTATGAAAATATAAAGTATTTGAAGTTGCCATATTTGTCAAGAAAGTTCTAAAAGTTCAAAACAATATTTTATCACTTGCTTGAAAATATTAAAAGAGTATCAAATATTATTTACCAAAAACAACATATTTAAACTCTATGAACAAATTATGTTCAAAACATTTTATTTTGAAAAACCAAATTTTGTGGAGGCTCTAATTGACAAGGGGAGCCTACCCAAATATTTTCAAATTTTTATAAAATGTTTTAGTACCCCAAATAATTCCCTAAAACCCTACTGGTTTGAAAAGAAAAATAAAAGGAATAGAAAAGGACCTAGTTGTGATGGGAAAACTTTGCCAGGGGGTTTTTGGTAAAAACAACATCTTCTCTGTAGCAGCCCGTGACCGCCCGTCGCCGTGTCGTCCTCGCACGACGCCGCTCGCCGCCCAGGCCCCCCCCCCTCGCTCTCCTGCGGCTCCAAGGAGAAAGAGGCCCCCCCCGAAAACGCTCTGCCCTCACTCACTCACCCCCTGCTCTCCCTCTTCCTCGGTCCTCTCCTCCATGGCCGAACCCTAGCTCGGGCCACCGTCGAGCATCGCCGCCGTTCCAGGGCTCCCAAAGCAGATCGAAGACCACCATCCTCTCCGCCTCGACGTCCTCTCCATCCCCGTCCAAGGAATCGTCGCGGGAAGCTGCGAATCGAGCGGGGCACCGCCGTCTTCTTCATCTCCGGCCACCGAACGTCGAAGAAGCTCACGAGCTGCATGGTCCTCCATTCCCCGCCATTTTCGTGTCTCTGTGCTCCACCACCGTAAGCTAACCCTAGGACATCGCCGTTTATTTTTAGGATCGCCGGAGCGCCGTCGCCATCCTCGCCGTGCTTCCGGCCGCTCTCGGTGCGCGTCGCGCGTGTCCAGACGAGGAAGAAGACCCTGTACCCCTTCGCTCCACTCGTGGGCCGCTTGCTGGGCCGCCGTCTGCGCCGCAAGGCACGGATCCGGGCAGATCTGGCCCGTGTTCTTTTTTTTAATAGATCCTTTTCTTGTTTTAATTCCCTGTTTAAATGGCAGTATAGGTTTAATTCAAATGTGGTAAATCTGTGATACATATTTGAGTGATTCAAATTTTGTAGTGTTCTCATGTGTTTTCTTAAACATCTAGAACAGGCTGTTTGCAAAAACATAAATTTAAATGGTGTCTAGATTAAATATTGAAAAATGTATCATTTTCACTAACTATTTAGTATCTAGAGTTTTATAACTCCAAATATTGCAAACTAAAATTCCCTGGAAAGCCTGAAGTGATACCTTTCCAGATCTGTTGGTCTTGTATGCAAATGAAATCTAAAACCAAAGTTCTATTCAATTTGGTAAACACATCAGTAGCTCTTTGAGGATTTTTGTAGATTTTTAGGAGATGAATTTTGGAGTAAATCCAATTGGCTTGTCTTCTATATGTGTAGGAGAACATCTCCCTAAATTGGTTTGAATTTAGGAGTCACTGATTGACTGTGGTGCTAATTATAAGGTTTAGGCATTTTTGCCTATTTTTATTAGGCTTTTATTTAATTGTTGTGTTATAAATTTAGTATTACAAATGTGTTCCCTAGCATATGTAGGGTGGTAACCCACTGTTGTGGTGTGCTTCCTTATTTTGCTAGCATGTTAGGAGAGCTACTTGGGAGTTATGTGTTTGTTAGGGTTTTATTCCCTATGTAGCCTTCTCCTAGTAATTAGGAATTGCTATGCTCGTTTGTTTTAAAGTTAGATTATTTTGTGTGATTAGTATGTTGCCTTGCTTGTTAAGCTTGGTTGCATTTAAGTTGAATTACCAAGATTAATTGGTGGTTTAGCTTTTGTCTGAAGTATTTCCTGATTAGAGAAAGTACCTCTAATTGGGGATGTCTTGGTGCCTTCTTGTTTTGGCATGTGTATGGTGTTATACTCCCGATTAGTATAATGCCCTTGTAAATGTAGATCTTAGTTGTTGCTTGAATGTTTAGTTTGATGCTTGTGGTATGATTACTTGTTGGTATACCACTTGTGGTTTGGTTTGCTTATTGCGTGTTGTTTTATTTTCATGTTGCGACGCTAGAGATAAACGCTACCGGGGTGGTATTTGGAAAGGATTTATCGGAGAACGATGAGAGTTTATTTCTTTGATCAATGAGGAAAAGTCCAGGAACATCATGCTGAAATCAGGCAAGCTATCCTCTGAGCTTGCATCTATATACATCTATTTTGGTTTACATGTTTTACTTATAAAGAGCATATGTTATTTATGTGGTGGTTGCCACTAAAGCTATGAGTTTGAAAACCCCTTTTGTTTTCAAAATACAAGTATATTATTTTGACACCCTATATGGAGATATTAGATGGAAATTCTTTTTCAAACTATAGGATAGGAAAAACATTGTTTCTTCAAAACTCCTTTGAAAGTACTTTGATGAGTTGTGGAATACCGAGATGTCGGTGTGGAAATGGAGAAATGGTGAATGGAGATGTTTATGAAAAATGCACATTGTGTCTTTGTACTATGACGACCAGCCAATAACCTGTGCGACCACATTTACCCACATATGGGAAAAGGGCGTAGTCATATAGTTTGCTCATATTAGTACTGGATGCCTCAACAACGAGGATGACCTCATTCCATGAGGGGATGGTTTGGTGACCTGCCCCTGACCTGGGTCCTCTTAAGAGAAGTCTACCGGAGGCCGGTATGAGTGTATTGGAGAAAGAGGATTGAAGACGCCACCTTTGGGTCGCCGGCAGAACTACGAAGTCCTCACACTTAGTTTCCGACGGGTTGGATTTAAGTGTCGATGGAACCGGTTTCGTAGCGGTAGGATCCTATACTAGCATGAGCAAAGGACATGCTATGGTCGGTGACTCAACTTCGCATACACCTTGTATGGCAGGACGTGGCTGACACGATGAGTTGCCGGATGGGTGTGGGAAAAGCGTGCTACCTCTGCAGAGGGTAAAACTATTCAAATAGCTGAGTCCTCGGATATGGACAATTGGGAGGCTGTCCTCTGACCATGTGCAAGTTTTGCAAAGTTTTGAAAATAAAATGGAGATGTGTGATCTCTGCAACTCTACCGACGGGCTGGTATGAGGTTGCTGGAGAATGATTTGACCATGACGGGCTATGGTCGGGAAGTGAAGAGTTTTGTAATTTGAAAGTGGAAAATGTTTTAGTCAACTATACCGAAGGGCTGGTATGAGGTTGTTGGGAGTGAATGACCATGAAGGGTTATGGTCGAAAAAGGGGGAGTTTTGGAGAAATAAACAAAATGGTGAATTTCCGGGAAAATGTTTTAAAAAGAGACTTCTTACCTTTTTAACAAAGATGTATTTTTGGGAAAAAGTTTTAAACGAGACTTCTTACAAAAACAAATTTATGGGGAAAAGTTCTAAAAGCCTTCTTTTCTTTTTCAACAAGGATATAGAGTTTTCAAAGCAAACGAAGTTTTATTTAAACAATAAAAGAGTAGTGCATGCTCGTTCCGGGGGTAGTTTGCGAGTACATTCAAATGTACTCATATTGGTTTCGTCCCTGGCTATTGTCTTAGCCAGATTCTGAAGAGGAGCAGTTTGAAGAAAAAGGGGCATTCGTGAACGTCAATGCGAACTAGGGCGCTTCCCAGTCAGCTGCCTGTAGGGTTGGCAAGTGACTTGGGCTCCACGTTGATTTGGTGATTTCCGCTGCGAGTACCTGATGAAGTTATGGCTTCAATCAAGTAAGTAAATTTATTCGGTATTTATGGGTGTTCTGTGATATCAATTCGAGTTATGTGCAACAACAAACTGATCATGGGATTGTTGCAGGAAACATAATGGGTATCTCGGATACCTAATCCGGGGTCCCCACAGACTTGGTATCAGAGCCATCCTGACTGTAACAGACCTTAGTTAGCATGGACGTTAGTTAGTAAAGAAATATTTGATTAAAAATCTATTAATACCAAAAATATATTTTTCCAAGGAAGTCCAAAAATAACTTCCACTCTTCGCATCTTCTCAAATATTTCTGAGTCTCCTCCCTCTATTTTAAGATTTTCCAAGGATTTCTCTACTCTCTCTTACCCGTTCAAAATACTTGACGATGAACCCAAGTGAGACCTGATTAGCTAGCACCTACAAGAAAAAGCTTCCATCTCAAATATTCTGGCCGAAGACTAAGGCGATAAAATGAAGACTTCAGCAGCCCTGTTTCACCAAGGCCCATACGAGAGAATTATTTTGGAAAGAAAAATATTACTACCTAAAATTACTTGTATCTAAGGAAGCCTAAGTGTAGCTTCCACTCTTTTCACCTTCTCGAATTATTCTAAACCTTATCTCTTATCTAAAGGTTTATCAAAGTTTCCATCTGTTGTCTTACCTCCATTCAAACTTACATACTTGACGATATCCCAAACCAGACCCATAGGATCGATAGGATAAGCTCGTTTTACTTGAGCAATCCCCACCTTCCACGGTATTAAACGTCTGTTGGTGCTAAAAGTGTCTTGATTGATCTTGCTTGTGTGTTGTTTTCCTTGTGTGTTTCACAAAACCCGTCTTGTCGGGAACCCAAAGTAATCACACTTTTATCTGTTGCTTTATTTTAGATTGTCTGCAAAAACCTTTTTGCCATGTTGGCCATAGATGTACTTTTGTACCCTCTCAAAAGTTCGACTTAGAAAAACCCTTCAGAAAATTTTCTCCTAGTAAGAGAAGCAAGGATGGAATACTCTCTACCCCAAGACTTTGCGATCTTCTGCAAGACGGATACCTGCCTATATTTGTCGTTCTGTACAACCACCTCAAGCCATCGAGAAAGATGAAGATTCAAGACCCGACGTTATATGACACTGGTCGTATCCCGTCGGACTAACAAAACAATATGAAAAACTAACATAACTAACCTAATTTATCTAACTTTAAATCTCTCATCTAACCAAATTTTGCAAAGATACTAACTGCTTTTTCTAGACCAAGGGAATAAGTGCCATAGGACGACTCAAAACTAGTTGGTAGAAAAGAGACTTTAGGAGGATATAAGAGTGTTGGACTATAAGATTATTAGTCAAAAGGATCCCTTAAGAATCTAGTTGATGAGATCAAACTTTGGTGGATAAGGTTGGTAATATCAAAAATTTGGGGTTTAGAATAAAAGTGAAAACTTGGAGTGGATTGATAAATTAATTGGGTTTGGACAGATGATATATTTGATTAATACTCTGGGGTTAACCAGTTGTGGTCCCCAACCATTGCTGGTTATCTGGAACTAGAAGACGTGACCCTTGATTTAAGGTTTAGAAATAAAGGTGAAAGTTGATGGATTTTTAGGAAGCACTTGCTGATAAAATGATGTTGGATTGGTTGGAAGCAAGTAAATTAAGAAGAATACTCCAGTGTTGGAATGTTTAGGGTGATCCCTAGCGCAAGTGACCTTGTACTAAATTCTTATGGGGTTATAGGAAGTGGTCAAAAATGAGTTAGCAAATGAATAGATCGTGGTATGCAAGAAATAATTGGTGGGAGATAAGTGAATGTTTATCGGATTCGAGGAATTAATATGACGTGGTCTAGTAGCAAGACATTCTAGGTGACAGTAGTTTCCAGAGCTTGTCACGCTCTGTTTGGATTATTCTTAGAAAGATCTTTTATCTTTGATTAAGAGATCAAGGCCCAAAAGTTGTGGAGATAAAATCTGGATTTGGTTAGAAAGTGGGTCAATTCTTGATGGTATGATCACATGTTTGTTGGATGCTTTATTTAGCTTTACTGATATGATCGTGAGAAAATGGCAACCTGAAGGAGTAAGATAATATGAGATATGCTTATCTGGGGAAAAAAAATCAATCAAGAAATAATTGGTGGATCATTACGATTTTTGATATGATGTAATGGGGAGACTATGCATGAAAGGTTTGATGGGTATCAGACAGATTGAAATATGTTATGATAAAGAGTTATGCCCGAAGAAGATGATGGTGGATTAATAACTTTAGCTCGGGCAAAGGCCGTGATTCAATTAACTAGTTGTAGTGGCCTTACCAGAGATGTTGGAATGGTATTTTGAAGATTCGAGAATAAGAGGCCTGTGTAAAGTTGGTTGTTTTGGATTTTAGGTATAAAAAGTTTGATGTTCAGAGTATAGCACCCCTACTCCCTTGACAACTAACTTAAGCCCCTCAACCAGAAAGTTTTCCCGGAAACCCTAACTATTCTGGTGCACTCTAACTTACTTATGAAGACACCTGCGAAGCTTGTGAAGACCCAGAACCGAAGAAGTCTTTCAGGATCGGCCCTTTTTCCCGCCAAACCGAAGGAAGAAAAGCGTGAAGAAGATCTACCGGAAGTCGCTAAGGAGAATCAAACCACGGAAGCACCTGCTGTTGGCAACATCAACCACCAAGCAAGTTCAGACGCTCTTAGAAGTTTTTAACCTCCCTCTACTAACTAGAAACCGGAGAGAGTCGAGTGCTCAGACTCGACGCATCCTGAAAACAACGCGTCCTCATCTGCGACCCTCGTAAGGAGACAATATCAGGAAGTGATATCCGCACCGACCCAAGCACCGAGGAATGACACCCAAGACTAAGATCGTCAAGCTACTCAAGAAGAATGATGCCTCCAAGTCAATTCCAGCTGCGACTTTCAACAAGACCAATTAAAGACCCCTTTTTAAGGGGGGAAGACCTGCAATAGGTATACCAGAACCTAGTAATAATTAGTTCCTTGCGCTTTAGCCTTGTAGTATCTGGAAGCAACCAACCAAGACTGTCTATCCGAGTCAATCGTCGAGACAACCCCATTATAAAGGATCTGAACTCAGCACAGAAATTTATCGACAAAGAAAGCCTTGCATCATCAATTGGTCAAGATCCCAGAAGGCCACCTCACTAAAGAAGCATCGACTTTGGAAGTATATTCAGCCCAAAACCCGTGCCCTCGTACTCCCCTGTTACCCCGGCCAAATCTCGAGGACGAGATTTATTTTTAAGGGGGGAAGAGCTGTCACATCCCAAATTTTGGAACCAAGAAAAACTTAGTTTTACAAGACCAAAATTCAGAACCAACAAAATTTTTTTGAAGTATTTTACTGATGATTGTGTTTTCCATCCCCTTGATATGTTTGAACTTGTGTGACTTGTTGTTTAAGTTGTTTGAATAGTAAATATCAGACCCAACCAATATAAAAATATATTTAACTTTGGTGATCATGTCATGACAAGAAAAATATTCCGTGTATCTTTTCCATTCTTATTTTGGCCAACTCCATTTCAATGATACTTGGTTTAGCAACACCCCAAAACTAATACCCATTATTTGAGAAAGTAAAAGTATTTCCAGAACTATGTGTTCCCAAAAATGTGGAGATCTATATGTTATCTCCTATCTATATTTCAACCTTGATATTTTGCATGTGTATGCAACTCCCATTTTACACACTCTTATTTCCACTCCATATCAAAACAACACTAGTGGGAAATATATTACCCCACCTATTTCTCTTTATCAAATCTTTTGAAAACTATTAAGTTATGAGTTGAGATATTCTTCAAAACATCATCTTGTCATAATTGAGTGTGATCATCTCTATAAGATAGTATTGTAGACTGTGGAAATGGTGGTGTGATTTATTCTTGTGGTTTGAATTATGTGGTCTTGATTGTGTTGTGGATCTTTTGTGTATGCCACTGTTGATCTTGTTGTGTTTGTTGCTTGTGAGGGTAATTCCTCAGTTGTGCTTAATACTAGAAAAAGACACACTTGACAACAAATTTGGTATGTGACTTGAATAAAAACAAACCCTCTAGAAGTATTCACACCTAATTGAAATCCTAAATTAAGGGAAATGATCTTATTTAATTTCCCTCTATCTCTATTCCTCTATTTTATGAAAACAATTATATTTCCTTATTATAGGAATGAGATGAAATAATAATCATTTCAACCCCATCTCACTCCCTCCTCAAGTAAACATACTTTTCAATTTTAAACACAACTCTCAAAGTATTTAAGAAAAGGAAATTAAGATCATGATAAATAAATGATCTTAATAAATTATTTTCCCCTACTTAACTCTCTATTTTCTTCAAGCAAATATTTTCTCTATGAAAATATAAAGTATTTGAAGTTGCCATATTTGTCAAGAAAGTTCCAAAAGTTCAAAACAATATTTTATCACTTGCTTGAAAATATTAAAAGAGTATCAAATATTATTTACCAAAAACAACATATTTAAACTCTATGAACAAATTATGTTCAAAACATTTTATTTTGAAAAACCAAATTTTGTGGAGGCTCTAATTGACAAGGGGAGCCTACCCAAATATTTTCAAATTTTTATAAAATGTTTTAGTACCCCAAATAATTCCCTAAAACCCTACTGGTTTGAAAAGAAAAATAAAAGGAATAGAAAAGGACCTAGTTGTGATGGGAAAACTTTGCCAGGGGGTTTTCGGTAAAAACAACATCTTCTCTGTAGCAGCCCGTGACCACCCGTCGCCGTGTCATCCTCGCACGACGCCGCTCGCCGCCCAGGCCCCCCCTCGCTCTCCTGCGGCTCCAAGGAGAAAGAGCCCCCCCCCCCCCGAAAACGCTCTGCCCTCACTCACTCACCCCCTGCTCTCCCTCTTCCTCGGTCCTCTCCTCCGTGGCCGAACCCTAGCTCGGGCCGCCGTCGAGCATCGCCGCCGTTCCAGGGCTCCCAAAGCAGATCGAAGACCACCATCCTCCCCGCCTCGACGTCCTCTCCATCCCCGTCCAAGGAATCGTCGCGGGAAGCTGCGAATCGAGCGGGGCACCGCCGTCTTCTTCATCTCCGGCCACCGAATGTCGAAGAAGCTCACGAGCTGCATGGTCCTCCATTCCCCGCCATTTTCGTGTCTCTGTGCTCCCCTCACCGTAAGCTAACCCTAGGACATCGCCGTTTATTTTTAGGATCGCCGGAGCGCCGTCGCCATCCTCGCTGTGCTTCCGGCCGCTCTCGGTGCGCGTCGCGCATGTCCAGACGAGGAAGAAGACCCCGTACCCCTTCGCTCCGCTCGTGGGCCGCTTGCTGGGCCGCCGTCTGCGCCGCAAGGCACGGATCCGGGCAGATCTGGCCCGTGTTCTTTTTTTTTAATAGATCCTTTTCTTGTTTTAATTCCCTGTTTAAATGGCAGTATAGGTTTAATTCAAATGTGGTAAATCTGCGATACATATTTGAGTGATTCAAATTTTGTAGTGTTCTCACGTGTTTTCTTAAACATCTAGAACAGGCTGTTTGCAAAAACATAAATTTAAATGGTGTCTAGATTAAATATTGAAAAAGGTATCATTTTCACTAACTATTTAGTATCTAGAGTTTTATAACCCCAAATATTGCAAACTAAAATTCCCTGGAAAGCCTGAAGTGATACCTTTCCAGATCTGTTGGTCTTGTATGCAAATGAAATCTAAAACCAAAGTTCTATTCAATTTGGTAAACACATCAGTAGCTCTTTGAGGATTTTTGTAGATTTTTAGGAGATGAATTTTGGAGTAAATCCAATTGGCTTGTCTTCTATATGTGTAGGAGAACATATCCCTAAATTGGTTTGAATTTAGGAGTCACTGATTGACTGTGGTGCTAATTATAAGGTTTAGGCATTTTCTGCCTATTTTTATTAGGCTTTTATTTAATTGTTGTGTTATAAATTTAGTATTACAAATGTGTTCCCTAGCATATGTAGGGTGGTAACCCACTGTTGTGGTGTGCTTCCTTATTTTGCTAGCATGTTAGGAGAGCTACTTGGGAGTTATGTGTTTGTTAGGGTTTTATTCCCTATGTAGCCTTCTCCTAGTAATTAGGAATTGCTATGCTCGTTTGTTTTAAAGTTAGATTATTTTGTGTGATTAGTATGTTGCCTTGCTTGTTAAGCTTGGTTGCATTTAAGTTGAATTACCAAGATTAATTAGTGGTTTAGCTTTTTTCTGAAGTATTTCCTGATTAGAGAAAGTACCTCTAATTGGGGATGTCTTGGTGCCTTCTTGTTTTGGCATGTGTATGGTGTTATACTCCCGATTAGTATAATGCCCTTGTAAATGTAGATCTTAGTTGTTGCTTGAATGTTTAGTTTGATGCTTGTGGTATGATTACTTGTTGGTATACCACTTGTGGTTTGGTTTGCTTATTGCGTGTTGTTGTATTTTCATGTTGCGACGCTAGAGATAAACGCTACCGGGGTGGTATTTGGAAAGGATTTATCGGAGAACGATGAGAGTTTATTTCTTTGATCAATGAGGAGAAGTCCAGGAACATCATGCTGAAATCAGGCAAGCTATCCTCTGAGCTTGCATCTATATACATCTATTTTGGTTTACATGTTTTACTTATAAAGAGCATATGTTATTTATGTGGTGGTTGCCACTAAAGCTATGAGTTTGAAAACCCCTTTTATTTTCAAAATACAAGTATATTATTTTGACACCCTATATGGAGATATTAGATGGAAATTCTTTTTCAAACTATAGGATAGGAAAAACATTGTTTCTTCAAAACTCCTTTGAAAATACTTTGATGAGTTGTGGAATACCGAGATGTCGGTGTGGAAATGGAGAAATGGTGAATGGAGAAGTTTATGAAAAATGCACATTGTGTCTTTGTACTATGACGACCAGCCAATAACCTGTGCGACCACATTTACCCACATATGGGAAAAGGGCGTAGTCATATAGTTTGCTCATATTAGTACTGGATGCCTCAACAACGAGGATGACCTCGTTCCATGAGGGGATGGTTTGGTGACCTGCCCCTGACCTGGGTCCTCTTAAGAGAAGTCTACCGGAGGCCGGTATGAGTGTATTGGAGAAAGAGGATTGAAGACGCCACCTTTGGGTCGCCGGGCAGAACTACGAAGTCCTCACACTTAGTTTCCGACGGGCTGGATTTAAGTGTCGATGGAACCGGTTTCGTAGCGGTAGGATCCTATACTAGCATGAGCAAAGGACAGGCTATGGTCGGTGACTCAACTTCGCATACACCTTGTATGGCGGGACGTGGCTGACACGATGAGTTGCCGGATGGGTGTGGGAAAAGCGTGCTACCTCTGCAGAGGGTAAAACTATTCGAATAGGCGAGTCCTCGGATATGGACAGTTGGGAGGCTGTCCTCTGACCATGTGCAAGTTTTGCAAAGTTTTGAAAATAAAATGGAGATGTGTGATCTCTGCAACTCTACCGACGGGCTGGTATGAGGTTGCTGGAGAATGATTTGACCATGACGGGCTATGGTCGGGAAGTGAAGAGTTTTGTAATTTGAAAGTGGAAAATGTTTTAGGCAACTATACCGAAGGGCTGGTATGAGGTTGTTGGGAGTGAATGACCATGAAGGGTTATGGTCGAAAAAGGGGGAGTTTTGGAGAAATAAACAAAATGGTGAATTTCCGGGAAAATGTTTTAAAAAGACTTCTTACCTTTTTAACAAAGATGTATTTTTGGGAAAAAGTTTTAAACGAGACTTCTTACAAAAACAAATTTATGGGGAAAAGTTCTAAAAGCCTTCTTTTCTTTTTCAACAAGGATATAGAGTTTTCAAAGCAAACGAAGTTTTATTTAAACAATAAAAGAGTAGTGCATGCTCGTTCCGGGGGTAGTTTGCGAGTACATTCAAATGTACTCATATTGGTTTCATCCCTGGCTATTGTCTTAGCCAGATTCTGAAGAGGAGCAGTTTGAAGAAAAAGGGGCATTCGTGAACGTCAATGCGAACTAGGGCGCTTCCCAGTCAGCTGCCTGTAGGGTTGGCAAGTGACTTGGGATCCACGTTGATTTGGTGATTTCCGCTGCGAGTACCTGATGAAGTTATGGCTTCAATCAAGTAAGTAAATTTATTCGGTATTTATGGGTGTTCTGTGATATCAATTCGAGTTATGTGCAACAACAAACTGATCATGGGATTGTTGCAGGAAACATAACGGGTATCTCGGATACCTAATCCGGGGTCCCCACAGTATCACCAGCATGGATCAATCTGGCTAGTCCAGGGTGGCCCGCAGTGGTGGTGAAGGCTTTGCCTGCCGGGCGGCCCAAATAGTTGACGACCAAGGAAGGCGGATGCCGGCAAGGAGGAGGCCCAAGACTGAAGCCCACGAAGCCACCAAGACCAAGACGGAAGGCGGCAGGCTTGCCGGCTAGGTTTAGGACTCTGTATGCTTGCCGGATACGTAATCTCCTTGTAACCCTAGGTCCAGCCGCCTATATAACCTGGACCTCGGGACGCCTTTAGGGCAACCAATCCAGATACTTTCATACGCAACCAACTCATTGTAACCTATATCACGGCTATTGCCTTATAGTGAGTTGTAGCAGCACGTAGGGCTCCGCCACCGCCGTGGAGCCTGAAGCTGGGTAAATCGCCATGTACAATCCCGACCTCGACGACGTCCACCTTCTTGCCCTACGTTCACCCTCGGCTAGCAGGACCTCGTCTCCTATCCAAGATGCCGATACGACGACACAGGGCGTAAGAAGCAACTCTTTTCTTTGATCACCTTTCTCATCATCAACCACCATCATCACTGTACCTGTTCTACAAAGGCACCTCCCGAATCACCCTCGAGGAAGCTAACCTTGCATTCTTGAGTAGTACCTTTAGTACTCAGGTTTTAATCATTCCGTTCAAGTTATTCTATGATCTTATCGTCCTTTCCCAAGTTGTCCATAACCGTGGACACGGCTTTTCGAAAAGATTTAACCCTGCAGGGGTGCACTGTGTTTACCTTCGGTACCGCCCGGCTCATTGCCTACGCTTAGCTCTCTTCCGGGGAAAGCCGGCTGAGTGGGAACGGTTACAACCTTTACCTTGCTTGAGACTAACCCAGGATCATCAGTGAGGACGGGACAAGTTCAGTGCCTCCAACACCCTGCCCCGTGGCCACTCATTTTCCTAACACCACCATCCTCATTTCTGTCTTGGCCACCATCTCAACGCACACGCAAATGGAAGCTCAAACTAGAGGACCCTGGCTAGCCCCGCACAAGTTAGTCGGTCGACGAGGGCTCCATATACCCCACCGAAAGGAAGCGCGCTCATTCTTGGTTCAAGAGGTAAAGAACTCACACCTAGGCGGTGGGAGCGAGACAAAGCTCCACCATACCAAAGTGGCCTCTCATCCCCACCTTTAAGAATTTTATTACCTGTCACCACAATTTCTCCACCATCATCCGAACATTTCCACACATGTTTCCAACATGAAAATATCCATCGGATGACTAAGCATTCAACTAGGCATGGCTAAGCATCAACATAGCATAGTTAAGTATTCCAGGCCAACAATACAATCCTATAGATAATAGGAGGGGAAACAGGTAATGGCATCAGAAACTTAATGCAACTATAGGATACTCTAATCCAATAGAATTGACATTTGGAACCGCATGCAATATTATATGGAGAAAATATTTGCGGAAAATAGGGTAAGACATGCTCGGAGGGGGATTACGCTTGCCTTGTTCAACGTGCTGGTAGTACGGATCGTCGGGGTATTGCGGTGTAACCCCGGCTGCTTGATCTATCGAAGCATAGCAACGGAAGAGCAATCAATCACCACACATGCTTTAACAAATGCAATGCGCAAATACATGATGGCATGACGTTTTAATGTACCGAACTTATTTTGAGCTATCTAGCAATTTAAATGGTGTGCGAAAATAATTACCTCAACTAGATGAGAAAACACCCCATATTTAACTTAATGATTCTACTAACTTGTAACAAGTGCAGTCCTTTATTGGTGCTCAAATATGCATGATATTTATTTTAAAGGGTAGTTCACAATTTTCCGGACATTTTGGTATATCGAACGCATTTCTATGATGTCCCGATAAAAAGTTATTACATTTATAACTTCCTCTTTTAAATAAGCCCTGGTTATAAGTTAATCTCGACACAGTACAATTCTTTAACCAAATTAGAAAGAAATAATTGAAACAGGATAATTTTTGGTACTGGACAATTTCGAAATTTCTGATTTTTCCTAACTCGAAATATCCGATCGAATTGCTGACTCGAATTTTGGCTAAGGACTAAAAGCATTTAGCACTGGAGAACTTCAGAAAATCCGAATTCTTTTGGTTTCGGATTATCCGAGCAAAAGGGAGAGCACGGCGGCGCACGGCAGCTGGCGGTGCCACGGCGACACAGGGGCGAGGGGAAGGAACGGAGGCAGTGGGGAGGATCAGTGGCTCACCCTGTAGACGTATGCGTGCTCGGGGAGGCCGGAGATACAACGACGGCGACGTATTCATCTGCGATGACGGCGACCGGAGGCGGGAGGGCGCGTTCGATTCCCAGCGCTGTACGGAGTCCTGGCTCGATTCCTACGGTGAAGATGTAGAGGAGGCCGAGGCGGAGCTTCTGAGCGGCTCGACCTGGCGAGGGGATGCTTGTAACGGCGGCGATGCGTCGGCGACGGCCAGCTCGGTCCGGCCGTGCAGAGAGAGACGAGGGAGGGGGGAACGGGATAGAATAATCGGGGAGGGAGCAGGTGTGGCCTCGTGGGGCTCGGTCTCCTTGCAGGAGAGGGTAGAGAGGAGGGGGGCCCGGCGAGGGCGCGTCGTACGGCATGGCCACGGTGGCATGGCGCCAGTGGAAGGAGAGAGACGACGACATTTTGCAGATAACCCCCTGGAATATTTGTTTCCATCACAAACAAGTCCTTTTCAGTTTTAATTTTAACACCTGTGACTTTAGTCATTTAATTGAGGCACTTAACCCTCTTCAAAAATTATGACAAAATTTGGGGAGGCTCCCCTTAGCCTGTAGAAGCTCCACAAATTTTGGTGTCTCAAAATAAAATAGTTTGGACAACATTTGTTTAGGAAGGTATGTCTAGGGATTTTTGGTGATTTGAAAATTTGAAGAATACCCTAGTGATTTTAGAGCAAGTGCAAGTTATTATTTTTGAACTCTTGGAACTTTCTTGACAAATATGTTTATTTGCAAACCTTTGTTTAACAACTCAACATCATTCCATTCAACTGTTGTATTAATTCAAATGAATCATGATTATGCATGGATGCCATGATGCATGAGAGGAAAGAAAAGTGAAAATTTGGTCCATATTTTGCAATACCAAAAGTGGGCTGTTACAATAGGGCCCCGAAAATCGAACCGCTATGCACAGAAAATGTGCACGGCGGTACTACCGATGAAAACCAGTGGTACTACCGCTACTGGCTTCAGGGCAGTACTCGGGCAGTGCCAGCTCCCAGTTGCAGCGGTAGCTCGCTGTGCTACCGTAGCTGCCACGGAGCGGTACTACCGGTGATAAGCTCCGGTAGTACCGCTGGCAAGCTTTGAATAAATCAAAGAGTTCCAGCGGTAGTACGTGGTAGCTACCGCCTAAGTACCAACGTGAAGACTGTCGTGGTGGGATCACGGCAGATGCCATAGGTATGGCTAAGATGGGGCCGAACGGTCGTTGGGGGAATCCGGGGAGGGTTTATGCACTCAAGAAGTGCACAAGAAAGAACACGCAAGAAACCGCAAGAACATGAACTAGAAACCAAGAAACCAAGAACACAAAGCACACCACGATGTACCCTGCTTCGGGGCCCTCTTGTGGAGGTAACACCCCCTACTGCAGCACTATCCTACTTGGTGTATACCTCAAGGTGACAAGTACAAGCCGCTTCTCGAGTTGTGTGATGATACAATGGTGAGAACTTGAGGTAGAAGATGAAGCTACAAGGGGGAAAAGGAACTCCGAGCTTGGATCCGAGGTGTCTCCGGGATTCCGAGGTTCCTCTCTGGATCGATCCTTCTCCCTCCGTCCCTCCTCTCCCGCGGGAGGGGTTGAAGCCCATTATATAGGCCAGCCGAGTTACCGTTGTGCCCCTTGCTGAACACTGTTGCCATGCCTCTGCTTTGGTCATCATCGTACTCCTGTCAGGGACAGGACATGGCCTGCCCATCCCCTGCTTCACCACAGTAGAGCTAGGATGTCCCCTCGGACAGAGACAGGACGTGGCCTGGCTGAGCTACCTCGTAGCCTTTCCCCAGATCTCGCGTGGTCAGCGGTCAGAGACGTGCAGCCCCGCAGAACCCGGAGCACGCCTCTGCCGGGTGCCACGCGTGTCAGACGCTCTTGTGTCAGGCAGGAAGTGACAGGAGCATTGACTCCTGCCCGACCTACGGCTTCTTGCCTTGGTTAGCCTGGCACGGATGTGTCGGGCTCCTTACCTCGGGTCTTGTGCTTAAGATCTGGCCAGGTCGGACCTTACTTCCTCCAAATAGCTTCTCCTGCACTCACAATACAAATCATAGCACCGAGGTAGTTAGGTCGGCTGATCATAGCTCGGATTATGAACGTCGGCCCATGCCAACGGGATACCTCAGACCCCTCTGGGCCAAGACAGGTCGGCCTCTATATTCTCCAGGTCAAGATAAAGCTCGGACACTCCCAGGCCCAAACAGATTGGCCCTTTCCGTACCTCGGCACATCTTTAAACTCAACTTATGCCAAGCCTTGACCCTACCCGGGGGTGGCCCCCCAACATTAGTCCCCGAAGCTGGTGCAGACCTCGGATGGAGGGCCGTAGCAGGTTCAAAAATAAACAAGGCACCACCTCTAAATCCGACCTTATATAAAGTTTTGCCGAGGTACATCTCATAGACCATAATCTAATCCGAGGTTGATCTGCAATATGACCTTTCCGAACTGTTTGACTCAGCACAATCTTGCCTCAAGATTTTCCGGGGCACGTGGCGAAGAATCTCTGCCCGGACCCTGAAATCCGGACATTTGAAAGACAGGTCCTGACCACACGCCGCCTTCGTCAGCCAGACCCACCAAACAGTGAACATGCGCACTCAAGTGTTTGACTAACTGACCGCCCACGACCCTCGGTTTTCGCGCTGACCTGCACAGAAGATCTGGCGCTGCCGGTTGCCATCATGTGGCCCACGATGTGGCCGATCGTGCGGCCACAAACCACGCACGCGCACTCTTGCCCGCACACGATCCCATGTCTTCCATGGTAACCGCGCGGTAATGCGCCATTTACTGCACGCTCCCTAGCCTCTATAAGTAGGGGAGCGGGGGGAGTTATTTCTTCTTCCCCACACTCCTCGATTTCATCCAGCCGCATCGCCTTCTGCTTCGAGCTCCGCCGCCCATTGCCACCGTCTTGCATCACCGTTCCGCACCGCCGTCCAGCGCCTCGCCGCACCGGAGTACGCGTGATGCGCCTTGCGCCGTCGACTCGCCGCCGATTCAACATCTTCTTGTAACAGCCCAAACCTGTGAACCAAAATTTGAGTACCAAATTTTCACTTTGTGTCCTCATTTTGCATCATGGCATGCATGCATCATTGCATCAATCTTACATTGCTAAACCACACACTACTTATTCTTGGCTATGTTGAAAACCAACATGCAAATCTTGTTCCCACAATATCACAACAAGGAGACACTCAAGCTTGCAAACAGAATTCCTTGACCTCTTATATTGTCCAGGTAGTTCCAATAGTCCAAAGTAATACTTTTGTCTTGATTCAAAAGTTACTAAAGTATTTTATGTTGGAGAATTTAGCAAAATGCCTATTTAAACATCTATGAACAAATGTTGTCAAAAACATTTTATTTCGGGGCGCCAAATTTTGTGGAGCTCCCACATGGTATAAAAGGGCTACACAAATTATTTCATAATTTTTGAAAATGGTGGAGTGCCTTAATTAAATGTGGAAAGGTGCTGCTATTTTTCATAAAAGGGAAAAGGACCTGTTCGTGATGTTTTAAAACTGGCAGGTTTTTTTGGTGAAATAGCCTTCTTCTCCCTGTAGCCACGACGCCATGGCTGCCGTGTCGCTCCCGCGCGTGCACGCTGCCCGGGGCCCCCTTCCCCCTCCTCTGCCTCGCCTCTGCAGGAGAAGGTCACCACGAGGACCACTGTTCCCCGTCCCCACTCGCCCTGCTCCCGTTCCCCTCCTCTTCTTCCCCCGCGACCGAGCCGCCATGGACGCCCAACTCCGTCGCCACGGTGCCGTCGATTGAGGCCACCACGAGCTCAGCCAGGACCACCACGAGCTCCGCCGAGACGCCTGCTACTGCCCAGCCAAAGGAATCGAAGGGAGGCGCCGTGAATCACCGTCGCCGTCCTCATTTTCCTCCGCCACCGTCGCCGTCGCCGCGGGCGATTTCCGCCGTCCCCTCTGTCTCCGACCCCGCCACCGCTACCCACGAGCTCCTGGTGAGCATGCGACCCTCCCTGTGCCCTCCTCTCGCTCCCTCGTGACCCATAGCTCCAGTTCACCGGAGCTCGCCGTCGCGTCGCCTGTTCGCGTGCACACCGGATATTCCGAGTCTATGACGACCGGATAATCCGTTTAGTTCCAGTACTCGAACCACCATTTTCTTTTCCAGAAATTGGATAATCCGAATAAAAAGTGGATCGGATTTTCCATTAAATGCCAGTACCTCATTTACCTCAATTCTTCTCTAATCGGATATTCCGAGTTGAGTTTGAACCGGAAATTCTGAGTTGGTCCAGTACCGAATTTTTTCTGAGTCCTTAGCCGTTTTTTCGAGTGTACAGTGAACTCGGATATTCCGATTCCAATTTAATTCGGAAATTCCGAAATTAGTCCAGTACATTAGTTTTTGCTACTTTTTTGATTACTTGTCTTCCTATTTTGATAAGTAATTCTAGTGTGGTTTAATTCAACTTATTAAAGACAAATAATTACAAGAGGAGATAAATTATTTAAAAGAACTTATTTAATTTAGGAAATTATAAAATTAATAACTATTTATCGGTGCATCCGAAAAAGGTGTTCGATACACTAAAATGTCCGGACAGTCGTAAACGAACCTTTTAAAATGTTGTCATGCATTTTGCTCACCGTAACCGTAATGCACCTCCGGACACTAGGAGTTTCATTAAGCTAATATGGGGTGTTATTTGTATCCGGTTGCCATAAATTATTTTTCCCGCACCCCATTTCAATTGCTAGATAGCTTATAATAAGTTTGGTGCATTAAAATGCCATATCATCATTCTCTTGTATGCATTGCACAATTGCCATGTGTTGATTGTTGTTTCTGCTTTCCGGTGTTGTTTGCTCTCCGGTAGATCACGAGTCCGGAGTTGAGCCTCATTACTCCGATGAGCAGTTTGACTACTCCGCTCAACAAGGCAAGCGTAATCTCCCCTCTGAGCATATCTTATCCTATTTTCCGCAAATATTTTCTCCACTATAATATTGCATGCGGTTCCAAATGTCTTTTGCCTGGATTAGAGTATCCTATAGTTGCATTAAGATTCCGATGCCAATTACCTGTTTCCCCTCCTATTATCCATAGGATTGTACTGTTGGCCTGAAATAATTAACTATGCAGTGTTGATGCTTAGCCATGCTTAGTTAAAATGCTTAGCAGTCCGGTGGATGTTTCATGGTTGGAAACAGGTGACGAGTGGTACAGATGATGGTGGAGAATTTGTGGTGACAGGTAATAAGATGCTTAAAGGTGGGGATGAGAGGCCACTTCGGTATGGTGGTGTTTTGTCTCACTCTCACCGCCTAGGTGCGATTCTTTACCTCTTGAACCAAGACTGAGCGCGCTTCCTTTCGGTGGGGTATATGGAGCCCCCGTCGACCGACTAACTTGTGGCGGACTAGCCGAGGGTCCTCTAGTTTGGCTTTCCATTTGCGCGTGTGTTGAGGATGATGGCCAAGACTGAGATGAGGATGGTTGTGACAGGAAAATAAGTGGCCGCGGGACAGGGTGCGAGAAGGTACCTCTTGTCCTACCGCCACTGATGATCCTGAGTTAGTCTCAAGCAAGGTAAAGGTTGTAACCGTTCCCACTCAGCCGGCTTTCCCCGGAAGAGAGCTACGTGTAGGCAATGAGCCGGGCGGTACCAAAGGTAAACACAGTGCACCCCTGCAGGGTTAAATCTTTTCGAAAAGCCGTGTCCACGGTTACGGGCAACTTGGGAAAGCACGATAAGATCATAGAATAACCTTAACGGAATGATTAAAAACTGGGTACTAGAGGTACCATTCAAGATTGTAAGGTGAGCTTCCTCGAGGGTGATTCGGGGAGGTGCCTTTGATGAACAGGTACAATGGTTGATGTTGAGAAAGGTGATGAAAGAAAGAGTTACTTCTTACCCCTTTTTAAAATACTCTGAATAGTCGATGCCTTTGAGTTATGTCTTTTAAAATAAAATCAGCTTTATACAAAACAGCAATAAAACCTTGAAAGCCAATCATCAAGCATATATTAGCTCTTAATCTTGCGAGTTCGTCGAACTCAACGTCGTTTGCTTTTTTCAGGAGAGGATTTCACCGACCTCGAAGGTGGGTTCTTTGTGGACGTCGACGAGTAGTCTGGGGTTCCCAGGTGGCAGCTTGGGACATCCCGGAACAGCTGGCACTGGATGTTTATTTGCAGGCCTCTTAGGCCATAATTTGGTTCTTGTTGTTTAGAACAACACACTTCGCTTCCGCATGTTGTAATGTTGGGTCTGTGACCTCTGGTTGTCTTTTGCTATCTTTCTCTATTATAAGAGTTGAACTATATGATTTGTGTCGTAGAGTCTGTGATGTGCCAGTTGTTCCACAAGTCTTGATCTCTCTATTATGCTTTGATAGTGTGTCTGGTGGTATCGGATAACCGGAGACACAGTATCACTGTATAACAGTCGGGTCGGGGCGCCACAAGTTGGTATCAGAGCAGTACTGCCTGTAGGAAACCCTTCTACTGGTCGATGTTGAGTCTAGTGTTTGTGAAAATATTTTAACCTAAAAATGAGTTGTGAAAACCATCTTAGGATTCTTTTTACTCCTTATCTGGTTACCCTCTAATCTCGGAGCAATCTTACCTCAATTTGACTTAAAGGTTTTACTTCTCACCTGTTACTTCAAAATGATTAGAAACGGGGTGGGTTCGACCTTTAGTGTTATGTGTCATGTTGCTCCCGCTGCGTTGTCAATCCCAAGTCAACTCAGATGTTTCTACCAAATCAAATCTTTTGATCTTTTCTTTGGGTTTTAACCCACGGACTTGAACATAAGGTCCCGGATTGTGCCAACTAGAGTGTGTTAAGTTGTTCTTAACTCTCGCTAGTAGCACATGATGCTAATCTTTGACCCAAGTTCTATCTTGTTGATTCCTTGTCAATTGTTGTACAAGTATTATCGTCCCTAGTCTGTGTACTTGTGTAGGCGCTAATACTATTGTTTGACCATCCGGAGAAAGATACTAACCGTGTCATTGTCAAATCTCCAAAATGGCTCGAGGAGGTCGTGGAGGCCGTGGTGGTCGCGGTAACCACGATGATGACGAGGATGATCTGCCGCCACCACCTCTATGGCTCAAGTCTTGATGGCCATTGAGGAGAACCGTGGGCGCAATGAGCGCTTGCTTGAGCAGTTGGTGCAGCAGAATGCACGGAGGAACGAGTGCAACACTCTCACTGAGTTCCTGCGTTCTCAGCCACCCACCTTTGCTGATGCTAAGGAGCCACTGGAAGCTGATGATTGGCTTCGTGCTTTGGAGCGCAAGTTCTCCGCGCTTCATGTCCATTGGCGGAGCAAGTCAACTTTGCCACCTATCTCTTGGTTGGTGTGCTGGCTGTTGGTGGGAGAGCCATGTGGCTTGTTTCCAGCCAACCATGTCTTCACCTGGGCTGATTTCCGCACTGCCTTCCGTGCGGAGTACATTCCCCAGCCAATCATGGACTGAAGAGGAGGGAGTTCCTGGATTTGCAACAGGGACGGATGGACCTCCGCACTTATGGTCGTGAGTTCAACCATCTCTCTCGTTACGCCCCAAGGGACGTGACCAATGATGCTGACAAGCAAGAGCTGTTCCGCAAGGGTCTGACTCCGCAGCTCCGCTATGAGCTATTGCCCTTCAGGTTCCAGACCTATCAGGAGCTGTTCAACCAGGCTTTCACCCTTGAGCAAGGAAGAAAGGAACTTGAAGCTTCCAAGAGGCCCGCACATGGGGATCACCAGAGTTCCTCGGGTTCTGAGAGCAAGAAGCGCAGGGTGTTTGTCCCTACAGCGCCGTGCCTCGTGCTCCATTCATGCCAAGAGCAGCAGGATATAGGCCACCTCCTCCGCGCCCCACTACTTCGACACTTGGGGTAGGCGGGAGTGGGTACCGTCCTATGCTACCTGCTCCACCTGGAGTCACTTGCTACACTGTGGCCAGGCTGGTCACTACTCCAGGGAGTGCCCCCAGAAGGCACCTCTCGCGATAACTCCTGCACGAGCCCCTGCCACTCCAACTGGCAAGGCTGGACCTATTGTGCGTGGTCGCCTGAACCACGTCTCTGTTGAAGAAGCTGAAGATGACCCCGGCATTCTTATGGGTGAGTTACGAATCAACGGCAACACAGCTACGTTTTGTTTGATTCTGGAGCATCGCATTCATTCATATCCATAGCGTTTGCAAAAGAGCACAAAATACCGTTCGAGAAAATGAGCCGTTCCTTGGTGATCACTACTCCTGGTTCCAAATGGCAAACCGATGGTGTTACTCCTGAGGTCCAGATTAATATAGGTTCCTTGTCTTTTCCTTATGCCTTGGTAGCTCTGAAGTCCAAAGGCATTGATGTCATATTGGGCATGAACTGGCTAGCCAATACCGGGCAAATCTCGACTGTGCCGCCAAGACAATTACGGACCGCTCCTTCCGGTGACATTGTGAAGTATTGGCCTGCAACATCAATACCTCCGTCCGCCGTCGTACCCAAGTCACCTGAGATCCCTTTGCTTTATGGAAGGCGAATCCCCTCCGAAATCCAGGACATACACGTGGTGTGTGACTTCCCGGATGTGTTCCCGGAAGAATTGCCTGGCATGCCTCCTGACCGAAGTGTGGAGTTTGTATAGAGCTACTTCCCGGTACTGCTCCAATTTCCAAGAAGCCCTACCGTATGCCGGTGGAAGAGTTGGCTCTGTTGAAAGAGCAAATTGATCTGCTGTTAGCTAAGGAGTTCATCCAGCCTAGCAGTTCACCTTGGGGTTGTCCGGTACTCTTTGTCAAGAAAAGGGATTCTACCGTGCCTCGTCTAGTCTCTGACTATCGACCGTTGAATGCGGTGACAATCAAGAACAAGTACCCTATTCCTCGCATCAATGATCTGTTGGATCAATTGCTGGTGCAACGTATTCTCCAAGATGGATAGGTCAGGATACCATCAGATAAAAATCAGAAAGGAGGATATTCCAAAGACGGCATTTGTTACTCGCTATGGCTCATATGAGTATACCGTCATGTCCTTTGGTCTCACAAATGCTCCAGCTACTTTCATGAGGCTCATGAACTCCATCTTCATGGATTATCTTGATAAGTTTGTCGTCATTTACATCGATGACATCCTCATCTATTCGAAAACCAACGAAGAGCATGATGAACACCTTCGTTGGTTCTGACACGGCTTCGTGAACACCGTCTTTATGCCAAGTTCTCCAAGTGTGAGTTTTGGTTGGATAAACTTGTCTTCCTTGGACATGTAATATCCGCAAACGGAGTGGAAGTATTCCTGACAAGATTCAGTCCATTCTGGATTGGAAAACCCCAATGTCAGTCAAGGACATCGTAGCTTCTCGGATTGGCAGGTTACTACCGCCGATTCATCGAAGGTTCTCCAAGATAGCCAAGGCTCTGACTGACCTTCTCAAGAAGGATAAAAAGTTTGTATGGTCGGCCGAAGCTGAAGAGAGTTCAAACACTGAAAGCCAAGCTCACGTCCGCTCCTGTGCTTGTCCTCCCGGACACAAGCAAGGATTTCGTCGTCTTCTGTGACGCCTCTCTACAAGGTTTGGGCTGTGTGTTGATGCAAGATGGCCATGTGGTGGCGTATGCTTCTCGCCAATTGAAGCCGCATGAGCTCAACTACCCAACTCATGATCTAGAACTTGCCGCTGTGGTCTATGCTTTGAAGCAATGGAGACCATATCTGTTTGGTAACCATTGCGAGATCTTCTCGGATCACAAGAGTCTGAAATACCTCTTCACCCAGCCGGATTTAAATCTCAGGCAAAGGCGTTGGTTGGAGTTAATCACGGACTACAATGTGAGTCTGAACTATCAACCCGGCAAAGCAAACGTCGTGGCTGACGCGCTAAGTCGGAAGTCCTATTGCAACAATCTGATGATTGAAAAGGCCCAACCCGCTCTTCATGAAGAGTTTGCCCGTTTGAACCTGGAAATTGTTCCCTCCGGCTACCTTGCAAATCTGGAGATCAAAGGTACTCTTGTAGACCAGATTAAGGATGCTCAGAAGCTGGATGAGGGTATCCTGAACATCAAGAGGAACATTGCTAGTGGCAAGGCAAACTGTTTCTCAGAAGATGAATCCGGAGTTGTTTACTTTGGTGACCGTCTAGTGGTGCCAAAGAACCGGAATTTGAGGGAGCTCATTCTCCAAGAAGCTCATGAATCACCTCTCTCTATCCATCCCGGTAGTACCAAAATGTACCAAGACCTTCGGCCACAATTCTGGTGGACTCGTATGAAACGAGAAATCGCCAAGTATGTTGCTGAATGTGACACCTGTCGACGGGTAAAAGCTGAACATCAAAGACCTGCCAGCACTCTTCGCCCTATTGCTGTCCCGAATGGAAATGGGATGAAATTGGTATGGACTTCATCACCGGGTTTCCCCGATCTCAAAAGGGCAACAATGCAATATGGGTAATCATTGATCGTCTTTCCAAGGTTGCTCACTTCCTACCAGTCCGTGATGATATACGGGCAAGTCAACTTGCTGAATTATATTTGGCTCGTATTGTCCCATTGCATGGGGTCCCTCTGAGGATCATATCGGACCGTGGAAGTATCTTTGTATCCAAGTTTTGGCAGAGTTTCCAAACTGCTATGGGTCCCGTCTCAACTTCAGTACCGCCTACCATCCTCAAACTGATGGTCAGACCGAAAGAGTGAACCAAGTGTTGGAAGACATGCTTAGGGCATGTGTGATCTCTTTTGGCCAGAGTTGGGAAAAGTATCTCCCTTTCGCGGAGTTCTCCTACAACAACTATCAAGCTAGTCTGGGCATGGCTCCCTTCGAGGCTCTATATGGAAGAAAATGCCGCACTCCGCTGAATTGGTCCGAGACCGGAGAGAGAGCACTCTTTGGTCCGGATGTGATCAATGAAGCTGAGGAGAAGGTGAGAATCATAAGAGAGAATCTGAAGATTGCTCAGTCTAGGCAGAAGAGCTACTATGACAAGCACCATCAGGAGATTCACTATGAAATTGGTGATAAAGCTTATCTCCGTGTCTCTCCCCTTCGTGGCGTTCGCCGCTTCGGAATAAAACGGAAATTGGCCCCTCGCTATGTTGGTCCTTTCACCGTTCTGGAAAAGCGAGGAGATCTTTCTTATAATTTGGAGTTACCGGTCAAATTCCCGAATGTGCATGATGTGTTTCATGTTCCCAACTCCGCCGTTGTTTCAAGGATCCTATCCATGGGGTCAATCATGAGGAGCTAGATCTACAAGAAGACCTCACTTATCGTGAGCATCCTATCCGTGTCTTGGATGAAGCCGAAAGGAAGACCCGTAAGAAGACTACCAAGTTCCTCAAAGTCCAGTGGTCTCACCACTCCGAGGATGAAGCAACTTGGGAACGAGAGTCTAGTCTTCGTGAGGAGTATCCCGACTTCTTCTCGCAACCTTAGAATCTCGGGACGAGATTCCTGTAAGGAGGGTAGAGTTGTAACAGCCCAAACCTGTGAACCAAAATTTGAGTACCAAATTTTCACTTTGTGTCCTCATTTTGCATCATGGCATGCATGCATCATTGCATCAATCTTACATTGCTAAACCACACACTACTTATTCTTGGCTATGTTGAAAACCAACATGCAAATCTTGTTCCCACAATTTCACAATAAAGGAGACACTCAAGCTTGCAAACAGAATTCCTTGACCTCTTATATTGTCCAGGTAGTTCCAATAGTCCAAAGTAATACTTTTGTCTTGATTCAAAAGTTACTAAAGTATTTTATGTTGGAGAATTTAGCAAAATGCCTATTTAAACCTCTATGAACAAATGTTGTCAAAAACATTTTATTTCGGGTGCCAAATTTTGTGGAGCTCCCACATGGTATAAAAGGGCTACACAAATTATTTCATAATTTTTGAAAATGGAGTGCCTTAATTAAATGTGGAAAGGTGCTGCTATTTTTCATAAAAGGGAAAAGGACCTGTTCGTGATGTTTTAAAACTGGCAGGGTTTTTTTTCGTGAAATAGCCTTCTTCTCCCTGTAGCCACGACGCCATGGCCGTCGTGTCGCTCCCGCGCGTGCACGCTGCCCGGGGCCCCCTTCCCCCTCCTCTGCCTCGCCTCTGCAGGAGAAGGTCACCACGAGGACCACTGCTCCCCGTCCCCACTCGCCTTGCTCCCCGTTCCCCTCCTCTTCTTCCCCCGCGACCGAGCCGCCATGGACGCCCAACTCCGTCGCCATGGTGCCGTCGATTGAGGCCACCACGAGCTCAGCCAGGACCACCACGAGCTCCGCCGAGACGCCTGCTACTGCCCAGCCAAAGGAATCGAAGGGAGGCGCCGTGAATCACCGCCGCCGTCCTCGTTTTCCTCTGCCACCGTCGCCGTCGCCGCGGGCGATTTCCGCCGTCCCCTCCGTCTCCGACCCCGCCGCCGCTACCCACGAGCTCCTGGTGAGCATGCGACCCTCCCTGTGCCCTCCTCTCGCTCCCTCGTGACCCGTAGCTCCAGTTCATCGGAGCTCGCCGTCGCGTCGCCTGTTCGCGTGCACACCAGATATTCCGAGTCTACGACGACCGGATAATTCGTTTTAGTTCTAGTACTCGAACCACCTTTTTCTTTTCCAGAAATCGGATAATCCGAATAAAAAGTGGATCGGATTTTCCGTTAAATGCCAGTACCTCATTTACCTCAATTCTTCTCTAATCGGATATTCCGAGTTGAGTTTGAATCGGAAATTCCGAGTTGGTCCAGTACCAAATTTTTTCTGAGTCCTTAGACGTTTTTTCGAGTGTACAGTGAACTCGGATATTCCGATTCCAATTTAATTCGGAAATTCCGAAATTAGTCCAGTACATTAGTTTTTGCTACTTTTTCGATTACTTGTCTTCCTATTTTGATAAGTAATTCTAGTGTGGTTTAATTCAACTTATTAAAGACAAATAATTACAAGAGGAAATAAATTATTTAAAAGAACTTATTTAATTCAGGAAATTATAAAATTAATAACTATTTATCGGTGCATCCGAAAAAGGTGTTCGATACACTAAAATGTCCGGACAGTCGTAAACGAACCTTTTAAAATGTTGTCATGCATTTTTGCTCACCGTAACCGTAATGCACCTCCGGACACTAGGAGTTTCATTAAGCTAATATGGGGTGTTATTTGTATCCGGTTGCCATAAATTATTTTTCCCGCACCCCATAAGTTCGGTGCATTAAAATGTCATATCATCATTCTCTTGTATGCATTGCACAATTGCCATGTGTTGATTGTTGTTTCTGCTTTCCGGTGTTGTTTGCTCTCCGGTAGATCACGAGTCCGGAGTTGAGCCTCATTACTCCGACGAGCAGTTTGACTACTCCGCTCAACAATGCAAGCGTAATTCCCCCTCTGAGCATATCTTATCCTATTTTCCGCAAATATTTTCTCCACTATAATATTGCATGCGGTTCCAAATGTCTTTTGCTTGGATTAGAGTATCCTATAGTTGCATTAAGATTCCGATGCCAATTACCTGTTTCCCTCCTATTATCCATAGGATTGTACTGTTGGCCTGAAATAATTAACTATGCAGTGTTGATGCTTAGCCATGCTTAGTTAAAATGCTTAGCAGTCCGGTGGATGTTTCATGGTTGGAAACAGGTGATGAGTGGTACAGATGATGGTGGAGAATTTGTGGTGATAGGTAATAAGATGCTTAAAGGTGGGGATGAGAGGCCACTTCGGTATGGTGGTGTTTTGTCTCACTCTCGCCGCCTAGGTGCGAGTTCTTTACCTCTTGAACCAAGACTGAGCGTGCTTCCTTTCGGTGGGGTATATGGATCCCCCGTCGACCGACTAACTTGTGGCGGACTAGCCGAGGGTCCTCTAGTTTGGCTTTCCATTTGCGCGTGTGTTGAGGATGATGGCCAAGACTGAGATGAGGATGGTTGTGTCAGGAAAATAAGTGGCCGCGGGACAGGGTGCGAGAAGGTACCTCTTGTCCTACCGCCACTGATGATCCTGGGTTAGTCTCAAGCAAGGTAAAGGTTGTAACCGTTCCCCCTCAGCCGGCTTTCCCCGGAAGAGAGCTACGTGTAGGCAATGAGCCGGGCGGTACCGAAGGTAAACACAGTGCACCCCTGCAGGGTTAAATCTTTTCGAAAAGCCGTGTCCACGGTTACGGACAACTTGGGAAATGACGATAAGATCATAGAATAACCTTAACGGAATGATTAAAAACTGGGTACTAGAGTACCATTCAAGATTGTAAGGTGAGCTTCCTCGAGGGTGATTCGGGGAGGTGCCTTTGATGAACAGGTACAATGGTTGATGTTGAGAAAGGTGATGAAAGAAAGAGTTACTTCTTACCCCTTTTTAAAATACTCTGAATAGTCGATGCCTTTGAGTTATGTCTTTAAAAAATAAAATCAGCTTTATGCAAAACAGTAATAAAACCTTGAAAGCCAATCATCGAGCATATATTAGCTCTTAATCTTGCGAGTTCGTCGAACTCAACGTCGTTTGCTTATTTTCAGGAGAGGATTTCACCGACCTCGAAGGTGGGTTCTTTGTGGACATCGAGTAGTCTGGAGTTCCCAGGTGGCAGCTTGGGACATCCCGGAACAGCTGGCGCTGTATGTTTATTTACAGGCCTCTTAGGCCATAATTTGATTCTTGTTGTTTAGAACAACACACTTCGCTTCCGCATGTTGTAATGTTGGGTCTGTGACCTCTGGTTGTCTTTTGCTATCTTTCTCTATTATAAGAGTTGAACTATATTGATTTGTGTCGTAGAGTCTGTGATGTGCCAGTTGTTCCACAAGTCTTGATCTCTCTATTATGCTTTGATAGTGTGTCTGGTGGTATCGGATAACCGGAGACACAGTATCACTGTATAACAGTCCGGTCGGGGCGCCACACTTCTCCACGCGATTCCGGTAAGTGTTTCCCCTCTGTCCACGCTAGCAGTTGTGTTCATCCTCCGTGATGAACTCATTCATCTTCATGGATAAACTTGCCCATAGATTTCCTATTGGTTGCTGTGCAAAGAGGCGTAGATCTTCCCCTTTCATTCCCATAATAGGTTCTGTCCGTTTAACTGACTCGTGGATCTTCATCCATTCCCTGTCTAGGTTTTACACTTTATCTCCTATTTTTGCTCATTGGTAGATCTTTGTGTTTCACCGTTCTCCGTAGATCCGTGTTTCCCGCCTAAATCCTTTAGCCCGGCTATCCCGAATGATCCGAGGTATTTACCCCGGCTATCCTGAATTTCCGAGGTACTTACCCCGGTTGAACCTCCCTCTTCTGCAGGAAAGCGTCCACATGTCTTCTGCCCCGGATCACGCCGAGGAAGGAGCACCTGGAGAACGAGGTGGCTGGGAGGGATCCGATGTCACGGAGGTCGACATTAAGTGGCTCCGAGATTCACGGCGGATCCCGGCCAATCTCATCTGCCGGGTTCCGAAGAAAGAAGATATCGAACCCGACGTGGAATCCGGGGAGCGGGTCGTCTTCCTGGATCACTTCGAACGTGGTTTCGGACTCCCCCGGGAAATTCTTCCGGGACTTCTTGGACACCTTTGGGCTACAACCACACCACTTGCCCGCCAATGCCATCCTCCAACTCTCGGCCTACGCAACTTTTTCCGAGGGTTACCTCGGATTATGGCCTAGCATCGAGTCATGGGCCAAGTACTTCCAGCTCAAGAAACAAAGTGTCCCGAACAAGAAGGTCGCGGACAAGGAGATGACCGCTTGCGGGGCGGCCTCTATTTCCCCTCGGCGATCCTCTGAGTTTCCTCGGATTCAGGGCCTGGACTCTTGCCGAAATGGCAACGCTCCTTCTTCTATGTGAAGAACCCGGGAAATGAAGACCTCATCAACTTGCCGGAGTTCACCATCGGAACCCCCACTGCCCAACTCAACTGGGATTACGAGCCCGAGCCCGACGCCCCGAGGTGTTATGATTCATCAAACCATGATGTCACTCCAGGAGAAAAGTTGGGGAGCAGATGACATCTTGCGCACCATGATCACCCGCCGAGTTAACCCTCTACAAGCGCGGGCCCATAAGATCTGCCACATGAGTGGCCGCTACGATCCCACTCGGAACAGCACTCATGAACTCAGCACTCCGAAGTAAAGAGGCGCATCCGGGCCATCGCCAAGACCACCATGCCCGATAAGTGGAAATGGGGTGTCAAGCCCTATGACCGAGATCACCTTCCAGCTCAAGTAAGTGTACCTTACCCGGCGTATAATATTCCTCGGTTTCATTTTCACCCCGACATTGTATTGATTCTTGTGCTAACTCGGTTTTACTTCGCCACCTCTGCAGAAGTTCACTCGACAGGAAGTCGAGGATGGCCCCATTTCTTCTAAGGAGTGGACTCCCGACCTGCCTATTCCGGTCGCCGCCGAGGCTGAAGATCCGGACCATGAGGATCACCTCCCTATTCCCAAGGCCACCTCGGGTAAGACTCGCGATTGCCCATTGCACCGCCCACCAGTTCGATCGTCCATCCAGGATTGGCCCGATGATGACGATGACGATTGCCAAATTCTGGAACCTATCGATGTTATTCCAATTTCCTATGCTCCTCCGACATATAAGAACTTTCATCCAGCGTCTGCAGCCTCCCGGAAGCGCTCAGGACCCGGTACCTCAGATGCCGAGGCTTCTAAGACCTCGGAGACTGCAGCGCCCAAAGCCAAGCGTGCCAAGAAGATCTCGGCGAGGCACAAGAAACGAGGCCCCGTGGAGGAAGATGCGTAAGTCACCTTGCTCCTTTTTACTTCTCACGCTGTTCCGAGGTTAAGTTTTTTATACTCTAACTTAATCTTTCTTTTTCGTCTAGCCCGGCTCGGCAGATCAAACAGAGCCACAGCTCGATACATTCACCACTGCCTCCAGTGGTTGAATCTAAGACAACCGAGGCCGAGGTTAACCTCGGCAGCCCCGCCAGAGCCTCTCCTCCAGAACAGTCCGTTGATATCCACAGCCCGGAGAGGACCATCTCCTCCCCGGTGCGTGTCGCCTCCCCGAACTTCCACCGCCGAGCTCTGACTCAGGCCTGGGACACTCTGCTCCCAGCCAAGATCAGACTCCTCCGCGTCCTCAGAAGGATGCGGAGTCAGATCACGCCAAGACTCCGGCTAAGACCGTGCTGGAGCCTCGCTCTCCCCCAAGTCTCAAGCTGCGCGCAACCAGCAGCAGCAGCAGAAGAAGCAACAACAACAACAACTGCAGAAGCAAAAGCTTCAGCAGCAGCAGAAAGATTCAGCTCGAGATGTTGAGCCCCCCAAACAGCCACAGCAAACTCCGATGCCGCCACCGCCACCGGGACCCAAGGCTGCGAGCACCCAACTGGTGCCGCATGTCCCTGCGCCGAAGTCCACCTCCACCAAGATCGCGCCTTCGAGCTCTCAGGTCGCCACCTCCCGAGCTCTTTTTGCTGCTACCATCCAGCCGAACACAGCAGCTGGGAGGTCGGGCAACTCCGGACCAAGAGCGGGAACAGCTTAGGCTCGGAGAAGCATTACGACATGGACTGGAACTCGGCTGACACTGCCGAGGTCTCCTCTAATCCGACCTCTGAGCATCCAGCTGGACCTAGCGTGCTCCAGTCCATTTACAACATGCAGACTGCGGTCCTTGATTGCAGCAAGAAGGCATCGGTAAGTTTCTTTACGCAACTCTCTTTCTTCCTTTTGAAACCAAATGACAAACACTCTACTATTCCCAGTCCCCGAGATTCGGGTTGAGCAATTGACACTCCACCGAGTTAAAATTGCTCGGCTTGAATCTCAAAAACTTGTCATTTCTCCAATGCTGAGTCCCCGAGGCCAATGCCGAGTCCCCGGGACTCAATTGGGCCTCGGGTGCTAAAAAGACCTCGGATTTCTTCGAAATGTAAATCTTCAATATTCGTGTCAAATCTCTTTCCGCCGAACTGATCTCTCTATTTTTTCAGGAGTGCAACAATGCTCGGACCAAAATCTTCAAGAACCTCCTGCTGGATCACAACACACTGAAGAAGTCTCACCGGACTCTTCTATCAGCAAAGGAGCAGAGCGAGAAAGATTATGCCTCCAAGCTGAAGACAGCCCAGGACGAAATAGCTCGGCTGCAACAAGAGCTGAACCGGGCTAATGAAGCCAAAGCTGCTGTGGAGGACGCTATGAAGGTCAAAGACCAGGCCGCCGAACAGCAGAAAGAAATTGCCAAGACCCTGGAGAACCGCGCCACCTCGGCCGAAACCGAACTGATCGCTCTCCGGCTACATCGAAAAGTTGGTTGTCCGAGCTCACTCGGATTAATCACCAAATGGATAGTAAGTTTCCTTTCTCCTTTTCCTTATTTTCCGCCGACCTACACCCCGTGCCACCGTATGTCTTAATTCAGCGACAGCCTTTTTGTCTTCTTCAGAGCATTTTGAGCACTCCAAGGACAAAGCTGTCCGAGAAGTTCTAGCAGCTCGGGCAAAGAGGGCTGAGACAGAAACCCTCGGCGAAAGCTGGGATATCCAGGACCACCTCGTCGCCCTTAATGCTCGGATCAGGCCGCTCAGGGCCATTGGAACTAAACTGGTAGATGCTGCCATCCAGGTCCATCGTGCCCTCTGGCCCAAGGTTAAGCCTCCCACTTGCATCGACGAGCTCGCCACGAAGCTAAAAGGAGCCGAGGCTAGACTTCGGGAGTGGAGATGCTCATCAGCTCGGGCTGGCGCGGACAAGGCCCTGGTGTTCGTGCTGTCTTGGTATGAATCTGTCGAGATCCACACGGTTACCTCCCTGCGCAAGGGCTCTCCTTGGAACACCACTCCTGATGGCATTGAGAAACGCCAAGCAGCAGCCGACCTCTTTGCTAGTTATGCAAACACCCGGACCTTCGATGACGGGCGCCTCTATTCTGAGGATGAAGAGAGCTCGGACGAGGAAGAAGAGTCCGGTGAAGAAGCTGCTGAAGGAACTGGTGAAGAAGGCTCTGACGGCGAGGAATTTGATTTCGACGAGCCTCAGAGCTCCAAGGGCAAGGCCGGCCAAACAACCGAGGTGGCTGAAGATTCTGATGATGACTTCAACTTCGACGAACCTCCGAACCCCAAGGGCAAGTCCGGCAAAGCCGTAGCCACCGAGGTGATCTCCCCCGACGTGACGGACACCCCGGCATCCACTCCAACAACCGAGGTTGCTTCCGCGACCAAGGTTGTTCCTGCGCCCGAGGTTCCTCCTCCCGAGACTTCGGCTCCCGAGGCTTCTTCCAGCGAGATTCCCACTACCACAACTTCGGCGACCGAGGTCTCTGGTTCCGAGGCCTGAACTTGTCTCAAGAAAAACATTAAATTCCCGGTATGCCGGGTTCAGATGTAATAGACCTTAAGTAGTTTGCCTTGCTACCAGTACTATTATCTTGCTATCCGAACCATGCTTTTCTAAAATTTATGCCGAACCCTTTTGGAACGAGTCCCCGAGTTCACTTTCGTGTTTACTATACTTGGCATTCTTTGCTCTTGTCTACCATTTTGGCGTTCGACAGTCGAGTCACAAGATTGTTGTTTATAGCATACAGTACTTAGCAAATGCCGAGGTGTGTTTCAAAATCATCCGACATAAATGAAAGGTAAAGACAGGGGTTAGTAAACGACACATGCCGAACTATATTTTTGGACCGAGTCCCCGAGTCCATTTTCATGTTTCCCACGTTTTTTCATCTTTGCTCTTGACTACCATTTCGGCGTTCGTCAGTCGAGTCACAAGATTAGTTACACAGCATACATTACTTGAAGTTTGAGACGAGGTTCAAAACAGTTCGGCATATGAACGAAATTGACAAACAGAAATAAAACACAAGCACATGAGCGAGGCAGTCCCCGAGCTTCAACCTCGGAGTGCCGACATTTCATTAAGGATTAACCGAGGTACATACATTGCGCCCTTCATGAGTAGAAAGGTCGGAGTAGAGCTACATTCCATGGTCGCTTGACCTCTGATCCGGGGTTGTCCAGCCCATCTTTCCTTGGTTCCTGCGCATCTATAAGATAGTACGAATCATTGAGCAGAGCTCGGCTCACAATGAACGGTCCCTCCCATGGAGGTGACAACTTGTGCCGACCTTTCTTGCGCTGCACCAGCCTCAGCACCAAATCTCCCTCGTGAAACACACGAGGGTTGACATTCCGGCTATGATAACGTCGGAGACCTTGTTGGTATATTGCTGACCGAGATGAGGCCAATTCTCTAGCTTCCTCAAGCAGATCTACTGCATCCTCCCGAGCCTCTTTTGCCTCGGCTTCAGTGTACATTGCCACTCTGGGCGCATCATATTCGATGTCAGTGGGTAGCATAGCTTCTGCCCCATAGACCATAAAAAATGGCGTATAGCCAGTTGATCGATTTGGTGGTCCTTAGACCCCACAGTACTGCTGGTATCTCATCTATCCAACACCCCGGCGTTTTCAGCAGTGGTTCAATGAGCCGAGCCTTGATGCCGGCCAACACTAGAGCATTTGATCTTTCCACTTGTCCATTAGACTCCGGATGTGCCACCGAGGCTATGTCCAGCCGGATTCCCTTGTTCATGCAAAACCGAGCAAATTCTCCAACAGCAAAGTTCGTGCCGTTGTCCGAGATAATGCTATGGGGGTACCCATATCGCAGAATGATTCCTTCAAGAAAGTCACTGCTGAATGACCATCCAACTTCCGGATTGGTTTCACCTCGATCCACTTGGTGAACTTGTCCACCATCACCAGTATGTGCGTCATGTTACCTCGGGCTGGTTTGAACTCTCCCACCATATCCAAACACCATACCGCAAACGGCCAAGTGATAGGAATTGTTTTGAGCGCCGAGGCTGGCATATGCGTTTGCTTGGCAAACCTTTGGCATCCTTCACATCTCCGGACTATGTCCTCTGCATCAGCAAGAGCAGTGGGCCAATAGAACCCATGCCTGAACACCTTGGCCACCAGAGCTCTTGTGCTGCAATGATGACCACACTCTCCTTGGTGGATCTCCAAAAGCATCTCCTTGCCTTCAGCTGGCTCGACACACCGTTGCAACACCTCGGTTACGCTTCTTTTATAGAGCTCCTTGTTGATGATGGTGTACGCCTTTGCCCTCCTTTGGATTCTCCTAGCCTCGGTTGTGTCACTTGGCAAGCTTCCCTCTGTTATGAACTTCATGATCTGCTCCGCCCACTCCGGCACTGGGTGCAAAGGAAAAAGTTTCTCGTCCACCTCCATTGGTTCGGCCACCATAATCTCCTCCATTATTTCCTCCACCATCCTGCGACCAGTCCCCGAGTCTGACGAGCAGTCCCCGAGGTTCGGTGCGCAGTCCCCGAGTTCTGCCACGCAGTCCCCGGGTCCGACCAACGCATCCGACGTCTACCTCCATTGGAACAGGTCCGGACTCTTGCTCCGCCGGGATGAAAATAGATTCGGATTCAGGAGAAGGTTTGATTGAAGGAGTTCTCAAGTGATTCAGGGCTACTCCAGGTGGTACTGCCTCTTTAGATGAACCGAGCTTTGACAACACGTCGGCAGCATTATTTTCTGTCCGAGGTATATGCTTGTATTCACACCCTTCAAAGAACCCGGATATCTTTTGCACATGGAACCGATATAACGCCATGTTGGCATCCAGAGCATCCCAAGTTCCAGAAGATTGTTGCACCACCAGGTCGGAATCGCCGAAGCATTCTATACGCCGGATACCGATCTCCTTCGCCACATTGAGTCCATGGATTAAGGCCTCATACTCCGCCACATTGTTTGATGCCGAGAAATGAATCTGCAGCACATATTTCAGCTGATCTCGCTTCGGCGAGGTGAGGACTATTCCAGCCCCCAGCCCGATCTTTGTCTTGGACCCATCAAAATGCATCTTCCAATAATTATAGTCCGGCCTGGGTGGCTCATACTGCATCTCGGCCCAATCACAAAAGAAGTCCGGCAGCGCCTGGGATTTAATTGCATCTCTTCTCTCATAATGTGCATATGGAGACACCTCAATCGCCCATTTGGCAACTCGGCCAGTTGCATCTTTGCACCCGATGATCTCCGAGATTGGAGCTTCGCACACCACCGTCATGGGATGCTCCTGGAAATAATGCTTCAACTTCTTGACCGCCAGGTAGACACCATACGTCATCTTCTGGTAGTGAGGGTAATTCTGCTTCGAGGTAGAGATCACCTCGCTCAAGTAATACACCGGTCTCTGCACCGACCTGCCACCTTCTTCGCTCCACCACCACTGCCACACTTACAACTCGGTTTGTGGCCGCAATGTAAAGTAACATCGGCTCATTGTGCAATGGTGACGCCAACACCGGAGCGGTGGACAACATCTTTTTCAGCTCATTGAACGCCACGTCGGCCTGCGGGGTCCATGTAAACCCGGTACTTTTCTTCATGAGCTGGTACAAAGGTAAGGCTTTTTCTCCCACCTACTACAAATCGGCTCAACGAGGCTAGGCACCCTGTGAATTTCTGCACATCTTTCAAACACTTCGGTAATTCATGTTCTCAATAGCTCGGATCTTGGCCGGGTTAACCTCGATACCTCGGCTAGACACCAGGAATCCAAGCAACTTTCCAGCCGGGACACCAAAGGTGCACTTGTCCGGGTTAAGTTTCAACCGATATTTTCTCAAATTCACAAATGTCTCCTCGAGATCCTCGAGGAGAGTACGTTTCTCCTTAGTTTTGATGACGATATCATCGACATACACTTGCACATTTTTGCCCATTTGAGAGTGCAGGCATTTCTGCATACACCTCTGATAAGTTGCCCCGGCATTCCTCAGACCAAAACACATGACACGATAGCAATACGCCCCATACGGGGTAATAAAAGCAGTCTTTATTTGATCCTTCGGGTTCAGTGGTATCTGGTGAAAACCAGAGTACGCATCGATAAAAGACAACAGTTCACAACCAGCAGTGGAATCGATCACTTGATCAATCCGAGGTAATGGAAATGGATCTTTCGGGCACGCCTTGTTGAGGTTAGTGAAGTCAATGCACATGCGCCACACCTTGACCACGGCTGGCTCGTCTTTCTTCTTTTCCACCAAGACCGGATTGGATATCCAGTCCGGATGCAGCACCTCCATAATGAACCCGGCTGCAAGCAACTTAGCCAGCTCGTCCAGCACCACTTGTCTTCGGTCGTCTGAGAGACGACGGGTCGGTTGCCTCACCGGTTTCACCTCCGGCCTGACAAATAAAGAGTGCTCTGCCAACTCCCTCGGAACACCAGGCAGGTCCTTAGCCGACCATGCAAAGATATCCCGATTCTCACGGAGGAAGTGACAGAGCTCGCTTTCCTATTTCTCGCCCAGCCCGGTCCCAATGAGGCCATGCGCTGGGTGCTCCGGGTCAATGGGGATCTTCTTGGTCTCCTTGGGCACCTCGAATGCTGCAGTTGAGTCCGGGCTCATCAGTCCGGACATGCCGAGCTGTGTTGACTGCGCCATTGCCACCACTTGATGCAGCTTCTTCTTCTCAGCTGCGATCACCAAAGATCGGCCAGATTAGACCCCGCCGAGGCACACTGAATGGCTCGCTTGTAGTCACCCGAGATGGATATGATCCCATTAGGCCCCGGCATTTTCATCTTCAGGTATGCAACATGGGTGGAAATCATGAACTTGGCCAGAGCCGGCCTTCCAAGCAATGCATGGTATGCACTCTCCAAGTCCACCACCTCGAACTCGATACTCTCAACTCGGCAGTTATCCTTGGTTCCAAATGCTACATCCACCCATATCTTGCCCATGGGTGCACAGGAAACGCCAGGCACAATCCCATGAAAAGTACAACTGCTTGGCATCAACTGATTTGGCGATATGCCCAATTTCACCATTGTGTCTCGGTACATGATGTTGATGGCACTGCCATTGTCCACCAGAACTCGGGTGAACCTCACATTGTTGTAGGCCCACACAACGTCGGATCTACCACCAGGGCATACTTTCCAGGGCTCGGCATGATCCGAGGTGTATCTTTCCTGCTCCAAGTGATCTCCTGCTCAGACCAGTTCATATAGGTCGGCACCACCGGCATTACTGCATTCACCTCCATGGCACGCCTCTGCACACTCTTCTTGTCAGTTGGCTCGGTCACAAAGACCACATAGCTCGCATGAGCCTCTCTATAGTCATTTCCGGGGTATTCATACTGCTGACTTGGTCCGGCACCATATTGTTGTTATTACCTCGGACATTCACAACATTCACGGGCCTTGCTGCTGCAGGCCTCGGAGGAGGTGCAGTGGTTATCGGGGTAACATTTGCTCCGGACAGATTCGGGTTAGGCCTCGGCTGAAATCTCTGAGGTGGTCCTCCTCTGTTTCCTCCGGCCTTCGCCCCTTCTTCCTGATTCTGTGGTTCCAGCTGCACTGCCGGGTTGAATGGTTGGCTGGCTTGCGCGGGTCGGTCGTATGGTAACGCAAGGACCATCTAACATCGATTCATAAGTCAAGGGTGGCTCCGGGTTCGGACTAAATGCCGGACCATTGATTTTCGGCCTCTGGACACCTCCAGCTCCGGGCTGATCCGGGTTCACCGCTGCAACTTGGTTCGAGGTGTATGATAGTCCGGCTCCCTCCTCTTTGTCCGAACTCTTGGCGGTCATTACACCTTGGTCCGAGCCGGTTGTTTATTGGCTCCCTCCTTCTGTTACGTGCCACTGCCTCTGCTGCTGGCTGCATCGGATCACCAGAGCATAAGAATCTGCAATCCGGATTGTCTCTGCTAGGGATTTCGGCATATCTCTTTGGAGCCTCTGCCACAGCATGCTGCCATGTCGACAACCATCTGCAAACCAGGAAATGGCCTGTGCCTCTACAACTCCTTCACAGGAATTCCGAACATTGCTCCACCGAGTTAAGAATTCTCGGTCAGTTTCATGATCATCTTGCTTACATGCTGCCAGGAGCTGAGGTCGGTTTGGCCTCTTGTATGTACTAGCAAAGTTGCTGTTAAACGCCAGCTCCAAGTCTATCCAGGAGTTGATACTATACTCCGGCAAATTATTCAGCCAGATCCGAGCTGGACCTTCCAACATGTGCGGGAGATACCGGACCGCCCATCGGCGATTGCCCCCCGCTATGTGCACCGAGGATACATAATCTGTCAGCCAATCTTGCGGCTTGGTGCTCCCGTTGTATGGCTTGGTGTTCCGACCTAACTGGAACTGAGATACTGGCGGTGGTGGCTCCTTCATGATCCGAGGTCCGAAACACGCCGGACCAGGAGGGCCTTCCTCCTCCAACTGCTCGGACAAGTAGATTCTATCCAGCTTGTTACGAACATCGCCGGAGCTAACATCCGAGCTCCTATCCGAGGTCCCAACGCCCCATCCACTCTGTGGTATCCGCTCGCGCCATGGCCGAGTCTCCATCATCATATCGGTCATCGCCTTGACCGACGTTCTGAGGTTGCTGAACATACTCCGGCTCTCGCTGATATTGCCCCTGCGGCCGGGTTGTTGCTGATACCTCGGGGGCGGAGGTGGTTTACCTCGGCCAGCCGACGCTGCTTGCCCGCCATTCTGATTTCCCTGACCGGAGTTACCCTTAGCTCGGCTTGCATTACCTTGGCCGGGGTTTCCCTTAGCTCGGCTAGCATTGCCCTGGCCCACCTTCTGCTTTGCTGCTAACACCGGATCATACATCTGCATCTGCAGCTGCTTGTTCTGACCCGAGGTGACACTCCGGGCTCGATCGGCTCCTCCGACGAGTGGAGACGAGGCTTGCCCCTTGGACACCTGACTAACTGGCCTAGCTGAATAAACCATCTCGAATCACCAGCCCCGGCATATGCTCTGCGGAGAGCCTCATTCTGCTGGTTAGCTACATACACTAATTCATTGACTCGCTTCTGCTGCGCACGCCATGCATCTCCAGTCAACCCGGATAGCTCGGCCCTGCCTGCCTCGGCAGCTCTGAGGTTCTTAGCAGGGGAACTATATACCGGCCTTCCAGTCGACACGCGACTCTCACTCCTAGCCGAGGTGGTAGGTCGAGCCTCCCTGTTTATCTCATCATTGAGCCCCTTGCCTCTCTGCCGCACCTCGGCTCCCCTATTTGTATCAGCTGCTACCGGGGTGAAGCCATTCGCTGCATTGTACTCACGCATATCTCTATTGAACTCATCTCTAGCTGTCATCATTGCTACAGCCTCCTTTTGCAACAGGACACGCTTTGCCTCTAGCTCGGCCGCAGTCACTACTACATCCACTCCTGGATTTACTGGGTCTGCCAGTGTCTCCGCTATTCTACTAGGGTCGCACCTCGGCCCTGCACCTCGGGGGTACCAGGCAACTCTTTCTCTAGCCTGGGCTTTGCAGATCTCACCTTAGCAACCTCGGCCGGCTTGGATTTGCTGGCATCTCCTTTGCCAGCGGCATCAACCGGACCGGTCATCATCACCTCCACGCAGCTCTCGGGGCGAGTGATACGCCGACCTAGCCGCAAGGAGAGGAGTTTCGTCGTCCACGAGCACCTGCTCCGGGTACTCGCGAACAACCTCGACAGCAACATAGGTGACGAAGCTGCCAAGCATCATGGTGAAGCCATGCTCGGGGAAGGGCTTGCCGGCGAAACACCCCGCATTGTCGCTGATGAAGGTGAACTCACCGATCTTGGCGATAAGCCCGGAAAGAACACGCTCGCCTGAGCCCGTCCGGATGTAAACTCCCTCCAACGCCTCAATCTGCCCCACGGTGGGGCACGCCATAGGTATGGCTAAGATGGGGCCGAATGGTCGTTGGGGGAATCCGGGGAGGGTTTATGCACTCAAGAAGTGCACAAGCAAGAACACGCAAGAAACCGCAAGAACATGAACAGAAACCAAGAAACCAAGAACACAAAGCACACCACGATGTACCCTGCTTCGGGGCCCTCTTGTGGAGGTAACACCCCTACTGCAGCACTATCCTACTTGGTGTATACTCAAGGTGACAAGTACAAGCTGCTCCTCGAGCTGTGTGATGATACAATGGTGAGAACTTGAGGTAGAAGATGAAGCTACAAGGGGGAAAAAGGAACTCCGAGCTTGATCCGAGGTGTCTCCGGGGATTCCGAGGTTCCTCTCTGATCGATCCTTCTCCTCTCCTCTCTCCTCGCAGGAGGGGTTGAAGCCCATTATATAGGCCAGCCGAGTTACCGTTGTGCCCCTTGCTGAACACTGTTGCCATGCCTCTGCTTTGGTCATCATCGTACTCCTGTCAGGGACAGACATGGCCTGCCCATCCCCTGCTCACCACAGTAGAGCTAGATGTCCCCTGACAGAGACAGGACGTGGCCTGGCTGAGCTACCTCGTAGCCTTTCCCCAGATCTCGCGTGGTCAGCGGTCAGAGACGTGCAGCCCCGCCGAACCCGGGGCACGCCTCTGCCAGGCTCCGTGTCAGACGCTCTTGTGTCAGGCAGGAAGTGACAGGAGCATTGACTCCTGCCCGACCTACGGCTTCTTGCCTTGGTTAGCCGGCACGGATGTGTCGGGCTCCTTACCTCGGGTCTTGCGCTTAAGATCTGACCAGGTCGGACCTTACTTCCTTCAAATAGCTTCTCCTGCACTCACAATACAAATCATAGCACCGAGGTAGTTAGGTCGGCTGATCATAGCTCGGATTATGAACGTCGGCCCATGCCAACGGGATACCTCGGACCCCTCTGGGCCAAGACAGGTCGGCCTTTATATTCTCCAGGTCAAGATAAAGCTCGGACACTCCAGGCCCAAACAGGTCGGCCCTTTCCGTACCTCGGCACATCTTTAAACTCAACTTATGCCAAGCCTTGACCCTACCCGGGGTGGCCCACCGACAAGACATGAAGCGAAAAGCGAGCTGACGGTACCTCAAGCGGTTGTACCATGCTTCCAGGCAGCGGTACTTGCTGTGGTACTATCTAGCCCAGACTGGGTACCGGCAGCTGTAACAGTTATAGCTCCAGAAGGAGCGGTACAACCGCTGCATACCAGCGGTACTAACCGTCAACAAGGTTTCTGCCAGGTTAGTTTTTCGAGCCCCTCTCTCTTCCATCTTCGAATATATGTGTTTTCAATTGAATACCTGTCATCACTTAGGAACACGATTAAGTCATGTGATGTGTTGTCATTAACCCACAACGGATTAAGAACATAGCATGCTCTTTCAAGTTACAACGGTACCTAGGTTTCCTTAAATCTTTT